>OY997272.1:329403715-330091175 GCA_963921465.1 Triticum timopheevii
GCCCATCAGTCCGGCCCATGTCAACAAGTCGGACATTCGAGGAACCCTTAATCCAGGACTTCCTCAGCGGGCGTTCGTCAAACCGCTGGCTCGCCTCCCGGTGAGCCTGTGTGGTGGATTTCTGCGTTTTGTACCATCATTTCACACAGCTATTCGCACTCCTCCTAGTGACACAACACAGCAAAAATGCCTGCCATCAATTCACACACCTGCACGCATGCCTCCCAGTCTGTCTGCGCAACATACTACTCCCATGCCTCCTGTCAACTCATGCCTGCTCGCACGCCAGACGGGGTGCGTGGCGGCACATATATTTTTTGGTTTTTTTATGATTCATTCTACCTCTTTACTGCTTAACCGAAGCATGGCATGGTCTAATGCACAAGGTCTGGATAAATAATCCGTATGAGATATTGGTTGCCAATTATCAACAATCTCCTATTTGTAAGAAGATTATATCAAAACTTGAGCCAAATTTGATGAAAATAATACAATATCACAGTCTAGTGGTGTCCATATATGATACCACGATCAGTTTCATGAATATCAACTAAGTTTTGGATTTACTGAATTTTAAAAATCGATATTCTCAATGTTTTGAATTCTCTTTCATGGGGAAACATGCACCCAGGGACACACATATGATTTTGCAATCCATTTTGGTGCACATGTAGCTCAAATTTGATTTTTGCACATTAAATCCCTAGGAAACCAATCAATGTATAAAACGGGTCGAATGATTTCTATTTTTTTCAAACTTTAACACAACACTCCTTACGTAACATGTTCATCGTAGAAAAAGTTTGACATGCCTCAGAGTGGCGGCGGTGGTGCGGGATGTGTGTCTGTGTGTGTGTGGGGGGGGGGGGTCTGGCAGTACACTACTAGTCATGAGCCTCCATGATGTGGGATTATTGATCATTTTGTGAGTCATGTATATATGCCACATCAAAGTTGTGAATTGTATTTAAAGCATTAAACAACCTTTTCATACATACATGTTCGGGCCACATGCATGCATTGGTGGTCCTCTTGGACACTCCCTCGTGCAGTTAGCAGCGACGTGCCCATTCGTTAGCCCGCAAAGGTTTTCAGTTTCCACCGACAACGAGAGGCATTGGATCGTAGGTGGACTCATCTTGGCATGTGTGTTATGGTGTGGACCATGGTGAGATTCCATATCAAAGTTCGGGCACATGCCTACACCTGAGTCCCTCCCACCGGCTAGAAGTGAGGGGGCTATGCATCGTGAACCTATATGTAGTGCGTTTCTGGTTTGCGAAGCACGTGCCATGTCAAAGTTGTGCATTGGGTATTCAAACATCACACAACACACGGCCACATGCACGAAGTGATTGTCCTATGACTCTCGTGTGACTCTCTCTGTTGGCCCGCGAGGTTGTCGTTGATCAATTGAACGTACAACGACAGAGAGGGTAATTTGACCAACAAGGATGGTTCTTTTTTTGTTCGGGTTACGTATATGCAAGGTAGGAGTATGTAGTACATGTTAAAGAGGGGGCAACATGTATACTCTATATATATGTGTCATAACCTCGCTCCATGTGGGGACTTTCTGGTTCCTGAGGCAGGTGCCACATCAAAGTTGTGCATTGGTATTCAAACATCATGCAATACCATGCAGGTGGTGCCTGCCCTATAGGAACTCATTCGTGTGCGGCGCTTCCAACTGTGGGCCCGCGAGGTTGTCCTCCATCAGTTTGACCCAACGAGAGAGAGGTTAATTTGACCACCAAGGAATGCCGATTCTTTTTGGTTTGTGCTATACAGTATACATATATATATACCACGCGTCGAATGGGGCGTGGTACGTACCACACATCATGAACCTCACTCTTTGTGGGGACTTTTCGGTTTTTCAGGTATATATATACTATTCAGATCACGGGGTCAGAATATTATTCTGATCACAACATGAATTTCCCGAGTTACATAGCTTGAACTTCCCTCCGTAGGAACCCGACCTTCAGGCTATCTTCGCAACCCCGTCTCCCCACGCGAATTATTCTGGCTAGTCATGTTCTATATGATGTAAGTGTAATCTAGAAATGGTTTTTAGCAACTAAATTCCAATTTTAAATAGGAATCTCGCTCATTGGCGGATTTTGCTCTCGGGTCATGATGAACTTGCGGCTTTTGCAATTTTACTGCCTGAGTTGTTCGACCTGAACTTCCCCCGGTGCTAGGTTGAACTTCTGCCAACATTGCCCAAATGGGGCTTGCGATATACCAATGGAAAGCTACGGACACGAGTATCATGACCCAAGTTAATTTTTTGGCAAAATCTAAGCGGTTTAAGAGCAGTTTTGAAAACCGCTTTTTCTTCAAACAAAAAATGTGAATCGTATTTTCTATCGCATTTCTAAACTGTGTATCGAAATGAGGCAAATAATATGGCTTTGGAAAGCTGCTGCAAAACCGCTCCTTCCACATGTTGAAAGTTTGCTCTAATTCCCTATGGTTAAATAGTAATTTTGAAAATCGTAAAATTTCACAAATCGGACAACCGAGTTCATATTTTTGATGCCACTTCTAAACGACTAATCCAATTGAGGAAAATGATATAGCCTTGGAAAGCTTATGTAAATGCGCTAATTTTTCATGTTGAAAGTTTTTTCTAATTTTGAACGGTTTAAATGTAATTTATAAAATGGTAAAAGTTCCATCGAGTTCGTATTTTCTAGCTAATTTTTTAACCGTACGTCCGAATGCAGCAAATGATATGGCATCGGAAAGCTTGAGGAAATGGAAACTTTTTGGTATATATTGTTTCTCCCAATTCCTTGCTATTTTAAGTCAATTTTGAAAATGGCTAAAATATTTTTTGGCCGTAATTTCTACAAACTTTATCGGAATATGGCAAATAATATACTGTTGAAATGCTACGGAAAATGTGAAACTTTTTCATGTAGATGGTTTTCTCTGATTCCCAGCCGTTTTCAAGTTATTTTGAAAACGGCGAGATCATGCGTTCTGTATTTATCGCAAAACATATTCTTCAAAAATGCACCGCATGAAGAATTTGAACTTCTCGGCATGTCTACTTGAACTTAACTCTGTTTTCATGTGCTATTTTTGCTCATAGCTCTCCATCCACTCACCAGAATTGAGCAAGTGATATACCGATGGAAAGCTGCTATAAACACACAACTTTCTCGTGTTTATCATTTTTTCATACTCGCGATGATTTTAAAAGTTTTTCATCTGAAATTCATTCAGTGTAGTAGTTGAACTTCCTGCTGTTTTCGCGTTGAACTTCTGTGATGTATTTTCGTTTGTAATTTTCTCATCCATTCATCAGTGTTACACAAATGATATTCCTTTTGTAGAATCCTCTCTCAGAATAATTTTTTAACTTTCTTTGACCGAGGACTTGACCTTACATAAATGATATTCCTGCCATTTTGAAGGAAATTAGAAAATGAAGAGATCATGATTTCTTCCTTCATCGCGAATGGAAATGCACTGCATGAAGTAGTTGAACTTCTCGGGCATGTCTATTTGGAACTTCACTCTATTCTTGAGGTGATGTTCTTTGCCTGTAACTCCCAAACCACTTACCAGAATTGAGCAAATGATATACTGATAGAAAGTTGTTGAAAACACGCAACTTTTTCGTGTTGATCAGTTTTTCAAACTCCCGACGGATGAAAATATTTTTTGAATGCGTAAATATGTGCTTTTAGCGGTATACATAAAAACTTTTAAACCACTCATCATAATATATCGTACAATATACCGTTGGAAAGCTTATGAACAGGAGCATCTTTTTCATGTAGACAGACGTTACAAATTTTTATCGTTTGAGAGCAGTTTTAAAATGGCAAAAACAACATCGTTCTTTGCCTGTTTTTTACATGTAATTGAAGGTCAGACGTCTCGCACTAGACTTTTAACCTTTTTTGTTTTCTATTCTTATGTTCCTATCTGTAATGCATTTTGTGTAGTAGTTGAACTTCCCGTTGTTTTCATTTTGAAGTTCTGTCATGTATTTTTGTTTAATCTCTCTCACAAGAATTTTTGAACTTTTTCGGGCCGAGCACTTGAACTTCTAGCAACAAAAGTTTGGACATCACCTTTTAATTCTATTTTTTCTTATACGAATCACACACCATGCACTACATGAACTTATGGCTATTATAAATTTGAACTTCTCTCTATTTCACTTTAGTAACGAAAAAGTCTGAGTTTTTATAGACATCAAAACTCTCTAAGTTTTTTATTTGAACTTCTTTGTGTAGTATTTAGAAATGTGAAAATTGGAGTTTTGTTAGAAACAACGAACTTCTTCATTATTTCAGACTGAACTTATTGGTTTTATTCTTTAGTAACCGGAAAAATCTGATTTTTCAAATAAATATCAAACTGCTCTGCTTTTTTCCAATTGAACTTCTTGGTTTTATTCTCTACTAACAAGAAAACCTGAGATTTTTACATACATTGAACTACTCCGTTTTTAAAAATTGAACCTCTTGGTTTCAATCTTCAGTATTGGGGGAAGATGCCGAATATGGCATTGTTTTTTGTTTTTGTTTTTTGAGCTTCTAAATCCTAGGTTTTATTCGTTATACAAATTTCTAGTTTTTTTGCATGAAATGGAGAAAATTTATTTTTAATGTTATTCAAACTGCTCTATTATTATAACCTTCTACTGTATTTTAACGTGAAATATAGGTTTTTTTGTTATAAATGTTGAACGACTAAGTTTGTAATATTATTTTTTAGTTTTTTAATAACGAGATAATCTACGGGAAACATTTTTTCCACCCACAATATTTTATTCGAACTTCTCAATTTATTAAATTTGAACTTCCAGAGTTAAAATTTTCTAGGTGACGCCTTTCTTCTTTCTTGGTAAATTAATATCTAACTACCTGTTGTTATTTTAATTTGAACTTCCTAGTGTTTACTTTAGTAACTAGAGAAATTCGAGTTTTTTAATAAACAACGAACCTCTATGTTTTGTTAATTTGAACTTCTAGTTTTTTTAATAGGGGAAAACCCAACATTTATGTAATGTCAAGAATATGTGGTTTACTACATTTTTTGGTTGTACCTTTTTTTACTGTCAATTTGACCTTCTTGTGTTTTTTTAGAAAAGTGACATATGTTTTTGTTAGACCACTTTCCTAATCGAAATGGCTAGGGTCTCCTTTTTTCTTTGAACTTCCTAAGGTGTGTGTATAAATTTCTAGGTGAGACTTGTTCAATGTCTTACCAAGATTTTTTTACGAGTAAATCACCATAGAAAATATGAGAGTTAGATAATTCAGGTAGGACTCGAAACTTGACATTGTGTGTTCTTCCCATCCTCCAGATTGTGCACTTCCAGTCTTTTCTGCAAAATTATCATTTTTGCATACATATCAAGTGCCAGCGCATGAGCATGCCATCAACATATTGATTACAACAAACAATAAGAATTACCAAAGAATATCGTAGGCTTCAACAAAAATAAATCTACAAAGTGATCTATTTCATCTTTGGTTTATCCTAAACTACCACCTGTTGAATTTTGTTCCAGCTCCCTCTTTGACATTTGCACGAACACCTAGTGGGCAGCAAAACAACGACATTCACGGATGCTATTTGAAGGACACTACAGAAAGATAGAGCTTGGGTGGCAGGGCAGAGATACTTCTAGATGCAGGGGCTCGCCGGTGCAAGCCTTCGGAGAAGTCCGCCTACGAACTCCCAAACAAGCCCGGCGATGCAATCACCAGATGTAGCATGTTTCGATGGAGCACAGACGAACGGCCACGACGACTAGAGAAGAATGGGGATGCATGCATAGGTTGAACTTCCATCGGGAGGCAGGTCGCACCGCGGTGTAGGGGAAGGTTGCAACGGAGAAGCAATGGGGACGGGGTAAGCGAAGGGTGTATCAGTCACCGGCTAGAGAAGCTGTGGACAGCGGCACCTCGACGCTAGCAGGCGTGCTGTAGGATTCGTACCGAAGACGGGGAGGTGCTGGGCGGTGCAGTAGGGGCCGGCGACGGGAGGTGCTTGGTAGCGGGGTTGGGGCCGACGGCGGAAGGGGTTGCGTAGGGACGCGGGGGGCGGCGGCGCGCCATGAGGAGGTGGGGGCGGCGGCCTCGCGCCATAAGGTGGGGCGGCGGCGATGGTTGTGGGTGTCGGTGTCAAAACCGGCGGATCTCGGGTAGGGGGTCCCGAACTGTGCGTCTAAGGCTAATGGTAACAGGAGTTAGGGGACATGATGTTTTACCCAGGTTCAGGCCCTCTCGATGGAGGTAATACCCTACTTCTTGCTTGATTGATCTTGATGATTTGAGTAATACAAGAGTTGATGTACCACGAGTTCATAGAGGCTAAACCCTAGAAGCTAGCCTATGATTATGATTGTTGTTGTTCTACGGACTAAACCCTCCGGTTTATATATACACCGGAGGGGGCTAGCACTACTAGGGAAAAGCCTAGCAGCAGCGCGGGTTTTGGGCCTATTAGTAGCGCGGGGGCCGGCGCTACTAATAAGGCGCTACAGCTAACTTATAGCAGTAGCTCGGGTGCAACCCGCGCTACAGCTAACGTATAGCAGTAGCGTGGGTAAAAACCCGCGCTACTAATCTGTAATCTCTGGAAAAAAATTGAATTTTTTTGATTTTTTTTGATTTTTTTCCCTAATTTCTCAAGTTTCTGAATTATTTTAACCTCCAATCTCTAATCACCCCTCATCGCTGCTCAATTTAATCTCTAATCACCCCTCATCATTCCAAATCATCTAACTTCCCGGACGGTCACCCATCCTCTCACTACTCGAGTAGATGATTTTTCATATAAAAAACTTTTTCATCCGAGTTCGTATGCAAAAGTTATGGCCATTTTACAAATTTCAAGAGAGATTTTGCAAATAAAGTCGAAATTCATATTTGTAAATTTTCCCAACAACTAGACCACATATCACATGGGAAACTTCTTTTCTTTTATTTTTTTGACATTTTTATCATTTTCTTTTATTTTTTTTAAAACTGAAAAGGCGGTCCACGGGGGCGGGGGGGGGGGGGGGGTAGACTTTGACTAATAGGCCATACCCCGTGCTACTACTATGGCAGACGATTAGCAGTAGCGCGGGTTTTTAACCGTCGCTACTACTAAGATGATAGCAGTAGCGCGTGTTTATAACCATCGCTACTACTATGGCATGGTCCAGGGGCCACTTAGTAGTAGCGAGGGTTAAAAACCCGCGCTACTGCTATCAACTTAGTAGTAGTGAGGGTTAAAAACCCGCGCTACTACTATGGCATATCCCGGGGGGCACGGTAGAGACCGCTTAGTAGTAGCGAGGGTTACAAACCCGCGCTGCTGCTATCAACTTAGTAGTAGCGAGGTTTAAAAACCCGCGCTACTAGTAAGTAGCAGTAGCGAGGGTTTTTAACCCTCGCTGCTGCTAAGATTCTGTGTATAGCCTTTTCCCTAGTAGTGTAGGGTTACACAGAGTCGGTTACAAAGAAGGAAATCTACATATCTAAATATCTAAGCTTGCCTTCCACGCAAAGGAGAGTCCCATCCGGACACGGGACGAAGTCTTCAATCTTGTATCTTCATAGTCCAACAGTCCGGCCAAAGTATATAGCCTAGCCATCCGTGGACCCCTTAATCCAGGACTCCCTCAGTAGCCCCTGAACCAGGCTTCAATGACGATGATTCCGGCGTGCATATTGTCTTCGGCATTGCAAGGCGGGTTCCTTCTCCGAATACTCCATAGAAGATTTAGAACACCAGGATCGTGTCCGGCTCTGCAAAACAAATTCCACATTCCACTGTAGAGATTTGTGGAACACCAGGATAGCTGGACTATCACCATTGGCCGGACTCCTGGACTATGAAGATACAATTTTGAAGACTTCGTCCCGTGTCTGGATGGGACTTTCCTTGGCGTGGAAGGCAAGCTTGGCGATACGGATATGTAGATCTCCTACTATTGTAACCGACTCTGTGTAACCCGAACCCTCTTTGGTGCCTATATAAACTGGAGGATTTTAGTCCGTAGGACGAACAACAATCATACCATATACTAGCTTCTAGGGTTTAGCCTCTCTGATCTCGTGGTAGATCTACTCTTGTACTACCCATATCATCAATATCAATCAAGCAGGAGTAGGGTTTTACCTCCATCGAGAGGGCCCGAACCTGGGTAAAAACATCGTGTCCCTTGTCTCCTGTTACCATCCGCCTAGACGCACAGTTCGGGACCCCCTACCCGAGATCCGCCGGTTTTGACACCGACATTGGTGCTTTCATTGAGAGTTCCTCTGTGCCGTCGCTATCAGGAAGGATGCTTCATCCCGTCTTTAAAGACGGCACTGTTGCTAAAGGAGGTTTGGCTATTGGCCAAACTCTCCGGCTAGGCGGTTTCCTTATGACCGCCTGTCCGGGCGCCACGCCGATGATGACTTCTCGGGTCATCGAATGCAATCTTCACGTTAGCTCGGAACTTGCCGAGCAGTTGGATCTGATGGAGCTCTCTTCCTTAAACGAGCTCTTGGATTGCATCGCCGCCCTGGGAGTCGCTACAGACTATGATCGGATTGAGCCTAAACCCGATCTGAGAGAGATTAACTGTCCCCAGGTTACCCACCACGTTGCTGTAGTAGAGGAACAATACGGCGACCCTTCTTCTATCTTAAGGAGTAGCTATGTCCGGATTCCCGATCCCTCCATGCCGGATTCCCGCGGAGGGGAGGATGTTTCTCAAGCCCTGAACCTAAAGTTAGGCAGTGGGCCAGACTCATTGGACAACATCCAAGAACCCAAGCTTTTGAGTTCGGAAATGACTTGGCCCCTGAGTTTTAAAGTGGACGGGGTTCCGAATTTAATACCACCCGCCCACCCAAACATAAGCGATCTATCCCAAATCCAGCAAGAGCCCGTAGAAACAGTACACCATTACTGGGCCAGATTCCTCCTGGTTATGAACAGGATAAAGGACTGCCGCGAGGAGGACGCAATTTCATTCTTCTGCAATAATTGCACGGACAATGGAATCCTCAACGCCGTAAGTCATTGTGAAACTACACGCTTCGCTGACTTAGCGTCCATAGTACGAAATTACTATGCGATGGAAAGCGCCTGGAAAACCGAAATCAATTTTTGGGACAATCTGGCCCTGAATACAACCCTAGTCCGAAATAAAAGGGTGCATTATTGCCAGGCACCTGTGTTAAACACCAAAAAGCAAAAACCTCTATAGGGCATGGAACCGCACTGGAAGGATGGATCAATGGACCCTGCAAAATTCATAGTACAGAGGGTGCCACTCCAACTCACAGCCTTACAGCATGTTGGATACTACGGCAGGTGGCCAAAAGTGGCAAAGAGCTTCTAACTCCAGAATACCAGTCCAAGGATACCAGTACGCTATTAACAGTCTTCGAGACATTCGCATCAAATAATATGCGGAAACGAACACTCCGCAGCCTTGCCGAAGTCTACCAAGTAGCAACAATAAACCCATGGAGTGACACGGCTATTACCTTTAATGTCAGTGACGAACCTAAATTCCAAACATCCCGAGCACCAGCCGCATTGGTCCTCAGTCCAATAGTGGGCGACTTTTGCCTTACCAAGGTTCTCATGGACGGTGGCAGTGGATTGAACCTCATCTACGAGGAAACCCTCCGAAAAATGGAAATAGATTGGAGCCGCATTGAGCGAAGCAGCACAACCTTTAGAGGAATAATCCCCAGTCGGGAAGCATGCTGTACAGGAAAAATCACACTGGATGTGGTGTTCGGCACACCGGATAATTACAAGTCTGAGGAGGTCACGTTCCAAGTGGCCCTGTTCAGCAGCGGATATCACGCTCTATTAGGGCGAGAGGCATTCACAATTTTTCAAGCTATACCCCATTACGGGTACATGAAGCTCAAAATACCCGGGCCTAATGGAATCATCACTCTTGCTAGTGACCCGGACATAGCACTCCGCGCCGAAAATAAGACAGCCGCACTGGCCCTTGAGGCACTATCCGAAGCCCTAGTGGCCGAGGAACTCACTGCGCTGCGCTCCATGGTGAATAGGGACGATGTGATACTCGATAAGAGATCCAAGTCCACCTCGTTTAAACCAGCAGACGAAATAGTAAAATTCCAAGTCCATCCAACGGACCCTACAAAAACGGCCTCCATCGGGGCACAATTAAACCCTGATGTAGATGCCACACTATGAGAATTCCTACGCGAAAATTGGGACATTTTTGCCTGGTACCCTTCAGACATGCCAGGAATCCCACGCCGGCTGGCCGAGCACAGCCTAAACATCCTAAAAGGATTCAAGCCAGTCAAGCAGGCTCTTCGGTGTTTCTCCGAACCCAAGAGATAGGTCATGGGAGAGGAGCTAGCCAAATTATTGGACGCCGGATTCATCAGAGATATAAAACACCCGGACTGGCTAGCAAACCTGGTGATGGTACCAAAGAAGGATAAATCCTGGTGCCTATGTGTCGATTTTAAGGACCTCAACAAGGCTTGCTTAAAGGATCGCTTCTCACTCCCCCGCATCGATCAAATTATCGACACTACCGCAGGACACAACTCATTGTGTTTCCTCGACGCATACTCAGGCTACCACCAAATTAAGATGGCAGAGCCCGACCAGGCCGCAACGGCATTCATCACCCCATACGGCCCATTCTGCTTCAACACAATGCCCTTTGGGCTCAAAAACGCCGGCGCAACATATCAGCGCATGATTGAGACATGTCTGGCAAACCAGATCGGCAAAACAGTGGAGGCATACGTGGATGATGTGGTCATCAAAACCAAGCACGTCGAAACTCTAGTAGACGATCTAAGGCTCATGTTCGGCAATATCCGAACATATGACATTAAGCTTAACCCGGAAAAATGCGTTTTCGGCATACCAGCCGGAAAGCTCTTGGGCTTTATTGTATCCGGTAGAGGAATTGAAGAAAACCCAGCCAAGATCTGAGCTCTGTCACAATTGGATATCCCAAAGGACCTCAAACCAATACAAAAATTGACGGGATGCGTGGTGGCTCTGAGCTGCTTTATCTCCCGTTTAGGAGAAAAGGCATTACCTCTTTATCGCCTCCTCCAACGCACCGAACACTTCGAGTGGACGGATGACGCCACGGCCGAATTCGAAGAAATAAAAGCCATATCGGCAACAAACCCGGTCCTGGCCGCGCCCAACATGGGCGAACCAATGCTATTATATATCGCGGCAACTCATCAAGTTGTGAGCGCAGTGCTCGTTGTTGAACGAGAAGCAGACGGACACAAGTTTCCCCTTCAAAAACCAGTTTACTATGTGTCCACTATCCTAATTTGTAACACCCCGGATGTAACTTTCCATATTTGTAACTCCAAATCTTGCCATTTTCGGCATTGTGATATGATATTCCCTCCGTGGTTGGGTTTTTCTTCATTTTGCATTTTGTTCATGTCATGCATTTCATATCATGTCATCATGTGCATCGCATTTGCATACGTGTTCGTCTCATGATTCCGAGCATTTTCCCCGTTGTCCGTTTTGCAATCCGGCACTCCTATGTTCCCCGGCGTCCCCTTTTACATTTTTTCCATGAGCGGGTATTAAACTTTCTCGGAATGGACCGAGCCTTGACAAGTGGCCCTGGTATAGCGTTTCAGGATCACTTCTTGATCGCTACTAGCTTCACGACCGTGCCTTGCTTCTCTTCTCGCTCTCTTTTGCGATCGTAGCCACCATATATGCTAGTCGCTTGCTGCAGCTCCACCTCATTACACCAACCTTCCCTTAAGCTTAAATAGTCTTGATCTCGCGGGTGTGAGATTGCTGAGTCCCCGTGACTCACAGATTCTACCAAAACAGATGCAGGTACTGGTGATACCAGCGCAGATGGCGCAACTGAGCTGAATTAGGAGTTTGATGAGGCCCTTGGTCGTTACTATGTTTCATTTCCAGACGATCAGTAGAGGAGCCCAGTTGGGACGATCAGGGATCTGTGTTGCATTTGGGGTAGTCTTCTTTTATTTTGGTTCCGTAGTCGGACCTTGAGTGTAACTGAATGATGGATGTTTATTTATGTATTGTGTGAAGTGGCGACTGTAAGCCAACTATGTATCTCTTTCCCTTATGTATTACATGGGTTGTGTGAAGATTACCTCACTTGCGACATTGCTTTCAATGCGGTTATGCCTCTAAGTCGTGCTTCGACACGTGGGAGATATAGCCGCATCGAGGGCGTTACAAGTTGGTAATCAGAGCCTTCCCGGACCTGAGGAGCCCCAATGCTTGATCGTTTTTAGCGGCCGAGTTGTGTCTAGAAAAATGTTTTGAGTCATTTAGGATTATATATATCGGAGAGTTAGGAATTCTTTTTACTCCCCAGTCTCTTCATCGCTCTGCTAAGGCATCCTGTCATAGAGTTTTGACTCTTCTCTTCTCAAATTTCACTAAATTTTTTTTAGGATCATGCGGGTATCTTGGAATCGTTCCGATGGTTTTATGATGAGAACATTGTCTTGGTGCCTCCTGTCAGGGGTTTAGTGGAAGTGTCCCGGGGAGTTGAGCTCTGAGGTGTTGTCGTCATAATTTTATCGTTGCAGTTCTGGAATACCTGAGTTTAGTACGCCGACATCGAAAATCTCTTTTATGCAGTTCGTTGGTGAGATAACCCCGATAACCCAGTACTGAGGTGAGTACGGGAGTATTGCCATGACTCGTATAACGGATGCTTTTCGAAGATTGAGGTACACGATTTCCGAAGGTTTCTTGGTTATGTGTTGACGGATGGATACAACTAGTTGTAGGGATTGTTAGTTTGGGTGAGATATATTGCTTCCCCTGTATCCCCAACACCTGATTGCATAACCAGAAAGTTTCAGGAGTTTATAGGTGGGATTCAAGTAGCTCTAGCACTTCTTCCCGCAGATATTTGGTTTGTGATTGGGTAATCCTTACCACTTATTTGTTCCATTCATACCTTGTTTTTATTTTCATTCATCAATCTCTTATCAAGTGGCTTCTCACCTTAATGGACGTGATGTTTACTTTGGAATTCATTCGTTCATCCCTGTTCGAATGTTTATTGTGAAGACTATATGTTGCAATTTCTATCCGTTGATTCAACTTGTCTATCTGTCAGAATCCGGAACGCGGTGATGGGAGTCAGGCGAACCCTCCACCTCCACCTCCACCTCTGCCTCCGGAGGCATGGCAAACTCTGATGGCAACCACTAACGCCAACGCTTAGTTGTTGATTCAGCTGATGCAAGAGCGTAACCAAGGCCACTCGTTGCATATTGAGCTCCATTTAACTTGTAGTATTGTTTGTTGCACTTTGCCACGCCATGCCTCATTAAACCGGACATGCATCATACTTGATTGTGCATCATGCCATATTTATGCTTGTGTGTTTACCATGTTGTTTGTTTCTTTCCGGTATTGCTTCTTAGTCCCGGTAATGTTGCGATTGTGAGGATTCGTTCGACTGTGTCCGTTTGTCTTCTTCATGGACTCGTTCTTCTTCCTTGCGGGATTTCAGGCAAGATGACCGCTACCCTGGATCTCACTACGATCATTGCTATGCTAGTTGCTTCGTTCTATCGCTGTGCTGCGTTACCTATCATTTGCTCTTCAAGCCTCCCAAATTGCCATGAACCTCTAACCTTTGATACCATTCCTAGCAAACCGTTGTTTGGCTATGTTACCGCTTCGCTCAGCCCCTCTTATAGCGTTGCTAGTTGTAGGTGAAGTTGAAGATTGCTCCATGGTGGACAGGGTTTATGTTGGGATATCACAATATCTCTTATATTATTAATGCATCTATATACTTGGTAAAGGGTGGAAGGCTCGGCCGTATGCCTGGTGTTTTGTTCCACTCTTGCCGCCCTAGTTTCCGTCATACCGGGGTTATGTTCCCGGATTTTGCGTTCCTAACGCGGTCGGGTGATTTATGGGACCCCCCTGACAGTTCACTTTGAATAAAACTTGTCCAGCAAGGCCCAACCTTGGTTTTACCATTTGCCTCACCACCACCTATACCCTTCCCTTGGGTCGGCCAATCCAAGGGTCATCTTTATTTTAGCCCCCTCGGGCCAGTGCTTGTCTAAGTGCTGGTCTGAACCGGGCAGACTGCGGGGCCACCTCGGGGCAACTCGAGGGCTGGTTTTACTCGTAGGCTGACCTATCCGGTGTTTCCCTGAGAACGAGATATGTGCAGCTCCTATCGGGATTGTCGGCGCATCGGGCGGCTTTGCTGGTCTTGTTTTACCATTGTCGAAATGTCTTGTAAACCAGGATTCCGAGACTGATCGGGTCTTCCTGGGAGAAGGTCTATTCCTTCATTGATCGCGAGATCTTCTCATGGGCTAAGTTGGGACACCCCTGCAGGGTTTAAACTTTCGAGAGCCGTGCCC
Organism: Triticum timopheevii; assembly: GCA_963921465.1. Taxonomy (NCBI): domain Eukaryota; kingdom Viridiplantae; phylum Streptophyta; class Magnoliopsida; order Poales; family Poaceae; genus Triticum; species Triticum timopheevii. Next base: position 329,418,118 of record OY997272.1, read on the forward strand.
GCGGTTATGTGGCAGATGGGAATTTGTTAATGTCCGGTTGTAGATAACTTGACACCTGATCCAATTTAAAACGCATCAACCGCGCGTGTAGCCGTGATGGTCTCTTCTCGGCGGAGTCCAGGAAGTGAACACGGTTTCTGTGTTATGATTGACGTAAGTAGGTGTTCAGGATCACCTCTTGATCATTGCTAGCTTCACGACCGTTCCTTTGTTTCTCTTCTCGCTCTCATTTGCGTATGTTAGCCACCATATCATGCTTAGCCGCTGCTGCAACCTCACCACTTTACCCCTTCCTTACCCTTTAAGCTTTGCTAGTCTTGATACCCATGGTAATGGGATTGCTGAGTCCTCGTGGCTCACAGATACTTCCAAAACCAGTTTGCAGGTGCCTATGTTACCGAGCAGGTGACGCAACCAAGCTCAAGGAGGAGCTCGATGAAGATCTTGCCCTTTGTGTTGTTTCGTTCTAGTTGATCAGTAGTGGAGCCCAATTGGGGTCGATCGGGGACCTTTGTCGCATTTGGGGTTCTTCTTTTATTTTGGTTCCGTAGTCGGCCTTGATTGTATCTGGATGATGTAATGCTTTATTCATGTAATTGTGTGAAGTGGCGATTGTAAGCCAACTATGTATCTCTTTCCCTTATGTATTACATGGGTTGTGTGAAGATTACCTCACTTGCGACATTGCTTTCAATGCGGTTATGCCTCTAAGTCGTGCTTCGACACGTGGGAGATATAGCCGCATCGAGGGCGTTACAAGTTGGTAATTAGAGCCTTCCCCGACCTTAGGAGCCCCACTGCTTGATCGTTTTTAGCGGCCGAGTTGTGTCTAGAAAAATGTTTTGAGTCATTTAGGATTATATATATCGGAGAGTTAGGAATTCTTTTTACTCCCCAGTCTCTTCATCGCTCTGGTAAGGCATCCTGACGTAGAGTTTTGACTCTTCTCTTCTCAAATTTCACTAAATTTTTTTTAGGATCACGCGGGTATCTTGGAATCGTTCAGATGGTTTTATGATGAGAACATTGTCTTCGTGCCTCCTGTCAGGGGTTTAGTGGAAGTGTCCCGGGGAGTTGAGCTCTGAGGTGTTGTCGCCATAATTTTATCGTTGCAGTTCTGGAATACCTTAGTTTAGTACGCCGACATCGAAAATCTCTTTTATGCAGTTCGTTGGTGAGATAACCTCGACGCCACCCAGTACTGGGCGGGAGTTCGGGAGTATCGCCATAACTTGTATAACGGATGCTTTTTGAAGGTTGAGGTAGACGATTTCCGAAGTTTTCTTGGTTATGTGTTGAAGGATGGATACAGCTGGATGTAGGAATTGCTAGTTTTGGGTGAGATATTATGCTTCCCCTGTATCCCCAACACCTGATTGCATAACCGGAGAATTTCGGGAGTTTCATAGGTGGGAATTCAAGTATCTCTTAGGATATCTTTCCAACGGATGTATGATATGAAATTGGGGTTCGACGTCTAGTGGTCCGCCTATTCACGGTTGGTTTTACAGTGGTCTCGTTGTGTCTTAAAGAGTCCTTGGCTATGCCGACTCGGGGACACTTCGTATGTCATGTGCACTGCCTTGTACATGATGGTGTTGTACGATCGAGCCCGTGTGGGCCCCACCACGAAAACTTCGGACGAAATATCTATCATATGTTTGTTCCGGCTTATTCTGCAAGCCAGTCCTTTGTTTTTGTTTTGAGTTGTGGTATTCGAGTTGCTTCAATGTCAAGTGTTGATTCCATACCTTTCCGAAATGGTGTTCTCATACTCCGATGTGAATACCAATCTTTCTCGACAATCGAGATTGTCATGTCTATCCTTTTCAACCGGCGTGTTTCTCTTCAAGTGGATCCGATCACTTCAACATCAGCAAGACCAATTATCATTTCTTCTCAACGGTGTTTGTTTCATCCGTCTCCAAGTTGCCTTTGTTTTTTCCCGCCCACCCACCCTTTTTCCTCAAGGACTAAGATTTCTTTACCAAGTATCCTTTTATTTTTGTGAAGTTTCTCCATTCTTTTCCATCAATGTTCTTACCCGGTGGTTCTCAAGAAGATGTTCTACTAGTTCGTCATTCCTCATTCCTTTCTCTTCTCCGATGGATTCAAGTCAAGTTTTGTTGATCATACCTTTTTCCTCATTTCAATGTCTTCTCATACCGGTGCACCTCATTATCATTCTACTTCTCGCTATTTGTTATTCCGGAGTGCTCAAGATATCTCGAAGTTTCGTGTTTCCACTCTGCATTCGTTCAAGCTCTTTTGAGATTGGTATCTCATTCAAGTCATTTAATTCAACCGGTGCAACATCTCTTTTAAATCTTTTCAACGGTGTTCTTTTGAGTGGGCCCTAACCCACAGGTCTTTTCCCAGGATCTTACCTGACTCTTCTATTTTCCCAGAGCTATCCTACATTCTTCTCCAAGTTTGACGTAAGAATGAGTTATCATCAGTCAAATGCTTTTCTGCAAGATCTTTCAAATTCTTTTCATAGTTGGCTCAACCTCTTCGCTTTTGATTCTTCCTGTGTGCCTCAATAATTCCTTTTTGGTGTTTCTCCTTGTCATTCTCATCATTTGAAGACCGAAGAAGGATTTCTCTTAAATCTTGGTCCATTCTCTTGAATATTCATGGTCCTAGCTTGATGCCATCCTCTCATAATTGCTTTCGATTGAGACAACTCTTTTCTTACCATCCGGAGCATTTCATGAGTTGTTTCCATTTCTTTCCTCCGAAGGCCATCATGTCATAATTCTTCATTCTCAGCGTGTAGCTATCGTTCTCCAAATCTTACCGGTGATTCATTCAAATATCCTCTAATCAGTTCATGTTCTCTTCGTTCTCATGTATCTAAATCCCCTCAAATATCTTCATTCGTTTTCCAATTCTTCCCGGTGAATTGTGCCTTTGCTACGTTCATTTTCAATTCTTACGGTGGTTCGTTCAAGATTTCACCTCTTTCGTTATCATTTAATTCATTCATTCTTTCCAATCCTACCGGTGGTTCGTTGAAGACCTTCCCAAGCTTGCGCCATATCTATCTTAATCCTTTCTACGAGAATAAGTAGTATGCCAAATCCGTTGATTGTCATCAATTTAATTGGTGAAGGATAAGCATAACATAATTCTTATTCTTGTTCATCCAAGTGATTAATTCTTTATTCCGGAGGCCCTTAAAATTCTCGGTTTCATTTGTTTCATCTTCTCTTTTCCCGGAGTTCCAAGCTCTAATTATCACGGAGATCCATCTAAATCATTGCAAGGATTCACCTTGTGTTTTCAACTTCTCTTTCTTTCTATCACCCTTTTGTTTACCGGAATTCTTCATTGAGGCTCTACATCGTGGTTCATCAAGGATTTCTTTCATTCTTCAATTGTTCTTCAAGATTTCTCTCGAAGTTATGATCCGCCAAGCTATACTCAAAATTAAACAGGGTGCCCAACACTTGTTTTGTTTTGAGAAGCTCAAGTATTCTCCGTCTTGCATTCCAAAGTGCAATTCCTTCTAACTTATCTTTTGAGATGGTGTTATGTCACTCTTGACAATTTCCTTCATGTTTCATGATTCATATTGTTGTCAAGAATGAGGTATTTTAAATCCATCAGTCTCTTCATTGGAGTTATCTTGGGTTATATTTCACCTAAAGCTTTCCCTAAGGATTGTTGCTATTTATGGTGCTTAAAAATGACCCAAGTTCTTCATTTGTCCTCCCGGTGAAATAAGTTTCTCGTCTCCTTGTTGATATCAATCCAATCATTTGTTTCCGTTGGTGGCAGAAGCTCACCTCATAATTTTGAGATGTTTTCATAAGCCCGCCACAAGCTTATTCTTTTCGTTGTTGGTTTTCCAACAACTCTGTTATAACCTTCTTGGAAGGGTGCTTTCCGAGCTCATTTGTGGCAGAAGTTTGCATTTTCTCATACATTCTGTTATTCCAGTGATCTATCTTCTATTCTTTTGTTCCAGAGGCATTGTGATGTTACTCTCTTTGACCCATCATCTCATTTTGTAAATATCATGTAATTTTCCTTGCTTATCCGTTTAGCCGGAGTGTCGTGTTTCATTCGAGTTCTCTCATCTTATCAAGTTTTGCCTCCCTTCTCAACCGGAGTGCGGTTTGTAATGTTTCTTACCCCTTGTGCCATTCCTTCAATTTCGGAGGCAGTGTGTTGTTGATTTCATCATGTATCCTCTCATCTTGTCAAGTTCATGTTCAATTCCTTCCATTTACATTCGGAGTGCTGCCCAAATTATATGATTCTTCCTCTCTCATCTTGTTTTAACCGGAGTGGTTTCGAATTCTATCTTGTCCATTAAACTCTTGATTCATGTCTTTGCAACCTTCAAGTTCTTGTAATGTTCCCTGTTCCTCTTTTCTAAGGAGTGTTTGCAATCTTGTTCATCTCTGTTGTGTTCTTTCTTTCAACTTTTCAGCCTCTCAATGTTCTTTGGTTTCACTCATTTGTCGAAGAAGCAACTTAGTTTTACCTCTTCTCTTTCTTTTCCATTTCCCTCCGGTGCCATCCTAGATCTCGGGACGAGATCCTCTCGTAGTGGTGGAGTGTTGTAACGCCCCGGATGTAGCTTTCCATATTCGTAACTCCAACTCTTGCCTTTTCCGGAGATGCGATATTTTATTTCCTCTGTGGTTGGGTTTTTGTCTTTTGTTTTGCATTTTGTTCACGTCATGCATCTCATCTCATAGCATCATTCGCATTGCATCGGCATCATTTTTCAAAAAACTTGCATTCGCTCGTAGTTGTCGCTTCTTCCTTGTCCCTGTTGACCCCTCTCAGATCAACCGGACTGCTCTCTTCTCTCTCTTTTCTGAGCCCATCGAAACCCTCTGTCTCCATGGCGTTTCGTCAAATCCCACTTGCGTGCGTCCGAAAACTCCCCTAGACCTGACCCGGGCAGTCATTACCGTTGGGTCCGGATCATCCCCTAACGTCTACAAAAAATCTCCGTTTTCTTAATTGGACGCTCTAACCTATTTATTCCGGACCGTCCGTTTACGATCGGAGGGACCAAATAGTCCCTAGCCAAATCCACCTGCTATATATACACGGGATCCAACCCTAGAAATGAGGAGAGCTGTCCCATCTTCCTCCTTGCCGCCGCCTCACTCAAACCACATCGGGATCCTCCCCGATCCCCTTCTCCTTGGTTTCCTCCTCCACCCAATCCCGAAGGCGCTCGCTGCCTCCTCCCGCATCTCGATGCTCGCTCGTCCCCGAGCATACTTCCTTGACCGGCCGGCCACCGGATCACCACCACCAGCACCCGATCGAGCATCTCCAGGAGTCCTCCCGCCTCGCTCGATCTGGACCAGGAGGGTCCCGAGCATCTCCCCTGTCGCCCCTCTCCTTCCTTCCTCCATTTCTTCTCTCTCGCTCCCTCTGATGGTGTCGCGCGCCGCCGTTTTGCAGGAGCATCCCGTCGCACCATGGAGCCCCGCAGCAGACGCTCGCCGTTGCCGCTGCCCTGATCCGGTCGCTCCGCCTTGGATCCGGCGGTTCCCGCGGCCCCTTGCCCCGTCAAGTCCCTCGCCGGGGAGCACCCCGCCGCCGCTGACTCTGCTTCGCCTGAACCGGGGGTCCTCTTTCTGCTTCGTCCGCGCGCCAAGTCCATCCTCTGCTTCCTTCGGGAGAGCGAACGCTGCCGCCCCGTGTGCGTTGACCGTGCTGGCCAGCTGCGTGGGCTGCCAGCCGCGCCCAGGCCCAGACCTCCAGCCAGCTCCAAGGCCCAGCCTGCTTCCCCTCCAGATCCAGCCTACTCCAGATCTGCCCAGCCACCACCACCGACCTGGGCCTTGGCCCATGGGTGAGCAACCCCCAGCGCCTCCTTTCCCTTCTATTGGGCTAGGCAGATTCGGCCCATGCATGTTTTTTTCCCGTTCTGCGATTTTAGCTATTAACCAGTGATTTACCTGTTTTACAGAAAAACCCTCAAACATCATGCATTTAATAACTCACAATTGGTGCATCGGATTAAAATGATTTATATATGTAAGATGCTTAGAATTTTATCTAGTTTCACAATATGCCACTTTCATCCCATGTTAATATGTTTAAAATGTTGTTTACATTAATTTGCTCCTATGCCATGCTAAAATGATTTATTTCATAACTATTTAACCGTAACTCCGAATTTAATAAACTTTATATGTAAATGGGGTGGAAAAATGCCTAGTTTAACATGGTACACTTTATTTTCCTGTTTAACAACATTAAAATATGGTTTAGGGCAGAACAGTAGCAAATTCATAAATTGCATATGAGGATTTTCCGGAATTGTTGTTTGTTGTTCCGGCCTCATTTAAACTTGTCTAAATATTTACTTTACTTTTGTTACACCCCTTGACATGTTTAAACCGGACATGCATCATACTTGATTGTGCATCATGCCATATTTATGCTTGTGTGTTTACCATGTTGTTTGTTTCTTTTCGGTGTTGCTTCTTAGTCCCGGTAATGTTGCGATTGTGAGGATTCGTTCGACTGCGTCCGTTTGTCTTCCTCATGGACTCGTTCTTCTTCCTTGCGGGATTCCAGGCAAGATGACCGCTACCCTGGATCTCACTACTATCATTGCTATGCTAGTTGCTTCGTTCTATCGCTATGCTGCTTTACCTATCATTTGCTCTTCAAGCCTCCCAAATTGCCATGAACCTCTAACCTTTGACACCATTCCTAGCAAACCGTTGTTTGGCTATGTTACTGCTTCTCTCAGCCCCTCTTATAGCGTTGCTAGTTGTAGGTGAAGTTGAAGATTGCTCCATGGTGGACAGGGTTTATGTTGGGATATCACAATATCTCTTATATTATTAATGCATCTATATACTTGGTAAAGGGTGGAAGGCTCGGCCGTATGCCTGGTGTTTTGTTCCACTCTTGCCGCCCTAGTTTCCGTCATACCGGGGTTATGTTCCCGGATTTTGCATTCCTAACGCGGTCGGGTGATTTATGGGACCCCCCTGACAGTTCACTTTGAATAAAACTTGTCCAGCAAGGCCCAACCTTGGTTTTACCATTTGCCTCACCACCACCTATACCCTTCCCTTGGGTCGGCCAACCCAAGGGTCATCTTTATTTTAGCCCCCCCAGGCCAGTGCTTGTCTAAGTGCTGGTCTGAACCGGGCAGACTGCGGGGCCACCTCGGGGCAACTCGAGGGCTGGTTTTACTCGTAGGCTGACCTATCCGGTGTTGCCCTGAGAACGAGATATGTGCAGCTCCTATCGGGATTGTCGGCGCATCGGGCGGCTTTGCTGGTCTTGTTTTACCATTGTCGAAATGTCTTGTAAACCAGGATTCCGAGACTGATCGGGTCTTCCTGGGAGAAGGTCTATTTTCGTTGATCGCGAGAGCTTGTCATGGGATAAGTTGGGACACCCCAAAGGTCTATTTTTGTTAATGTCCGGTTGTAGATAACTTGACACCTAATCCGATTTAAAACGCATCAACCGCGCGTGTAGCCGTGATGGTCTCTTCTCGGCGGAGTCCAGGAAGTGAACACGGATTCTGTGTTATGATTGACGTAAGTAGGTGTTCAGGATCACCTCTTGATCATTGCTAGCTTCACGACCGTTCCTTTGTTTCTATTCTCGCTCTCATTTGTGTATGTTAGCCACCATATCATGCTTAGCCGCTGCTGCAACCTCACCACTTTACCCCTTCCTTACCCTTTAAGCTTTGCTAGTCTTGATACCCATGGTAATGGGATTGCTGAGTCCTCGTGGCTCACAGATACTTCCAAAACCAGTTTGCAGGTGCCTATGTTACCGAGCAGGTGACGCAACCAAGCTCAAGGAGGAGCTCGATGAAGATCTTGCCCTTTGTGTTGTTTCGTTCTAGTTGATCAGTAGTGGAGCCCAGTTGGGGTCGATCGGGGACCTTTGTCGCATTTGGGGTTCTTCTTTTATTTTGGTTCCGTAGTCGGGCCTTGATTGTATCTGGATGATGTAATGCTTTATTCATGTAATTGTGTGAAGTGGCGATTGTAAGCCAACTATGTATCTCTTTCCCTTATATATTACATGGGTTGTGTGAAGATTACCTCACTTGCGACATTGCTTTCAATGTGGTTATGCATCTAAGTCATGCTTCGACACGTGGGAGATATAGCCGCATCGAGGGCGTTACACGGGCTAACCAGTTGCTTTCGCCCGCACAAAAACGGGTCATAAGAGTTGTTAGGGCTGCCATTGTCCTCGGCTTTTCCTGGCCGAGGTGTTTGGCAAGCCATTCGTCCCGGACACTATGTGTGAAAGATGCTAGGGCCTCAGCATCTGGACAGTCGACGATTTGGTTCTTCTTGGCGAGAAACCTGTTCCAAAGCTTATGGGCTGACTCTCCAGGTTGTTAGATTATGTGACTTAAATCGTCTACATCTGGAGGTCGGACATAGGTCCCCTAAAAATTAGGCCTGAAAGCGTCCTCGAGTTCCTCCCAACTTGCAATTGAATTTTCGGGGAGGCCTTTCAACTAGTGTCGAGCTGGTCCTCTCAACTTGAGGGGCAGGAATTTGATGGCATGGATATCGTCTCCGCGAGCCATATGAATGTGATGAATAAAGTCCTCAATCCAGACCACAGGGTCCGTCGTTCCGTCGTATGCCTTGTTGTTTACGGGTTTAAACCCCTCTGGAAATTCATGATCCAGCATCTCATCGGTGAAGCACAGGGGGTGTGCGGCACCCCTATACTTGGATGTGTCGTGGCGTGCGTCCGATGGCTGTAGTGTTTGGTATTGATTTCGAGCTGGTAGTCGATCAGTATAGTCGGTTATGTGGTTGTGATCCTGCGTAGGAGCACGTTTCCTAGATCCATAGATAGACTTGTCCATACCAGCTCTTTTGTCCAGGTGCTCACGTAGATCGTGTGCTGACTTATGTGTGGCGTTATTGGCTGCTTTGTCTCGGCCACGAGGTGGTCGGTCCGGTAGATCGGCCGTATTGTTTTTTCGCAAAATGGACACTGTAGCCTCGTCGTCGAATTTGGACAGCAGCTTGCGTTTTGGGTAGCTCTTTGCGTGGCGATCACCGCCGTACATTTCATTAGTGTCGAGAACTTTGTTCCATCTGTGGTTGAGCGTATCCTGCGTGGCTTTAAGCCGTTGCTTCTGCTTCTTCAAGCTCCTCGCGGTGGCAATAAGCCTTTTGTGGAGGTGCTCTTGTTCCAAATGCTTCCCCGGGATGATGTGCACATCGTCACCCGGACTGTTCTCCTCTCCGGAGACAGGTCTATAAGTTTTGTCTTCGGCATCACTGTGATCGAGCAGCGGCCCCAGACTGTGGTCGCCGTCCCCTTGCTCGGCCAGCTCCATCGATGGGTCCACGAGGTCGTCGTTATGTCTAGCATCGTCCGGGGTGTTATTCTTTCTTATGCCATTATCGCTGTTTTTGCTATGACGGGATTTAGAGCGGCGCCGCTGACGTCGGTGCTTGGGTTGCTTCTCAAGAGGATTATCAACCGTTGCATCCTTTTGATCCTCGCCATTGTTTTCTTTGGGTGGCTGTCCAGCGTCCTGTGGGCGGTGGTTCCTGTTCTTCTCTGGCATCATCATCTATACCGTCGATGTCTCCGGAGTCGAAATTAAGCATGTCGGTTAAGTCAACGATAGTGGCTATTAAGTGGGTGGTTGGTGGGTAACAAATTCCTTCGTCGTCCGCTTCCCACTCGAGCCAGACATAGTTCGGCCAAGAGTCTCCTGACAGGGAGAGAGATTTTAATGAGTTTAGCACGTCACCCAAGGGCGAGTGCTAAAGATATCCGTGGAGCTAAACTCCATGATCGGTGCCCAGTCAGATCCGATGGGCACGGATACACGCGGTTTGGAGCCTATGGCCAGAGACGAGTCCGAGAGTCCGATGACACAGATCTCCTTAGAAGTGAAATCTGTGTTTGGCTCTATCGCCACTAAGAGTGCGGCCTCCATGCCGGGTGAGGGAGTCCTGGATAAGGGGGTATCCGGACAGCCGGACTATATACTTTGGCCAGACTGTTGGACCGTGAAGATACAAGACTCAAGACTTCGTCCCGTGTCCGGATGGGACTCTCCTTTGCGTGGAAGGCAAGCTTGGCGATTCGGATGTTAGATCTCCTTCTTTGTAACCGACTCTGTGTAACCCTAGCCTCCTCCGATGTCTATATAAACCGGAGGGTTTACTCCGTAAAGGGGAACAATCATAATCATAGGCTAGCTTCTAGGGTTTAGCCTCTACGATCTTGTGGTAGATCAACTCTTGTAATACTCATATCATCAAGATCAATCAAGCAGGAAGTAGGGTATTACCTCCATAGAGAGGGCCCGAACCTGGGTAAAACATCGTGTCCCCTCCCTCCTGTTACCATTATCCTTAGACGCACAGTTCGGGACCCCCTACCCGAGATCCGCTGGTTTTGACACCGACATTGGTACTTTCATTGAGAGTTCCTTTGTGTCGCCGCTACAAGGCTTGATGGCTCGTCTCATTGTCAAGGACGACATCACCTCTGGGGGAGCCATGGCGGTAGGCCAAACTCTCCGACTAGGCGGCTTCGTCATGACCGCCCGATCGGCTATCGCGCCGACGATGACTTCTCGGGTCATCAAAAACAGCCTCCACGTCAATTCGGAACTCGCCGAACAGATGGATCCAATGGAGCTATCCTCCCTTAATGAGCTCTTGGATCGCATCACCGCTCTGGGAGTCACTACAGACTATGATCGGATTGGGTTTAAAGCCGACCTAAGGGATACCAAATCCCCACCGGTCACCCATGAGATAGCGGTAGTGGAAGAGCCATACATGGATTATCCCTCTACTTCGAGGACGAACTATGTACGGATTACCGAGCTCCCTGAGCCCGATACCCGTTCGCGGGAGGACGTGACCCAGACCCCAAACTTAGAATCGGGAAACGAGCCAGAAAAATTGGGCAACATCTCAAAGTCGGAGCTGCCAAGACCGGAACCTCCTCTGCCCCTGGATGTCAGATCGGGTCAGAATTCGGACTTAACTACGCCCACCCACCCAGGCTTATGCCGTCTTTCCCATATCAGACAAGATCCCCAAGAGACAGTACATCGCTACTGGGCCAGATTCCTCCTCGTGGTAAACAGGGTCAAGGACTGTCGCGAGGAAGACGCAATCTCACTTTTCTGCAAAAATTGCACGAACAAAGGGATCCTTAATGCTATAAGTCGCCGTGACATAGTACACTTTGCTGACTTAGTGATACGTCTCCAACGTATCTATAATTTTTCATTGTTCCATGCTATTATATTACCCCTTTTGGATGTTTATGGGATTTATTTTACACACTTATATCATTTTTGGGACTAACCTACTAACCGGAGGCCCAGCCCATATTGCTGTTTTTTTGCCTATTTCAGTATTTCGAAGAAAAGGAATATCAAACGGAGTCCAAACGGAATGAAACCTTCGGGAGCGTGATTTTTGGAATGAACGTGATCCGGAGAGCTTGGAGTGCATGTCAAGAAGCTTCCGAGGAAGCCACGAGATAGGAGGCCCCCCCCCCTATAGGGCGCGCCCCCTGTCTTGTGGGCCCCTCGGGCGGCCACCGACGTACTTCTTCCTCCTATATATACCTACGTACCCCGAGAACATCCAGGAGCACCACGAAACACAATTTCCACCGTCGTAATCTTCTGTATCCGCGAGTTCCATCTTGGAGCCTTCGCCGGCACTCTGCCGGAGGGGGAATCAACCATGGAGGGCCTCTACATCAACATCGTCCTTGCCCCTCTGATGAGTTGTGAGTAGTTTACCACAGACCTACGGGTCCATAGTTATTAGCTAGATGGCTTCTTCTCTCTTTTTGGATCTCAATACAATGTTCTCCCCCTCTCTTGTGGAGATCTATTCGAGGTAAACTCTTTTTGCAGTGTGTTTGTCGAGATCCGATGAATTGTGGGTTTATGATCAAGTTTATCTATGAATAATATTTGAATCTTCTCTGAATTCTTTTATGTATGATTGAGTTATCTTTGCAAGTCTCTTTCAATTATTAGTTTGGTTTGGCCTACTAGATTGATCTTTCTTCCCATGGGAGAAGTGGTTAGCTTTGGGTTCAATCTTGCGGTGTCCTTACCCAGTGACAGAAAGGGTTGCAAGGCACGTATCGTATTGTTGCCATCGAGGATAACAAGATGGGGTTTATATCATATTGCTTGAGTTTATCCCTCTACATCATGTCACCTTGCTTAATGCGTTACTTTGTTCTGATGAACTTAATACTCTAGATGCAGGCAGGAGTTGGTCGATGAGTGGAGTAATAGTAGTAGATACAGGCAGGAGTCAGTCTACTTGTTATGGACGTGATGCCTATATACATGATCATGCCTAGATAATCTCATAAATATGCGCTTTTCTATCAGTTGCTTGACAGTAATTTGTTCACCCACCGTAATACTTATGCTATCTTGACAGAAGCCACTAGTGAAACCTATGGCCCCCGGGTCTATCTCTTATCATATTTGCTTTCAATCTAGTTTTATTTGCATATTTACTTTTTGCATCTATATTATAAAATACCAAAAATATATTTATCTTTTCATACTATCTTTATTAGATCTCACTTTCACAAGTGGCAGTGAAGGATTGACAACCCCTTTATTGCGTTGGTTGCGAGTTATCAGTTTGTTTGTGTAGGTGCGTGGGACTTTTGAGGAGCCTCCTACTGGATTGATACCTTGGTTCTCAAAACTGAGGGAAATACTTACGCTACACTTGCTGCATCACCCTCTCCTCTTTGAGGAAAACCAACGCAAGCTCAAGACGTAGCAAGAAGGATTTCTGGCGCCATTGCCGGGGAGGTCTTCGCTCAAGTCAAGACATACCAAGTACCCATCACGAACCCATCTCCTTTGCATTTACATTATTTGCCATTTGCCTCCCGTTTTCCTCTCCACCACTTCACCCTTGCCGTTTTATTCACCCTCTCTTTCCCAATCTCCTCCTCTCTTTTCCATTTGCCATCTCGTTGCCATGGCCGAATCAAAAAGAACAAAGTGCCCTTTCCTAGGTTCTAGTACCTTGGATAACCCCTCTATCCGCCCTAAGCTAATGAATAATGACGCTATAGAAAGACCCACCGGGGTCTCCAATGAGAGCTTGAATAATTTTGATGAGGATGACTCTGGAATTTTTCGCTATTTACTTGATGAGTCTTTAAAAGATGCTTGGTATAGGTTATTAAGAATTCGGGCCAGCTATGTGCCACAATATAAAATTGAAGATTACTTAAAAAGTTTTTGTGTTGGCTTGCCAGTTTCTTTTAAACAAGTTTTAGATTCTATTTTTGAAGGAAGTTTTCTTGAAAGGGATGCTATAGATACTTATGAAAAAATGAAAACCATATTTGGACACCCTATGTATGATAAGGTTGAATCAACTACTCTCTTGTGCTTTTATCAAAATGAAATTATTAAAGAGATGAAGTCTAGTTTAGAGGTAAACTTCCGTAACGTGCTTAATCTTACTTATTCCATTAATGGCCATGTGCTCACCTTAATTAGAAGATTGAATTACATAGAGAGGAGATCCTCCTCTCCGAGTGCCAAAGATGGCACTCGTTAGATCTATCTTTGCTTTTTATGCCTAGCTAGGGGCGTTAAACGATAGCGCTAGTTGGGAGGCAACCCAACTTTTCTTTATGTTTTTTGTTTTTGCTCCCGTTTAGTAATAAATCTTGCATCTACCTTCCGTTTAGATGTGTTTTTATCTTTTAATTAGTGTTTGTGCCAAGTAGAACATATAGGATAACCTACGATGATAGTTGATTTGATTCTGCTGAAAAACGGAAACTTTGCACGCACGAATATAATTTTGTTAAATTACAGGAACGTTATTTTGCGTTGATTATTTTTGCTGCTGTTCAATAAACAAATTGTCCAGGACTTCCTATTTTGGTAGGATTTTTAGAGTTCCATAATTTCCGTTAGTTACAGATTGCTACAGACTGTTCTGTTTTTGACAGATTCTGTTTTTCGTGTGTTGTTTGCTTATTTCAGTGCATCTAAGGCTAGTAAAATAGTTTATAAACCATAGAGAAGTTGGAATAAAGTAGTTTTAACACCAAAATAAATAAATAATGAGTTCATTGCAGTACCTTATGTGCTGGTTTTGTTTTCTTTCACTAACGGAGCTTATAAGATTTCCTGTTGAGTTTTGTGTTGTGAAGTTTTCAAGTTTTGCGTAAAGATTTTATGGACTATGGAATAAAGGGTGGCAAGAGCCTAAGCTTGGGGATGCCCAAGGCACCCCAATATATTAAAGAATAGCCAAAAGCCTAAGCTTGGGGATGCCCCAGGAAGGCATCCCCTCTTTCGTCTTCGTTCATTGGTAACTTTATTAGGAGCTATATTTTTATTCGCTACATGATATGTGTTTTGCTTGGAGCGTCGTGTATTATATTAGTCTTTGCTTTTTAGTTTACCACAATCATCCTTGCTGTACACACCTTTTGGGAGAAGCCTATTTGATTAGAATTTGCTAGAATACTCTATGTGCTTCACTTATATCTTTTGAGCTTGATAGTTTTTGCTCTAGTGCTTCACTTATATCTTTTAGAGCACGGTGGTGTCTTAATTTTGAAGAAATTGCTAGTCTCTCATGCTTCACTTATATTATTTTGAGAGTCTTTCAGAACAGCATGGTATTTGCTATGGTCATGAAGTTGGTCCTAGAATGATGAGCATCCAAGTTGGGTATAATAAAAACTATCATAGGAAGTGAATTGGATGCTATGATCAATTTGATGCTTGACAATTGTTTTGAGATATGGAGGTAGTAATATTAAATTTATGATAGTTGGGTGATTATGAATTTAAAGAATGCTTGTGTTGAAGTTTGTGATTCCCGTAACATGCACGTATGGTGAAACGCTTTGTGATGAAGTTGGAGCACAATTTTATTTATTGATTGTCTTCCTTATGAGTGCCGGTCTGGGACGAGCGATGGTCTTTTCCTACCAATCTATCCCCCTAGGAGCATGCGCATAGTGCTTTGGTTTTTGGTGACTTCTAAATTTTTGCAATAAGTGCATGAGTTCTTTTGATTAATGTTGAGTCCATGGATCATACGCACCCTTTCACCCTTCCACCATTGCTAGCCTCTCTCTTGTACCGTGCAACTTTTGCCGGTACCATACACCCACCATATACCTTCCTCAAAACAGCCACCATACCTACCTATTATGGAATTTCCATAGCCATTCCGAGATATATTGCCATGCAACTTTCCACCTTTCCGTTCATATGACACGCATTACTTTTGTCATATTGCTCTTTGCATGATCATGTAGTTGACATTGTATTTGTGGCAAGGCCACCTTCATAATTTTCATACATGTCACTCTTGATTCATTGCATATCCTAGTACACCGCCGAAGGCATTCATATAGAGTCGTATCTTGTTCTAGCCTTGAGTTGTAATTTTTGAGTTGTAAATCCATAAAAGTGTGATGATTTTCATTATTAGAGCATTGTCCTAGTGAGGAAAGGATGATGAAGACTATGATTCCCCCACAAGTCGGGATGAGACTTCGGACTTTACAAAAAGAAAAAGAAAAAAAGAAAAAGAAAAAAATAGAAAGGCCAAAAAAGGGGAAGGGCAAAGAAAAAAAATAGAAAAAAATAGAAAAAAAGAAGGAGAAAAAGAACAACAAAATGAGAGAAAAAGAGAGAAGGGACAATGCTACTATCGCTTTTTCCACACTTGTGCTTCAAAGTAGCAACATGATCTTCATGATAGAGAGTGTCATATGTTGTCACTTTCATATACTAGTGGGAATTTTTCATTATAGAACTTGGCTTGTATATTCCAATGATGGGCTTCCTCAAAAGTGCCCTAGGTCTTCGCGAGCAAGCGAGTTGGATGCACACCCACTTAGTTTCTTTTGTTGAGCTTTCATATATTTATAGCTCTAGTGCATCCGTTGCATGGCAATCCCTACTCACACACATTGATATCTATTAATGGGCATCTCCATAGCCCGTTGATACGCCTAGTTGATGTGAGACTATCTTCTCCTTTTTTGTCTTCTCCACAACCACCATTCTAGTGCACATATAGTGCTATGTCCATGGCTCATGCTCATGTATTGCGTGAAAGTTGAAAAAGTTTGAGATTATTAAAGTATGAAACAATTGCTTGGCTTGTCATCGGGGTTGTGCATGATTAAATACTTTGTGTGATGAAGATAGAGCAACAACCAGACTATATGATTTTGTAGGGATAACTTTCTTTGGCCATGCTATTTTGAGAAGACATGATTACTTTGATTAGTATGCTTGAAGTATTACTATTTCTTTTATCAATATGAACTTTTATTTTGTTTTCATTTGGATCTGAACATTCATGCCACAATAAAAAAATTACATTATGAATTATGCTAGGTAGCATTCCACATCAAAAATTGTCACATCCCTAGTTCTGACAATGCCTAGTGCATACATTAGAGTGTTGCATCATGTTTAAATTTCAGTTAAACCTGAAATGGGGATTGTTCAAACCCTAGCATCAAAGAGGAATTCAAATAGGTTCAACCAAAATATTTTTCAATGATTTCAAAATGCCCTTTAAAAATGTTCATCATTTCTGGATCAAGGTGGAAGCATCTACCAAAATTGGTTCACATTTTTGCAGTACATATTTGGACTTTGAATTAATTCAAACATAATTGAATTGGGGCTATTTAAATGCTATATATATTTTAGATGCTCCAAAAATGTTGGAAATTGTTGAGGGTCACTGGAATAATTCAGAAAGCACCCATAATTATTTCCAGGATTTTATGAAATGGTTTAGCTTTATTACTAAACCAAAAAAATAACAGAAATAGAAAAACTAAAATAAAAGAGAGAGAGAGAGACGCACCTGGGCCTCTTACCTGACGCCCACCCGGCAGCCCACCTGGCTGGCCCAGCTGGCCAGCCCAGCCCGCTAGCCTCCCCCCTGTCGTCTTCCCCGCGACAGAAGGACGCCGGGCGTGTGCCCCGTGCGCGCGGCCACGCGCCCCGGCCACCTCCTGCTTGCCGCTCCACCTCGACGCCTGGACGCCTCTGGGAGATGCCACGCACCCCCCTGGACCCCTCTCACTCTCTCCCGAACGCCCTCCCCCTCCTCTGCTCTCTCCCTGCACTCACCCGAGAGCCACCGTAGCCGCCGCTCGCCGCTGCCGCGCCCTGAGCCTTCTCCGAGCCCCTCTGACGCGCCCCCGAGCTCCGCCGTGACGCCCCCTTCCTCTCCACCCAGCCGCACCCCGCCGGAAGCCCTGCAGCGTCGTCCACGGTATCATCTTCAACCCCTGGCCGCTGGCGAACTCTTCGGGGATTCGCGAGCTCTAGTCCCTCCCCGGCCTCGCCGTTGCCTCTACCGGATTCTCCGTGAGCCCACGCCTCTTTCCCCTCTCTCCCCATGCTCGTCCGCGCCTTCTAGCCACCATGGCCATCGGAGCCGATTGCGCCTCGCCGCCGGCCATGTCGCCACCGCGGCTACGGCCGTGCAAGCACGCGTCCAAGCTTACCACTGAGCTCACCGCACTCCCGCGAGTCGAACACGACTGTCCACGGTTCCTCCCGTGCCTTGCACCGCCCACACCATTGTTGCCGAACTCCGGCCGCCGCGGAAATGCTCGCCGCCGTTAACTCCGGCCACCCCAGCACCAAACACCGCCACTTTTGAATGCGCCACATCGCCAGCTACTCGTAGCACCCACCCGCGCATCAAACCGTGGCCGGAGCAGCGTTTCCGACGCTCTCCGTCGTCTCGGCCTCGCCGGCGACTCGACGCCTGCAGGTTTGACCTGCTGACCATTGACTGGGTGGGCCCAGTTTGACCCCTGGGTCAATGACATGTGGGCCACCCTTGCTAATTTTAGTTAGGCTAGTCTAGCACTAATTAACCTAGATTAGTGACTAACCTAACACTAACTAACTCTGTTTAGTTAGTCAACTAACCACTGACATGCGGGCCCAGGCCCCATTGACAGTTTAGTTAGTATTAACTTAATCCTGTTAACTAGCTGTTACACTGACATGTGGGTCCCAGCGTCAAGTTTGACCTGGGCTAGCGCCTTTGACCTGCTAACGTCACACCTATGTCATGCTGACGCAATAACCCTTTTCTGGATTTATTTTTATACAGGAAATTCCAGAAAATAGTGCTAACTTCTAAAATTCATAGAAATTAATCTGTAACTCCAAATGCAATAATTTATATATCAAAAATAATCAGAAAAATCCAATCTATCCATCTGCACTGGTTTCATGCATGTTTAAGCAACTTAAACCTGTTGTTTGTATCAAAACATGATAATGCACTTTATTAATTCATAATTTCAATTTGAACTTGAACCTTGGGTTCAAACTAACCCAAACCCATCTGGTTCTAGTTGCATTAGCCCAAAACACTCATATTTCCATGTCATGAGCATGCATCATATTGTGCATTGCATTGATTGTGTTTCCTTCTCTTTTGCTGGTATTTGTCCCCTCTCGATAGACGTGGTTTCGACGATGAGATCGATGACACTGATGAAGAGCTATATTTTCTTCGGAAGTGCCAGGCAAGCAAAACCCCTTGTTCATTCCGATACAATCCCACTCTCTCGCTCCTGCTCTCTTTTACTGCATTAGGACAACAACGATTCATCTGTTACTTGTTGCGGTAGCTGAACCCCTTTATCCTTTGCATGACCTGTCATTCCACAGTAAATAGATGAAACCCACTAGCATGAGTAGGAGTTGTTTGAGCCCTGTTGTGCCTACTCATACATGCTTGTTTGTCACGCCTGCTACTGCTTAGAGTTGAGTCGGGTCTGATTCACCGAGGATGAATCAGAGGTGTGTGAACATGTCCTTCTGTGTGTGTGAGCAAAGAGTGTGAAAACGATTTGGTAAAGGTAGCGGTGAGAGGCCATGTAGGAGTACATGGTGGGTTGTCTCATTGCAGCCGTCCTCAGGAACTGAGTTCTGTGTTTGTGATCCATGATACAGTTATTACCACGCATTGGGCCCGAAACCAATGGACCCTCTCGGCTTATTAATCACCCTTGTCATTTGTCCAGGAGTTGCAAGTAGTTTCTGGTGTTTGTAGTATGCTGGAGGCCGTGGGCAGCGCTGACCGGAGGGGTGAGCTGTGATGCGGTAGGCACGTGTGCGGGTATACCGGGCGCCCGTTTGGTGTCACGGAACCCCGTACACATCGTTTGGGGCTGTGAGCGAAACTTCGGCCGGATCTCCTCATGGATGGAACCCGAATAGGCGATAAACCTGGACTAGGGACTTGAGTGTTTAGGTAGGCCGTGGCCGACAGCCACGTTGGGCTTCCACTTGAAGGTTGCCGAGTACATGTCGTGTAAACGGCGGTAAGTGGTGAGAGTGTGTGTGAAGAAGTACACCCCTGCAGGGTTAACATCATCTATTCGAATAGCCGTGTCCGCGGTAAAGGACTTCTGGGTTGCCTGTACAGTTCATAGATAAGTGAAAGTGGATACTCTAAAATACGCAAGATAAGTGTGAGTGCTATGGATGGCGTTCTCGTAGGGAGACGGGAGCGGATCCATAGTGGTGTATTGATATGGTGAATATGTGGACTCGTGTGTGCCACCTCAAAAGAGTTACTTGCAGTCGTAGTTCAGGATAGCCACCGAGTCAAAGATGGCTTGCTGCAGTTAAACCCCACCATCCCCTTTGTTGATAATGATTCATATGTAGTTAGTTCTGATGTAAGTCTTGCTGGGTACATTTGTACTCACGTTTGCCTATTTTATGTTTTTGTAGAGAGACGTCAGTCTCGCTAGTAGTTCCGCGTGGACTTCGACGTTTAGCTTGTTACCTCAGCTACGATCTTGTGCCCTCAGCAGGATCTGGTAGATAGTCAGGCTTCTAAGTCTTTTTCATTTGTAGATGTCTGTACCCAGACATGTTAAGCTTCCGCTTGTGCTTGACTTGTATGCTCTGAATGTTGGGTCGTGAGATCCATGTTTGTAATATCTCGCTCCTCGGAGCCTAATGAATAAATACTTGAGTCGTAGAGTCATGTTGTGATGCCATGTTGTATTTGCACATATCGAGCATATTGTGTGTATGTTATTGAAATGCTTGGTATGTGTGGGATCTGACTATCTAGTTGTTTATCTTTAGTAGCCTCTCATACCGGGAAATGTCTCCTAGTGTTTCCACCGAGCCATGGTAGCTTGCTACTACTCCGGAACACTTAGGCTGGCCGGCATGTGTCCTTCTTCGTTCCTGTGTCTGTCCCTTCGGGGAAATGTCAGGCGATGAATACCAGAGTCTTGTTAGCCCGCTATAGCCCGGTTCACCGGAGTCCTGCTAGCCCAGTGCTACAGCCTGGATTCACTCGCTGATAACCGACACGTTCGATGCTGGGTCATGGATGCATGTCCCTGTAAGTCTGTGCCACTTTGGATTTACGACTAGCCATGTCAGCCCGGGCTCCTTATCATATGGATGCTAGTGACACTATCATATACGTGTGTCAAAAGGCGCAAACGGTCCCGGGCAAAGGTAAGGCGACACCCGTGGGAATACCGTGCGTGAGGCCGCAAAGTGATATGAGGTGTTACATGCTAGATCGATGTGGCATTGAGTCGGGGTCCTGACAGCTTTGGTATCAGAGCCTAACTGCCTGTAGGATTACCAAGCCAAACTAGTCGAAGTTGAGTCTAGAAATGCTTTAGTTATATGTAGGGGAATTGATTGTGGGATGGGAACGTAAGGCTCTTTTTACTCCTTATCCCTTATGCCCTTCTGATCTGAGTCATCCTCTTCTTTTCTACGGGGGTTAAGAACTAGGCTTCTCATCTATCTATCAGGTTGACGTGTTACTAATCCATAGACTTATAGAATTGATAGTTTCAAATCTCAGTTCAGCTTTTACTACTTCTATATGTTCACGGTTGGTCTCGACACCTTGATATTGTGCTTCCGAGTGGCTATGCCACCATTTTTGTAGTATGTCTCCAAACTTTTTGAGCATTTACAGCCGTTATGCTGTCCGAGTCATCCCAGGTTTCTAAACAATCCGATGCACTTGCAAATCCTTTCCCTCTGGTTTCGATGTCCTTTATGGTCAGAATAAGCACACTAACCGGTGTGTTGAGGTAATTTATTGCCTTGACATATATGTTGGAATTATTATTGTGACCCTAGGTGTCCTAGGGGATCATCTAGTAATCTAGCCATGAATTGTGTCCCAGTGTGATGATTCTGGCTTTTACTCTCGAATGCATCCCGTGATGCTACTTAGTAGTAGGTATTCTACTCCTTGGATTTTGAACCCGAGATTCACCCTACTTACTTCATGTTGATACTGTTTGCTCGTTCCTTTAGGTTATTAGTAACCTTTGCATTAGTCTTCGAGGTCCGTGGTATTTCCTTCTTCCAAATACTATGAACTACTTATGGCAGAAGTTTGTTGGATCAAAAGATCACAACAAGAGTGCTCTCGATGATTTCTCCATTCTATATTGTAACTCTGCCAATCCTACCTCTCCGCATGGATTATCCGAAAGAAATTTGTTGAACTTGGTTCGACATGCTAATCCATGCATCCACAACTCAGAAAGTTATATGTTCCTCGAGTTGTCCCTCCTTAGTTGTATTCTGACCATCGTCTATCAATTGATAGTCAGGAGTAATTGTGCATCCGTGTTATCGATGCTTATTATTCTTGTGGTCCGTTAAGTCATTCTATTCCGGAATGACTAGGAGAAACAAACTCCAGTACCTCATCCATATCCAGGATTGGGTCAAAGCAATTGTACTTCGCAGATCAAAATGCTAATCCAGCTTTTGATTCTGTTCCACCCTGAAGTATTGCCCTCTTCATGTCAGGACTGTCATGAGAATTGCACCATTTCTCATGAATTCTTGACGTAGTGATACTTCTCGCTATCATTATTCATTCCTCGGTCCCGTGTTGATGTAAACGGAATGCCGACAAGTGAATTGTGATGTGTGAAATCGATACTCCTAGCAACCTTGTTGCTTGGTAGTAAATGGACAATGTGGTCACTCTTAGCGTGTTGGCTTTTGAACCATCATTCTAAGATAGATCGTGCTACCTAGTCCTTATTTCCGGTGCACTCTTCGATCAATGAGTTAGGATTGTGCCAATCCCTCGCTCTTGTGATCATATCGTCTTGCCCTGAAAAGCAAGGTTGTTCTTGAGCTTAGTAACATATCGGTGGTTCGTGATTTTCCGAATATCTTCTCGGAAGTATCACCAGGTCGTCACCTGACCGCTATGTTGAGTTCGTGATCAAGTTTGTTTATTCCTGTAAACCACCCTTTCTCCAAGAATCCATGTTGGATACCCTTGAGCTAGTTGGTTAAGCCAAACAACAACTTGGAGAGTTGGAAGATAAAAGATTGCCTGGCTTAGTTCATTTTAAGGGATATCTTTTGTGTGTGTTGAAGAAAGATGATATCTTCATCGGTTGATCTCAGTGATCAATTGTTGGACCTATTGTCTTGTCAAAACTTTGTTTTGAATGTGGGCTATCGTCAAATCAAATCAGAACCAACGATGTTCATAATGTTGTCTTACTCGTGGTTGATCCCTCGAGCATACACCATTACATCTTTTGGTCTGACCAATGCTATCACCATGTTCACATAATTGTGGAATTCCATTTACATAGAAACCTGGATGAATTGTTGTTGAGCCCATCGACAACATCCTTATCTTCTCCATGATTTCGTGGAACATTAAGCTAGTATTGGAAACTTTTGAAAGCATTTCTTCATGCTAGCTCATGAAGCATATGTTCGGATGAAAGAAGTGACTCTCTCTAACTCATGTGTATTTGATGCAAGTTGCCGCCGTGGGTTCGAGAAAGTTAGTTTTGCTTCCTTTGGAATCGTCCCAAGTTTGTCACGCATGTGCGAAGTACTCTATGGTTTGATAGGTTGGCCGCCTCCATTCTATATGTGTTTCCTAGCTCACCAAGCCACTGATTGATTTGTTCAAGGAGAAGAAGCTCCTTCTTAAGAGCAAGACTTATGCAAGGACTTCGATATCCGCGATGATGGTTTCCCTCCTGAACTCGGTAGTGTTTTATTATAAGACTACTCTGTGGTCATGCTTGTCTTGGACAACATGTTCACATGTTGTAGCAGAACCGGCTCGTGTTTTGGAGCTTACTACCATAGTTCATTCCCCGAGAATCTTGCAACGTCTTCTCGTCGATTTGAGTTGCAAACTTTAATTTTCCTTCTAGACTTGATGAGTCTAGATTATTCTGACACCAACCAGATCTGAATCTCAGGCAGATATGATGGTTGGAACGTTTTCCAAGAATTATATTATTGGTCTCTCTGTAACCCGGTAAAATGGATGTCGTGGCCAACACACCCAGCGGGAAGACCTGTTATTGTAATATCTTGATTGAAGAAGTTGGCCACCTCTCCATAAGGACTTCGTAGGAATTATTCCCTATTTGTGTGCCTTATGATTTTTGTGCTCCCGAAGTCCGACCTGTTACTTGATGTTCTAGATATCAAACCATATCTATGAATGGGACACGCTGGTACATCATGGAGAACATTAGAAGCGGAGTGCTAAATGTCTCTCGGTCGATCATCCAGATTTTGTCCCCTTGGTCTCGCTAAGGTGAAATCTGAGAAAGTGTTATCTTCCTTTGCATCTGCATCGTCCATCGCTATTCATCATGGTAGTATGTTGTGTTGTCAGCATCCCTGACACGGATATTGGTAAAACCTTGATGAATATGGAAATGCTCAAGTTCTTGAAAGCACGCACAAGCATTAGGTGCTATCATAGTTACTAACTGGGATTCCTCTCAGTTTCCTCGGTTATGCTATAACCATTCCAATAGTGGAACCACTCTCTACTGTTGAGCTTCTCCCTAGTTACTAAAATCATCCCTTGTGCTGTTTTCAACAAGGTAATCCACATCATCCATTCTAATCCGGGTATGCCATTCTACCGAACCCCTCTAAACGATCGCTCGAGAATTGCCTTAGGCTGGTATAAAGAGTTTCAATGATCTTTGAATCAAAGGTAATTCTTTTTGCCACTTAAGGGATGATCCCACGAATCACCCTCCTCAAGGATGTCTCGCTGAGGTATCATGGCAACCCAACTCCTCGCTACGTTGACAACCGTTCACCACCCTCGTAAGTGTGGAATTGTTGTCTACCTAGTGAACCCTCATCATCTGTTCCACTCCATCCCTTTAGATGTGTGCTTTGTGTCTCAGTTCGAAAGATGTTGCTATGCTTCATTCCGTGAATTGGTCCTGAGTTGTTCGATCTTTGAGAAGATCGATTCCGTAGAGTTTCCCTCTGTCATCGTCATGTTGGATGAAGATTTCTAAGGCAAGACATCAAGATCAATTGGAGCACTGAATCAGCATCCTCGAGAAAGACATCTGGATCGTGAAGTTGTGAGCTTGTGTCCCCTTTGTCTTCTTACCTCACGTCTTGAATCTCGGGACGAGATTCTTGTTTAGTAGGGGTGAGCTGTCACATCCCTAGTTCTGACAATGCCTAGTGCATGCATTAGAGTGTTGCATCATGTTTAAATTTCAGTTAAACCTGAAATGGGGATTGTTCAAACGCTAGCATCAAAGAGGAATTCTAATAGGTTCAACCAAAATATTTTTCAATGATTTCAAAATGCCCTTTAAAAATGTTCATCATTTCTGGATCAAGGTGGAAGCATCTACGAAAATTGGTTCACATTTTTGCAGGACATATTTGGAGTTTGAATTAATTCAAACATATTTGAATTGGGGCTATTTAAATGCTATATATATTTTAGATGCTCCAAAAATGTTGGAAATTGTTGAGGGTCACTGGAATAATTCAGAAAGCACCCATAATTATTTCCAGGATTTTATGAAATGGTTTAGCTTTATTACTAAACCAAAAAATAACAGAAATAGAAAAACTAAAATAAAAGAGAGAGAGAGAGAGAGAGAGAGAGACGCACCTGGGCCTCTTACCTGATGCCCACCTGGCTGGCCCAGCTGGCCAGCCAAGCCCGCTAGCCTCCCCCCCTGTCGTCTTCCCCGCGACAGAAGGACGCCGGGCGTGTGCCCCGTGCGCGCGGCCACGCGCCCCGGCCACCTCCTGCTTGCCGCTCCACCTCGACGCCTGGACGCCTCTGGGAGACGCCACGCACCCCCCTGGACCCCTCTCACTCTCTCCCGAACGCCCTCCCCCTCCTCTGCTCTCTCCCTGCATGCACCCGAGAGCCACCGTCGCCGCCGCTCGCCAGTGCCGCGCCCTGAGCCTTCTCCGAGCCCCTCCGACGCGCACCCGAGCTCCGCCGTGACGCCCCCTTCCTCTCCACCCAGCCACACCCCACCGGAAGCCCTGCAGCGTCGTCCACGGCATCGTCTTCAACCCCTGGCCACCGGCGAACTCTTCGGGGATTCGCGAGCTCCAGTCCCTCCCCGGCCTCGCCGTTGCCTCTACCGGATTCTCCGTGAGCCCACGCCTCTTTCCCCTCTCTCCCCATGCTCGTCCGCGCCTTCTAGCCACCATGGCCATCGGAGCCGATTGCTCCTCGCCGCCGACCATGTCGCCACCGCGGCTACGGCCATGCAAGCACGCGTCCGAGCTTACCACTGAGCTCACCGCACTCCCGCGAGTCGAACACGACTGTCCACGGTTCCTCCCGTGCGTCGCACCGCCCACACCATTGTTGCCGAACTCCGGCCGCCGCGGAAATGCTCGCCGCTGTTAACTTCGGCCACCCCAGCACCAAACACCGCCACCGTTGGATGCGCCACATCGCCAACTACTTGTAGCACCCACCCGCGCATCAAATCGTGGCCGGAGCAGCGTTTCCGACGCTCTCCATCGTCTCGGCCTCGCCGGCGACTCGACGCCGGCAGGTTTGACCAGCTGACCATTGGCTGGGTGGGCCCAGTTTGACCCCTGGGTCAATGACATGTGGGCCACCCTTGCTAATTTTAGTTTGGTTAGTCTAGTGCTAATTAACCTAGATTAGTGACTAACCTAACACTAACTAACTCTGTTTAGTTAGTCAACTAACCACTGACATGCGGGCCCAGGCCCCATTGACAATTTAGTTAGTATTAACTTAATCATGTTAACTAGCTGTTACACTGACATGTGGGTCCCGGCGTCAGGTTTGACCTGGGCTGGCGCCTTTGACCTGCTGACGTCACACGTATGTCATGCTGACGTAATAACCCTTTTCTGGATTTATTTTTATACAGGAAATTCCAGAAAATAGTGCTAACTTCTAAAATTCATAGAAATTAATTTGTAACTCAAAATGCAATAAGTTATATATGAAAAATGATCAGAAAAATCCAATCTATCCATCTGCACTGGTTTCATGCATGTTTAAGCAACTTAAACCTGCTGTTTATATCAAAACATGATAATGCACTTTATTAATTCATAATTTCAATTTGAACTTGAACCTTGGGTTCAAACTAACCCAAACCCATCTGGATCTAGTTGCATTAGACCAACACACTCATATTGCCATGTCATGAGCATGCATCATATTGTGCATTGCATTGATTGTGTTTCCTTCTCTTTTGCCGGTATTTGTCCCCTCTGGATAGACGTGGTTTCGACGATGAGATCGATGACACTGATGAAGAGCTATATTATCTTCGGAAGTGCCAGGCAAGAAAAACCCCCTTGTTCATTCCGATACAATCCCACTCTCTCGCTCCTGCTCTCTTTTACTGCATTAGGACAACAACGATTCATCTGTTACTTGTTGCGGTAGCTGAACCCCTTTATCCTTTGCATGACCTGTCATTCCACAGTAAATAGATGAAACCCACTAGCATGAGTAGGAGTTTTTTGAGCCCTGTTGTGCCTACTCATACATGCTTGTTTGTCACGCCTGCTACTTCTTAGAGTTGAGTCGGGTCTGATTCATCGAGGATGAATCAGAGGTGTGTGAACATGTCCTACTGTGTGTGAGCAAAGAGTGTGAAAACGATTTGGTAAAGGTAGTGGTGAGAGGCCATGTAGGAGTACATGGTGGGTTGTCTCATTGCAGCCGTCCTCAGGAACTGAGTTCTGTGTTTGTGATCCATGATACAGTTACTACCACGCATTGGGCCCGAAACCAATGGAGCCTCTCGGCTTCTTAATCACCCTTGTCCTCTGTCCAGGAGTTGCAAGTAGTTTCTGGTGTTTGTAGTATGCTGGAGGCCGTGGGCAGCGCTGACCGGAGGGGTGGGCTGTGATGCGGTAGGCACGTGGGCGGGTATACTGGGCGCCCGTTTGGTGTCACGGAACCCTATACACATCGTTTGGGGCTGTGAGCGAAACTTCAGCCGGATCTCCTCAAGGATGGAACCCGAATAGGCGATAAACCTGGACTAGGGACTTGAGTGTTTAGGTAGGCCGTGGCCGACACCCATGTTGGGCTTCCGCTTGAAGGTTGCCGAGTACATGTCGTGTAAACGGCGGTAAGTGGTGAGAGCGTGTGTGAAGAAGTACACCCCTGCAGGGTTAACATCATCTATTCGAATAGCCGTGTCCGCGGTAAAGGACTTCTGGGTAGCCTGTACAGTTCATAGATAAGTGAAAGTGGATACTCTAAAATACGCAAGATAAGTGTGAGTGCTATGGATGGCGTTCTCGTAGGGAGACGGGAGCGGATCCATAGTGGTGTATTGATATGGTGAATATGTGGACTCGTGTGCGCCACCTCAAAAGAATTACTTGCAGTCGTAGTTCAGGATAGCCAACGAGTCAAAGCTGGATTGCTGCAGTTAAACCCCACCATTCCCTTTGTTGATAATGATGCATATGTAGTTCGTTCTGATGTAAGTCTTGCTGGGTACATTTGTACTCACGTTTGCCTATTTTATGTTTTTGCAGAGAGACGTCAGTCTCGCTAGTAGTTCCGCGTGGACTTCGACGTTTAGCTTGTTACCTCAGCTACGATCTTGTGCCCTCGGCAGGATCTGGTAGATAGTCAGGCTTCTAAGCCTTTTTCATTTGTAGATGTCTGTACCCAGACATGTTAAGCTTCCGCTTGTGCTTGACTTGTATGCTCTGAATGTTGGGTCGTGAGATCCATGTTTGTAATATCTCGCTCCTCGGAGCCTAATGAATAAATACTTGAGTCGTAGAGTCATGTTGTGATTCCATGTTGTATTTGCACATATCGAGCATATTGTGTGTATGTTATTGAAATGCTTGGTATGTGTGAGATCTGACTATCTAGTTGTTTATCTTTAGTAGCCTCTCTTACCGGGAAATGTCTCCTAGTGTTTCCACCGAGCCATGGTAGCTTGCTACTGCTCCGGAACACTTAGGCTGGCCGGCATGTGTCCTTCTTCGTTCCTGTGTCTGTCCCTTCGGGGAAATGTCACGCGATGAATACCAGAGTCCTGTTAGCCCGCTACAGCCCGGTTCACCGGAGTCCTGCTAGCCTAGTGCTACAGCCTGGATTCACTCGCTGATGACCGTCACGTTCGATGCTGGGTCATGGATGCCTGTCCCTGTAAGTCTGTGCCACTTTGGATTTACGACTAGCCATGTCAGCCCAGGCTCCTTATCATACGGATTCTAGCGACACTATCATATATGTGTGTCAAAAGGCGCAAACGGTCCCGGGCAAAGGTAAGGCGACGCCCGTGGGAATACCGTGCGTGAGGCCGCAAAGTGATATGAGGTGTTACATGCTAGATCGATGTGGCATTGAGTCGGGGTCCTGACAAAAATTCTCTTTTTATCATTTACCTACTGGAGGACAAGCAGGAATTAAGCTTCGGGATGCTTGATATGTCTCCAACGTATCTATAATTTTTTATTGTTCCATTCTATTATATTACCCCTTTTGGATGTTTATGGGATTTATTTTGCACACTTATATCATTTTTGGGACTAACCTACTAACAGGAGGCCCAGCCCATATTGCTGTTTTTTTGCCTATTTTAGTATTTCGAAGAAAAGGAATATCAAACGGAGTCCAAATGGAATAAAACCTTCGGGAGCGTGATTTTTCAAACGAACGTGATCCGTAGAGCTTGGAGTGCAAGTCAAGAAGCTTCAAGGAAGCCACAAGATAGGAGGCCACGCCCCCCCCCCCCCCCTGTAGGGCGCGCCCCCCTGTCTCGTGGGCCCCTCAGGCAGCCACCGACGTACTTCTTCCTCCTATATATACCGACGTACCCTGAAAACATCCAGGAGCACCACGAAACACAATTTCCACCGCCGTAACCTTCTGTATCTGCGAGATCCCATCTTGGAGCCTTCGCCGACACTCTGCCAGAGGGGTAATCAACCATGGAGGGCCTCTACATCAACATCCTTGCCCCTCCGATGAGTTGTGAGTAGTTTACCACAGACCTACGTGTCCATAGTTATTAGCAAGATGGCTTCTTCTCTCTTTTTTCATCTCAATACAGTGTTCTCCCCCTCTCTTGTGGAGATTTATTCGGTGTAAACTCTTTTTGCGGTGTGTTTGTCGAGATCCGATGAATTGTGGGTTTATGATCAAGTTTATCTATGAATAATATTTGAATCTTCTCTGAATTCTTTTATGTATGATTGAGTTATCTTTGCAAGTCTCTTCGAATTATCAGTTTGGTTTGGCCTACTAGATTGATCTTTCTTGCCATGGGAGAAGTTCTTAGCTTTGGATTCAATCTTGCGGTGTCCTTACCTAGTGATAGAAAGGGTTGCAAGGCACGTATTGTATTGTTGCCATCGAGGATAACAAGATGGGGTTTATATCTTATTGCTTGATTTTATCCCTCTACATCATGTCATCTTGCTTAATGCGTTACTCTGTTCTTATGAACTTGATACTCTAGATGCAGGCAGGAGTCGGTCGATGTGTGGAGTAATAGTAGTAGATGCAGGCAGGAGTCGGTATACTTGTTATGGACGTGATGCCTATATACATGATCATGCCTAGATAATCTCATAACTATGCGTTTTTCTATCAATTGCTTGACAGTAATTTGTTCACCCACCGTAATACTTATGCTATCTTGAGAGAAGCCACTAGTGAAACGTATGGCCCCCGGTCTATCTCTTATCATATTTGCTTTCGATCTACTTTTATTTGTATCTTTACTTTTTGCATCTATATTATAAAATACCAAAAATATATTTATCTTTTCATACTATCTTTATTAAATCTCACTTTTGCAAGTGGCCATGAAGGGATTGACAACCCCTTTATTGCGTTGGTTGCGAGTTCTCAGTTTGTTTGTGCAGGTGCGTGGACTTTTGAGGAGCCTCCTAATGGATTGATACCTTGGTTCTCAAAACTGAGGGAAATACTTACGCTACACTTGCTGCATCACCCTCTCCTCTTTGAGGAAAACCAACGCAAGCTCAAGACGTAGCACTTAGCAGCCATAGTACAGAAATACTGCGCGATGGAAAGCGCCTGGAAAACCAAACAGACTTCTAGGATAATCCGGCTCTCACTAAACCCTTTGTCCGAACTAAAAGGAAAAACTCTCGTAAGTTACCCGATCCAATTCCCAAAACCCAAAGCCCGCTCCAGGGCATGGAACTGTATTCGAAGAATGGCTCAATGGGCCATGCAAAATTCACAGCACGTCGGATACCACGCCAACACATAGCCTTAGAGCATGTTGGATACTCCGGTAGGTAGCTAAAAGTGGCAAGGATCTTCTTGTAAACCATAAAGGAGAGCAACATCCCGCCGAAGACGACAATGCGGTACTTACAGTCTTCGAGACTTTCGCCTCAAATAATAGGCGCAAGCGAGCTCGTCGAAGTTTCGCTGAAGTCTGCCACGTGGCAAAAATAAATCCATGGAGCGACACTGCTATAACCTTCAGTGCCAGTGATGAACCTCAATTCCAAATAGTCCGGGAACCAGCCGCTTTGGTCCTTAGCACAATCGTGGACGGCTTCCGGCTCACTAAAGTACTCATGGATGGCGGAAGCGGATTAAACCTGATCTATGAAGAAACCCTCAACAAGATGAAATTTATAAAAGCTGCATTGAGCAAAGCAGCACGACCTTCAGGGGAATCATCCCTAGTCGGGAGGCATAGTGTGCGGGAAACATCAGACTGGATGTGGTATTCAGCACGCCGGAGAATTATAGGTCCGAAGAAATCACATTCCAAGTGGCCACATTCAGCAGCGGATACCACGCCCTTTTAGGGCGGGACGCATTCACGAGCTTTCATGCTATACCCCATTACGGGTACATGAAGCTCAAAATGCCCGGACCCAATGGAATCATCACTCTAGCCAGTGATTCGGATGTTGCACTACGCGCCTAAAATAAAACTGCCGCACTAGCCCTGGAAGCATTATCCGAAGCCCTAGCAGCCGAAGAACTAACAACGCTGTGCGCCACAGTGGACAGAGACGACATAATACTCGACAAACGACCCAAGTCCACCTCATTCAGGCCCACGGACGAGATAGTCAAATTCCAGGTCCATCCAACGAACCCCACAAAGACAGCTTCCATAGGGACACAGTTGAGCCCCACAATGGACGCCGCACTGCGAGACTTCTTATGTGAGAATTGGGACATTTTCGCCTGGCATCCTTCAGACATGCCGGGCATCCCACGCAGGCTGGCCGAACACAGCCTCAATATATATAAAGGATACAAGCCAGTCAGACAGACTCTTAGGCGCTTCTCAGAGCCTAAACGGCAAGCCATGGGAGAAGAGCTAGCCAAGCTACTTGAGGCCGTATTCATCAGAGATATAAAACATCCGGATTTGCTGGCAAATCTGGTAATGGTACCAAAGAAGGACAAATCCTGGCGCCTATGCGTCGATTTCAAAGACCTCAACAAGGCCTGCCCCAAGGATCCCTTCCCCCTACCTCGCATTGACCAAATCATCGACGCCACCGCAGGACACGACTCACTATGTTTCCTCGACGCATACTCCGGATACCATCAAATAAAGTTGCCAGAATCCGACCAAGCCGCAACGGCCTTCATAATGCCATATGGCCCCTTCTGTTTCAACACTATGCCTTTCGGGCTCAAAAATGCTGGCGCAACCTATCAATGTATGATTCAGACATGCCTCATACGTCTCCAATGTATCTATAATTTTTGATTGTTCCATGCTATTATATTACCCCTTTTGGCTGTTTATGGGCTTTATTTTACACATTTACATCATTTTTGGGACTAACCTACTAACCGGAGGCCCAACCCATATTGTTTTTTTTTCTATTTCAGTTTTTCGAGGAAAAGGAATATCAAACGGAGTCCAAATGGAATGAAACCTTCGGGAGCGTGATTTTTGGAAAGAACGTGATCCAGAGGACTTGGAGTGCAAGTCAAGAAGCAGCCGAGGCTCCCACGAGATAGGAGCCTCCCCCTATAGGGCGTTCCCCCTGTCTTGTGGGCCCCTCGGGCGGCCACCGACGTACTTCTTCCTCCTATATATACCTACGTACCCCGAAAACATCCAAGAGCATCGTAACCTTCTGTATCTGCGAGATCTCATCTTGGAGCCTTCGCTGGCACTCTGCCGGAGGAGGAATCGACCACGGAGGGCTTCTACATCAACATCCTTGCCCCTCCGATGAGTTGTGAGTAGTTTACTACAGACCTACGGGTCCATAGTTATTAGCTACATGTATTCTTTTCTCTTTTTGGATCACAATACAATGTTCTCCCCCTCTCGTGTGGAGATCTATTCGATGTAAACTCTTTTCGCGGTGTGTTTGTCGAGATCCGATGAATTGTGGGTTTATGATCAAGTTTATCTATGAATAATATTTGAATCTTCTCTGAATTCTTTTACGTATGATTGAGTTATCTTTGCAAGTCTCTTCGAATTATCAGTTTGGTTTGGCCTACTAGATTGATCTTTCTTGCCATGGGATAAGTGCTCAGCTTTGGGTTCAATCTTGCAGTGTCCTTACCCAGTGACAAAAAGGGTTGCAAGGCATGTATTGTATTGTTGCCATCGAGGATAACAAGATGGGGTTTATATCATATTGCTTGAGTTTATCCCTTTACATCATGTCATCTTGCTTATTAATGCGTTACTCTGTTCTTATGAACTTAATCCTCTAGCTGTAGGCAGGAGTCGATCGATGTGTGGAGTAATAGTAGTAGATGCAGGCAGGAGTCGGTCTACTTGTTACGGACGTGATGCCTATATACATGATCATGCCTAGATAATCTCATAATTATTCGCTTTTCTATAAATTGCTCGATAGTAATTTGTTCACCCACCGTAATACTTATGCTATCTTGAGAGAAGCCACTAGTGAAACCTATGGCCCCCGGGTCGATCTCTTATCATATTTGCTTCCAATCTACTTTTATTTGCATCTTTACTTTTTGCATCTATATTATAAAATACCAAAAATATATTTATCTTATCATACTATCTTTATTAGATCTCACTTTTGCAAGTGGTCGTGAAGGGATTGACAACCCCTTTATTGTGTTGGGTGCGAGTTCTTTGTTTGTTTGTGTAGGTGCGTGGGACTTTTGAGGATCCTCCTACTGGATTGAAACCTTGGTTCTCAAAAACTGAGGGAAATACTTACGCTACTATTGCTGCATCACCCTCTCCTCTTCGAGGAAAACCAACGCAAGCTCAAGACGTAGCAATGCCATGAGAAGCAAATCGGAAAACAGTGGAGGCATACGTGGACGACGTGGTCATAAAAGCAAGACACGTCAAAACTTTAATAGATGATTTGAGACTCACGTTTGACAACCTCCGAACATACGACATCAAGCTCAACCCGGAAAAATGTGTTTTCGACGTACCCTCTGGGAAGTTGCTCGGCTTCATCGTTTCCAATAGAGGAATCGAAGCAAATCCGGCAAAAATCCGAGCTCTGTCGCAGTTGGCTATCCCAACAGACCTCAAGCATATCCAGAAACTAACTGGATGCGTGGCTGCCTTAAGCCGCTTTATCTCCCGATTAGGAGAAAAGGCACTACCTCTTTACCGCCTTCTTCGACGCACCAAACACTTCGAGTGGACGGATGCGGCCACGACCGGACTATATGAAATAAAGACCCTATTGGCCAGCAATCCAGTCCTGACCGCGCCAAATACTGGCGAACCTATGCTATTATACATAGCTGCAACACATCAGGTTGTAAGCGCAGTGCTCGTCGTCGAACGAGAAGCAGACAGATAAAAGTTCCCCTCCAAAAGCCGGTATATTACGTGTCCACTGTCCTCACTCCATGCAAATCCCGATACCCACACTATCAAAAGATAGCATATGCGGTCTTCATGGCATCCCGGAAGCTACGACACTACTTTCAAGAGTGTTCGATTACGGTGGCCTCTGAAGTACCACTCAACGACATAATAAACAACCGCGATGCCACGGGACGGATTGCTAAATGGGCTATCGAGCTCCTTCCGTTCGACATAACATACAAACCACGGCGGGCCATTAAGTCGCAAGTACTGGCTGACTTTGTCGCCAAATGGACAGAAGCCAAACTCCCTAAAGAGTACGGCGCGTACTCTAGTTGGATCATGCACTTCGACTGCTCTAAAATGGTGGACGGATTGGGAGCGGGTGTAGTCCTGACATTCCCCACCGACGACACGGTCCAATACGTACTCCAAATATTATACACATACTCCAACAACGCAGCCGAATACGAGGCTCTGTTGCATGGTCTTCGGATGGCAGTCTCTATGGGCATTCAACACCTAGAAGTGCGCGGGGACTCAAACCTCGCAATATCACAAATAAACAGAGATTTTGATGCCAAGGATCCGAGAAAGGCGGCCTACCGTAATGCCGTCCTCAAAATGTCAGCTCGGTTCGAGGTGCTCGAATTCCACCATGTGGCCCGAGAAAACAATCAAGCGGCAGATATCGTCGCCCGCATCGGCACTAAACGCGACCCCGTCCCACCTAATATATTCTTGGAAAGGTTGTTCAAGCCATCCGTGGTATGGGAAGGGGAGTCCGGCAACACTAGTCCGGCTCTGAATACAACCCCAAATTCCTAACCATCTGACGTAATTGGGGGCTCCGCCACCAAAATAACACCATTGGCCCATGAAATCATGGCTGTAATCGCCCTGTGGACCGAGCCCTTCTTGGCCTAACTAAATAGGCAGTAGCTCCCCGAGGGCCAAAATGAAGCACGTTGTATTGTGCGGCGTTCCAAGGCCTACAAAGTCCATGATGGAGATCTCTATAAGAAAAGTGCCACTTGAGTGCTCCAAAGATGCATCTCCGAAGAGGAAGGGCGGCAGCTCTTGGCTGAAATCCATGTCGGACTCGGCATGCACCACGCTGCGGCTCGGGCACTTGTCAGCAAAGCCTTCCATACAGGTTTTTATTGGCCGACAGCCCGAGCAGATGCACAGGACCTTGTCCAACATTGCATCGGTTGCCAGCTCTTCGCCAATCAGAGCCATATGCCCCCTACCGCTCTCTAAACAATACCCATAACTTGGCCCTTCACGGTCTGGGGGCTGGATATGGTCGGACCTCTTAAAGGGGGAAGCCATAAGGAAAAAATACTTATTGGTCATGGTGGACAAGTTCACCAAATG
Source organism: Triticum timopheevii (assembly GCA_963921465.1). Classification (NCBI taxonomy): domain Eukaryota; kingdom Viridiplantae; phylum Streptophyta; class Magnoliopsida; order Poales; family Poaceae; genus Triticum; species Triticum timopheevii. The sequence continues at coordinate 329,453,656 of OY997272.1, forward strand.
GATAGAAGCCAAACCAGTTAAAACGGCCGAATCCGGACCAGTGATAGACTTCATATCAGGGTTTGTACACCGTTACGGTGTCCCCCACAGCATCATCACTGACTATGGCTCAAACTTCATAGCTAATGAAGTGAAAACTTGGTGCCGCAACATGGGCATTAAACTTGATTACGGCTCCGTTTATCATCCCCAAACAAACGGCCAGGTCGAACGTGCAAACGGTCTCATCATGTGCAGCATCAAACCCAGACTAGTGCAATCCTTGAAAGAATCAGACACGCACTGGGTCAAGGAGCTCGACTCTGTATTCTAGAGGCTGCGGACCATGCCGGATCATACCACCGGATATACACCGTTTTTTATGGTGTACGGCGCAGAAGAAGTACTACCCTGCGACATAATCCATGACTCACCCCGCATGCGCATGTACGAAGAGAAGGAAGCCGAGCTAGATTGACAGGACAACTTAGATGCCCTGGAGGAGGAGCGCGACGTCAGAAAAGCCCGTTCCGCATTCTATCAGTAGCAGGCTCGAAGGTATCAAAGCAGAGAAGTGCGGGCCAAAACTTATAACGTTGGCGAACTCATTCTACGCCTACCAGAGAAGAAGAAGGACAAGCTCAAACCCAATTGGGAGGGTCCCTTCATCATTGATAAAGTTCTCACCGGAGGAGCATACCGCTTGGGCAATGCATCCGATAACAGACTTGAGCCGAACCCATGGAACGCGTCCAGACTCCGGAGATTCTACGCCTAGTGTCGAACTCAGTGTTCGTCTCCTTACCCCCGCTCTTTTAATTATGTTCTCCCTTTTTCCTTTCTCTCCCTTTTTATCTTCTTCACACAAAGTATTAAATACAGCGCGGATGCTCGGATCACTCCGGCCACACTTTGTGTGCTCACCATACCTGGGGGCTTCCTATACGGAAGCTAAATATAATTACTTTTATGGCTTCCTGCCTACCACATATGCGTCCTTTTTCCATATGTGCATTTTCTTCACCATTATATGCATCGATATGACTTAAGATTTGGCCATGCTGGGTTCCCTGGCTCTTGCGTTTATGCCCTACGTTCCCATTAATTCGGCTAGGGCATAAGGGGAGCACCTCTGCGATTGTTACTGCCGGTTCAGCCGGATGTGTACCTCAGACTGGGTGAAGCCGAAAGCTAGCGTTCTTAAGGGAATATTCGGTCGGTGAACAAAAGATGTTTCTTTCGTTTATTACAACGTGAATCCCCAGATGTTTTGTGTCCTGCGTTTTTGTTCGCAGTTCAGACATGCACATCGATGCATGCGTACCCAAGGAAGGGAACCCCTAACGGAACTATTCTCCCTGGAAGATGTTTCTTACTACCCATGTAATATAACATAAATAGTTGGGTACTTTTATGTTCAAGCACTTATGACCCCTACGCCTGGTTTCCACGCATACCCCAGTTTTACATAACTGAGCAGGTATTCGGACACACCCGGACTGTAGGATGCGGGGACTGAAGCAAAAAGGTCCACCATGACAAATGATTTTTAATCCGGCTAGGACCTACATATGTCCATTGAATTACAAAGTCACTTGGACTGGATATATTCTTCCTCTATACCATCCAACAGGATATCTAGCCTACAATCCTGTTGGGAATACTTTGTGGCTAACGCTACTTAGTCATATACCAGACTTATGGGAATCTCTTGCCCATCTGGCCCCATAGGTCCAACTCCGGCCATATGGTTCGGGTCAGCATTGGCGTATTGCGTCTTCACCATGGCCCAGGCTTCCCTTGCACCTTGTCGACAGGCTGATACCTTCCATAACTGGAAGCGCCGTCGTGCTCCTTTGAGCATATCCACGAGCTCACCCATGCCTCCTGGCAGGGAAGCAGATGGCCACAAGGCCTGGGCAATACACTGCATCACCTGCCGAGCTCGTCCGTGCAGTTGTGGGAGATCTTGCAGCAAATTGCCTGCGGACCCGGGCATCTCCTCTTCAGGACGGCCCATCAACATACCTACAGACATAAATTCTTTTAATACGCTTCCTCACCGAACTGTACTGCAGTTCGTTTAAGCACTTACCATAAATGTCGCGACGAAGCCTCCGGTTCTCATTCACAGAGTCCACAAGCTGAGCTCAAACATCTGCCAATTCAACGCCCAGCCGGATGTTGGCGTCTTGGAGATTATTTTTCTCCTGTCTAACCTGCGTGAGCACATGCTCGCCAGCTTTTAGCTATCTTTGGAGATGTGACTGACTATCTTTTCCGATCTCCGAATTCTCTCCGGGATTGTCTGTAGAATTTTCTGTTAGACTTATAAAACAAGCCAAATACTAACGGTACGTGTCCTTATAATTTCTCTACTGAGACAAGTGTTACCAGGTGAGGCCTTCTGGGATTCCTCTAGTTTGGCAACCACGGCCCTCAGCTGGGTCTTGCACCCCACTAGCTCTCGAGACAAATGGGTATTCTTCTCTACAAAAACCTGTGTATACAATGATCCTTAAATCAGTTGTTCCAACTGTTTCAAGTCTCAGGGGCTACTGATATACATGCTTATCAAATTTTCTTACCCGTATATCTTTTGCATATTGATGTGTCACTCGGGCGAGTCCATCTTGGGCAGCTCGGATGTATGCGTCTCCTGAATTCAAGGCATTGAATGCCTCTTCCGAAAACATAACATTGCGAAGTACGGCCCGTCGGCGCCGGTGATTCATGGCGCTCTCTACTTTGGAATTTGTGGCGGAGAGCCTATCCGCATCCTCTGTCGGAGGACAATTCGGCATCGGCCCCACATCGGCCTCCTCTCTTGAAGCCGGTTCTGGAATCCGGATGGTGGAGGCGTGACCGGCAGGATCTCCGGATATAGTTCGGCGACTACTCTTTCTACCAGGACACGATGGACGCTGTTACATTTCAAAAATGATAATCATATAGCAGATTTTAACTATACCTCTGCGATGGCGTTTTGACCCTGATCACCTTCCTCTTGAGCCTGCCTGGTCCGGATGCCCTTTGCTGATGAGCCCCCAGGGGCTCAGCGCCGCATTCCGATGGTCGTCTCTACAAAAATATGATATTTGTGCATAAGGAATGGTATAAAGTACGAATCCTCTTCAGAGGTTAAGGCTTCAGCTTTGCTTACACGCGATGCAGGGAGCAGTCCGGGATAATCGGTGATAATAGCCACCAAGGTGCCGTCGCAGCTTGCCTGATAAAATGTCCCGTCAACAAGCTCCACAGACATATCCGGATCTTCTTCAAGTCCGGGGTCGAGGGCCCGGCCAGGATCCTCTGGCTATGGAGAGGGGCTGTTGAACTCTTTCATGGCCTTCCTCAGTTCCTGTTTAGTAATACCAAGGTAAATGATTGTGATGAAGGGCGCAAGAATGGATAAAGTTGAGTAAAGAGTAACGGCTTACCCAGCTTGGGGAGTTGTACATGGAGAATCCATCCTGCGGTTTGATACGAAGGAACTCCTCTTCTTCTCCTTTATATAAATCAGACAGTATTCTTGCCAGAGCAGTGGCGGAATCCGAACCTTTACGACCGCAGCGGGTGGCATCGTCTTCCCCGTTGAAGTGCCACATGGGCTTCCCCCGATATTGAAGTGGCTGCACCCCCCGCATAATGCATATTGATATAACCTCTACTATTGTCAGTCCAGATTGGGCCAGTGTATTTATCCTGCCCATCAGGAAGTGGCCTTCTCTGGAATCTTCCTCCTGGGGCTCCGAGGGCGCCAACTTTGGTGTTTCTTCAGCGGACCGTTATTAAACTCGGGAAGTCCCGTCCAGATTGGGTCCAGAAGGGGAACGTCATCTACATAAAACCACTCTGAGGGCCAGCCTTCAGATGCCTTCTTTGGAGTGTCGGACAGATATCCGGTCTTGGTGATGCGCCATATTTCGGCTCCGCCCACTTGATATATAGAATCCCCCTGATTACGAGGGACAAGGCAGAATAACTTCTTCCATAACTCGAAGTGAGCCTCGCAGCCCAGGAATAATTCACAGAGGGAAACGTATCCTACGATGTGCAGCATGGAGGCGGGGGTAAAGTTGTGCAACTGGAGGCCGTAGAACTCCAGAAGCCCGCGGAGGAATGGGTGGATTGGAAACCCGACGCCTCTTAGCAAATATGGGACGAGGCATACCCGCTCCCCCTGAGATTAGGTGGCTAGTCTGGCTCGGATGGGGACAATGTACGCCGGTGGAAGAAAACCTTGGGTCTGTAACTCTACTAAACGGCTGTGGGGGACAGAACATTTTTCCCAATCACCTGGCTTAGAGCTAAGGGAGCGAGAAGAAGAGCTGCGGTGACCGGCCAAGATGGAATGGTTTTTTCTGGATGCGCTCTGTTGAATGCTTGCTTGAGGGAAGAAGGTGAGATTTGGATTTGAGGATCCCCGTCTCTTCAAATAGACGGTTTGCCTGCAGGGTCGGGGTGGCAAATGTAAAAATGCTCTGGCTCCTCGTATTCGCTCGACACGTGGAGATGGCCATTATTGAAGCACAGAAGCCGAGTAATAGAAAATTGATGGGAAGCCGGACTCTATTTGCTACAACAGGTACCCTGGATGCAGAGATGGAACCTGCGTTGCAACGCCGAAGACAATCTGCGCGCTGGACTCATCGTCATTGAAGCCTGGTTCAGGGGCTACTGAGGGAGTCCTGGATAAGGGGGTATCCGGACAGCCGGACTATATACTTTGGCCGGACTGTTGGACCGTGAAGATACAAGACTCAAGACTTCGTCCCGTGTCCGGATGGGACTCTCCTTTGAGTGGAAGGCAAGCTTGGCGATTCGGATGTTAGATCTCCTTTGTAACAGACTCTTTGTAACCCTAGCCTCCTCCGGTGTCTATATAAACCAGAGGGTTTAGTCCGTAAAGCGGAACAATCATAATTATAGGCTACCTTCTAGGGTTTAGCCTCTACGATCTCGTGGTAGATCAACTCTTGTAATACTCATATCATCAAGATCAATCAAGTAGGAACTAGGGTATTACCTCCATAGAGAGGTCCCGAACCTGGGTAAAACATCGTGTCCCCTCCTGCTATTACCATTAGCCTTAGACGCACAGTTCGGGACCCCCTACCCGAGATCCGCCGGTTTTGACACCGACACCGGGGTCCATCCTCCCGTCCTCGGATGGCACGATCTGCACTGGACTTAAAGCCAGAGCAGCTGCAGGTGTGATCTCCTGAACACCGTCCGATGACAGATCTAGGTCATGCTCGTCGTGACTGTAGGGTGCACCTGTCATGGGCTCGAATCCGTCGAAGATCGAGTCTCCGCGAATGTCGGCAGTGTAATTCAGGCTTCCAAACCTGACCTGATGACTAGGGGCATAGTTATCGATTTGCTCCATGTGGCCAAGCGAGTTCGCCCGCAGTGCAAAGCCGCCAAATATGATGATCTGTTCGGGGAGGAAAACCTCGCCCTGGACCGCATCGTTGTTGATGATCGAAGGAGCCATCAAGCCTTATGGTGACGACACAGTGGAACTCTCAATGAAAGCACCAATGTCGGTGTCAAAACTGGCGGATCTCAGGTAGGGGGTCCCGAACTGTGCGTCTAAGGCTAATGGTAACAGGAGGCGGGGGACACAATGTTTACCCAGGTTCGGCCCTCTCTATGGAGGTAATACCCTACTTCCTGCTTGATTGATCGAGATCATAGAGGCTAAACCATGGAAGCTCGCCTATGATTATGATTGTTGTTGTCCTACGGACTAAACCCTCCGGTTTATATAGACACCGGAGGGAGCTAGGGTTACACAGAGTCGGTTACTGAGAAGGAAATCTACATATCCGAATTGCCAAGCTTGCCTTCCACTCAAAGGAGATTCCCACCCAGACACGGGACGAAGTCTTCACTCTTGTATCTTCATAGTCCAACAGTCTGGCATAAGCATATTGTCCGGCTGTCCGAGGACCCCCTAATCCTGGACTCCCTCAGAAAGTCCGTTACCTCTTTATTTGGATTTTCCTTGCTCCAACTTATGACAGCCGGAAGCAAGACACTATACGAAGCTGCCATCTCCTCTTTTGCGGCAGCTACCGCTACTTTGACTTTCTCGGCTGATTTCTTTTCAACCGCAATCTCAACCTTCTTGTCGATGTTTTCTTCATTTAACCTCCGTCTTTCCTTCCTCTCCTCCGTGGTCTCATGATAGTACTTCTTCCACATGCGCCGTCTCCAACGCCATGCACGCGTCCATACGATGGTCGAGTATCCACCGGGAGTCGTTTCAATATGTTCAAGGCCCGGTTGAATGGGGTGTCCCACTTGGGGCTCGCCAATGCCTCACATGGCGAGTCGCTTTCAGCCGCGATCCTGTGTTGCTCTATCTACAAAAGGAACAAGGATTGTTTACAGATGTGACTAACATGCAGTCGAATTGCTCAAAAGCTAAAATTAGGGGGTAAATTAATAATTACTTGCAGTCTCATGAACTCCTTCGTGACCACATCCGTATCAAAAACCTTGTTTACTGGGTCCCAACAGTACCGGGCCCTGATGATATCACGCTCCAGCAGGATGGTGAACTCCGCCAAGGGGTCTGGGATCCCCAGACTTTCGGGTTCCGCGTCCTCCTTGGCCCACATGGGCCTCAGCCCCACGTAACCACGGCTTTCGAGGTGGTGGCACCCCATGTTCCTCTTTTGGAGCCCCTTCATGTACTTTGACTTTTCTTTGGCAGCTTTAGCAACGCAAGCCGCCTTGAATATTTCAAACTGCACTTCTGTAATTGTCGGATTATCCTTTAAAATCTCGGAGTATGGTTCCTTTTTGTCGATGATCTGATGTTTCACCCTTACTTTCCTGGTGAACAACGCACTGCTAAACTTGCTCATGGAGCATTTGTTTATTTTCTTCATTGTCGGGTCTTTATCTGGATCAACATATTTGATTTCATCCCGGCCCGGGAACAATAATACCTAGTGCAGCTCAGTTAGGAGGGACTGCTTCATATCTGGTATCTTCTTTAGTTTCTCATTGTTGATGGTGGCGGTTGCCCGTAGGATGTAGCCTATTTGATTGTCGTAGCATGCGCGCGCTTCCGCAGGCTCATTTGGCTCAAAATTGCCGTCGTCCACCTCCGTGACCACCAGTCTATTAGTGATGAGCTGGTTTGGGAACCGTTGCCTTTCGGTTCTATACCGGCTTCGCCAGTCTCGGTGCCGGTCTTGGCACCGATGTCAGTCTCAGCATCGGTCTCGGTGCCGTTCTCGATGTCGGTCTCAGTCTCTGATGTGACTGGTGGGCCCTGCAACAACCGTTGCTCGTCGAGAATGTTCAAATAGGCGTCTGCGGCCGCGTAGACATTGCAATCACGAGAACCTTGTCCTTCATTGTTACTAGCCATGTTTCCTATGATTAAATCTAGTCAATTAATTCTAGACCTAATAAAATGAATAATGACATAAAAAGGCCAATGTTTTGCAGGAATGTTGATTCATCCCTGTTGCGGCAAATCCCGGCCACTCTATATGTCAAGTTTGTAGCACAAGTCATGCCGAAATTCATGGAAAATTTTGGCATGACCTTTGCTACAAACTGGACAAATAGAGCGCCTGAAATCTGCCGAAACAAAAACGAATCAACATTCCGGCAAAGCATAGGCCACTCAGAACCATTCCTTGCAAACAACAAAAGGCCACTTGGGCACAATCGAACGACTTCAATGTTGCATATAACAGGACCACTTAAGAACCTGTACATGAGCAACTACAATAGTAGATATACATGAGCAAACATTATTGAGGAATTTGCATATAACCTGACCACTTCAAATTTGCATCTCCTAGTGTTTGACACATCAAGAACATCTACACAAATCTCATGCTCTCTCAAACTCAATTCAAAATTCAAATATAGATTGATGAACCCAAGAAACCTAGAACCTATACATATTTCTGTCCTAAATTGCTGTCCTAATAAGAATTATGAACCCTAGAACTCAATTTCTGTCCTAAATTTCATATTATGAACCCTAGAACTCAATTCAAATTATGTCCTAAATTTCTATCATAATAAAAAAATAGTACAAATTAAGAACCTATTGGACTTGCAGCACTAATAGAAATTTATATTTTCATATTGAATTTTTTCTCTAAACTAAACACTACTGCCCTAATTAACATTTAATTCAAAAACTAAGTTAGAATAAAATTCAGTTAACTACTAATATAACAAAATTCAGTTAACTTTAGTGCTCTATAATGATGAAATGAAAAAATCTAGTTCAATACTAATTTCATTCATTTAGGTCATTCATTTAACTTCACCTAATTAACCTACTATACCACTACTACTAGCAGCACTACTAACCTAATTAACCTAGTAAAACCGTACTGCCCTAAATAAAAGACAGCTAATTAACATCTACTAGTACCACTACTGCCCTAACCTAATTAACATCTACTAGTACCACTATATATACTACTAGCAGCCCTGCTGCAACATTTCCTTCATTTTTTTCTTTAAAAAAACTTCTATGAAAACAAAAACCATAATTAAACCCTACTTCCCTAACTAAATGTTTGCTCTAAACCCTACTGCCTAGTACCCTAACTAAATTTTTGCTCTAACCTAGCCAACCCAGTTTGCCTAACTAGTTAACCTAATGAACGAAATTAACATAGCTAGTTCACTTAGTTACTTAACCTACCTAGTTAACCTATTTAACCTAGCTAATTCTTAGGGTTCATAACTAAATTCACCTAAGTAAATTAACCTAGAGAGGAGGGGCGAGGGCTCATAGAGAGGGTGCTCGGGGGAACGGTTGCGGGGAGGTGTACAGGGGGGACGGTGGCGCGGAGGGCATCGAGGGTGGCTTTGGTGGCATCTACGGCGGCTCCGGTGATGGTGAGGGAGGCAGGGGTAGCGAGGAGCAGACGAGCATGACTCCGTTGGTGTCGAGGGTGTGCGGCTCCGGTGGAGGCTTGGTGACGGCAACGGAGGCAGGGACGGCGAGGGGAGTAGGGGCGGTGAGGGAGAGGTAGGGGAGACGTGAGAATAATGAGGAATTGTGGGAAGGAGGAACGCTCAAGCAGGGGCAAGTCAAACCTAGTAGTAGCGCTTTTTCCCGACAAGCGATATAGCTACTAGCTATAGCGCTTTCTGACGGAACGCGCTACTGCTATATATAAGTTAGCCATAGCGCTTGTTAAGCAATAGCAGCATCGTGTTTGCACGGAAGCGCTATAGTTAAGTTAGCTATAGCACTTGTTCGTGAAAAATGCGCTATAGCTAAAGTAGCTATAGCGCTTCCGTGAAAACACATTGCTGCTATTGCTTACATTGTTTCTCTTCTTTAATTTTCCTTTCCTTTTTCCTTTCCTTTTTTCTTTTCTTTTCCTTTTCTTAGTTGCAGCACTGTCGCCTTAAAACATGCAGCTACTATTTTTTTAGTAGTAGTGCGGTCCTGAGAAGGGCGCTACTACTATACCAAGCCTGGAGGCAACTACGTAACCATTATAGTAGTAGCGCTTTTTATGAAGGACACGCTACTGCTATTTATGTAGCAGTAGTGTGCTTTTTCAGGCCGCGCTACTGTTAGATAGCGGTAGTGCCGTGTTCTAACCAGCGCTACTGATAAGTCTCTATATATAAGCTTTTCTATAGAGGGGGGTGATTAGACTACTTGACCAAATAAAAATCTAACTTTTCCCAATTTTCTTTGTTGGCAGATTTTAGCAACTTGTACAAGTCAAGCAATCAACCTACACATGCAATTCTAGGAGTGTAGCAGGGGAAAGTAAAACATTGCATATGAAGGTAAAGGGAAGGGTTTGAAGAAGGAAAAGGCAATGTAGACATGGAGATTTTGGCGTGGTTCCTATAGGTGGTGCTATTGTACGTCCACGTTGAGGGAGACTTCAACCCACGAAGGGTAACAGTTACGCGAGTCCACGGAGGGCTCCACCCGTGAAGAAGGAACCTTGTCTATCCCACCATGGCCATCGCCCACGAAGGACTTGCCTCACTGGGGTAGATCCTCATGAAGTAGGCAATCTCCTTGCCCTTACAAACTTCTTGGTTCAACTCCACAATCTTGTCGGAGGCTCCCAAGCGATACCTAACCAATCTAGGAGACACCACTCTCCAAAAGATAATAAATGGTATATAGATGATGAACTCCTTCCTCTTGTGCTTCAAATGATAGTCTCCCCAACACTCAACTCTCTCTCACAGATTTGGATATGGTGGAAAGATGATTTGAGTGGAAAGCAACTTGGGGTAGACTAGAGATCAAGATTCTTGTGGTAGGATTGGAATATCTTGGTCTCAACACATGAGTAGGTGGTTCTCTCTCGGAAAATGAGTACCGGAAGTGTAGGCATGTTCCGATGGCTCTCCCACAAATGGAGAAAGGGGTGGAGGGGTACTGGAAGTGTAGGCACGTTTTGAAGCCTCCACACAAAATCCAACCATTACACACATTTGACTCATATCGGTCAGACCAAATAGAAGAACTCGGTGAGACCGATCCAGTTCAAAATCTGAATGTTAGGAATCTTGGTGGACCGACTAGAACAACTCAGTGGGACCGATGTGCTAGGTCTTAGGGAAATAACTCATCTCGGTGAAGTCGATTGCTTGAACTCGGTGAGACCAATTTCAGCAAAAGAGCAAACAGAGAGTTGGTCAAGCAAACTCGGCGGGACCGATTGCACATTTCGGTGAGACTGAAATAATTGCAACAGGCAACAGAGAGTTTGCAGGGCCATCTCGGCGAGACCGAGATCTGTATCGATGTAATCGAATTGCTAGGGTTTCTGGCAATGGCTATGTCAACTGAAGTCGGTGGCGCCGGACGGATCATATCGGTGGCGCTGAGTTTGACTTTGAGTTCTGGACATATTTGGAAGAGAAAGTGGCTGAGAGGTTTGGAGAAATATCACTAAGAACTTTGAGCAAGTAGACCATTAAGCAACACCTCATCCCCTTTTAATAGTATTAGCTTTCCTATGGACTCAATGTGATCTTGGATCACTAAAATATAAATGAAGAGTCTTGAGGTTTTGCCAATTTTGTACTTAACATTTTGAGGGGTCCACATCTCTAGTCCATGCCATGCCAATCATTGAACTTTCTGAAATATTTACCTTGAATGGATATTAGTTCAATGAGCTATATGTTGTTATGAATTACCAAAACCACCTGGGTATTAGTTGCACTTTCAATCTCCCTCTTTTTGGTAAATAATGACAACATATAGATCAAAGCTTTGACAAATGATAATATGAATGAAATAAATTGTCACTTTGAGAAGTATGTGATAAGCAAGAGCTCCCCCTAAATTTGTGCATTATTTAAAATTTTCTTTTGAATGCAAATGCACAATCGATTAGGATCATGGGTCACTCTTCCATGTCACATACATCTTGGTGGAGCGCTAAAAAATGATAAAAGTTAAATAACATGCACTCATCACCAAAACATAGATATAACCATGCAAGCACACATTAAGCATCATATGATCAAACACATGATCACATAAATATCTCACGAGCATAACATAAATTGTAGCATAGGAATCGAACAACCAAACGATCGAAGTAGCAAGAGTGGAAAATGAAAGAAAGACACACTCTCTCTCTCGAAGCCTATGATCTACACATTTTCCACCACTTTGGCAACATGTTACCAAAAAGTTTGAAAACATATAGTGCTATCTAACACTCTAGGCACGATCTTCGAGAGCTCCTGAAGGGATCTTCTAGCTTGTCGCTCTGGTGTGCGTAGATGGCATAGAGAGGACGACATCTACAAATGCTTCGGCAAAAGTCTGTGGAGCTAGAGGGGTTGACACTGGAGGTACAACCGTGGCAGTTGCTGCAGGTGCTGAAGTTGTAGTCCTGGAGTCTTTGACAATTGGCACAGTTGATGACCTTTGTGCCCTTGGCACTCTCTGGAAAGTATATGTAGTTGGTCTATCCTCCTGTCCTCGGCATCCTCTTGTACCTTCTCCACAATGGTCTGTATCTCAGTGACCTTCGCATATAGGTCATAAAATTTTATCTCAATGATCCTCTCAAGACTTTCCTGGTTTTGAGTCAGGGTGGCCAAGCCCTTCTCAATTCTCACTGTAGCCTCAAGCTGATAACTGAGTTGATATTGCTTGGTCTTGAGTAGCACTGTGGAGGCATCTGGTGCACTTGCTGCCTTTGCTGCTTTTACAGCCTTTGCCTTGTCTATCTTCTCCTGGTTTTCTGCACAAATGATGTCTATTACACAACCTTCTTCTTGTAGACATTGTTGGGCCTCCAAGTGGAGAGGTTTGTAGGAGAGTATCAAATTTCCTTCAAGTGGATGGCCTAAGGTTTATCAGTCCGTGGGAGGCGTAGGATGAAGATGGTCTCTCTCAAACAACCCTGCAACAAAACAACAAAGAGTCTCTTGTGCCCCCAACACACGCAATACGATGGTAAGTTATATAGGTGCACTAGTTCGGCGAAGAGATGGTGATGCAAGTGCAATATGGATGGTAGATATAGGTTTTTGTAATATGAAAATATAAAAACAGCAAGGTAAATAATGACAAAAGTGAGCGAAAACAGTATTGCAATGCTTCGAAACAATGCCTAAGGTTCATACTTTCACTAGTGCAAGTCCTCTCAACAATAATAACATAATTGGATCATATAACTATCCCTCAACATGCAACAAAGAGTCACTCCAAAGTCACTAATAGAGGAGAACAAACGAAGAGATTATTGTAGGGTACGAAACCACCTCAAAGTTATCCTTTCTGATCGATCTATTCAAGAGTCTGTAGTAAAATAACATGAAGCTATTCTTTCCGTTCGACCTATCATTGAGTTTGTACTAGAATAACACCTTAAGACACAAATCAACCAAAACCCTAATGTCACCTAGATACTCCAATGTCACATCACGAATCTGTGGGTATGATTATATGATATGCATCACACAATCTCAGATTCATCTATTCAATCCAACACAAAGAACTTCAAGGAGTGCCCCAAAGTTTCTACCGGAGAGTTAAGACGAAAACATGTGCCAACCCCTATGCATAAGTACACAAGGTCACTGAACCCGCAAGTTAATCACCAAAACATACATCAAGTAGATCACGTGAATATCCCATTGTCACCACAGATAAGCACATGCAAGACATACATCAAGTGTTCTCAAATCCTTAAAGACTCAATCCGATAAGATAACTTGAAAAGGAAAACTCAAACCATTACAAGAGAGTAGATGGGGAGAAAAATCATAAGATCCAACTATAATAGCAAAGCTCGCAGTACATCAAGACCGTACCACCTCAAGAACACGAGAGAGAGAGAGATCAAACACATAGCTACTGGTGCATACCCTCAGCTCCGAGGGTGAGCTACTCCCTCCTCGTCATGGAGAGTGCCGGGATGACGAAGATGGCCATCAGTGAGGGATCCCCCCTCTGGCAGGGAGCCGGAACAGGGTGCCGATTGGTTTTTGGTGGCTACAGAGGCTTGCTGCGGCGGAACTCCCAATCTATGGTGCTCCTGGATGTTTTCAGGGTATATGGGTATATATAGGAGGAAGAAGTAGGTCGGTGGAGCTGCGAGGGGCCCACGAGGGTGGGGGTGTGCCCAAGGGGGGCAGGCGCACCTCCCTGCCTCGTGGCCTCCTCGCTTCTTTCTTGGCGTCCACTCCAAGTCCTCTGGATCACGTTTGTTCCAAAAATAACTCTCCGTAAGGTTTCATTCCGTTTGGACTCCGTTTGATATTCCTTTTCTGCGAAACACTGAAATAGGCAAAAAAATACAACAATTTGCACTAGGCCTTCGGTTAATAGGTTAGTTCCAAAAATAATATAAAAGTGTATAATAAAGCCCATTAAACATCCAAAATAGATAATATAATAGCATGAAACAATCAAAAATTATAGATACGTTGGAGACGTATCAACAAGTAGGATGGGATGCATCCATGACAACCTCGTTGTCCTCAAAATGTGGCCTCATTGGAAGATGCTCTTTATCTACTAGGTATGTCCCAGTTCCCATCTTGGAGTTGATCAACATTTGAATGTGAGGGGCATATCCACAAGATCTCTTCTGATCTGCAGCTATTCTTTTCTACAATCAAGCTCATCACCTTGAATTTTTGTGGCACATCAAATAAGTGAAGCAATTTGATGGAGTGACCATGAATCATCTTATGATCTCCTAACTTGGGCAATAGAGTGTGCCTCAATATAGTGTTCCTTGTGGACAAGCCAGAGAGCACATAGTAGATAGATCCAAGCTTGTGAGTCTCCAAGGCATTGTCAGGAATTTGCTTGTACATGTTAGCCATGGAGTTGTGATCCTTTCTAGGCTTAGCATACACATCAATTTCATTCTCCTCTTCCTCTGGGGCATTGATCAGCTTGGCCCATTCTGAGATAGTAGATTGATACCTTGTTCCTTCAGTCATCCAAACAATCTTACCATCGGGGTAGAAGTGAGCTGTGGAGTAGAATTGCATTATCATCTCAACATTCCACTTTGTGAACTTCTGACCAACACAATTGTCAACACCATTCAATCTAAAGCTCTCATGCACACCTGGGAAATAGTCTTCATTGTCATCAATGTAATTCCAGTCCACCCATTTCATGTCACAAACAATGGGCTTCTTGTCCAATAAGACAGTCTCATACAAATCCTAAAGTTCCTTGGTGTGAAAGTGATAGTCCACAACAGTTCTTCTCCTAGTGACATATGGATCTGTTTGTCTCCATAGTCTCAGAGCCGCATCCTTTCTTAATTTCATGTTCTCTACCACAGGATGATCATCACTATGATCTGGGATATTGGGCTTGAGCTTTTTGGGCACTTGTGGCGCTTCTTCTTCTTGAGCTTCACGCACTGGGCCTTGTTCTTTTCAGTAGCAGAAATATTCCTTGTTGATCTTTTTGGAGCAGATGGCTTGGGGACTTGAGCTGGAGCAGACTTGGGCTTGGGGGCAGACTTGGACTTTGAAGGAGTAGCCCAGTCCTTATGGCATCCCCCATCAGCCTCTAAGTCTTAGGTGGATGTGCAACTGGCTCTTCCTCCTCTTCTTCTTCATAGAAGGTTTACCAATGACTCTGGCAATAGTCTTTCTGACCCTTTCCTTCCTCTTCTTTCCATCTGCGGCCTCTTCATCTCTTGGTTCAAGAGTAAATTCCATGGTTTCTTGAGTTGAGGCTCTAGCCTTTGACATTGGAGCTCTCTTAGCAGGACCCTTCTTTTGCATTCCAGGCTTTGTGGCAGCAGTAACAGCATACTCTTTCTTGAACACCTTCTTCTTGGAGGTCACTTCCTCCTCGACAACAAAATCTTCATCCTTAGATTCAGATGTTCTCTTATTCCTTTGCCTAGTAGCCGCCTTAGGCAAATTGCTAGGAGTTATTCTGCTTCCATCATCATAGTTGCTAGAGGGACTAGTGCCCTCACTAAGGTTGAGCTGCTCTTCAGATCTGTTCTGACTATCACTGCCTTCTGACATTGCTGAAACTGACTCTGTGAATACTTGGGTGTAGATAGAGTAGATAAGCATCACAAAGTACATCTTATTTTGCAAAATACTGAGACAAAAACTTAAGTTTACTTTTTTGCAGAAAGCATTTTAGAGCTACCGATTTGACAAACTCGGTGACACCGAAGCACTAATTGAGTCTAAACATACAGTATCGGTTAGACCGAAATGCAGTTTGGTGACTCCAAGATGCTAGCGTTTTATAGAGAAAGTGATTTTGGTCGCACCGATCAGTACACTTCGATCGGACCGAGTTGAACTTATGCAATGGCCAGGGCCAATTGGTGAGACCGAGATCCTCAGATCGGTCGGTCTGAGATGGGTTCGGCGGAAACCTAACCCTAAGTTTTTGCATCAAATCTATTCTATGGAATTTGTTTGGTGGATAGATTGATCTCGTACGTGGGAAGAACAAAGACATTATACTTTGTGCAAGAACCAGAGTAATGGAAAGCACAAAGGGTCAAATTCGTACCCTAACTTGGCAACGGACTTGGTACGGTGGCGACGGCGGTGAGGATTCCATTGACGGCGGTGGAGACCACTTGCAGAAGGTCACTAGCGACGACAGCGATGATCCAGAGATCAAAGTGGTGGCAGTGCTGGGAGGTGTGGTTGAGTGATTTGAAGGGGTTTCAAAAATTTCAACCCACGGTATATATACCCAGACATAGTCGGCGTGACCGAGTGGAACGACTCTGTGGCACCGAGACGCAAAACTGCTAGTAGTTGTTGCAACTCGGTGTGACCGAATTGCTCTAATCGGTTGCACCGAGATAAAAACCTAGATCAACTTAATGATTTCAGTGAGACTGAATAGGAGTGAGTTGGTCTGACCGAAAGGCACTAAGAGGTTTTGGAAGTTAAGCCCTGGACGCATCGATGGCTCCGAGTGCTCCTCACCTGGAGGGTCCGAATTCGACTTGTTGAAACTTTGTGATGTAGCATGAATAGAGTTTGAGACGAGAAAAAGCATAGATAGCTAGAGGGAGTACTTAGGCATTCTTGTCCATCCATTTGGCAAAAAGAAAAATCAAACAATCAAAGAAACAAATGGATGTCCTTGAATGAAGAGAATTATGCATCCAACATGCTCACACAGTAAGATAGCAAATAAAAAATGTGGCCAAGAATGCACAAACACTCTAGCATCTAACAAGCAATTAGAGATGACTAGGTCATCTATATATAAGTATATTGACTTAGGAGTCAAATGATAACATTTGCTCATAGGTCATACTCATCGTTTAAGCAGAAGTGGGGTTACCACTTTTTCATAAAGCATTGTTGTATTCAAATCATTAGAATTGCTTTAGCTCAATTCTTAGAGCAATTCTCCCCCGAGATTTGATATCGCCACTTAGTGGGATGAACTAACCTTGGGTTTTGTCAATGATGACTTCATGTTGGTGTTGAAGATTTGGATGAATGTTAATGTGGATGACTCCATGAAGCATCTTCCAATTCCTTCATTTGGTGAGTCAAATATGTCATTGGAGTTGGATGACACAAGTGCAAGACCGGCAACACCTTCATCTTGAGTATATCCGGAGTCAGAGCGATAACTTCTCTCGGAGTACTTGTTAGAGTCGGAACCGGATACCCATTCACCAACTTGAGCTTGATGTCTTCGTCTTGTGTAGCTCTGTGATGACTTGTCATTCCTTTCCGAATCCTTGCTTCTACGAGATGGTCTTCATTCATAACAATCATCTCTACTCCTTCTCTCTCTTGGTGGTGATTCATCTCTTTTACTTCTCCTCTTAGGTGGATCTTCTCTTTTCTTGTAGGGAGCCGTACACTCATTGGAATAGTGTCCGGGTGAGGGAGTCCTGGATTAGGGGGTGTCCGGACAGCCGGACTATCATCGTCCGCCGGACTCCAAGACTACGAAGATACAAGATTGAAGACTCCGTCCCGTGTCCGGATGGGACTTTCCTTGGCGTGGAAGGCAAGCTTGGCGATACGGATATGTAGATCTCCTACCATTGTAACCGACTCTGTGTAACCCTAGCCCTCTCCGGTGTCTATATAAACCGGAGGGCTTTAGTCCGTAGGACATAACCTCCATTACAACAATCATACCATAGGCTAGCTTCTAGGGTTTAGCCTCCTTGATCTCGTGGTAGATCCACTCTTGTACTACCCATATCATCAATATTAATCAAGCAGGACGTAGGGTTTTACCTCCATCAAGAGGGCCCGAACCTGGGTAAAACATCGTGTCCCTCGTCTCCTCTTACCATCCGCCTAGACGCACAGTTCGGGACCCCCTACCCGAGATCCACCGGTTTTGACACCGACATTAGTGCTTTCATTGAGAGTTCCTCTGTGCCGTCGCCGATAGGAAGGATGCCGCCACCCGTCTTCAAGGACGGTATTTTCGCCAAAGGGGCCTTGGCCGCCGGCCAAACTATCCGGCTAGGTGGTTTCCTTATGACCGCCTGTCTGGCCACTGCTTCGACAATGACTTCTCAAGTCGTCAAAAGCAATCTTCACGTTAGCTCGAAACTGGCCGAGCGGCTAGAGCCAATAGAGCTCTCGTCTGTCAATGAGCTCTTGGATCGCATCGCCGCCCTGGGAGTTGCTATAGACTACAATCAGATTGGGCCTAAAACTGATCTGAGAGAGATAAACTCTCCCAGGTCACCCACCACGTCGCAGTGGTAGAGGAACAATGCGGCGATTCTTCTCCCGTATTGAAAACTAGTCATGTCCGGGATCCCGAACCCTCCATGCCGGATTTCCGCGGAGGGACGGACTTCGATCGAGCACTGAACTTAAAGTCAGGCATCGGACCGGACTCGTTGGACAACGTCCAGCAATCCAAACTTCCAAATTTGAAAACTTCATGGCCTTCAAGCCCTGAGACGGGTAGGGTTCCTGATTTTATTCCACCCACCCGCCTAGACATATGCGATCTATCTCTAATATGGCAAGAAGCCCGCTGAAACAGTACATCACTACTGGGCCAGATTCCTCCTGGTTATGGACAGGATAAAGGACTGCCAAGAGGAAAACGCAATCTCAATCTTTTGCAATAATTGCACGGACAAGGGAATACTGAACACCATCATCCGTCGTGAAATTACACGCTTCGCCGATCTGGCGTCCATAGTACGAAAGTACTGTGTGATGGAGAGTTCCCGGAAAACCGAAAACCAATTTTGGGACAATCCGGCCCCGAATACAACCCTAGTCCGAAACAAAAGGGTGCATCACACTCAGGCCCCAGATACAAAAACCAAAAAGCAAAAACCCCATAGAGGGCACGGAACCATACTGGAGGGATGGCTCAGCGGACCCTGTAAACTTCACAGTACAGAGGGCGCCATCCCAACACACAACCTTCAAGCATGTTGGATATTACGGCAGGTGGCCAAAAGTGGCGAGGAGCTTCTAGCCCCGGAAAACCACTCCAACAATACCAGTACGGTATCAACAGTCTTCGAGACCTTCGCCTCAAATAATATGCGGAAACGAACAATCCGCAGCCTCGCCGAAGTCTACCAAGTAGCAACAACAAATGCATGGAGCGACACAGCCATCACCTTCAACGCCAGGGACGAACCTAAATTCCGAACAGCCCGAGCACCAGCCACACTGGTAGTTAGTCCAATAGTGGACGGCTTTCGACTTACAAAGGTCCTCATGGATGGCGGCAGCGGATTAAACCTCATCTACGAGGAAACTCTTCAAAAATGGAAATAGACTGGAGCCGTATTGAGCGAAGCAGCACAACCTTCAGAGGAATAATCCGTAGCCGGGAAGCATGCTGCACCGAAAAAAACACACTCGATGTGGTGTTCGGCTCGCCGGACAATTATAGATCCGAAGAAGTCACGTTCCAAGTGGCCCCGTTCAACAGCGGATATCACGCTATATTAGGACGAGAGGCATTCACAATTTTTCAAGCAGTACCGCATTACGGGTACATGAAGCTCAAAATGCCTGGGCCCGGCGGAATAATCACTCTCGTTAGTGATCCGGACATAGCACTCCGCACCGAAAACAAGACAGCCGCATTAGCCTGGAGGCACTATCCGAAGCCCTAGCGGCAGAAGAACTCACCGCGCTGCGCTCTACGGTGAATAGGGATGATGTGGTACTCGATAAGAGATCCAAGTCCACCTCCTTTAAACCAGCAGATGAAATAGTAAAATTCCAGGTCCACCCGACGGACCCAACAAAGATGACCTCCATCGGGGCACAGTTGAACCCTGATGTAGACGCCACACTGCGAGAATTCCTTCGGGAAAATTGGGACACCTTCGCCTGGCACCCCTGGGATATGCCCGGAATCCCACGCAGATTGGCAGAACTCAGCCTAAACATCCTAAAAGGATTCAAGCCAGTCAAACAGGCTCTTCGATGATTTTCTGAACCCAAAAGACAAGCAATGGGAGAAGAGCTAGCCAAACTATTGGAAGCCGGATTCATCAGAGATATTAAACATCCGGATTGGCTAGCAAATCTGGTAATGGTACCAAAGAAGGACAAATCCTGGCGCCTATGCGTCGATTTTAAAGACCTCAATAAGGCTTGCCCAAAGGATCCCTTCCCCCTCCCCCGCATCGACCAAATAATCGATGCTACTGCAGGGCACGATTCATTGTGCTTCCTCGACGCATACTCTGGCTACCATCAAATCAAGATGGCGGAAGCAGACCAAGCCGCAACGGCATTCATCACTCCATATGGACCATTCTGCTTCAGCATGATGCCCTTCGGACTTAAAAACACCGGCGCAACATATCAGCGCATGATCCAAACATGTCTGGCCACCCAGATCACCAAAACAGTAGAGGCATACGTAGACGACGTAGTCGTCAAAACCAAACACGTCGAAACTTTAGTAGACGACTTGAGGCTCACATTCGACAACTTCAGAGCATATGACATCAAGCTGAATCCGGAAAAATGCGTTTTCGGCGTACCAGCCGGAAACCTGCTGGGCTTCATTGTATCCGGTAGAGGAATTGAAGCAAACCCGGCCAAGATCCGAGCTCTGTCACAGTTGGATATTCCAAAAGACCTCAAACAGATACAAAAATTGACTGGATGCGTGGCAGCTTTAAGCCGCTTTATCTCCCGCTTGGGGGAAAAGGCACTGCCCCTCTATCGCCTCCTTAGGCGCACCGAACACTTCGAGTGGACGGATGCTGCCACTGCCGGACTCGAAGAAATAAAGGCCATATTGGCAACAAATCCGGTCCTAGCTGCGCCCAACCTGGGCGAACCAATGTTGTTATACATCGCAGCAACACATCAAGTTGTAAGCGCGGTACTCGTCGTCGAATGAGAGACAGAAGGGCATAAATTCCCTCTTCAAAAACCAGTGTACTACGTATCCACTGTGTTAACCCCCTGCAAGTGCCGTTACCCGCACTATCAAAAGATAGCGTATGCGGTGTTCATGGCATCCCGGAAGCTCCGACACTACTTTCAAGAGTGTTCGATAACAGTGGCCTCCGAAGTACCACTTAATGACATTATAAACAACCGCGACGCAACGGGCAGGATTGCAAAATGGGCCATTGAGCTCTTACCATTCGATATAACCTACAAACCTCGGCAAGCTATAAAGTCACAAGTTTTGGCTGACTTTGTCGCTGAATGGACCGAAGCCGAACTCCCTAAAGAGTACGGCGCATACTCCAATTGGACTATGCACTTCGACGGCTCTAAAATGTTGGCCGGACTGGGGGCTGGCGTCGTATTGACGTCCCCGACCGGGGACACAGTCCAATATGTACTTCAAATAATGTACACGGACTCCAACAACGCAGCCGAATATGAGGCCCTTCTACATGGTCTCCGGATGGCAATCTCCATGGGCATTCAACGCCTAGAGGTGCGTGGGGATTCAAACCTTGCAATATCCCAAATAAATGGAGACTTTGACGCCAAGGATCTGAAAATGGCAGCATATCGCAACACTGTCTTAAAAATGTCAGCTCGGTTTGAAGGACTTGAATTCCATCACGTAGCCCGAGATAATAACCAAGCAGCCGACGTACTGGCACGCATCGGCGCAAAACGTGACGCCGTCCCTCCAAATATCTTCCTGGAATGGCTCTTCAAGCCATCCGTACTATGGGAAGAGCAGTCGGAAACGACAAACCGGAAAAAACCGCGCCAACCGGCAATTCAGCCGATGACATAACACCTTCAGCCCACGACATAATGGCAGTAATCGCCCCGTGGACAGAACCATTCCTAGCCTACTTGCTTAGGCAGGAACTTCCCGAAGACCAAAATGAGGCCCGCTGCATAGTCCGACGATCGAAAGCCTACAAGGTCCAAGAGGGGGAACTTTATAAGAAAAGTACAACCGGAGTCCTTCAAAGGTGTATCTCCGAAGAGGAAGGGCGAAACCTCCTGGCTGAAATTCATGCCGGACTAGGCGGACACCACGCAGCAACCCGGGCCCTTGTAGGAAAGGCATTCCGTACAGGATTTTATTGGCCGACGGCCCGGGCAGATGCTCAGGACTTAGTCCAAAGATGCGTCGGTTGTCAGCTCTTTGCTAACCAGAGCCATATGCCACCCACCGCCCTCAAAACTATACCCATTACCTGGCCGTTTGCGGTCTGGGGGCTTGACATGGTTGGACCCCTTAAAGGGGGAACCCACAAGCAAAGGTACCTATTGGTCATGGTGGACAAATTCACAAAATGGATAGAGGCCAAACCAGTAAAAACGGCAGAGTCTGGACCAGTGATAGACTTTATATCCGGGGTAGTACACCGTTATGGTGTCCCCCACAGCATCATCACCGATAACGGCACGAACTTCACGGCCTACGAGGTTAAGTCATGGTGCAAAAACATGGGCATTAAGCTCGATTACGCTTCAGTCTATCATCCTCAAACCAACGGTCAAGTGGAACGAGCAAATGGTCTAATAATGAGCGGCATTAAACCCAGACTAGTGCGGTCACTTACGAAAATCGACACGCACTGGGTAGAGGAGCTCGACTCCGTGCTCTGGGGGCTGCGGACAACGCCCAACCGTACTACCGGATTCACACCATTTTTTATGGTATACGGCGCAGAGGCAGTTCTGCCCTGCGACATTATTCATGACTCACCTCGAGTACGCATGTATGAAGAAAGAGAAGCCGAGTTGGATTGGCAGGACAGTTTGGACACATTGGAGGAAGAACGCGACGTCGCCAAGGCTCGTTCCGCATTCTATCAGCAGCAGGCTCGAAGATATCAAAGCAGAGAAGTACGGGCCAAGACTTACAACGTTGGCGAACTAGTTCTACGCCTGCCGGACAAGAAAAAGGACAAGCTCAAGCCCAAATGGGAGGGCCCCTTCATCATCGATCAAGTCCTGACCGGCGGAGCGTACCGTCTACGAAATGCATCGGATAACCGACTCGAGCCGAACCCATGGAACGCAGCCCGCCTCCGAAGATTCTATGCCTAGCGCTGGACTAAGAGTTCGTCCCCTTACCCCGTCCAAATTTTTACACTTCAGCTGTCTTTTGTTTCTCTTTCTTCCCGTAACCTTTTTCCCACAAAGCCCTTAAGGGCCTACTTGCGCATTGTTCGCACATACTTGATGTGCCATCCGCACTCATTATACCTGGGGGCTTCCTTTCAAGAAGCTCAATTGTAAGGGCTTTATGCCCAGCACATGTGTCAAGCTTCCACATGTACCTTTTACTCACCATTATATGCATCGATATGACTTAAGTTTTGGCCAAGCTGGGTTGCCTGGCTCCTGTGCTTACCCCTACGTTCCTGATTATTCGGCTAGGAGGTAAAGGGAGCACCTCTGTGATTGTTACTGCCGGGTCAGCCGGATGTGTACGTCAGACTGGGTGAAGCCGAAAGCTAGCGTTCTTAAGGGAATATTCGGTCGGTGACTTGAAAGATGATTTTTTTACCTACTTATTTATCTGCCCCAAGATGTTTTTCTGCTTTTTTCGCAGTCCGGACATGCACTTTAGGGCATGCCTCCCAGGGAAAGGAACCCTTAACGGAACTATTCTCCCTGGAAGATGTTTCTTACTAACCATGTAATATAACATAACTAGTTGGGCACTTGTCTGATAAAGCACTAATGACCCATACGCCTGGTCTCCATGCATACCCCGGTTGTTTCTTAACCGAGAAGGTATTCGGACACACTCCGGACTCTAGGGTCCCGAGGTTGAAGCGAAAAGGTCGGCAAAGACAAACGATCTACAATCCGTCTAGAAGGCATTTCACATGTCATTTTAAAATACATTGTCAAATCTACTGACTGTATTCCTCCTCAATACCATCTAACAGGCTGTCTAACTTACAGTCCCGTTGGGAAAATTTTGCAGCCAACTCTACATGGCTGTATACTAAACTCACAGGGATCTCCTTCCCATCGGGCCCCACCGGTCCGACCTCGGCCATGTGGTTGGGATCCGCCTTCTTGTACCACGTCTTCACCATGGCCCAAGCCTCCCTGGCACCTTGGCGGCAGGCCAAAATCTTCCATAAACGGAAGCGCTGCCGCACTCCCTGAAGCTTCTCCGCAAGCTCCCCAAAGCCCTCGGGTTGGGAGAGGGCTGGCCATAAAGCCTGGACGACGCCGCTCATCGCCTGCTGAACTCGTTCGAGCAGTTGCAACAGCTCGGGAAGTTGATCACCCGTTGATACGGGCATCTCCTCCGTAGGGCGACCTGTGAGTATACCTACAAGACATATTTTGTCAATTGACTTCCTCGCCAAACTCTTCTTTTCAAAGGAGTTCGCTCAAGCACTTACTATAGATGCCGCGACGAAGCCGCTGATTTTCCTTAACGGAGCCGGACAGCTTGACCCGAATGCCTTTCAGCTCTTCTCCAAGCTGGGCGTGGGCATCCTGGAGCTTGTTCCTTTCCTGCCGCACTCTATTCAGCACCCTCTCGCCGGCCCTTAGCTGGCGCAACAATTCCTGCCTGTCCGGATCTTGTCCGGCAGCACCTGCAATGTCATTATTAGACTTGCGCGCACGCCGCATAGCGCTTATATTTAAAAGCAGATGGGTTACCAGGAGGGGCCTCTATGTTCCCTCCTGCGGCAGCAAGTGCAGCCTCAAGTTGGGCCGTGCACTCTTGCAGCTCCTGAGACAGCTGGGTATTCTTCTCAGTAAGATCCTGCATTTCAAATGATCCTTAAATCAGTTAACATAACTACTTTAAGTCTCGGGGGCTACTGGCATATATAACTATTAAATTCTCTTACCCGTATGTCTTTTACATACTGCTCCATGGCTCTGGTAAAACCATCTTGAGCAGCACGGAGGTGTGCGTCCCCCATGTTAAAGGCATTCAATGCCTCAGGGGAGAAGCACGCTTCACGAAATACAGTCCGGCGGCGCCTGTGGTTCAGTCTGTCGGCATCCTCCGCTGGAGGAGTATCCGGCCCGCGCCTCGTGCTTGCCTCCCCCTTCAGACCGGGTGCTGGAGCCTTGCTGGTAGAGATCGGATCGGCAACCTCTACGCCCGCAGTCCGGCGGGCGCTTTTTCTCCTACAAAGATCATGAGCACTCAAACGCTTCCTAGGAACGTTGCTCCAAATAATTAATTACGAGCTATACCTTTGCAGCGACGTTTCAGTCCGCGCCGCGCTCCTTTTCCGCCTACTGGTCCGGACTGGCCTTTGTTGGTCAGCCACCACGGGCTCGGCTTCCCGCCTTGAAGGCGCTTCCTGCAAAACATCATCGTACGCGAAGGTCAGAAATGGGCAAGGAAGAAATAATGGTGTCCGGACTTCCGTCACAATCACCTGGGAAGCCGGATATAGTTCGGGGTAGTCAGCCATAATGGCGACTAAAGCATTATCCATGCTTAGCTGGTGGAACACCCCGTTGATTAGCTCCACCTGAATGTCCGGATCCTCTTCGGAGGCCGGATCCTGGGATCTCTCTGGATCCTCGGGTTGCGGAGCTGGACTTATCATGTCCTCCACAATCCGACGCAGTTCCTGCGCCGAAGACATAATATGAGAAGCTTAAACTTCGAAAACATGGGTCGGGCCCTTAAAGTGTTCGCTTACCCAACGATGGGGGTTATTCATGGAGAACCCATTCAACGGGTTCGTCTGAAGGAAGTCCTCCTTCTCCCCCTTGTACAGGCCGGACAGGATCGTCACTAGATCCTCAACCGAGTCCGGTCCTTTGCGGCCATGACGGGTGGCGTCGTCTTCCCCGTTGAAATCCCACATAGGGTGGCCCCTGTATTGCAGTGGCTGCACCCCCCGCGTAATGCATGTTGCCATGACTCCAATCATGGTCAACCTGGAATGGGCCAGTAATCTTATTCGGCCCATCAGATAATGGACGCTCTTGTCTTCCTCCAGTTGGGGGCTCCGCGGGCGCCAACTAAGGCGTTTCTTCAGACGAGCAGTATTGAACTCCGGGAGGCCGACACGGACAGGGTCCGGCAGCGGAGCGTCTTCTATGTAAAACCATTCCGAAGGCCAGTCTTCGGACGCCTTCTTAGGGGTTCCGGATGGATATCCGGTCCCGGCAATGCGCCATATCTCGGCGTCGCCCACTTGATATATAGACCCCTCATGAGAACGGGGTACGAGGCAGAACAACCTCTTCCACAGTGCGAAATGGGGCTCGATGCCCAGAAATAGCTCGCAAAGAGCTACGTAACCCGCGATATGCAGGATAGAGGCGGGTGTAAGGTGATGGAGCTGGAGTCCGTAGAACTCCAGGAGCCCGCGGAGGAACAGATGTATAGGAAATCCGAGTCCCCTTATCAGATAGGGGACGAAACATACCCGCTCCCCTTTGTTGGGACTTGGGGTAGCCTCCGCTTGCTTCCCACCTTGATAGGTGGCCAGCCCGGCTCGGACCGGAACCATGAAGGCCGGAGGGAGATATTCCCCCGCTTGGAGCTTCACTAGCTCGTTGTGCGGAACAGAGCATCTCCTCCAATCTCCTGGCAGTGGGCTGGGAGCGCGAGAAGAGGAGCCGCGCCGATGGTCCATGATGGAATGGATTCTGGGTCAAAGGCGCTCCGATGAGTATTCGCGGAAGGAAGATGGTGTGATTTGGATCTGGATTTTTGCCTCTTTTATAGGCAGATTACTTGCACGACTAGGGGGTGAAACATAAAAGATACCCTGGCTTTTCGCATTCATGTGACGCGTGGAAGAAGGCCATTATTGGGCGTAGAAGCCAAGAAGCGCAGCATTCATAAGGAAGCCAGACACTGTTCGGCAGGTACATGGAACTTAAAGGGAGAACCTGCCTTGCAACGCCGAAGACTATATACACGCTGGACTTATCGTCATTGAAGCCTGGTTCGGGGGCTACTGAGGGAGTCCTGGATTAGGGGGTGTCCGGACAGCCGGACTATCATCGTCCGCCGGACTCCAAGACTACGAAGATACAAGATTGAAGACTCCGTCCCGTGTCCGGATGGGACTTTCCTTGGCGTGGAAGGCAAGCTTGGCGATACGGATATGTAGATCTCCTACCATTGTAACCGACTCTGTGTAACCCTAGCCCTCTCCGGTGTCTATATAAACCGGAGGGCTTTAGTCCATAGGACATAACCTCCATTACAACAATCATACCATAGGCTAGCTTCTAGGGTTTAGTCTCCTTGATCTCGTGGTAGATCCACTCTTGTACTACCCATATCATCAATATTAATCAAGCAGGACGTAGGGTTTTACCTCCATGAAGAGGGCCCGAACCTGGGTAAAACATCGTGTCCCTCGTCTCCTGTTACCATCCGCCTAGACGCACAGTTCGGGACCCCCTACCCAAGTTCCGCCGGTTTTGACACCGACACCGGGTCTTCCACAATTGTAGCAATTGCAATCACGACTACAATATCTTTTGTCATTGTAGGACCTTGATATGTCTCCAACGTATCTACAATTTATGAAGTATTCATGCCATGTTTATAACAATTTTGTATGGTTTGCTATGACTTGATTAGAGCTAACCCGGACTGATGTTGTTTTCAGCACAAGTATCGTGGTGTCGTCTTTTGTGCAGAAAAAAGTTCTCGGAATGGGCTAAAAATTTACGATGATTTTTTATGGACCAAAAGAGAACCCCAAAGCACAAGAGTTGGGCCAGAAGAGTCCTGAGGCAAACACAAGGGTGGAGGGCGCACGCACCCCCTAGGGCACACCCCCTGTCTTGCCGCTGCCTTGTGGACCTCCCTGACGTGACACCGACGCCAAAAATTCCTATAAATCCATAAACCCCCAGAAAGAAACCTAGATCGGGAGTTCGGCCGCCGCAAGCCTCTAAGTTCATGAAAAACAAATCCAAGCCCATTCCGGCACCCTGCCGGAGGAGGGAATCATTACCGGTGGCCATCTTCATCATCCCGACGGTCTCCATGACGAGGAGGGACTAGTTCACCCTCAGAGCCGAGGGTATGTACTAGTAGCTATGTGTTTGATCTCTCTCTCTCTCTCTCTCTGTCTCTCTCGTGTTCTTGATTTGGCACGATCTTGATGTACCGCGAGCTTTGTTATTATAGTTGGATCTTATGGTGTTCTTCCCTCTCTACCTTGTGATGAACTGAATCTTTTCCTTTGAGGTCTTGTTATGTTGGATTGAATCTTTGAATGTGAGAGTACTTGATGCATGTCTTGCGATGGGATATCCATAGTGACAATGGGATGTTCTATTGATCCACTTGATGTATGTTTTGGTTATCAAATTGCGGATTCCCGTGGTGACATTGGGGTAATCTATGCATAGGGGTTGGTACGCGTTTTCATATTCTGTTCTCCGATAGAAATCTTGGGGTACTCTTGAAGTTCTATATGTTGGATTGAATATTATGAATCTGAGTTTGTGCGATGCATATCGTATAATTGAACCACGGATACCTGTGGTGACATTGGAGTATCTAGGTGACATTAGGGTTTGACTGATGTGTGTCATATGGTGTTATTTTACTACGAACTCCAGGGTTGTTTGTGACACTTATAGGAATAGCTCAATGGATTGATTGGAAAGAATAACTTTGAGGTGGTTTCCTACCCTACAAGCAATTTCATCTTATGTTCTCCATGATAGGAACTTTGGAGTTACTTTTGTTGCACGTTGAGGGATTGCCATATGATCTAATTATGTTATCATTGTTGAGACAGCTTGCACTAGTGAAAGTATGAACTCTTGGCCTTGTTTCCAAGCATTGCAATGTCGTTTTTGCTCACTTTTGTTACTTGCTACCTTGCTGTTTTTATATTTTCAGAATACAAAAACCTATATCTACTATCCATATTACACTTGTATCACCACCTCTTTGCCTAACTCGTGCACCTATACAATTTACCATTGTATTGGGTTTGTTGGGGACACAAGAGACACTTTGTTATTTGGTTGCAGGGTTGTTTGAGAGAGACCATCTTCATCCTATGCCTCCCACGGATTGATAAACCTTAGGTCATCCACTTGAGGGAAATTTGCTACTGTCCTAAAACCCTCTGCGCTTGGAGGTCCAACACAAGTCTCAAGAAGAAGGTTGCGTAGTGGACATCAAGCTCTTTTCTGGCGTTGTTGTCGGGGAGGTGAGTGCTTGAAGGTATATCTTTAGATCCTACAATTGAATATTTTAGTTTTTTTATCACTAGTTTAGTCTATAAAAGAAAACTACAAAAAAGAATGGAATTGAGGTTGCTTCATATGCTTCATCATTTTAATGTCTTTCGTGAAAATGATGGTTCTGAAAATTGTGCCAAAGTGTTAGAAGAAGGAGTCAATAAATAATTGGCAATAAATCTTTGAATGATGAGCATGATTGCAATGTTGTTAGCGTGAATTTTTTGAATATCCATGATGCTAATGATATGCAAAGCCACAAGCTTGGGGATGCTATGTTTGATGAAGATGCTACTTTTAGTCCCCCAAGTTTTGATGAGCAAATTTATTTTGATGATAGCATGTCTCCTATTTATGATGATTATATTGATGAATTTGGGTTTGGAAGAGTGTCTACTCTAGGTAATGATCCCACTATTTTGGAGGGTGTTGAATCTTTTCACAATATTGATAAAAGTGGATTTGGAGAGGTCATGACTTTATTTAGTGATGAATCCACTGTTTTGGAAGAGGTTCCAATTGACAACGATAGAAAAGTTGCTATCTACGATGATTATTGTGATGGCATGTATGCTATAAAGAATAAGGATAACCATGAAACTTGTCATCACAATTTTAATTTTCAATTCGATTATGCCAATCAAGTATCACATGATAGTTATTTTGTTGAGTTTGCTCCCTGAGGGAGTCCTGGATTAAGGGCTACTCGGACAACCAGACTATATACTTTGGCCGGACTGTTGGACAATGAAGATACAAGAATGAAGACTTCGTCCCGTGTCCGTGAGGGACTCTCCTTTGCGTGGAAGGCAAGCTTGGCAATTCGGATATGTAGATCTCCCTCTCTGTAACCGACTCTTTGTAATCCTAGCCCCCTCCAGTGTCTATATAAACCGGAGGGTTTAGTCCGTAGGACAACAACAATCATAATCATAGGCTAGCTTCTAGGGTTTAGCCTCTTCGATCTCATGGTAGATGAATTCTTGTAATACTCATATCATCAAGATCAATCAAGCAGGAAGTAGGGTATTACCTCCATCGAGAGGGCCCGAACCTGGGTAAAACATCGTGTCCCCTGCCTCCTGTTACAATTAGCCTTGGACGCATAGTTCGGGACTCCCTACCCGAGATCCGCCGGTTTTGACACCGACATTGGTGCTTTCATTGAGAGTTCCACTGTGTCATCGCGATAAGTCTTGATGGCTCCTTCAATCATCTTCAATGACGCAGTCCAGGGGGAGGTTTTCCTTCCCACACAGATCTTCGTATTCAGTGGCTTCGTACTACGGGCCAACTCACTTGGCCATCTGGAGTAGATCGATAGCTACGACCCCGGCCATCAGGTCAGGTTTGGAAGCTTAACCTATACTGCTGACATCTGCAGAGACTTGATCTTTGACGGATTCGAGCCCATGTCAGGTGCGCCGAACGGTCACGACGGGCATGACTTTGATCTTCCATTGGACAGTATTCGGGAGATCACGCCTGCGGTGGCGCCAGGAATCAATCTGGAGCAGAGCGTGCCTTTCGAGGATGGGTGGATGGACCCCGCCATGGAGGCCGCACCCTCATCGGGGTCGGAGCCGAACACTGATCCCACCTCCTGTGTGGGTGGTGTCATCGGACCCTCGGACTCGTCTCCGGCTACAGGATCCAAACCGCGTGCGTCCATGCCTATCGAATCTGATTGGGCACTGGTCATGGAGTTCACCGTCGCGGACATTTTTCAGCACTCGCCCTTGGGTGATGTGCTGAACTCATTAAGGTCTCTTTCCTTCTCGGGAGATTCTTGGCCAAACTATGTCCGGCTCGACTAGGAAGCGGACGATGAAGAAATTCGTCCCCCACCCACCACCCACTTAATAACAACTATCAATGACTTAACCGACATGCTTGACTTCAACTCCGAAGACATCGACGGTATGGACGACGATGCAGGAGAAGAACAGGAACCACCGCCTATAGGGCGCTGGACAGCCACCTCATCTTACGATATATATATGGTGGACACCCCCAAAGAAAGCAATGGCAATGAGGAAACGAACGATAACCCCTTGGAGAAGCAATCTAAGCACCAGCATCATAGGCGCCGCTCCAAGCCCCACCATAGCAAAAATAGCTATACCGGCACAAGAGATAACAATTCGGATGGTGGCGAAGACAAAAACAATCCTGCCCAGCTATGCTCCGAGCAGGCCGAGCAAGAGGATGGGCAAGCTAGCCCTAAGGAACAGGCGATAGATGGAGAATTAGAGGCAATAATTACATGCCTCTCTCCGAAGACGAATCGAGCCTTGGCGCGAATAATTCATCGTGCCGGAGGATCCCATCGAGCAGGAGCGCTTCAAACGCCAGCTTATAGCCACTGCGAAAAGCCTGAAGAAAAAGTAGCAACAACTTCAAGCTGATCAAGATCAGCTAACTGACTGATGGACCGAGGTCCTGGCTGCCAAGGAATACGGACTCGAGTGCCCTAGCAAAAGATACCCAAAGCGCATGTTGCTACCTCAACTCGAGGAGGAGGCATTAAAGCCCACGCTACTAGCGCATGATGTGGCTGACAGGCCACCCCATGGCCACGACAAAGCGGCATACCAGCCCGAAGTCCAGACCACACCCCCTCGCCAATCAAACGATAATACTAAGGCCCGGGGCTACACGAAGGACCTGCGAGATGTATTGGAAAACAATGCAGGACAATCAAGATTGATCTACGGATCACGGGGGCGCGCCCCAACGCGTGACAAGTATCGTCACGCCGTATACACTAACAAATCCGGTCGGGCCGAATACAATGAAGCCCGGCACAGAGGCACCGCACATCCCCTATGCTTCACTGATGAAGTAATGGATCATGAATTATCGGAAGGGTTTAAACCCGTGAACATCGAATCATACGATGGTACCACAGACCCCGCGGTATGGATAGAAGATTTTTTTCCTCCACATTCACATGGCCCACGGAGATGATCTACACGCCATCAAGTACCTCCCACTAAAAGTCAAGGGACCAGCTCGGCATTGGCTGAACAGCTTGCCGGCAAACTCCATAGGGAGTTGGGAGAACCTGGCAGACGCATTCCTTGACAACTTCCAAGGAACTTATGTGCGACCACCGGATGTTGATGACCTATGTCACATAACCCAATAGCCCGGAGAGTCAGTCAGGAAATTTTGGACCCGGTTCCTAACCAAAAAGAACCAAATTGTTGACTGTCCGGACGCCGAAGCCCTAGCGGCCTTTAAGCATAACATCCGTGATGAGTGGCTTGCCCGACATCTCGGCCAGGAAAAGCTAAAGTCCATGGCAGCCCTCACAACACTCATGACCTACTTTTGCGCGGGCGAGCATAGCTTGTTTGCTCGTAGCAACAATACAGCAAGCCATCCAGGCACATTGAAAGCCAAGGACAGCAATGACAAACCATGATGCAACAAACACAAGCGCCGCAAAAATGGGGATAGTGCCGAAGACACGTCAGTCAATGCCGGATTCAGCGGCTCCAAGTCCGATCAGCGGAAGAAGCCATTCAAAAAAAACAATGCAGGCCCGTCCAGTTTGGACTGCATACTCGACTGTCCATGCCAAATTCATGGCACCCTAGGAACACCAGCCAACCACACCAATAGAGAGTGCTGGGTCTTCAGACAAGCCGGCAGGTCAGACTCCAAAAACAAGGGGAGAGGGTCTCAAAGCACCGACGACGATGAGCCTCGATCACCGAATACAGGAGGACATAAGAAATCCCCCTCCCCAAGGTGAAAACAGTGAATATGATATGCGCAAGCCACATCCCCAAGTGGAAACGTGCACTAAGGGAAGTCTATAGAATCGACCCAAATTTTAACCCATGGTCCTCTTGCCCGATCATTTTCAATCATAGGGACCATCCTACCAATATCCGTCATGGCAGTTTGGCCGCATTGGTCCTCAACCCCATCATTGACGGATTCCACCTCACACAAGTCCTTATGGACGGCGGTAGCAGCCTGAACCTGCTATACCAGGATATAGTGTGCAAAATGGGCATCAACCCCATCAAGGATCAAGCCCACAAAAACCACCTTCAAAGGTGTCATACCAAGTGTAGAGGGCTGTTGCATGGGCTCAATCACACTGAAAGTGGTCTTCGGATCTCCGGACAATCACCATACCGAAGATTTAGTCTTCGACATCGTCCCCTTTGGCAGTGACCATCAGGCACTGCTTGGACGAACCGCGTTCGCTCGGTTCAACGCAGTGCCACATTATGCCTACCGTAAATTAAAGATGCCCGGTCCATGCAGCGCCATCACGGTTAATGGCAAGTCCGAACTCCCCCTCACTTCCGAAGAGTCTACCACCGCTTTAATAGCAAGAACAACAGATGGCACCTTCCAGCCGAACCTCTAGTCGAAGACCAAGCTCCCGGACACCATCAAAGGAGTCCAAACTACTGCGCAGCAGGATAGACCGGTTCGCCAGGAGCTTAATTTAAAACACTCCGGAAAAAGATAATACAAGCCACATACTGCGGCTCAACCGCCCGGTGGCACAAAACCATTTCTTGCATTTCCTTTGCAGGTTCACCTTTATTTAGGTCAGGATGGATGGCGTGGAAATAGTCCGAGGGCGTAAGGGAATCTCTAGATATTCCCCTCTATGATCATCCGACTACACCCGGATCCAAACACAACTTCCTCGTGCCTGGTATCAGCAGGTTCCGCAATCATATTTCCTTTTATCACATCATTTGTACTCATACGCATTGACGTACTATTCAAATACAACATGTGGATTATTGTGATGCTCATCTCCTGCTATTTCTTATTTAAAACACTTTTTGCTAAAAGGCGGTTGTTTATCGCGATATGCCTTAATATGCCAGGGGCTTCATCATGCCCATACTATGGAAAAAAAATTCGAACACCTTCACTGTAGTTCGGCCCCCCAAACTCATAGCATTATATGCATCAGCTCGGAATCATGTCTTGGGTCAATAGTTGGGTTTGCCCGGCTCCTATGTTTTGGTACCTTACGTTCCGCTATATTAGCTAAGGTAGCACTGGGAGAACTACTGCAATTGTGTCTCGGTTCTTCCGGACGAGCACCTCAGTAGAGAAAGCCGAAAACTGAATGTCATGATGTACTGAGAGCTGGTCAACTATTCGCGAGGTTCCAAAATATTTAAGGATTTCTTCCGCATAATGCCATAACCAATGCAGCATGCGATGGATCGGCTTTTTCTGATCAGGCACTTATAGAGCCTGAGGGAGTCCTGGACTAGGGGGTGTCCGGACAGCCGGACTATCATCGTCCGCCGGACTCCAGGACTACGAAGATACAAGATTGAAGACTCCGTCCCGTGTCCGGATGGGACTTTCCTTGGCGTGGAAGGCAAGCTTGGCGATACAGATATGTAGATCTCCTACCATTGTAATCGACTCTGTGTAACCCTAGCCCTCTCCGGTGTCTATATAAACCGGAGGGTTTTAGTCCGTAGGGGACAACATCCATTACAACAATCATACCATAGGCTAGTTTCTAGGGTTTAGCCTCCTTGATCTCGTGGTAGATCCACTCTTGTAATACACATCATCAATATTAATCAAGCAGGACGTAGGGTTTTACCTCCATCAAGAGGGCCCGAACCTGGGTAAAACATCGTGTCCCTTGTCTCCTGTTACCATCCGCCTAGACGCACAGTTCGGGACCCCCTACCCGAGATCCGCCGGTTTTGACACCGACATTGGTGCTTTCATTGAGAGTTCCTCTATGTCATCACCAATAGGCTCGATGGCTTCTTCAATCAACAACAGCACCGTCCAGGGTGAGACTTTTCTCCCTGGACAGATCTTCGTATTCGGCGGCTTCGCACTGCGGGCTAATTCACTTGGCCATCTGGAGCAGATCGAAAGCTACGCCCCTGGCCATCAGGTCAGGTTCGGAAGCCTAAACTTCACGGCCGACATCCGCGGGAACTTAATCTTCGACGGACTCGAGCCACAGCCGAGCGTGCCGCACTGTCACGATGGGCATGATTTGGCTCTGCCGCCAGACAGTGCCTTGGTGGCCGCACACGAATCCGCTCCGGCCCTCAGTCCGGAGCCGATCGCCCAGATCGAGGACCGGTGGCTGGACACTGCCTCGGGGGCTGCAACTTCCGCGGCGATGGAGCCGAACACTGACCTTGTCCCCTATAAAGCTCATGACTCCGAGGTGCCGGATTCCCTGCCGGACTCCGAACCTCCTGCGCCCCTGCCAGTCGAATCCGATTGGGTGCCGATCATGGAGTTCACCACTGCGGACATCTTTCAGCACTCGCCCTTTGGCGACATTATAAATTCGCTAAAGCATCTCTCGCCATCCGGAGAGCCCTGGCCAGATTATGGCCAGGATGGTTGGGATGCGGACGACGAAGAAATTCAAACCCCACCCACCTCCCACTTTGTAGCCACTGTCGACGATCTAACCGACATGCTAGACTATGACTCCGAAGACATCGACGGTATGGACGACGATGCTGGAGACGAACAAGAACCAGCGCCTACAGGGCACTGGAAGACCACCTCGTCATATGACATATACATGGTGGACACCCCAAAAGATGGGGACGGTGAAGAAGCAGCGGAGGCAGATTCCTTAAAGAAACAGCCCAACCGCCGACGTTAGCGGCGCCGCTCTAAATCCTGCCATAGCAAGAATGGATATTCCGGCACAGGGGATAATAACACCCCAGAGAGTGCCGAAGACAATCCCCTCCAGCAAGATTCAGCGCAGGAGGATGCAGAAGCAAGCCCTCACGAGAGAGCGGCAGACGAAGAGGTCGAGGATGATAATTACATACCTCCCTCCGAAGACGAGGCAAGCCTCAACGACGACGAATTCGTCGTGCCCAAGGATCCCGTCGAACAAGAGCGTTTCAAATGCAGGCTAATGGCCACAGCAAATAGGCTAAAGAAAAAACAGCAGCAGCTTCAAGCTGATCAAGACCTGCTGGCCGACAGATGGACCGAGGTCCTCGCGGCCGAAGAGTATGAACTCGGACGCCCCTCCAAAAGCTACCCAAAACGCAAGTTGCTCCCCCGATTAGAGGAGGAAGCATACATACCTTCATCACCAGCGCACAATACGGCCGACCGACCACCCCGTGGTCGCAACAGAGAGGCACGCAGGCCTTCCATCAAGACCGTACCCCGGCATCGCTCGAAAAGTACGAGGCCACGAGGGAACGCGCCGAACTTGCGGGACATATTGGAGGATAAGGCAAGACAATCCAGATCTATCTATGGATCACGTGGGCGCCCCACGACCGACGACGAATACCGTCGAGCCGGACACAACAACTCCAGCCGGGCCGAACACAGCAGACAACGCTCCCTTGAGCTATGTCGTGATATTGCTCAATACAGAGGCGCCGCACACCCGCTATGCTTCACTGACGAAGTAATGGATCATCAAATCCCTGAAGGGTTTAAACCCGTAAACATTGAATCTTACGATGGCACGACAGACCCCGCGGTTTGGATCGAAGATTATCTCCTTCACATCCATATGGCCCGCGGTGACGATCTCCACGCGATCAAATATCTCCCGCTCAAGCTCAAAGGACCAGCTCGGCATTGGCTTAACAGCCTGCCCGCAGAGTAAATTGGGTGCTGGGAGGACCTGGAAGCCGCATTCCTCCACAACTTCCATGGCACATATGTGCGGCCACCAGACGCCGATGACCTAAGCCACATAATCCAGTAGCCAGACGAATCGGCCAGACAATTCTGGACACGGTTCTTAACAAAGAAAAATCAAATCGTCGATTGTCCGGATGCAGAGGCCCTCGCAGCCTTCAAACATAACATCCGCGACGAGTGGCTAGCCCGGCACCTAGGACAGGAAAAGCTGAAATCCATGGCAGCCCTCACGTCATTGATGACCCGCTTTTGTGCGGGAGAGGATAGCTGGCTAGCTCGCAGCAACAACCTCAGCAAAAATGCTGGTAGTCCGGACTCTAAGGACCACAATGGTAGGTCGCGTCGAAGCAAAAACAAACGCCGCGTTAACGGCGACGACAAGGAGGATACGGCAGTTAACGCCGGATTCCGAGGCTCTAAACCCGGTCAGCGGAAGAAGCCGTTCAAAAGAACCACTCCGGGTCCATCCAATTTGGACCGAATACTCGACCGCTCATGCCAGATACATGGCACCCCCGAAAAGCCAGCTAATCACACCAACAGAGATTGTTGGGTATTCAAGCAAGTAGGCAAGTTAATTGCCGAAAACAATGACAAGGGGCTGCACAGCGACGATGAGGAAGAGACCCGACCGCCGAACAGTAGAGGACAGAAGGGTTTCCCCCCACAAGTGCGGAAGGTAAACATGATATACGCAACCCATATACCAAAGAGGGAGCGGAAGCGTGCACTAAGGGACGTATATGCGATGGAGCCAGTCGCCCCTAAGTTCAATCCATGGTCCTCTTGCCCGATCACCTTCGATCGAAGAGACCATCCGACCAGTATCCGCCATGGCGGATTCGCCGCATTGGTTTTAGACCCAATCGTCGATGGATTTCACCTCACGAGAGTCCTGATGGACGGCGGCAGTAGCCTGAACCTGCTTTATCAGGATACAGTGCGCAAGATGGTCATAGACCCCTCAAGGATTAAACCTACAAAGACGACTGAGGGAGTCCAGGACTAGGGGGTGTTCGGACAGCCGGACTATCAATGTCCGCCGGACTCCAAGACTACGAAGATACAAGATTAAATACTCCGGCTCATGTCCGGAAGGTACTTTACTTGGCGTGGAAGGAAAGCTTGGCGATACGGATACGTAGATCTCCTACTATTGTAACCGACTCTGTGTAACCCTAGCCCTCTCCGGTATCTATATAAACTGGAGGGCTTTAGTCCGTAGGACAACATACAATCATACCATAGGCTAGCTTCTATGGTTTTAGCCTCCTTGATCTCGTGGTAGATCTACTCTTGTACTACCCATATCATCAATATTAATCAAGCAGGAGTAGGGTTTTACCTCCATCGAGAGGGCCCGAACCTGGGTAAAAAACATCGTGTCCCTTGTCTCCTGTTACCATCCGCCTAGACGCACAGTTCGGGACCCCCTACCCGAGATCCGCCGGTTTTGACACCGACATTGGTGCTTTCATTGAGAGTTCCTCTGTGTCGTCACCAATAGGCTTGATGGCATCTTCAACCTGCAACGCTGTCCTGGGTGAGACTTTCCTCCCCGGACAGATCTTCGTATTCGGCGGCTTCGCACTGCGGGCCAATTCACTTGGCCATCTAGAGCAGATCGAAAGCTACGCCCCTGACCGTCAGGTCAGATTTGGAAGCTTAAACCTCACGGCCGATGTCCGAGGAGATTTGATCCTCGATGGATTCGAGCCACAGCCAAGCGCGTCGCACTGTGACGATGGGCATGATCTAGCTCTGCCGCCGAACAGTGCTTTGGTGGCCGCACACGAATCCGCTCCGGCCATTAGCCCGGAGCCGATCACCCAGATCGAGGGCTGGTGGATAGACGCCGCCCCGGGGGCTTCAACATCCACGGCGATGGAGCCGAACACCAATCTTGTCCCCTGCGAAACTCGTGATTCCGAGGCGCCGGACTCCGAACCTCCCGCGCCCCTACCAATCGATCCAGATTGGGCGCCGGTTATGGAATTCACCGCCGCGGACATCTTTCAATGCTCGCCTTTCGGCGATATCTTAAATTCACTAAAGCATCTCTCGTTATCAGGAGAGTCCTGGCCGGATTATGGCCAGGATGGTTGGGATGCGGACGACGAAGAAATTCAGAGCCCACCCACCACCCACTTTGTAGCCACTGTCGACGATCTAACCGACATGCTTGACTACGACTCCGAAGACATCGACGCTATGGACGACGATGCCGGAGACGAACAGGAACCAGCGCCCACAGGGCACTGGATGACCACCTCGTCATACGACGTATACATGGTGGATACCCCAAAAGATGGGGACGGCGAAGGAACAGTGGAGGCAGATTCCTTAAAGAAACAGCCCAAGCGCCGGCGTCAGCGGCGCCGCTCTAAATCTCGCCACAGCAAAAACGGAAATTTCGGCATAGGAGACAATAATACTCCAGAGAATGCCGAAGACAATCCCCTCCAGCAAGATTCAGCGCAGGAGGATGCAGAAGCAAGCCCTCATGAGGGGGTGGCAGACGAAGAGGTTGAGGATCATAATTACATACCTCCCTCCGATGACGAAACAAGCCTCAACGATGACGAATTCGTCGTACCCGAGGATCCTGTCGAACAAGAGCGCTTCAAGCGCAGGCTTATCGCCACAGCAAAAAGCCCGAAGAAGGAAAAACGGAAGCTCAAAACAGCGGAAAATACACTCAGAATGAGATGGAGCACAATGCTCAAAACCGCAGATAAGTACGGCAATGGCCACCAACCAAAGAGCTACCCGAAGCGCAAGCTGCTACTAGAATTCGACGAAGAGGCCGTAGAGCCCCCACCGTCCAAAAATAAAGAGGCTGTCTGGCCGGATAGACGGCTAGATGATAGGCCAAATTCTGACAGCGGCGCCCCACATAAACCAACCAACGAACTTGGAAGGATAGATGGCCCAGCCAGATCCATCTACGGGCCTAAGGAGAAGGCCCCAGGAAGCAAGACAACACGTCAAGTGTCCGATGATAGCGGCACACACAAATACAGGGGCGCCGCACACCCACTATGTTTCACTGATGAGGTGCTGGACCATGAATTCCCAGCAGGATTTAAACCCATAAACATAGAATCATACGATGGGACAACAGACCCTGGAGTCTGGATAGAAGATTATATACTACATATACATATGGCCAGAGGAGATGATCTCCACGCCATAAAATACCTACCCCTCAAGCTCAAAGGGCCAGCTCGTCATTGGCTTAAAAGCCTCCCAGAAAATACTGTTGGAAGTTGGGAAGAGCACGAGGATGCATTTAGAGCAAATTTTCAAGGGACTTATGTCCGCCCTCCGGATGCAGATGACCTAATTCATATAACTCAACAGCCCGGAGAGTCGGCGCGGAAATTCTGGAATAGGTTCCTCACCAAAAAGAACCAAATAGTCGACTGTTCGGACGCCGAAGCCTTAGCAGCTTTCAAGCACAATGTCCGAGACGAATGGCTCGCCAGGCACCTCGGTCAAGAGAAACCGAGGACAATGTCCGCACTGACAAGCCTCATGACCCGCTTCTGCGCGGGCGAGGATAGCTGGTTAGCACGATGCAGCACCAGCGACCCAAGTACATCAGAGATAAGAGATGGAAACGGAAAATTGCGGCGCCGAAAATAACAGCACCGGAATAAAGAGAAAAGCCCAAAGAGCGCGGCAGTCAACGCCGGATTCAAAAGCTCGCGGCCCAATAATAAAACACAGCCTCCTAAGGATGACAGTGACGAATTGTCCAACTTAAACAAAATTTTGGGTCGGATATGTCAAATCCACAGTACCCCCGGAAGGCCTGCAAATCACACCCACAGGGATTGTTGGGTTTTAAACAGTCCGGCCGACTAAATGCCGAACACAAGGGGCTCGACGCGTCAAGCGAAGAAGATAAACCCCACCAGCAGAGCACCGGAAAACAAAAGACTTTCCCACAAGGGGTCAAAACAGTAAACTCACTTCATGTGATAATACGGAAAAATAGTGCGGCACTTTCTAAAAAGAGCTTCGCACAGTCCAACCCAGCAGACCGTAGAGATTGGATATCAAAACCAATCACTTTCGACCACCTGGACTATTCCAGAAGCATTCAAAATGCGGGACGGACTCCCCTGGTATTGAATCCCATAATAGACGGATTGCAATTTACTAACGTCCTAATGGACGGAGGCAGTGACTTCAACCTGCTATATTCAAACACAATCCGGAGGATGGGGATAGACCCTACCAAAATTCGACACAGCCGCACTTCCTTCAAAGGAGTGACGCCAGGCCATTACGCCAAGTGCACAGGCTCCATATTACTAGAAGTCGTGTTCGGATCGCCGAACAATTCTCGACGCGAAAAATTAATTTTTCATATCGTCCCATTCGAAAGTGAATATCAAGCACTCTTGGGACGACAGGCTTTTGTCCGCTTCAACGCCATACCCCATTACGCATCTCTTACACTCAAGATGCCCGGACCGCGTGGCGTAATTTTAGTGCGAGGGTCACTTAAAGACCCCGGACTTGGATAGACGAATCCGGCGTCAGTGGGCTAGGGGCTCCCTAGCCGCATACCCCTTTACAGGGGGCTGCGCGCACAAATCGCCGTGGGTTTATACGAACCCCGGTTTAATTATTTATATTTCTAATATTTTTCGCACAATTTGTTTTTAAAACTAACGTTCCTCTCTTTTTACAGATGAACAACGTGCATACCCGTCCAGGATAACGGCGCAACGGGGACACAGGCGCAGACGTGCAGTAGGGACCCGTTGTGAGGTTTCTTTTCAGATTAAGACCCTGCGTAGACCTTTTTCACTGTCTTTCGTTGTTATTCTCCCTTGGTTTCTTCCTATAGCCAAAGCGGAGCCTGACGCTTTGGCATCGGCCGCGTCAGAAGACCATGCCTGTACCTGGACACTAGGGGCTTAGGGCATCGTTCTGCCCATTATTATAAAGACCGA
Organism: Triticum timopheevii; assembly: GCA_963921465.1. Lineage (NCBI taxonomy): Eukaryota > Viridiplantae > Streptophyta > Magnoliopsida > Poales > Poaceae > Triticum > Triticum timopheevii. The sequence continues at coordinate 329,495,379 of OY997272.1, forward strand.
ACACCTTAGGGAGTGTTCGGCGTCTCGAGTTAGGCATTATATGCATCAGCTCCGAATCATGTCTTTGGTCAAATGTTGGGTTTGCCCGGCTCTTGTGTTTTGCTGCCTTACGTTCCGTATCATCGGCTAATGCGGCACCAGGAGAACTACTGCGATTGTGCCCCAGTTCGGCTGGGCGAGCACCTCAGTAGAGAAAGCCGAAAACTGACTGTCATGATGCAGCGAGAGACTGGTCAGCCCTCGATCGACTATCGGAATGTTTAGAATTCCCCGCTTTGACGAAGGGCCGTTTCCCGGTCAGGCACATGCACTCCGACTTCGGAGAAAGGCGATGCCACCAGGGGCTATATCGTAGCCCCACCCTCGAGCTCCACTGGCTAAGTGAAAGTGATAAAGCATTATAGTCCGGATTGCCTCGTTTGCTACGCTACCACCTCCTTATAATAGGACCGAGACGTCAGATTAAGTGTGAAAACGCGCTATTTTTGCGAACACCCCAGCACCTTGTGCGTGGGGGCTGAAGCCGAAGACTGCATCTTTCAGGTTATACACACGTATACGTAAACGGCCGAAACGGAGAAGTTTTACAACTTGGACGCACAAGTATAAAAAGTAGTTATAACATAATCATCAATTTATAAGCTAATGCGTTCATTTGAACATTACATTCTTCGAGCACTGCGACTCTATTACATGAGCGCCACGCATAACTTCCCCGAAACAGTGCTCGGCAGGGAGCCGGTTTTCATCCGAACCCTGGGCAGCAACACCGGTGGCGTCCATCTCCGGACAATACGCCTTTACACGGGCAAGAGCCATCGGCGCGCCCTCTATACAGGCCGACCGCTTCATCTCCTTTATACGCGGCACCGCTCCAAGGAATTGCTGTAATAAACCAAAATAGCTCGTCGCCTTGGACCTCTCTGGCCAGATATGGGCCACGATGTCAGTCATGGCAAGTCCGGACAATCTATTTAGCTCGGCCCATTCAGCCAACCGGTCTGTCAATGGAAGTAGGTGATCCGGACTGTGGAATTGAGACCAATACAGCTCTTCTGTCTTATGATCCTTCTGGCTCTGGAAGTGCTTAACGGTGTCAGCCGCACTCGCAGCTAAGTCCATATACGGATCCTCCGGACTCCACAGCCACTCAAATTGAGCATACTTTCCATCCATAAATCGGCGACGCAGCAGAAAAGGCTTACCAGCCACAATCTCTCCGGCCTGGCGCAGCTCCTCCTTCATAGCCCGCATTGCAGAGCGGGCATCCTTGGCTTCGGCGGTGGCCTTCTTCAGGTCTTCCCGCTCCGATAAGCGCTCCTTTTCAAGAGCCTCATTGCGGTCGGCAGCATCCTTTAATTTCATGGCCAATTCGGCCACCTCGGCCCTGCTTAGGCAGTGCGCAGCCTTTTCGGCTTTCAACTCCTCGGCCGCCCTCAAGGCAGCCATTTCACTCCTTCGGGCTTGCTCCTTAGCTCGAGCAAGTTCGGCCCGAAGGTCCTCCACAGCAGCAGCACCGTCTGTATAAACAGCATATAATTTATCAGAGGAGGGCTTTGACCCCCCTAATAAAGCGACTGCGGAGAACTCTTTTACCTTGCGACTCGTCAAGTCGCCTGTTGACAAGTGCGATGTTCGCATCTGCCAAGTCCAGTTTCCGATTTAAATCGGCAAACTCACTAGTCCGGCTAGCCCCCAGACTATCCGCCTCCTGCATAGGAACGACGGAATTCATTTCTTTAGATTTTGATCCTCGGTACGCTGTCGTTTCCGACAACCTACCGAGTCTCAGGTGCTACTACCTATACAGGGCGCATTTTTTATATGCAAAACTGTTAAAAGACAAAGGGGTGCGTTATTCTCGCATACCTCAAATCCCGCCAGCAAACTCATGGCGGCACTACGCAATCCGCTCTCGACGGACGAAATCCTTCCAACCACCATACGCATTAATGCACGGTGATCTTCTGAAATAGACGCCCTCTCGAGCAAATTCTTCAGTTCTCCCGGCTGGACACTAGTAGGCGCCGAACTCTCTGGCCCCTCCGGACTCGGGGATACCCTCCGTGATGACACTTCGGGTTCGCCTGCCTCATTTGGCAGCGCTGCGGATGGAGGCGTATCGCTCTCCATCATCTCCGGAAGAAGGTCCCCCGAAGATGAACTCATCTGAGAAGGCTGCAGGTCCGAACTGCAATATAAATATTTTGGTTACCTACAGAAGCACAAATGAAGGTATTTCCTTACTAATCAACTCTCTCTTTCATACTCACGGCTCGCTGGAGGGCCGATCCTTTGATGATGGTTGTGCGTCCGGATTCTTTCCGGGCGCCGGACCCCCCGGGGAAGATCTCTTCCCATGCTTAGGGGCGTTGGCCTCTGGATCTTCGGAGGCGGTCCTCTTCTCCCCCTGAAGGGAGGGGCTCTTGCTTCCTCCTTCTTCAGTCGCCCCTTTGGGCGAAATATTAGCTCCTCTATTTCCCCCGTCGCCCCCTTGTGTGGGCGCAACCTCCAACATTCTGGGAGGGGGGCCGGACACCTTATCAGCCTTGATCGCGCCACCCATTCCTGTAAAGAACAAAGGGTCAGAAGGCGAACTCTAGAAAGGCACATAAACAGAATGTCCAGACTCTGAGCTACTTACCTGAGTATCCGGGCGATCGCGGCTTAGACCTGCATCCTCGGCTGAATCCGGACACGCCACCCGCGGTCCGAAGAACAACTTGTACATCTCCACGGGTGTCGCACCCATGAAGTGTTGGAGAATCCGGGGTCCCTCCGGGTTGAATTCCCATAGACGGAGAGGACGGCGCTTGCAGGGCAGAAGATGCCTGATTAGCATGACCTGCATCACCTTGATCAGGTCGATCTCCCTCGCTTGGAGATCTCGAATCCGGCCCTGCAGTGAAGGCACGTCTTCGGACGGCCCCCAATTGAGCCCTTGGTTGACCCACGACATCAGTTGGCGTGGAGGTCCCGGGCGGAATAAGGGCGGCGGCTTTTGCTTGCTGCCCCATGGAGCGGTGATATAGAACCACTCCTGCTGCCACAATCCGAGTTCCTCTTGGAAGGAACCCTCGAGCCACGGGGCATCGACCTTTTTGCTTATGGTCGCCCCGCCGCACTCCGCTTGACGCCCCCCGATCATCTTCGGCTCCACCTTGAAGGTCTTCAGCCATAAGCCGAAGTGGGGAATGACGCGGAGGAAGGCTTCGCAGACGATAATGAATGCGGAGATATGGAGGATGGACTCCGGAGCCAAGTCGTGAAAATCCAGCCCATGGTAGAACAGGAGCCCTCTCACGAAGGGATCCGTCGGGAAGCCTAAACCCCGACGGAGGTGGGATACGAAAACAACGTATTCACCGGGCTCGGGGGCCGGCACAACCTGCCCTTGAGCAGGCAACCTGTGCGAAATCTCGAAGGCCAGGTACTTGGCCTCACGTAGCTTCAATATGTCCTCCTCCGTAACGGAGGAGGGCATCCACCGGCCCTGGAGGTCGGAGCCGGACATGGTCAGGGGTCCGAAGCGCTCGAATCCGAGGCTCTGGGTGTTGGAGCCTGGAGCGGGAAAGAGATTCGATGTGAGATTGAAGAACAATGGCGAGCCTTGGTCCTCTTATAAAGGGGAAAAATACCAAGGGCCATCTCCGTGACCGTTTGGGATTCCCCTTCGATAGAGGAGGTGTGGCGACGGGAGTGGTTGGGTTACCCACGCACATATTGATGAGAATCTCGGAATAAGGGGAACACGATCTCTGCTTCGACAAGACGTGCCAAGGAAACCGCTTCGCTAAACATGCTGAGGTGGTATAATGATTGAAACAGAGGCCTAGTGGCGGTGTGATGTCACGCCGCATAATACGTCAGCAAATTGAACTAAGTGTACATTTTATTCTCTCTATGGTGGAATGTGGAATTTATTTTGCAGAGCCGTACACTATCCTGGTGTTCATTATCTTCTCTGGATTATTCAAGGGAGGAACCCGCCTTGCAATGCCAAACATTATGCACGCCGGACTTATCATCATTGAAGACTGGTTCAGGGGCTACTGAGGGAGTCCTGGACTAGGGGGTGTTCGGACAGCCGGACTATCAATGTCCGCCGGACTCCAAGACTACGAAGATACAAGATTGAAGACTCCGGCTCGTGTCCAGAAGGTACTTTACTTGGCGTGGAAGGCAAGCTTGGCGATACGGATACGTAGATCTCCTACTATTGTAACCGACTCTGTGTAACCCTAGCCCTCTCCGGTATCTATATAAACCGGAGGGCTTTAGTCCATAGGACAACATACAATCATACCATAGGCTAGCTTCTAGGGTTTTAGCCTCCTTGATCTCGTGGTAGATCTACTCTTGTACTACCCATATCATCAATATTAATCAAGCAGGAGTAGGGTTTTACCTCCATCGAGAGGGCCCGAACCTGGGTAAAAAACATCGTGTCCCTTGTCTCCTGTTACCATCCACCTAGACGCACAGTTCGGGACCCCCTACCCGAGATCCGCCGGCTTTGACACCGACAACGACCTTCAAAGGCGTCATACCAGGTGTTGAGGACAATTGTACAGGCTCAGTCAAACTGGAAGTGGTCTTCGGATCCCCGGACAATTTCCGGAGCGAGGAGTTAATCTTCGACATAGTCCCGTTCCACAGCGGCTATCATGCTCTGCTCGGACGAACCGCGTTCGCAAAGTTCAATGCGGTGCCGCATTACGCGTACCTAAAGCTCAAGATGCCAGGCCCTCGCGGAGTCATTACGGTCAACGGGAAAACGCAACGCTCCCTCCGAACGGAGGAACGCACAGCGGCTCTTGCTGCAGAAGTACAGAGCAGCCTTCTAAGGCAATTTTCGAGTCCGGCCGTTAAACGGCCGGATAAGGCCAAACGCGCCCGAAGCAACATCAACCAAGACCACCTGGCACGATTCGAGCACGCGTAGCAATGCGGCCCCAACCCCAGCCCTTGCATAATTGCAAGACCAACCCTCCGCGTACATCATTACGCTCTGGAGATACCATGGGCCTAGGGGGAGGGGCACGACCACAACAGACCCAGAGTGCGGCTCGACCACACCAGGGGCTCACAAATGTGTCGCTCTTTTTTATTATTTTTCTTGTTTGTATACACAGGACTCCATTCACCAGAGGCCCTGTCCGGCGGTGAACCCGCCGAACTCACGATGCAACAGCCAGGGAGGAAAGAAGGCTGCGACGAACACTCAGGTGGTCTCCATTACGAGCTTTAAATTTGATTATATACACCAGTCCGCAGCCCACCCCTGGAGGGGGACATGTTTAATTAGTCCAATCCCTTGCTTACCGCACTATTTGTATCATTCCGCACTCATAGCAGAATCCCTTGAATAAATAATGCAGCACTTTTTGCCTGTTATTGCATTACTTTACATATATGTTCACTAATGACATTGTGCACCCGTATATTTTGGTACGGCCAAATACACCAGGGGCTTATGTTCCCCGCATTATGGTGTGATAAGTCCGAACACTTCCACAAGTGCGGCACCCCGAACTTATAGCATTATATGAATCGGCTCCGAATCATGTCTTGGGTCAATAGTTGGGTTTGCCCGGCTCCCACGTTTTGGTACCTTACGTTCCGTTCTGTCGGCTAACGTGGCACTGGGAGAACCACTACGATTGCGCCCCGGTTGAGCTGGGCGAGCGCCTCAGTGGAGAAAGCTAAAACTGACTGTCATGATAAGGAGAGAGACTGGTCGCTGTTCGAGAGGTCTTTTCGAGTCCTTAAAGACTTATGCCGCGTCAAGCGAAGAACCGGATAATGTCCGGCCAAGGCTGGATAGCGCCCCGAACTCGGTCTTTCGAATACTAGGGGCTTCGCCGAAATTTAAAATTATAGAATTATATGGCTAAGTCAGAGTGTTCAAGCATTATAAGTCCGGTTGCCTTGTTCGTTGTGTTGAGCGCCTCCCTAGATGGACCCAAAAATGGGAACAAGAGTGCTCAAATTTATCCTGAACACCCCAGCACTCGTGGCTTGGGGGCTGAAGCCGACGACTTGCCATCTCTCAGATTTTATAAACGGCTGCACAGAAGGTAATATTTTAAATCAAACAAGCGTTGCTTAGCGCATATGAACAAAGTTTTCAGCGCACAGGATAATACATAGCGAGTTTACTCAATGATTACATCTTTGGGGCACTCATCCGCAATCTTGCGGGCACCCTTCAGGACAGTCTTATAGTACATCTCGGGCGTACGATACTCCTTGCCCGCTGGTGGCGCGTTAGTGATGAGCCTTTCCGCATCCAGCTTGCCCCAGTGCACCTTTGCGCGGGCAAGGGCCCGACGAGCACCTTCAATACAGGCGGTGCGCTTGATGACCTCCACCCAGGGGCACGCATCCACCAGCCGCCGCACGAGGCCGAAGTAGCTCCCAGGCATGGCCCCTCCAGGCCACAGCCGGACTATGAGGCCCTTCATGGCCTCCTCCGCCACCTTGTGGAGCTCGACCAGCTGCTTCAGCTGGTCGCTAGGGGACACCGGATGGCCAGCCTCAGCATACTGAGACCAGAAGACCTTCTCCGTTGAGCTCCCCTCCTCACCACGGTAGAATGCGGCGGCATCGGAGACACTGCGAGGCAGATCTGCAAACGCCCCTGGAGAGCTCCGAATTCGGGTAAGTGTCAGGTAGTTTACATTAACATGCTTTCTTTGCATGAAAAATGCCTTACCCGCCGCTATTTTCTTCACATCTTCAACTTCCTGAAGGGCCTTACGGGCCTCGGCCTTGGCGGACTTGGCACTTTCGAGAGCCGAGGCGAGCTCGGACTCTCGAGTCTTTGAGTCGCGCTCCAAACTCTCATGCTTGTCCATGAGATCCTGGAGCTCTTGCCGCACCTCCGCCACCCGCGCCTCCTGCTTCTCTCGCTCTGCCCGTTCCGCGGCCGCATTGCATTCGGCCGCGGACACAGCCTCCTTCAGGGTTGCCACCTCGTTCATGGCCCCTGCAGTACCCATGTTATCCTTGTTATTTTTATTGCAACCTAAATCCTTTTCTGTAAGGTAACTATTCAAAGTGGTGTTACTCACCTATTTTGTCCTCGAGCTGCTTCTTGGCACGGCCGAGCTCTTGCTCGGACTGCTCGAGATCCTGCTTTAATGCACCGACCTCCGCAGCCAGTGTGGCAGAGGTCAGCAGCGCAGCCTGCAAACCCATATTGACATACTTTTTAGCAACCCTGCGTATATCTTATTAGATCCTTAGTCTGGCTTTTCTTTCCGAACACCGAACCGAGCATCAGGGGCTACTGTCTATGCGCTATTACATTACATAATTTCAACTTCTTACCTCAAAGACTGTTAGAAGGCTACTGCAGGCTTCGGTCAGCCTGCTCTTGGCGAGCTGAACCTTCTAAATCACCGCACTCATGATAGTGCGGTGTTCTTCCTCGATGGAAGCGCCTTTGAGCGCCTCCAACAAGTTGTCCGGCGCCTCCGGTTGGACGGGGGCCACCGGTGTCACGGTCTTGCCCTTCTTGCGAAGGGGCTGCCTGCCGGACTCTGGAACCACTGCAGGTTTCGGCGTAGAGTCCGGCGCAAAGTCCGGGAGGCTGCCTTGCAGTGCCTCCGGAGCCTCCTCCTGATGGGTCCTCTCCTGGGATCCCACCTCGGCGTCCTCAGCGGAGCGAGGGGTGGAGGCAGTCAGAATGGAATTCACATCCGACGAAGCCAACGACCCGCTCGACGAAGCAGGGAGATCATCGTCAGCCGGACTGCAGGCAGAATGCGACATTAGAAGGACACTATGTGACACAAAAGAAATTGCAGATCATTCAGGAATCCGGATACTTACAATCTCGCCGGAGGCCTGGCCCTTGAGGGCCACTCTTCTTCGCCAACGTTGGTGTTGGCGGAGCTGTCCAGGGGAATAGTTCTTCCCCTCTTGGACCCTTCGGCCTCCCCTGTTGGGGAGGCCTTCCTCTTTCTCTCTCCCTCCTCTGGGAGAGATTCTTCTTCCTCCTCCTCGTCTTCGGGGGAGGAATCCGCCTCGGAGTCGTCGGACACCTGAAAACGGGAACTCTTTCGAGTACCCGTGGCCACCTTCTTGGCCTTCTTCTCCGGCACCACGTGCGGTGCCGGAACCAGCAGCCCCGCTAGACGGGCGTCCACTGGGTCTTCTGGCATGGGAGCCGGGCAGATGAGCTGCTCGGCCTTCTTCATCCATTCCTGTCAAAGGAAAGGGGAGATAGAAACCCGCTTAGGGACGAACTATTAACAACAAGTGTCCCGTAAAGGGGTAGAATCACTTACCTCGTCAGCTGGATGCTGCGAGTGAAACCCGCGATCTTCCGTCACGGATGCGGGGGCTTCGGCGCCCTTAAACAGCACCCTCCAGGCGCCTTCGTACGTCATGTCGAAGAGCCCGCTCAGCGCCTGGTGCTGTGCCGGATCAAACTCCCACAGGTTGAATGCCCGTTCTTGGCATGGGAGAATCCGGCGAACGAGCATGACTTGGACCACATTAATAAGCCTGAGCTTCTTGTTCACCAGCTTCTGGATACAGGCTTGGAGTCCCGTCATCTCCTTCGAATTACCCCATAGCAATCCCTTCTCTTTCCAGGAGGTGAGCTGCACAGGGATACCAGATCTGAACTCGGGGGTCGCCGCCCACTTTGGGTCGTGCGACTCGGTGATGTAGAACCACCCCGACTGCCACCCCTTGACGGATTCCACGAAGGCCCCTTTGAACCAGAGGACGTTGGGCATCTTGCCCAACATGGCGCCTCCGCACTCCGCCTGCGTGCCCTTTACTACCTTCGGCTTGACATTGAAGGTCTTGAGCCACAAGCCGAAGTGGGGCTGGATGCAGAGGAAGGCCTCGCACACGATGATGAACGCCGCGATGTTGAGGATGAAGTTCGGCGCCAGATCATGGAAATCCAGGCCGTAGTAGAACATGAGCCCCCGTACAAAGGGGTGAAGAGGAAAGCCCAGTCCGTGAAGGAAGTGGGGGAGAAATACGACCCTCTCATGGGGCCTGGGGGTGGGGATGAGCTGCCCCTTGTCTGGTAGCCGGTGCGCGATGTCGCCGGAAAGGTATCCGGCGCTGCGCAGTTTGGCGATGTGCTCCTCCTTAACGGTGGAGGCCAACCATTTACCTCCCGCTCCGGACATGGTCGGAGACGGTTGAGATGAGATGCGTGAACTTGGGCGCTGGAGCTCGAGTGCGCGGAGATGGATAAGCAAAGGAGGAAGAAGGCGTAGGTAAAAAGGTGGATCCTTATCCCCTTATATATAGGCGGATGAAGACTATACGTCCCCACCGGCTTGGTAAAACTCGCTTATCTCCCAAGCGCCACCATCAATGGCGCGGTTGGGTTACCCACGTCCGTATTGATAAGAATCTCGGAATAAGGGGAACACGATCTCTGCTTCGACAAGACGTGCCAAGGAAACTGCTTCGCTAAACGCGCTGAGGTGGTATAATAAAAAATGATTCAAGTAAAGGCTTGGTAGTGGCGTGACGTCACGCTATAAGATACGTCAGCAGATTGAACCTGTGTACATGATATTCTTTGTACGGTGGAATGTGGAATTTATTTTGCAGAGCCGAACACTATCCAGGCGTTCACAATCTTCTATGGATTATTCAAAGGAGCAACCCGCCTTGCAATGCCGAACATTATGCGTGCCGGACTCATCGTCATTGAAGCCAGGTTCAGGGGCGACTGAGGGAGTCCTGGACTAGGCGGTGTCCGGACAACCGGACTATCATCATCCGCCGGACTCCAAGACTACGAAGATACAAGATTGAAGACTCCGTCCCGTGTCCGGATGGGACTTTCCTTGGCGTGGAAGGCAAGCTTGGCGATACGGATATGTAGATCTCCTACCATTGTAACCGACTCTGTCTAACCTTAGCCCTCGTCGGTGTCTATATAAACCGGAGGGTTTTAGTCCATAGGGGACAACATCCGTTACAACAATCATACCATAGGCTAGCTTCTAGGGTTTAGCCTCCTTGATCTCGTGGTAGATCCACTCTTGTAATACACATCATCAATATTAATCAAGCAGGACATAGGGTTTTACCTCCATCAAGAGGGCCCGAACCTGGGTAAAACATCGTGTCTCTTGTCTCCTGTTACCATCCGCCTAGACGCACAGTTCGGGACCCCCTACCCTAGATCCGCCGGTTTTGACACCGACAGAGCCCCTCGTGTGGTCTTCCGAACACCAGGGGCTGCGCCTACGTTCCTCATAAAAACTCCTATGGCTAAGTGAGAGCGATAAAGCCTACAGTCTGATTGCCTGGTTCGCTATGCTGAACACCTCCTTTAGGGACCCAAAACTGGGATAAAGAGTGCTCAGGTTTATCCCAAACACCCCCATACTTGTTGGGGAACGTAGTAATTTCAAAAAAATTTCCTACGCACATGCAAGATCATGGTGATGCATAGCAACGAGAGGGGAGAGTGTAGTCTACGTACCCTCGTAGACCGAAGCGGAAGCGTTGACACAACGTAGAGGAAGTAGTCATACGTCTTCCCAGTCCAACCAATCCAAGCACCGTTACTCCGGCACCTCCGAGTTCTTGACACACGTACAGCTCGATGATGCACCCCGAACCCCGATCCAGCAGAGGTACGGGGAGGAGTTCCGTCAGCACGACGGCGTGGTGACGATCTTGATGTTCAACTGTCGCAGGGCTTCGCCTAAGCACCGCTACAATATGACCGAGGTGTGGAGGGGGGCACCGCTGCACACGGCTAAGGAACGATCATGATGATCAACTTGTGTGTCTATGGGGTGCCCCCGCCCCCGTATATAAAGGAGGGAGGGAGGAGGGGGCAGGCCAAGAGGGGAGGCGCGCCCTAGGGGGGGCAAACCTACTCCAAGTAGGTTTGGCCCCCCTTTCCTATTAGGAGTAGGAGAGGGAAGGAAGAGGGGGGAGGAGAGAAGGAAAGGGGGGGTCGGCCCCCCTCCCAATTCGGATTGGGCTTGGGGGGGGGCGCCCCCTCCCTTGCTCCTTCTCCCTCCCTTCCACTAAGGCCCAATAAGGCCCATATACTTACCGGGGGGTTCCGGTAACCTCCCGGAACTCCGGTATAATCCCAATCTCATCCAGAACCTTTCCGGTGTCCAAATATATCCGTCCAATATATCAATCTTTATGTCTCGACCATTTCGAGACTCCTCGTCATGTCCGTGATCACATCCGGGACTCCGAACAACCTTCGGTTCATCAAAATACATAAACTCATAATATAACTGTCATCGAAACCTTAAGCGTGCGGACCCTACGGTTCGATAACAATGTAGACATGACCGAGACACGTCTCCGGTCAATAACCAATAGCGGGACCTGGATGCCCATAATGGTTCCTACATATTCTACGAAGATCTTTATCGGTCAGACCGCATAACAACATACGTTGTTCCCTTTGTCATCAGTATGTTACTTGCCCGAGATTCGATCGTCGGTATCCAATACCTAGTTCAATCTCGTTACCGGCAAGTCTCTTTACACGTCCGTAATACATCATCTCGCAACTAACTCATTAGTTGAAATGCTTGCAAGGCTTAAGTGATGTGCATTACCGAGAGGGCCCAAAGATACCTCTTCGACATTCGGAGTGACAAATCCTAATCTCGAAATACGCCAACTCAACAAGTACCTTTGGAGACACCTGTAGAGCACCTTTATAATCACCCAGTTACGTTGTGACGTTTGGTAGCACACAAAGTGTTCCTCCGGTAAACGGGAGTTGCATAATCTCATAGTTACAGGAACATGTATAAGTTATGAAGGAAGCAATAGCAACATACTAAATGATCGGGTGCTAAGCTAACGGAATGGGTCATGTCAATCAGATCATTCAACTAATGATGTGACCTTGTTAATCAAATAACAACTCCTTGTTCATGGTTAGGAAACATAACCATCTTTGATTAACAAGCTAGTCAAGTAGAGGCATACTAGTGACACTCTGTTTGTCTATATATTCACACATGTATTATGTTTCTGGTTAATACAATTCTAGCATGAATAATAAACATTTATCATGAAATAAGGAAATAAATAATAACTTTATTATTGCCTCTAGGGCATATTTCCTTCAGTCTCCCACTTGCACTAGAGTCAATAATCTAGATCACATCACCATGTGATTAACATCGATAGTTCACATCATCATGTGATTAACACCCATAGTTCACATCGTCATGTGACCAACACCCAAAGGGTTTACTAGATTTAGTAATCTAGTTCACATCGCTATGTGATTAACACCCAAAGAGTACTAAGGTGTGATCATGTTTTGCTTGTGAGAGAATCTTAGTCAACGGATCTTTCACATTCAGATCCGTTATGTATTTTGCAATTTTCTATGTCTGCAATTCTCTGCACGGAGCTACTCTATCTAATTGCTCTCACTTTCAATATGTATCTAGATCGAGACTTAGAGTCATCCAGATCAGTGTTAAAACTTGCATTGACGAACCTTTTGTCACTTCCATAATCGAGAAAACTATCCTTATTCCACTAAGGATAATTTTGACCGCTGTACAGTGATCTACTCCTAGATCACTATTGTACTCCCTTGCCAAACTCAGTGTAGGGTATACAATAGATCTGGTACACAGCATGGCATACTTTATAGAACCTATGGCCAAGGCATAGGGAATGACTTTCATTCTCTTTCTATATTCTGCCGTGGTCGGGTTTTGAGTCTTACTCAATTTCACACCTTGTAACACAGGCAAGAACTCTTTCTTTGACTGTTCCATTTTGAACTACTTCAAAATATTGTCAAGGTATGTACTCATTGAAAAAAACTTATCAAGCGTCTTGATCTATCTCTATAGATCTTGATGCTCAATATGTAAGCTGCTTCACCGAGGTCTTTCTTTGAAAAACTCCTTTCAAACACTCCTTTATGCTTTGCAGAATAATTCTACATTATTTCCGATCTACAATATGTCATTCACATATACTTATCAGAAATGCTGTAGTGCTCCCACTCACTTTCTGGTAAATACAGGGTTCACCGCAAGTCTGTATAAAACTATATGCTTTGGTTACACTATCAAAGCATTTATTCCAACTCCGAGAGGCTTGCACCAGTCCATAAATGGATCGCTGGAGCTTGCACACTTTGTTAGCTCCCTTTGGATCGATAAAACCTTCTGGTTGCATTATATACAACTCTTCCTCCAGAAACCCATTCAGGAATGCAGTTTTTACATCCATTTGCCAGATTTTATAATTTGTGGCGATTGCTAACATGATTCGGACAGACTTAAGCATCGCTACAGTTGAGAAAATCTCATTGTAGTCAACACCTTGAACTTGTCAAAAACCTTTTTGCGACAAGTCGATCTTTGTAGATAGTAACACTAATATCAACGTCCGTCTTCCTCTTGAAGATCCATTTATACAATATGGCTTGCCGATCATCGGGCAACTCCACCAAAGTCCACACTTTGTTCTCATACATGGATCCCATCTCAGATTTCATGACCTTAAGCCATTTTGCGGAATCTGGGCTCATCATCGCTTCCTCATAGTTCGTAGGTTCATCATGGTCTAGTAACATGACTTCCAGAACAGGATTACCGTACCACTCTGGTGCGGACCGTACTCTGGAAGACCTACGAGGTTCTGTAGTAACTTGATCTGAAGTTTCATGATCATCATCATTAGCTTCCTTACTAATTGGTGTAGAAATCACTGGAACTGATTTCAGTGATGAACAATTTTCCAATTCGGGATAAGGTACAGTTACCTCATCAAGTTCTACTTTTCTCCCACTCACTTCTTTCGAGAGAAACTCCTTCTCTAGAAAGGATCCATTTTTAGCAACGAATATCTTGCCTTCGGATCTGTGATAGAAGGTGTACCCAACAATTTCTTTTGGGTATTCTATGAAGACGCACTTCTCTGATTTGGGTTTGAGCTTATCAGGATGAAACTTTTTCACATAAGCATCACAGCCCCAAACTTTAAGAAACGACAACTTTGGTTTCTTGCTAAACCACAGTTCATATAGTGTCGTCTCGACGGATTTAGATGGTGCCCAATTTAACGTGAATGCAGTTGTCTCCAATGCATGATCTAAAACATATTAGTAAATCGGTAAGAAACATCATAGATTGCACTATATCCAATAAAGTGCGGTTACGATGTTTGGACACACCATAACGTTGTGGTGTTCCAGGTGGCGTGAGCTGTGAAACTATTCCACATTGTTTTAATTGAAGACCAAACTCGTAACTCAAATATTCGTCTCCACGATCAGATCACAAAAACTTTATTTTCTTGTTACGATGATTTTTCCACTTCACTCTGAAATTCTTTGAACCTTTCAACTATTTCAGACTTATGTTTCATCAAGTAGATATACCCATATCTGCTCAAATCATCTTGTGAAGGTCAGAAAATAACGATACTTGCCACGAGCATCAACACTCATTGGATTGCATACATCGGTATGTATTATTTCCAATAAGTCAGTAGCTTGTTCCATTGTTCCAGAGAATGGAGTTTTAGTCATCTTGCCCAAAAGGCACGGTTCGCAAGCATCAAATGATTCATAACCAAGTGATTCCGAAATCCCATCAGCATGGAGTTTCTTTATGCGCTTTACACCAATATGACCTAAACGGCAGTGCCACAAATAAGTTGCACTATCATTATTAACTTTGCATCTTTTGTTTCAATATTATGAATATGTGTATCACTACGATCGAGATCCAATGAACCATTTTCATTGGGTGTGTAACCATATAAGGTTTATTCATGTAAACAGAACAACAGTTTATTCTCTTACTTAAATGAATAACCGTTTTGCAATAAACACGATCAAATCATATTCATGCTCAACGCAAACACCAAATAACACTTATTTAGGTTCAACACTAATCCCGAAAGTATAGGGAGTGTGCGATGATGATCATATCAATCTTGAAACTACTTTCAACACACATCGTCACTTCACCCTTAACTAGTTTCTGTTTATTCTGCAACTCCCGTTTCGAGTTACTACTCTTAGCAACTGAACCAGTACCAAATACTGAGGGGTTGCTATAAACACTAGTAAAGTACACATCAATAACATGTATATCAAATATACCTTTGTTCACATTGCCATCGTTCTTATCCGCCAAATACTTGGGGTAGTTCTGCTTCCAGTGACCAGTCCCTTTGCAGTAGAAGCACTTAGTCTCAGGCTTAGGTCCAGACTTGGGCTTCTTCACTTGAGCAGCAACTTGCTTGCCATTCTTCTTGAAGTTCCCTTCTATTCCTTTGCTCTTTTCTTGAAACTAGTGGTCTTGTTAACCATCAACACTTGATGTTCTTTCTTGATTTCTACCTTGATCGATTTCATCATCATGAAAAACTCGGGAATCATTTTCATCATCCCTTGCATACTATAGTTCATTACGAAGTTTTACTAACTTGGTGATGGTGACTAGAGAATTCTGTCAATCACTATCTTATCTGGAAGATCAACTCCCACTTGATTCAAGCGATTGAAGTATCCAGACAATCTGAGCACATGCTTACTAGTTGAGCGATTCTCCTCCATCTTTTAGCTATAGAACTTGTTGGAGACTTCATATCTCTCAACTCGGGTATTTGCTTGAAATATAAACTTCAATTCCTGGAATATCTCATATGGTCCATGATGTTCAAAACATCTTTGAAGTCCCGATTCTAAGCCATAAAGCATGGTGCACAAAACTATCAAGTAGTCATCTTATTGAGCTGGCCAAACGTTCATAACGTCTGCATCTGCTCCTGCAATAGGTCTGTCACCTAGCGGTGCATCCAGGACATAATTCTTCTGTGCAGCAATGAGGATAAACCTCAGATCATGGATCCAATCTGCATCATTGATACTAACATATTTCAATACATTTTTCTCTAGGAACATATCAAAATAAACATATGAAAGCAACAACGCAAGCTATTGATCTTACAACATAATTTGCAAAATACTACCAGGACTAAGTTCATGATAAATTTTAAGTTCAATTAATCATATTACTTAAGAACTCCCACTTAGACAGACATCTCTCTAGTCATCTAAGTGATCATGTGATCCAAATCAACTAAACCATAACCGATCATCACGTGAGATGGAGTAGTTTTCAATGGTGAACATCACTATGTTGATCATATCTACTATATGATTCACGCTCGACCTTTCAGTCTCCGTGTTCCGAGGCCATATCTGCATATGCTAGGCTCATCAAGTTTAACCTGAGTATTCTGCCTGTGCAAAACTGGCTTGCACCCGTTGTAGATGGACGTAGAGCTTATCACACCCGATCATCACGTGGTGTCTGGGCACGACGAACTTTGGCAACGGTGCATACTCAGGGAGAACACTTCTTGATAATTTTAGTGAGAGATCATCTTAAAGTGCTACCGTCAATCAAAGCAAGATAAGATGCATAAAGGATAAACATCACATGCAATCATTATAAGTGATATGATATGGCCATCATCATCTTGTGCTTGTGATCTCCATCTCCGAAGCACCATCATGATCACCATCGTCACTGGCGCGACACCTTGATCTCCATCGTAGCATCATTGTTGTTTACGCCATCTATTGCTTCTACGACTATCGCTACCGCTTAGTGATAAAGTAAAGCAATTACAGGGCGTTTGCATTTCATACAATAAAGCGACAACCATATGGCTCCTGCCAGTTGCCGATAACTTTGGTTACAAAACATGATCATCTCATACAATAAAATATAGCATCACGTCTTGGCCATATCACATCACAACATGCCCTGCAAAAACAAGTTAGACGTCCTCTACTTTGTTGTTGCAAGTTTTACGTGGCTGCTACGGGCTTAAGCAAGAACCAATCTCACCTACGCATCAAAACCACAACGATAGTTTGTCAAGTTGGTGCTGTTTTAACCTTCGCAAGGACCGGGCGTAGCCACACTCGGTTCAACTAAAGTTGGAGAAACTGACACCCGCTAG
Organism: Triticum timopheevii; assembly: GCA_963921465.1. Taxonomy (NCBI): domain Eukaryota; kingdom Viridiplantae; phylum Streptophyta; class Magnoliopsida; order Poales; family Poaceae; genus Triticum; species Triticum timopheevii. Next base: position 329,512,374 of record OY997272.1, read on the forward strand.
CCACCAGTGTGCAAAGCACGGCGGTAGAACCAGTCTCGCGTAAGCGTACGCGTAATGTCGGTCCGAGCCGCTTCATCCAACAATACCGCCGAACCAAAGTATGACATGCTCGTAAGCAGTATGACTTATATCGCCCACAACTCACTTGTGTTCTACTCGTGCATATAACATCAAACCATAAAACCTAGGCTCGGATGCCACTGTTGGGGAACGTAGTAATTTCAAAAAAAATTCCTACGCACACGCAAGATCATGGTGATGCATAGCAACGAGAGGGGAGAGTGTAGTCTACATACCCTCGTAGACCGAAGCGGAAGCGTTGACACAACGTAGAGGAAGTAGTCGTACGTCTTCCCGGTCCAACCAATCCAAGCACCGTTACTCCGGCACCTCCGAGTTCTTGACACACGTACAGCTCGATGACGCACCCCGAACTCCGATCCAGCAGAGGTACGGGGAGGAGTTCCGTCAGCACGACGGTGTGGTGACGATCTTGATGTTCAACTGTCGCAGGGCTTCGCCTAAGCACCGCTACAATATGACCGAGGTGTAATATCGTGGAGGGGGGCACCACACACGAATAAGGAACGATCACGATGATCAACTTGTGTGTCTATGGGGTGCCCCCCGCCCCCGTATATAAAGGAGGGAGGGAGGAGGGGGCCGGCCAAGAGGGGAGGCGCGCCCTAGGGGGGGCAAACCTACTCCAAGTAGGTTTGGCCCCCCTTTACTATTAGGAGTAGGAGAGGGAAGGAAGAGGGGGGAGGAGAGAAGGAATGGGGGGGCCGGCCCCCCTCCCAATTCGGATTGGGCTTGGGGGGGGGGGGGGGGCGCGCCCCCTCCCTTGCTCCTTCTCCCTCCCTTCCACAAAGGCCCAATAAGGCCCATATACTTACCGGGGGTTCCGGTAACCTCCCGGAACTCCGGTATAATCCCAATCTCGTCCGGAACCTTTCCGGTGTTCAAATATATCCGTCCAATATATCAATATTTATGTCTCGACCATTTCGAGACTCCTCGTCATGTCCGTGATCACATCCGGGACTCCGAACAACCTTCGGTTCATCAAAATACATAAACTCATAATATAACTGTCATCGAAACCTTAAGCGTGCGGACCCTACGGTTTGAGAACAATGTAGACATGACCGAGACACATCTTCGGTCAATAACCAATAGCGGGACCTGGATGCCCATAATGGTTCCTACATATTCTACGAAGATCTTTATCGGTCAGACCGCATAACAACATACGTTGTTCCCTTTGTCATCGGTATGTTACTTGCCTGAGATTCGATCGTCGGTATCCAATACCTAGTTCAATCTCATTACCGGCAAGTCTCTTTACTCGTTCCATAATACATCATCTCGCAACTAACTCATTAGTTGAAATGCTTGCAAGGCTTAAGTGATGTGCATTACCGAGAGGGCCCAGAGATACCTCCCTGACATTCGAAGTGACAAATCCTAATCTCGAAATACGCCAACTCAACAAGTACCTTTGGAGACACCTATAGAGCACCTTTATAATCACCCAGTTACGTTGTGACGTTTGGTAGCACACAAAGTGTTCCTCCGGTAAACGGGAGTTGCATAATCTCATAGTTATAGGAACATGTATAAGTTATGAAGGAAGCAATAGCAACATACTAAACGATCGGGTGCTAAGCTAACGGAATGGGTCATGTCAATCAGATCATTCAATTAATGATGTGACCTTGTTAATCAAATAACAACTCCTTGTTCATGGTTAGGAAACATAACCATCTTTGATTAACAAGCTAGTCAAGTAGAGGCATACTAGTGACACTCTGTTTGTCTATATATTCACACATGTATTATGTTTCCGGTTAATACAATTCTAGCATGAATAATAAACATTTATCATGAAATAAGGAAATAAATAATAACTTTATTATTGCCTCGAGGGCATATTTCCTTCAATACTCACTACGTGGGGGCAGAAGCTGACGACTGGCCGACTCTCAGGATTAATATATGAAACGGCCGCACAGGAGAAAAAACTTTCATACGACAAGCAATAAATAATAACCTTGTTCAAATATCACAAAGGACAAACATGACCGTATTCATGGAAATATAATGTCCTTGGTGCATTTCTCTGCCGCAAAGGCGGGCCCCTTTCAAGACACCTTCATAATACAGTTCGGGCTTGCGGTGCTCCTTCCCCTTCGACGGTCCCTTGGTCATCAGCTTTTCTGCATCCATCTTCCCCCAATGCACCTTTGCGCGGGTGAAGGCCATTCGTGCACCTTCTATGCAGACCAACCACTTCATGACTTCGAGTCGAGGGCAGGCACCCACAATCTGCTTCACGAGCCCAAAGTAACTGCTTGGAATCGGCTCGGCAGGCCATAGCCGGATAATCAAATCCTTGATGGCTAGCTGGGCCGCTTTATGCAGTTCGACCAGCTGCTTCAGCTGATCAGAAAATGGCATAGGATAATTCGGCACCAGATACTGCATCCAGAAGAGCTTATCTGCAGTATTCCTCTCTTCGGCTCGGTAGAATTGGGCGGCGTCAGATATGCTGCGTGGCAGCTCCACAAATACCCCTGGAGAAATCAAAATTTAAACTCTCAACTTGATTTTCTCCTTTCAAATACTCGCTTTGTACAGAAAAAGCCTTACCAGCCGCAATCTTCCTCGCCTCCTGGATTTCCTTTAGGGCACCTTGGGCCTCCCCTCGGGTATCACTTACGGCTTGATGAGCCTGGGAGAGTTCGGATTCTTTCCCTGCTAAACTCTGCTCCAAGGTCTCGCATTTCTGCACGGCCTCTTGAAGCTCTCGCTCAGCCTCAATAACTCTGGCCTCGTGTTTCTCATGAAGAGCCTGCTCTGCGGCTTCCTTCTTCTCGGCTTCGGCCACAGCCTTCCTGAGAGCCTCAATTTCGGCCGTCGCTCCTAGAGCACATTATAAAAATATTTTCATCATGCACACTTATTCATTTGTGCTACATAAACAAGGTTTCTACATACCTTGATTATCTTCCAGCTGTCTCCTCACTTGTCCAAGTTCTCCTTCGGCCCGCTCCAGACTATGCCTCAGTCCGGATACTTCCCCAGCATGAGAGGCGGCAATCGCTACAGATGTCTGCTGGTTAAAAAGAGTGATAGATGTCATCAAGTGAGTCTCCTGCGAGCATGAATTTGATCCTATGTTCGGTTCTTTCTTTCACCAAACAGTGTATCAGGGGCTACTATCTATACCATGACACTCTCCCAAAAACTCATAAAACATACCTCAAAGCCTCTTATGAGGCTGATACAGGATTCATTCAGTCCACTCTCAGCGGACTGAATCTTCTCAATCACTGCACCCATGAGGGCACGGTGTTCATCAACAATGGAGGCACCCTTCAGCGCCGCCAATAAAGTATCCGGCGCCTCTGGTTGGACAGCGGCGGCTGGTGGAGCAGGCATACCTCCTCCAGTTGATGGAGGTTGTATGTCTGACTCAGGGACCTTATGGGTCTCTAGAATCGTGTCTGGCTGGGGTCCGGATACAAGATGACCCCTGCCGTCGACGCCCACGGGAGCTTTCTCTCCCGTGTGTCCGGCCCTGAAGTATGGCCTCCTGGCGCTGCCTTTGCGACCTTTTCCCCTCCTCCATGGCCTGGGTCCTTCTGGGAAGAAACCTCAGTTTCATTCGTATGTCTGGGGGAGGAGGCCTTCGGGGGTGTACCGCTCTCCATCGCGTCCGAACCTAGCAGATCTTCTAACGAGGATTGTTCGGCACGGGGCTTCGCAGGACTGAAAAAGCACGGCTCATATTAGAATGTCATGCCATGACAAGTCTGAACGCATGGGTGTGTTCAGATTTTATACTCACGAATTCACCAGGGGCTCGGCCCTGGGATCCCACTCTAGGCTGTTATCGGTGGCGCCGGTGGACTCCTCTTGTAGGGGAGTTTTCCCCTCTTGGGTGGCTCGGCCTCCAAGGATGTAGAGGCCGTCCTTTTCTTTCTTCCCCCCACGGGGGATTCGTCTCCCTCCTCCTCCTCATCCTCTTCGGAGGAAGAATGGTCACTGGAATCTTCGGATCTTACGTCTGAAGCACCACAACGCCGGAGGCCGCCCCTGGTCTTCTTGGCCTCCTTTACGGTCTTCTTCTTCGGTGCCTTGTAAGGTGCCGGGACCAGCATCTTCGTCAGAAGTGGGCCGGCCGGTTCTTCTGGCATCGGGGTCGGACAGTAGATCTGCCCTGCCTTCTTCGCCCAGCCCTAGGAAATTCGGGGGAAACACTTCAGGCATTTTCTTAAAGAATATGTGAATGAAACATACGAACTATCAACAAGCGATCACTTACCGAACTTGCCAAGCGGGACAGTTGGTACCCGCGGTCCTTGGCGGAGTCCGGCCATGATTTTCCAGACTTGATAAGCACCTTCCAGATGTCCTTATGCAAAGAGACAAAGATCTCTGACAAGGTTTGGTGCTTGGCCGGGTTGAACTCCCATAGATTGCAAGCCCGGTGTTGACAAGGTAGAATCCGATGAACTAACATCACCTGGACTACATTGATGAGCTTGATGTCCTTTTCTTCCATGTCTTGGACACGCATCTGGAGCTCCGATAGCTCGTCAGACGAAGCCCAGTTCAGGCCCTTCTTGGGCAAGGACGTAAGCCGTAGGGGGGCGCCGGATCTGAAATCTAGGGCGGTGGCCCATTCCTTGCCACGCGGCTCGGTGATGTAGAACCACTGCTGCTGCCACTCCTTGACGGAATCATTAAAAGCACATGTTGGCCATGTGACGTTGGGCATCTTGCTCACCATGGCACCTCCGCATTCGGCATGCTCACCGCTCACTACCTTGGGCTTCACGTTAAAAACCTTCAGGCATAAGCCGAAGTGGGGCAACGCGGAGAAAGGCCTCGCACACGATGATGAATGTCGAGATATTGAGGAAAGAATTGGGAGATAGATCATGAAAATCAATCCCATATTAGTACATGATGCCGCGAACAAATGGGTGGAGGGGAAACCCTAGCCCGCGGATAAAATGAGGGAGAAATACCACCCTCTCATGGGGTTCCGGGGTGGGGACGATTTGTCCCGCCATCGAAAGACGGTGGCTGATTCTCTTGGCCAAATACCCTGCCCACCCGAAGCTTTTTAATATCCTTCTCCTGGACGGTAGAGGCCATCCACTTGCCTCTTGCTCCGGATCCGGACATTTTTGGGAAACCTTTTTGATGGAGAAGGCGGACGCTTGAGCGCTAGGCTTGAGCAAGAAGGGACGGATGCGCAGAGGAAGAAGGCGTGGGTGAAAGAGGGAGTTCTTATCCCCTTATAAAGGAAGCAGGGATCCTGCGCCTCCCCACATGCCCATTAAAATCGCTTATTCCCCAAGCGCCATGTTTGATGGCACGGTTGGGTTACCCACGTCCATATTGATGAGAATCCCATGATAAGGGGACACGAACTCTGCTTCGACAAGACGTGCCGATAAAATGGCCTCACGATATGTGCGGTGGCTGGTTATGAAAAAGGTTCGAATAAAGACCGGACCATGGCGTGATGTCACAAAAAGCTGTCAGCAGATTAGATTTGTGGAGTATTGTACTCTCTATGGTGGTATGTGGAATTTGTTTTGCAGAGCCGGACACGATTCCCATGTTCAAAATCTTCTATGGAGTATTCGGAGAAGGAACCCGCCTTGCAATGCCGAAGACAATTTGCGTGCCGGACTCATCGTCATTGAAGCCTGGTTCAGGGGCTACTGAGGGAGTCCTGGATTAAGGGGTCTTCGGATAGCCGGACTATATAATTTGGCCGGACTGTTGGACTATGAAGATACAAGATTGAAGACTTCATCCCATGTCCGGGTGGTACACTCCTTTGCGTGGAAGGCAAGCTTGGCAATTCGGATATGTAGATCTCCCTCTCTGTAACTGACTCTATGTAACCCTAGGCCCCTCTGGTGTCTATATAAACCAGAGGGTTTAGTCCGTAGGACAACAACAATCATAATCATAGGCTAGCTTCTAGGGTTTAGCCTCTTCGATATCGTGGTAGATCAACTCTTGTAATACTCATATCATCAAGATCAATCAAGCAAGAAGTAGGGTATTACCTCCATTGAGAGGGTCAAACCTGGGTAAAACATCGTGTCCCCTGCCTCCTGTTACCATTTGCCTTAGACGCACAGTTCGGGACCCCCTACCCGAGATCCGCCGGTTTTGACACCGACACTCCCACTATTATAATGAGAAGAAATTTTCTTATGTGGAGAGTAATAGAATTTCTATGATTACGAATCATGAAAAGAATGCTTTATGTGATAGTTATACTGTTGAGTCCATTCATGATGCTACTGAAAAATATTATGATAGTTTCCTCTCTTTGTGTTGAAAATCTTGAAGTTTTGCTTGTTCTACCTTCCTATGGTAGTTGACTCTTGCTCCCATAAATTGTTTGCTCACAAAATCCCTATGCATAGGAAGTGGGTTAGACTCAAATGTGCTAGTCATATGCTTCATGATGATCTCTTTGTGGTTCAATTCCTATCTTTCATGTGAGCATTGTTGAAATCATCATGCGTAGCTAAAAAGGCATTAAAGAAAAGCGCTTGTTGGGATACAACCCAATATTTACCCCTAATGTTTTTATATGTTCACATGATTAGGCTACTGTATTAATCATGTTTTATAGCTTTTGTTTCAATAAAGTGCTAAGTAAAGCCTTTGGGATAGTGTGGATTATAGTTGACTTGATTCTGTGCAAAAACAGAAACTTTTGCTCTAAGTCCAGGAATTTTGAAAATTCACTGGAACGTGATTTTGATCTGAACTTTTGAAACATGATTTATATACAAATTTTCTACGTTGTCCTAATTTTTATGAATTTTTGGAGTTACAGAAGTATATGAAGTTTCCTGATTACTACAGACTGTTCTGTTTTTGACAGATTCTGTTTTCATTGTGTTGTTTGCTTATTTTGATGAATCTATGGGTAGTATCGGAGGGTATGAACCATGCAGAAGTTTGAATACAGTAGATATAACACCAATATAAATTTTTAATGAGTTCACAACAGTACCTAAGTAGTCATTTGCTTTATTATACTAAATGAGCTTACGAGTTTTCTGTTGAGTTTTGTGTTGTGAAGTTTCCTAGTTTTGGCTAAAGTTTTGATGGACAACGGAATAAGGAGTGGTAAGAGATTATGCTTGGGGATGCCCAAGGCACCCGAAGGTAATATTCAAGGACAACCAAGCATCTAATCTTGGGGATGCCCCGGATGGCATCCACTCTTTCGTCTTCTATCCATCAGTAAATTTACTTGAGGCTATATTTTTATTCACCACATGATATGTGTTTTTCTTGGAGCATAATTTTCTTTTGTTAGGATTTGCTTGCTGTCATTTATAATAAGGTTTTGTATCTTTTATTTCAATAAAACTGTCAAGGATAGCCTTCACCATGCTCAATTTGCAAATATATGAGTTGCTGTTTCAAAACAGAAAGTTTTCTATGATTGTCTGAATATTTGTGAATTGTCAGAACATGATAAAATCTTGAAACTTCTACACAGTGAGTAACAACAGATTTTATATAGTGTGGTAATTTTTCAGAACTTATGCAGTTAGCGAAGTATGATTCCTCTTGCATTCTTTATAGACTGTTCTGTTTAGACAGATTGCTGTCATGTTTGCATTGTTTGCTTATGTTTGCTTGTTTAATGATTTTATTTGAGGATAGGAGTATTAAATATGCAGAGGCAATTAGTATGCAATGTCAAATTATAATTTTCGTGATCTTCTACAGTCGAGAAATATAAGATTTTGCATTGATTTATACTAACTTATCTCATGAGTTCTTGTTGAGTTTTGTGTGCATGAAGTTTTTAAGATTCTGGGAAACTATGATATGAGAGGAATTAAGGAGACACAAAATCTCAAGCTTGGGGATGCCCAGGGCATCCCTAATTAATATTTCAAGAAGTCACAAGCATCTAATCTTGGGGATGCCTGTCGGTGTCAAAACCGGCGGATCTTGGGTAGGGGGTCCCGAACTGTGCGTCTGAGGTCGGATGGTAACAGGAGGCGGGGGACACGATGTTTAACCAGGTTTGGGCCCTCTCTATGGAGGTAATACCCTACTTCCTACTTGATTGATCGTGCTGAATATGAGTATTACAAGAGTTGATCTATCACGAGATCGTAATGGCTAAAACCCTAGAAGTCTATCCTATATGATTATGATTGCCCCTACGGACTAAAACCCTCCGGTTTATATAGACACCGGAGGGGACTAGGGTTATACAAAGTCGGCTATAGAGAAAGGAATCTACATATCCGAATCACCAAGCTTGCCTTCCACGCCAAGGAGAGTCCCATCCGGACACGGGAAGAAGTCTTTTGTCTTGTATCTTCATAGCCCAATAGTCCGGCTCAATGTTAATAGTCCGGCCATCCGAGGACCCCTTAATCCAGGATTCCCTCAGTAGCCTCTGAACCAGGCTTCAATGACGACGAGTCCGGTGCGCAAATTGTCTTCGGCATTGCAAGGAGGGTTCCTTCTCCGAATACTCCACAATAGTGTTCGAACACGGAAAACGTGTCCGGCTCTACAGAACAAATACCACACACAACCGTAGAGAGTATAATATTTCACGAGCCCAATCCGCTAACAACTTTTTGTAGTGTGACATCACATCACCGCCCGGCCATTATTCGAACCGTTTTTAGCCTGTCGCTCCATATTTCGAGGTGCGGTTTCATTGGCACGTCTTGTCAAAGCAGAGATCATGTCCCGTTATTGTGGGATTCTCATCAATACGGGCATGGGTAACCAAACCGTGCCATTTGCACGGCCCTTGGGGAATAGGTGAGTTTTAAGGCGAGTGGGGAGGTGCATGATATTCACTGCCTTTATAAAGGAATAAGGATTCACCCTTTTTCACCCATGCCTTCTCTCTCTCTTTCTCTCTCTCTCTGCCCATCCCATTCTCATGCTCCAGCGCCCAAGTTCTCATCCTCTCTGCCCCAGAAAGCACTCCAGGCATGTCCGGATCCGAAGTGCAAGGAGAAGGACATTACGAAGCTTCGGGAGGGCGGGTACTTGGCTAAGGAAATCACCCATCGGCTTTGGGCCGAGGGACAGATCGTACCCACTCTGGAACCCCGTGAAAGGGTGGTGTTCATATCCAACTTCGTCCGCGGGCTGGGATTCGCTCTCCACTTGTTCGTCTATGGACTCATGTTCTACTACTGGCTGGATTTCCACGACCTGGCCCCCAAATCCATCCTCAACATCTCGGCATTTATTGTCATGTGCGAGGCCTTCCTCCGCATCCCACCTCACTTTGTACTATGGCTAAAGACCTTCAATGTGAAGCCGAAGGTGGTGAGTGGTCAACAAGCAGAGTGTGGAGGCGCCATGGTGGGCAAGATGCCCAACGTTACATGGCCCGAAGGCTCCTTCGTGGAGACTGTCAAAGGGTGGCAATCAAAGTGGTCTTACGTCATAGATCCACACGGCACCACCTGGGCCGCGGCTCCCGCATTCCGGTCCGGAGTCCCGATGCGGCTCACCTCCTGGCAAAATAAAGGCCTGACCTGGTCTTCTCCGGACGAGCTGACAGCGCTCTAGACACGCATTTAGAACATGATAAACAAGAAAATCAAGCTCGTCAATGTGATCAAGGTGATGCTTATTCGCCGGATCCTTCCGTGCCAACGCCGGACTTGCCATCTATGGGAGTTCCATCCGGCCAAGCACCAGACCCTACTAAAGCTCTTCGGCACTACACACGAAGACATCTGGAAGGTGCTCTTCAAGATGAACGATGTGCGGTCCACCACGACCGAGGATCGCGGGTACGACTTAACCCACCCTGCTAGTCCAGTAAGTTCTTTCATGTTTTCGAGGTGTGCCCTTTACTTGCATACTCGAGGAAGGCATCTAAGCCTCCCTATTGATTCTTTCAAGCCAGGACAGAGAAGGCGGAGCGGACTAACTGTCCGGCTACGCTGCCCGAGGACCCAGAAATCCCGCTTCTGACGAAGATGCTGGTTCCGGCGCCTTATCAAGCGCCGGAGAAGAAGGCCAAGGGGACCAGAGGTGGTCATCGTCACAAGGGCACTTCGGAAGCGACCTCCGAAGACGCCGAGACTCATTCCTCCGTCGCTGAGGATGACGAGGAAGAGGAGGAAGAAGAAGAAAGCCGTTCCCCCCATGAGGGGGGAGAAAGAAGAGGCCAACCTCCACGCGTCTGGAGGCTGAGGCGTCCAAGAAGGGGAAAGCTTCCCTTCCGTACAGCTCCACCGCAGCCACCGACAACAGCTCGGAGTGGCGCCCCAGGGACAAGCCTCTAGCCAAATCATAAATATCCGGACACATTCATATATCCGACCCCTCTACTTCATTGTTTTGACGTGTTGAATCATGTATTTGCAGTCCGGCTCGGTCCAACCTCGAGCGGTCCTTATCTTCGGAGGATTCGCTGGACCCGGAGGCGATGGACAGCGGGACCCTTCCAGCGGCCTCCTCTCCCAAGGACATGGATGGCGCCGAGGCATCGTCCCGAAGGATCCTAGGCCCGGGAGAGATTCAGGAGGCCGTCAGGGAGGCGCCGGAGGGTGAAGCCTCGGCCGCCTAACACATGGGGGAGCAAACCCCCATGGATACTGACGATGGGGGCCATATCCAATTCAGCCCCCAGCCGAATACAGTTCCGGAGATCCATATGGCTCCGGAATCGGGCGAGCCGCCTCTTTCAAAAGAAGGAGGTGTGCCTATTCCACCAGTGACCTCTGTCCATCTAGAGGTGCCGGATAATTGTTGTAAGCACTGCGAGGTGCTTCCATTGTTGAGGAACATCGTACCCTTATGGGTACGGTGATTGAGAGGATTCAGTCCGCGAAGAGCAGACTGACCGAAGCCTGCACAAGCCTTCTAGCAGGCTTTGAGATAAGCAATGTAATAAAAAGAATGTCATAGTATAGACAGTAGCCCCTGATACTCTGTCCGGTGTTCGGAAAGAAAAGCCGAACATAGGATCAAATAATTTTCATAGGAGACTAACCTAACATGTCTATGTGAACAAACAGGCATCGCTGCTGGCTGCGACCTCTCATACTGATGAAGTTTCCGGACTGAAGCAGAGTCTGGAGCGAACCAAGGAGGAGCTCGGCCGCATGAAAAAGCAGCTAGAAGATAGTCAAGGTATGCAATAACCTTGTATATATTCAGGAAGGATGAATGATTTGTGCTGACTAAAGTGCCATTTTATTTGTTAGGATCGGCGGCTGAGGTGGAGACCCTCAAGAAGGCGCTGGTCGAGGCCGAGGAGAAAGCAGCCAAGGAAAAGGACGCCCGTGAACAGCACGAGGCCAGGGTCAGTGATGTCCAGCAGGAGCTCCAGGACGCCGTTAAGAAGTGTGAGTCCTTGGAGTGCAGCCTTACGGATCAAGATTCCGAACTCACCAAGGCCCGTCAAAACATGCACAATGCCCAGTTTGAAGCCCAAGGAGCCCTCCAGGAGATCCAGGAGGCCAGAAAAATCGCGGTGGGTAAGACCTTTATTATGCAGAGCAAATCTATGAAGAAAAGGTTCCTATTACTGACCCGGATTTGGAGTTCTCCAGGGTCGTTTGCGGATCTGCCACGCAACATTTCAGATGCTGTGGAATTCTTCTGAGTCGAAGAGCGGAGCTCCATGGAGAAGCTATTTTGGTCGCAATACCTTGTGCCAGAATAAACGGTGCCCTTTAGCGATCAGCTGAAAAAGCTAGTCAAGCTGCATAGGGTGGCCGAACTAGCCATGAAGGATTTAATAATTCGGCTATGGCATGCCGAAGCTATGCCCAGCAGCTACTTTGGACTCTGAAGCGGCTGGTCAATGCCTGCCCTCGGTTTGATGCCATCAAGCGGTCGGTCTGCATCGAAGGCGCACGCATGGCCTTCGCCCGAGTCAAGATGCATTGGGTGAAGATGGACGCCGTGAAGGTTGCGACCGAGGGACCGCCAGCGGGCAAGGAGCACCGGACGCCCGAGCTGTATTTTGAGAGTGTCCTGGACGGATCCCGTCGTGTGGCGGAGCAATGTGCAAAGGATGTTGTCTTTGAATGAATACATTCATGTTATCCTATCATGTACTATGGAACAAGATCGTTATGTAATATAATGCTTGTTATTTTAAATTTTACCTCCTGTGCGGTCGTATTGTTAAATCCGAGAGTTGGCCAGTCATTGGCTTCCGCCCCCACGTAGGTAGTATGGGGGTGTTCAGGATAAATCTCAACACTCTTTACTCCAAAGTTTGGTCCTTAAAGGAGGTGTTTACCACAATGAACTAGGCAATCAGACTATGTGGCTTTATCACTCTCACTTAGCCATGGGAGTTTGACAATTGAAATTTAGGGGTAGCCCCTAGTGTTTGGAAGTCCGAACTTGGGATGTTGTTAACACCTGATCGGATAAAAACCGATTCGTCGCATAATGCGGAAAAAATCGCAAAAGATTTGAAAACCTCTTGAACAGCTGAGGCTCACGCCGCATCATGACAGTCAGTTTTCGGCTTTCTCTACTGAGGTGCTCATCCGGATGAACCAGGACACAATCGCAGTAGTTCTCCCTTTACTACCCGAGCCGATATAGCGGAATGTAAGGTAGCAAGCACAGGAGCCGGGCAACCCAACTATTGACCAAAGACATGATTCGGAGTCGATGCATATAATGCAATAAGTTTGGGGTGCCGAACTGTACTGTAAAAAGTGTTCAGACTTTGTTGCCGTAGTACGGAGCATAATGAAGCCCTGCGAATTGAGACGTACCATAGTGTACGGGTGCAATTGATAAAAATATCAAGAAAAATAAAAATGAAGTAATAGGCTAATGCCACAGAAATTGGGCCGCATACCATTTTCCATTGTTGTTTGATTAATACATCAAAGCATATTTTGTAGAAATAGTGTGATAAGCAAAAGGGCTATTTAACATGCCACGACCAAGGGAGAGCTGCGTGCGGGTCCTTAAGAAGGCATAACGATTATTTAAAGAAACCACCTGGAAATTCCCCCATACGTCAATGCTTCTTGCCACCTTGGTGTATCCATCCTTCTATAGGTCCATCGATCAGGTCACTAGGAAGGACCTGGGAAAGAAAAGAGACCTGAAAAGAAAAATAAAAAGTAAAAGTATGAGGGTCCAAGAGCGGTTGAGACGTACTATGGACCACGATATAGTTGTGCCTCCGTCTATGCCCATGGTATTTTGAGTGCGTAGTTCTGTACGTGCGGTACGAATGCCGTCGTTTCGTCGGGACTAGGATGGAGGCCAAATTGTAAGTCAAGCTCTTGACGAGCTGGACTGTCCTGCTATAGAGTAGTTTGGACTCGCCTAACAATGTTCCTGAGCTTGGCCGCTGAATTAAGGTTCTGCCTGAAAAGGCTGCTCTGTACTTCTGCTACGAGGGCAGCGGTGTGCTCCTCGGTTCGGAGGGAGCGTTCCGTGTTTCCATTGACTGTTATGACACTGTGAGGTCCGGGCATTTTGAGCTTGAAATAAGCATAGTGCAGCAGCGCATTGAATCGAGCGAATGCGGTTTGTCCGAGCAGTGCATGATAGCCACTGCGGAAGGGGACGATATCGAAGATCAATTCTTCGCTTCGGAAATTGTCCGGGAATCCGAAGAGCGCTTCTAGTGTGATTGAGCCCGTACAACAGGCCTCTACACCTGGTATGACACCTTTAAAGGTGGTTTTTGTGGGCTTGATCCTTGAGGAATCAATACCCATTTTGCGCACTGTATCCTGATAGAGAAGGTTCAGGCTGCTGCCACCATCCATGAGGACTCGTGTAAGGTGGAACCCATCAATGATTGGGTCGAGGACCAGTGCGGCTGAACCGCCATGACGGATACTGGTCGGATAGTCCCTGTGATCAAAGGTGATTGGGAAGGATGACCATGGGTTGAACTTTGGGGCGACTGGCTCTATCGCGTAGACGTCCCTAAGCGCATGCTTGCGCTCCCTCTTGGGGATATGGGTAGCATATATCAGGTTCACCGTTTTAACTTGGGGGGAGGGGGGAACTTCTTCTATCCCCCTGTGTTTGGTGGTCGGGACTCCTCGTCATCGTCCTCACTTTGCGATCCCTTCTCCTTATTCTCGGCATTTAACTTGTCGACCTGTTTAAAAACCCGACACTCTCTGTTGGTATGATTGGCTGGTTTATCAAGAGTGTCGTGGATTTGACATGGACGATCGAGTATGCGGTCCAAGCTGGACGGGCCCGGATTGTTTCTTTTATATGGCTTCTTCCGCTGACCGGATTTGGAGCCACTGAATCCGGTGTTGACCGTCGTGTCTTCGGTGTTGTCACCATTGCTTTGACGCTTGTGTCTGTTGCATCGGGGCTTGCCGTTGCCGTTTCTGGCTTCCGAAGTACTAGGTTTGCTTGTATTGTTATTGCTACAGGGTAGCTAGCTATCCTCGCCCACGCAAAAGCGGGTCATAAGCGTCGTGAGGGCTGCCATGGATTTTGGCTTTTCTTGGCCGAGGTATCGGGCGAACCATTCGTCACGGATTCTATGTTTAAAGGCTGCTAGGGCTTCGGCATCTGGACAGTCGACGATCTGGTTCTTTTGAGTTAAGAACCTAGTACAGAATTTCCTGGCTAATTCTCTGGGCTGTTGAACTATGTGACTTAAGTCATCGGCATCCTTGGAAGTTGTTGAGGAAGGCATCTTCCAAGTCTTCCCAGCTGCCAATGGAGTTTTCGGGCAGACTGTTCAACCAGTGCCGAGCTGGTCCCTTGATTTTAGCGAGAGGTATTTGATGGCATGAAGATCATCACCGCGGGCGATATGAATATGGAGAAGGAAATCCTCAATCCACACTACGGGGTCTGTAGTCCCATCATATGATTCGATGTTCACGGGTTTAATCCCTTATGGGAATTCATGTTCCATTACTTCATCAGTGAAGCAAAGGGGGTGTGCGGTGCCTCTATAATGGGCCAAGTCGTGACGTAGGTCTGATGGAGTTTGTCTGCGGTCTTCGGTCCAGGCGTGGTTATGTTTGTCACGTCCGGCCGGATGGCCATCGTTGCGCATCGGGGAACGCCCCCGCAATCCATAGATCGATCTGGTCTAGCTTGCTCTGTTTCCCAGGTCATACCGCGGGTCATGCGTGTATCCCTGAGCTGTTGTATTTCTATTTTTATGGTGAGGTAGTGCGGGCTGGTGTTCGGCTCGAGCTGCCGCTTTGTCCCGGTCACGTGGTGGTCGGTAGGCCGCATTATGCGCTGGTAGGACAGGCTCCAGTGCCTCGTCGTCGAATTGGGGTAACAATTTGCGTTTTGGGTAGCTTTTGGTTGGGCGCTCGAGGTTGTATTCCTCGGCTGCCAAAACATTAGTCCATCTGTCATTGAGCAGATCTTGATCAGCTTGAAGCTGCTACTGCTTCTTTTTCAGGCTCCTTGCAGTGGCTATTAGCCAGCACTTAAAGCACTCCTGTTCGACGGGCTCCTCGGGCATGATAAAGTCTTCCTCGCTGAGGCTCACCTCGTCCTTGGAGAGGGGAAGGTAGATACTGTCCTCCGAGTCTTCATTCATGGCCTGTTCGTCAGGGCTAACTCGCCCATCTTCCCGTTCGTCCTATTCGGAGGTTGGCTCAACGGGGTCTTCATTATCTTTGGCATCATCCGGAGTATTGTTTTCTCCTGTGATGGTATAGCTGTTTTTACCATGGCGTCGCTTAGAGCGGTGCCGCTGATGCCGGCGCTTTGGCTATATCTTAGGAGGCTTATCCTCGACTGGATTTTCATTGTCGCCATTGTTCTCTTTGGGTGTATCCACCATGTATACGTCATACGAGGAGGTGGCCGTCCAGCGCCCTGTACCGGGTGGTTTTTGTGCCTGCTCCTCTCCGGTATCGTCTTCCATACCATCGATCTCTTCGGAGTCATAATCGAGCATGTCAGTTAAGTCCTCGACAGTGGCTCTGTAGTGGGTGGTGGGAGGGAAGTGAAATTCATCAGCTCCTAATTCAAGCCGGATAGAGTTCGGCTGAGAGTCTCCTGACAAGGAGAGGGCTTTTAGTGAGTTTAGCACATCGCCTAAAGGTGAGTGCCGGAAGATGTCCGCGGAGCTGAACTCGATGATCGGCGCTTGATCAGGTTTGATGGGCACGGATGCACGCGGTTTGGAACTTATGGCCGGAGACGAATCCGAGATTCCAATGACATAGGCCCCGCACGAGGTTGGACCTGTGTGCGGCTCCACCGCCGCTGAGTCTGCGACTTCCGTTGCGGGGTTGAGCATCCATCTCCGGATGGCGCAATCTACTCCGAATCTAGGGCCAGAGCGGTTATAGGTGCTATCTCCTGAGCACGGCCCGTTGACAGATTTAGGTCATGTTCATCGTGGTGACAGGGAGCAGCCGTCATGGGCTCGAATCCATCGAAGATCAAGTCTCCGCGGATATCGGCCACGTAATTCAGCTTCCAAATCTGACCTGATGGCCAGGGGTGTAGCTGTCGATCTGCTCCAGATGGCCAAGCGAGTTGGCCCGCAGTGCGGAGCCGCCAAATACGAAGATCTGTCCCGGGAGGAAAATCACCCCCTGGACTGTGTTGTTGTACATGATTGATGGAGCCATCAAACCTTTTGATGATGATGCAGCGGAGCTCTCAATGAAAGCACCAATGTCGGTGTCAAAACCGGCGGATCTCGGGTAGGGGGTCCCGAACTGTGCGTCTGAGGTCGGATGGTAACAGGAGGCGTGGGACACGATGTTTACCCATGTTCATGCCCTCTCTATGGAGGTAATACCCTACTTCCTTCTTGATTGATCTTGATGAATATGAGTATTACAAGAGTTGATCTACCACGAGATCATAATGGCTAAAACCCAAGAAGTCTAGCCTATGTGATTATGATTGCCCCTACGGACTAAAACCCTCCGGTTTATATAGACACCGGAGGGGACTAGGGTTATACAAAGTTAGTTACAGAGAAAGGAATCTACATATCCGAAACGCCAAACTTGCCTTCCACGCCAAGGAGAGTCCCATCCGGACATGGGAAGAAGTCTTTTGTCTTGTATCTTCATAGCCCAACAGTCCGGCTCATGTTAATAGTCCGGCCGTCCGAGGACCCCTTAATCCAGGACTCCCTCAATGCCCCAGTTGGCATCCCACCTTTCATCATCAACAATTATCGGCTATCCTCGATTGAGCCTATGTTTTTGCTTCTTCACATGATATGCTCTATCCTTGGAATGTCATTTTATTTTGTTTTGCTTGTTGTTTGAAAAAAATATTAAGATCTGAAATTCTTAAATGAGAGAGTCTCCTCACATAGCTAAATAATTATTTAATCTTTTTTAACTATAAACGACAATGGGAGAGGCTCCCACTGACTTTTGTATTACTCACAAGGAACCAAATACATCAATGTTACACTTGGGTTTTTAGTGGCCCCCCGGCCATGGCCTCAAGAATCTACACAGCAAGTGTCACAAGCCTTGTATATAAGTAGCTAAGAAAGGACGAAGTTCCTCTCTACAATTGTGTGCCAGAAGGCCCAAAAGAGTTTTGAACCTAGCCAACCATGAACCAAAAGAGTGAGGGACCCCTCTGAAGTATTGATTGTTTCTCTCCATCCACAAACTCCACGCAACCATCATAAAAATGTCCATGAACAAAGGTTGCTGCCAATTCTCTCTGCCACCATGCAACAAAGAGATTCTATTGCCCAATGACGGCCATTGCATGCCAACTTTATCCCAACAACGTAGGCTAAATGGGAAGGCAAAGAACAGGTGTTCTACAGTTTCCTCAGGAGGGTTTTGGCACAACATGCAAGTGTAACTATTGCCCACAATGATGTAGTGCCTACGTCTTAGCATGTTTCTCGTGTTTACGCGGTCTACCAGTAGCAGCCACCCAAACATTTTGAATTTGATCGGCTTTTGGCCTTCCTAAGACAAACGAAGGCATCGTTAGCAACTATCTCTCTGAAGCAATGGTCATAGAATTTTTTGTAGGAGAATCTCCCACCAAGGATGCACTCCCAAGTGTCATTGCAATCCCTCTCCAGAAGCACATGCATCGAGCCTTGCTGGATCTCCCTGACTTCTTCTCTAGCTTGAGTTGATAGAGGCAGGTGGAAAAGCATGCCCGGATCCGTAGCTGTAAGAACATTAACAATAGATTCATCCTCCTTTAAGCAAAAAGTGAAAGCCCTAGGGAATAGCTCCATGAGGGAGGCATCACGATCGCTATCAAACCAGGTGTCTTTCCAGAATAGGGTGGAAGAACCATTCCCTAGAGTAACTCTAGTGATCCCACGAAACACATCGCTGAGTTGCATTACATCACACCACCAGAAGGAGCCAACCGGGTCTTATGCATGCGGGATTTTGTCCATGTAATCAGCATCCCAGATCAAGGTCACCCAGGGGACCTCTTCACGGTTATATAACTTGAACAAGTGTTTTAGCAGGAGGGCTACGTTCTGGGTTTTGATGTCAATAACCCCAAGTCCACCTTTACGTTTTGGTCTACAAACCAACTCCCAGGATGCCAGAGAATTGTTCTTGACCCCATCTTCAGAGTTCTTAGCCCAGAGACAATATCTGCACAGTTTATCAAGGTTCTCAATCACCTTAGGGTGTAGTTTGATTGTGCACATGGCATAGATCAGCATCGATGTTACAGCTGAATTGACCAAAGTGAGCTTTGCCCCGGACGACATTAGAGACAATGTTGTAGACATCTTCCTCTCGACTCCATGCACCGGTGGCATGAGTTCCAGCAAAGTAGGCCTCGTCGTGCCCATGGGGAGGCCAAGGTAGGTGAACAGGAGCGAACCAACAGAGCAGCCGAAAACATGTGCTAATTCAATAGCACGCTGCTAGTCAATGTTGATAGGAATCAAGGTGGACTTGTGAAAATTAATTTTCAAACCTACCAAGGAAGCATAATCCTACAGGATGATTTTCATACGAGTAGCTTGATCGGCAGGCTGGCATCACCAAAATGGTGTCGTCCGTGTACTGCACCACTGGGAAATCACCACTGCGACTGCAGGGAAGGGGCAGGTCAATCAGGCGCCGAGCAAAAGCATTATTGATCTCGGCTTGAAGGAGGTCAGCAGCGAGGAAAAAAAATCAATGGTGATAAGGGATCGCCTTGTCGTACCCCACATTTGCACTGAAACTTTCTGCCAGGAACCCCATTAAGGAGAACAGAAGAAACACTAGAGCCAAAGATTGTTTCCATCCAACCAAGCCACTTGTCATCAACGCCCATGTGTCTCATGATCTCCAGCATGGGGGCATGCTCAATTTTGTCAAAAGCTTGACAAAATCAAGCTTAAGGAGCACAATCTCATGTGATGATGTCTAACATTGATGAATATATTTGAATGTACACGCTACACAATCTTGGATGGTTCTTCCTTTAATGAAACCGTACTGATTCCTGTGAATGATTTTCAGAATGACTTTCTGCAGATGATTAACCAAAAATTTTGTGACAATTTTCAGGCAACAGTTAAGCAGAGTGATTGGTCTATAATCATTAGCTGTTTTTGGAGATGAGATCTTCGGTATCAAGGTAATGTGCCCTTCACTAATACTGGTTATATCAAGCTTGCTACCATGGAAATCCTGGAACATTCTATAAAAATCCTCTTTGATAATCTGCCAACAACTCTTAAGAAAGCAAGCATTAAATCCATCAGCACCAGGAGCCCTATCAGTCGGCATTTCCTTAACCACAACATCGATCTCCTCAATTGTGAAGGGGGCCGATAATTGATCCAGGCCATCAATCCGATGGATAATCTAAGACAGATCAAAATGCATGCTGGTAGGCTTAGAGGAACCCAAGCGCTCCTTGTAGGTTTTGTACAACACCCCCTCTTTTCCTACGTGATCTCTCACCACCATGTCTCCATCATGTAGATTGTTAATAGAATTGTGTGTAAACCTCTCAATCGCGAGTGATTGAAAGAGTTTGGTGTTTTCATCAGCAAACTCGAAGTATCTGACCGTGCATCTCTTCCTCCAGTACTCATTCTAGTATTTGAGCAGCGTGTTCAGATGCAGTTTTAAAATGCGCCTGAAGTTTGATTCTTGGACAAAGAGTGTTCTCTTGTCCTCAAGGTTATCAAGCTGACAAGAGCCTCATTACTGTTCTGAATCATTATTTCCAGTTTTGAGATACCCCGGCTCTAGTGCTTGAAATCATATCGCAAAGTTTTGAGCTTTTTGCAGATAAGTGCAGTAGAATTAGAAGCATGGCATGACTTGGACTAAGAGGAAGCGACCACATCCAGGAAACCCGCATGATTAACCCAGAAGTTCTCAAAGCGAAACAGTTTGGACTTGGGGATTTTGGATTCAATGGCCACTACACACGGGATATGATTAGAAACGAGCTTGCCCAACGGCAAGACCAACGTGTTCGGGAAAGAAATGGTCCAATTAGACGATGAGAAAAAACCAGTCGAGTTGCTCGAGCAGAGGATCATCGTGCATATTTCTCCAAGTGAACGATCTACCCTTGACAGGGAGTTCCATCAAAGATTGTGCTTGTATGATTTCATTAAATAAGAGCATATCCGCAGTGTCTCCACCTGGCTTATTTCTGTTCACCGTGGAACGAATGAAATTAAAGTCACCCCAGATCAACCAGTTTTCATCATTAGGTATATTAAGATCAAATAATCATGAAGTAAAGTCCACCCGTCTCTGACCAGAGCAAGGACCATAAACATTGACAAGATTCCAAGATTCACTGGATTGTGTGGCAATGAAAGAAACACCCACCGCAAAAGAATCAATGTACCACGGCGTGCCCACAAACACAGAGCTGTCCCAAATAGTGATAATACCACCTGAGGCACCCAACGAAGGTGCAAACACAAATTTATCAAAGCGCTTGGGGCAGAATGTTTTAATAAAAGCTAAATGAAAAGATTCGCACTTAGTTTCTTGGAAACATAGCACCGAACAACCGCTAGTGTCAATAGCATTCCTAAGAGCCAAAAGTTTACTTTTAGAGTTTATGCCTATGATATTCCATGATAGCACGTTCCACGATTTATTCATGCTAAAGGAAGGATCAGATGTCAGAGGTCATCTGCTGGCCATAGAGCAACTTCTCTACAGATAAGTCTTCACGTGCAATCCCGCAGCGGCCGCCCACCTGTTGAATTTCCTCGATGGAAGTAGGAGGCGGGCAAGAACCAGCAACAGCCTGCGCAGGAGCAGCAGCCATGGAAATAGCATTGACATACGGCACCACATGAGCTTTCACCCTTGATCTGGTTTGCTTGGTGTTAGAAACATGGTTGACCTTGAAGTCATCATACTTGTTCGATCTGGTGCTCCTTCTGAGTGTAGTGGTGTAAAGTGGCACCTTAGCATTGCAAGAGGTAGTAACAGTAAACAGAGACAAAGAAGCAATCATATGAAGGGCATTCCCTTGGTCAGGTAGGGCTACAGAAATTGACTGAGAGCCTACAGTTTCAGAAGCAAAATGTGCAGTAATAGCCTTGAGCCTATGGGATCGATCAGCCTAATCCCATTCCACATTGGCCGTATCAACCATGAAAACATAGTCCTCCTACAGCAGGTTATGGGGAATTGTGCTGGCTCCCAACTGAAATTTAGAGCAGAAGACCACAGACATAAAGTCTGGTTCTGGTGCAACACAAAGCATCCACACGGCAAAGACAGAGTTCAGTTGGTGTCAGTGTCAAAACCGGCGGATCTCGGGTAGGGTGTCCTGAACTGTGCGACTAAGAATAATGATAATAGGAGGCGGGGGACACGATGTTTACCCATGTTCGGGCCCTCTCTATGGAGGTAATACCCTACTTCGTGCTGGATTGATCTTGATGATATGAGTATTACAAGAGTTGATCTACCACGAGATCGTAGAGGCTAAACCCTAGAAGCCAGCCTATGATTATGATTGTTGTTGTCCTACGGACTAAACCCTCCGGTTTATATAGACATCGGAGGGGGCTAGGGTTTACACAGAGTCGGTTACAGAGAAGGAAATCTACATATCCGAATCGCCAAGCTTTCGTTCCACGCCAAGGAGAGTCCCACCCGGACACGGGACGAAGTCTTCAATCTTGTATCTTCATAGTCCAACTGTCCGATATAAGCAAATAGTCCGGCTGTCCGAGGACCCCCTAATCCAGGACTCCATCAGTAGCCCCTGAACCATGCTTCAATCATGATGAGTCTGACATGCAGATTGTCTTCAGCATTGAAAGGCAGGTTCCTTCTCCGAATACTCAAAAGAAGATCTTGAACACAAGAATCGTGTCCAGCTCTACAAAACAAATTCCACATACCACCGTAGAGAGCACAATATTCCACAAGTCTAATCTGCTGACAACTTTTTCATCACGCCGCAGCCCGGCCATTATTCGAACCGTTTTTCTCAACCTGCTACCGCACATCTTGTGAGGTGGTTTTATTGGCACGTTTTGTTGAAGCAGAGATTGTGTCCCCTTATTACGGGATTCTCATCAATACGGGTGTGGGTAACCCAACCGCGCCATTAGCACGACGCTTGGGGAATAAGCGAGTTTCTAGGGAAATTGGGAGGAGCACGACCCCTGCGGCCTTTATAAGGAGACAAGGATTCCCCTTTCTCACCCACGCCTTTCACTTCTTCCGCCTATTCTCTCTCTCTCTCTCAAGCTCCAGCGCCCAAGCATTCGCCTTCTCCGCCCAAAAAAGGCCCTCTAAAAATGTCTGGATCTGGAGCAGGAGGTAAGTGGATGGCCTCTACTATCCGGGAGAATGATATCAAGAAACTTCAGGAGGCCGGGTATCTGGCCAAGAAGATTAGCCACCACCTCCCGGTGGCGGGACAGATTGTCCTTACTCTGGAACCCCATGAGAGGGTTATATTCCTCCCTCACTTTGTCCGCGGGCTAGGGTTTCCCCTCCACCCATTCGTTCGCGGCATTTTGTATTACTATGGGATCGATTTTCATGATCTATTCCCCAATTCCTTCCTCAACATCTTGACATTCATCGTCGTGTGCGAGGCCTTTCTCCGCATCTCTCCACACTTCGGCTTATGGTTGAAGATTTTCAATGTGAAGCCCAAGGTGGTGAGCGGCGAGCATGCTGAGTGTGGAGGAGCCATGGTAAGCAAGATTCCCAACGTCACATGGCCATCAGGTACCTTCAATGATTCTGTCAAAGGGTGGCAACAACAATGGTTCTATGTCACTGAGCCACGTGGCACAAAATGGGCCGCAGCTCCCGAATTCTGATCTGGAGCTCCATTGCGGCTTACGTCCTGGCCCAAGAAGGGCCTGAACTGGTCTTTGCCCGATGAGTTGTCGGTGCTCCAGACGCGCGTCAAGGGTATGGAAGACAAGAATATCAAACTTGTCAATGTTGTCCAGGTGATGTTAGTTTGCCGGATTCTCCCTTGCCAACATAGGGCTTGCAATTTATGGGAATTCGACCCGACCAAGCACCAAACCCTACTAGGGTTCTTCAACTCATCGCACGAAGACATCTGGAAGGTGCTCTTTAAGTCTGGCAAATCGTGGCCGGATTCAGCCGAGGACCGCGGGTATCAACTGTCCCAACCCGCGAGTTCGGTAAGTCTCCATATGTTGGCAAGTCACGTGCTTTATCTGTATAATCCAAGTGGAAACGCTCAATGTATTTTTCCATAACTCTCCTAGGGCTAGACAAAGAAGTCAGGGCGGATCTACTGTCCGGCCCCGCTGCCAGAAGAACCAGCCGGCCCACTTCTGAGGAAGATGCTGGTCCCGGCGCCTTACAAGGCGCCGAAGAAGAAAACTGAGAACGTGGTCAAAGAGACCAGGGGCGGCCGTCGTCGCTAAGGAACTTTGGACACAGTATCCGAAGACTCCGAGGCCCGCTTTTCCTCCAAAGAGGACGAGGAAGAGGAGGAAAGCCGATCCCCCCCAGCAAGGGGAAGAAAGAAAAGGACAGCCTCCACACACTTGGAGGTTGAGTCCCCTAAGAAGGGAAAAACTCCCTTTTCGAAGGAATCCGCCACCGCCACCAATAGCAGCCCGGAGTGGGATCCAGGGTCCAACCCCTGGTGAAATAGTGAGTATACAAAATCCGGACACGTTTATATATCTAGACTTACTAGCATATAGTGTTTTAACGCCTCGAGTTACGCCTTTTTTGCAGTCCGGCCAGGTCCCGCGCTGAACAATCCTCATCGGAGGATTTACTGGGTTCGGATGCTATGGACAGCGAGACACCCCCGACGGCCCCCTCCCCGAAACGCGTGAACGACACC
Organism: Triticum timopheevii; assembly: GCA_963921465.1. NCBI lineage: Eukaryota > Viridiplantae > Streptophyta > Magnoliopsida > Poales > Poaceae > Triticum > Triticum timopheevii. The sequence goes on from OY997272.1 coordinate 329,536,677, forward strand.
GGGGCATCGTCCCAAAGGGACCCAGGCCGAGGAGGGGGAGGAAAGACCATCAAGGCGGCGCCAGAGGGTCAAACCTCGGCGGCCAGACACACGGGAGAAAAGGCTCCCATGGACACCGACGGCCGGGGAAAAGGCTCCCATGTTCGGCCCCCAGCCAGACACAATTCCGTAGACCAACATGGCCCCAGAATCAGGCAGGCAACCTCCCTCGTTGAGAGGGGGTGCGCCTGTTCCACCGGCAACCTCTGCCTAGCCAGAGGTGCCGGATACCTTATCAGCAGCGCTGAAGAGCGCCTCCATCATGGAAGAACACCGTGCCCTTATGGGTGTGGTGATTGAGAAGATTCAGTCTGCAGAAAGCGGGCTAAACGAAGCCTGCATCAACCTTATAACGGGCTTTGAGGTATGTTGTGAGGTTTCAAAGAGTGTCATAGTATAGATAGTAGCCCCTGATACGCTGTTCGGTGTTCGAAAGAAAGAACGGACAGAGGATCAAATATATGTTCGCAGGAGGCTTACCTTGTGGTACCTCTCCCTCTTGTGCTTTTTTGTAAGCAGACGTCTGTAGTGACTGCTGCCTCTCATACTGCGGAAGTCTCTGGACTGAAGCGGAGTCTGGAGCGGGCCGAGGAAGAACTTGGCCAGGTGAAAAAGCAGTTGTAGGATAACCAAGGTATGCAAAAACCTTGTTCACATTCAGTGCGAGTGAATAATTGAGTATGATGAAATTTTTTCATGATGTGCTCTAGGGGCGACGGCCGGAGTCGAGGCTGTTAAGAAGGCGGTAGCCGAGGCGGAGAAGAAGGAAGACACAGAGCAGGCTCTTCGTGAAAAGCACGAGGCCAGGGTTATTGAAGTTGAGCAAAAGCTCCAAGAGGCCGTGAAGAAATGTGAGGCCTTGGAGCAGAGTTTAATGGATAAAGAATCCAAACTCACCGAGGCTCGTCACGCCGCACTCGATGCCCGGGGCGAAGCCCAAGGCGCCCTGCATGAAATCCAGGAGGCCAAGAAGATCGCGGCGGGTAAGGCTTTTTCTATGCAAAGCAAATATTTGAAGGGAGAAAATCACGTTATTAATTTGACTTCGGATTTCTCCAGGGGTGTTTATGGAACTGCCGTGCAGCGTATCTGATGTCGCACAATTCTACCGAGCCGAAGAAAGGAGCACTACGGAGAAGCTCTTCTGGTCACAGTATCTAGCGCCAGAGTATCCAGTGCCCTTTGCCAATCAACTGAAGCAGCTAATTGAACTGCATAGGGCGGCCAAACTAGCCATTAAGGATTTAATTATCTGGCTATGGCCCGCCGAGGCAATTCCCAGCAGCTACTTCGGGCTCGTGATGCGACTTGTAAGTGCCTGCCCTTGACTTGAAGTCATTAAGCGGCCTTCGCCCGCGCAAAGGTGCACTGGGCGAAGATGGATGCCGAAAAGCTGATGACCGAAGGACCTCCTGCGGGGAAGGAGCACTGCAAGCCCGAGTTATATTATGACAGTGTCCTGAAAGGGTCCCGCCTTGTAGCAGAGCAATGTGCCAAGGATATTATATTCCCATGAATATATTCGTGCTATCCCATGTAGTGTTGAACAAGGTCATTTAAATGATATAATGTCTGTTATTTGAGAATTTTACCTCCTGTGCGGCCGTTTTATATATTAAACCCGAGAGTTGGCCAGTCGTCGGCTTCTGCCCCCACGTAGGAAGTACGGGGGTGTTCGGGATAAACCTGAGCACTCTTTACCCCAGTTTTGGGTCCTTGAAGGAGGTGTTCAGCGCAACGAACCAGGCAATCGGACTATAAGGCTTTATCACTCTCACTTAGCCATAGGAGTTTGACAAAAAAAGGTAGGCGCAGCCCCTGGTGTTTGGAAGACCGCACTAGGGGCTCTATAAGCACCTGATCGGAAGCCGATCCGTTGCACGCTGCATTGGTTATCGCATAATGCAGAAGAAATCCTTAAAGATCATGTAACCTCTCGAACAGTTGACCAGCTCTCGTGGTATCATGACAGTCAGTTTTCGGCTTTCTCTACTAAGGCACTCGTCCGGAAAAACCGGGACGCAATCGCGGAATGTAGGGTAGCAAGCATAGGAGCCGGGCAACCCAACTATTGACCCAAGACATGATTCGAAGCCGATGCATATAATGCTATAAGTTCGGGGTGCCGAACGACCGTGAAGGTATTCAGACTTTATTGCCGTATTATGTGTACAATGAGGCCCCTCGCGTATTAAGGCGTATCGTAGTGTACGGATGCCCTTTGACAAAGAATATCAATAAGAAGGAACAGCAAGTAAGCATCATATAAAGCCACATGTTGTAATTGAATAATACGTCGATGCGTACGAGTAAAAATAGTGTGATAAAAAGAAATATGACTTCAGAACCTGCTGAGACCAGGGGAGGGAAGCTGTGTGCAGATCTGGATAATAATCGGATGGTCATCAAGGGAATATCTAAGGATTCCCTTACGCGTTCGAACTATTTCCCTCCTTGGTATGCTCGTCCCCTCATGGGTCTGGTCGCCATGTCGCCACTAATGGCCTACACAAAAGTGGACCTGCAAAGAAAGTGCAAAAAAGTTTGTGTGCCACGGATCGGTTAAGCCACATTGTGTGGCCTAACCTGGCTTTGCCTCCGCCTACCGCCGGAGTGATTAATTGAGCTCTTGACGAGCTGGGCTATCCTGCCGCGGAGTAGTTCGGACTCTTTTGACTGTGTCCGGGAACCTGGCTGTTGAATGAAGGTTCGATTGAAAAATGCCAGTCTGCACTTCTACTGTTAAGGCGGCGGTGTGCTCTTTAGTGCGGGGAGAGCATTTGGCTTTGCCATTAACTGTTATGACGCCACATGGACCGGGCATTTTGATCTCAAGATAAGAATAATGTGGCACCGCGTTGAATTGAGCGAACACGGTTCATCCAAGCAGTGCATGATAGCTGCTTTGAAAAGGGATGATATCAAAGATTAACTCTTCGTTACGGTAGTTATCCGGCGGTCCGAAGACTACTTCCAGAGTGACGGAGCCTGTACAGCGGGCCTCCACGCTTGGTATCACACCTTTAAAGGTGGTTTTTGTGGGTTTGATTTTTGAAGGATTGATACCCATCTTGCGCACTATATCCTGATAAAGCAGGTTCAGACAGCTGCCTCCGTCCATAAGGACTAGTGTCAGGTGGAATCCGTCAATTATTGGGTCGAGGACTAATGTGGCTGAGTCGCCCTGACGGATATTGGCCGGACGATCCTTGTTGTCAAAGGTGATCTGGCCGGACGACCATAGTTTATATTTTGGGGCGACTGGCTCTGCTGTGTCGTCATTCCTATGTGTGCGCCTCCAGTCCCGCTTGGAAATATGGGTGGCGCTTATCATATTCACCGTTTTAATTTGCGGGGGAAACTTCTTTTGCCCTCCTGTGTTTGGTGGCCGGGGCTCCTCGTCGTCGTCATTGCTTTGCGACCCCTTCTCCTTGTTTTCGGCACCTGACCTGCCGGCTTGTTTGAAGACCCAGCATTCTCTGTTGGTATGATTGGCTGGTGTTCCTGGGGTGCCGTGAATTTGACATGGACGGTCGAGTATACGGTCCAGACTGGACGTGCCCAAACTGTTTCTTTTGAATGGCTTCTTCCGTTGACCGGACTTGGAGCCACTGAATCCAGCATTGACGACCGTGTCTTCAGTGTTATCGCCATTGTTTCGACGCTTGTGTTTGCTGCGTTGGGGATTGACGTTGTTATCTCTTGGTTCAGAAGTCCCCGATTTGCTTGAGGTGCTGTTGCTACGAGCCAACTAGCTGTCCTCGCCCGCGCAAAAGCGGGTCATGAGTGTCGTAAGGGCTGCCATGGATTTCGGCTTCTCTTGGCCAAGGTATGGGGCGAGCCACTCGTCACGGATGTTATGCTTAAAGGCCGCTAGGGCTTCGGCATCCGGACAGTCGACAATTTGTTTATTTTAAGTTAAGAACCGGGTCCAGAATTTCCTGGCTGACTCTTCGGGCTGTTGGGTTATGTGACTTAGGTGATCAGCGTCCGGTGGTCACACATAAGTGCCCTGGAAGTTGTTGAGGAATGCGTCTTCTAGGTTCTCCCAACTGCCAATGGAGTTTGCCGGCAGACTGTTCAGCCAATGCCGAGCCGGTCCCTTGAGCTTTAGTAGGAGGTACTTGATGGCATGTAGATCATCGCCGCAGGCCATGTGAATGTGGAGAAGGAAATCTTCAATCCATACTGCGGGGTTTGTTGTCCCATCATATGGTTCAATATTTACGGGTATAAACCCTTTTGGGAAGTCATGCTCCATTACTTCGTCAGTGAAGCATAGGGGGTGTGATGCGCCTCTATAGCGCGCTACTTCGCGACATAGTTCAGATGAATCTGGTCTACTGTGTTCGGCCCGGATGGATTTGTATTTAGTATATCCGGCGTGGCGGTCATCGTCACGCATTGGGGCGCACCCCCCACGATCCATAGATCGGTCTTGATTGTCCTGCTTTGTTTTCAGTTCGTCTCGCAGGTTGTGCGTGTAGCCCCGGGCCTTGGTGATTTTGTTTGATTGACGACGGGGTGCAGGCTAATGTTTGGGTTGATACACCGCTTTATCTCGGCCACGAGGTAGTCGGTCAACCGCATCCTGCGCTGGTAGTATAGGCTCTAGTGCCTCGTCCTCGAATCGAGGTAACAACCTGCGCCTCGGGTAACTTTTGGTTGGGCGCTCGAGTCCGTATTCCTCGGCTGCCAGGACTTCAGTCCATCTAGCAGTGAGCAGATCTTGATCAGCTTGAAGCTGCTGCTGTTTTTTCCTCTGGCTCTTTGCAGTGGCTATAAGCCGGCGCTTGAAGTGCTCCTGCTCGACGGGATCCTTAGGCACGATAAATTCTTCGTTGCCGAGGCTCACCTCGTCTTCGGAGAGGGGCATATAATTGTCATCCTCCGAGTCTTCATCCATTGCCTGTTCATCAGGGCTAGCTTGCCCGTCCTCCCATCCGGCCTATTCCAAACTTGGCTCGTTGGGATTGTTTTCGTCTTCGGCATCAACCGGAGTGCTATTGTCTCTTGTGCCGGTATCACTGTTTTTTATATGGCGGGATTTAGAGCGGCGCCGCTGACGTCGGCGCTTGGGTTGCTTCTCAATAGGATCATCCTCTGTTGCATCCTTCTGATCCTCGCCATTGTTTTCTTTGGGTGTGTCCACCATATATATGTCGTATGACGAGGTGGCTGTCCAGCGCCCTGTGGGCAGTGGTTCCTGTTCTTCTCCGACATCGTCGTCTATACCGTCGATGTCTTCGGAGTCAAAATCAAGCATGTTGGTTAAGTCATCGACAATGGCTATTAAGTGGGTGGTGGGTGGGTAATGAATTCCTTCGTCGTCCGCTTCCGGCTCGAGCCGGACATAGTTCGGCCAAGAGTCTCCTAACAGGGAGAGAGATTTTACTGAGTTTAGCACGTCGCCCAGGGGTGAGTGCTGGAAGATATCTGCGGAGCTGAACTCCATGATCGGTGCCCAGTTAGATCCGATGGGCACGGATGTACGTGGTTCAGAGCCTATGGCCGAAGACGAGTCCGAGGGTCTGATGACACAGACCTCATTGGAAGTCGAATATGTGTTCGGCTCTATCACTGTTGAGTGTGCGGCCTCCGTGGCAGGGTCCATCCTCCCGTCCTCGGATGGCATGATTTGTACTGGATTTAAAGCCAGGGCAGCTGCAGGTGTGATCTCCTGAACACCGTCCGACGGCAGATCTAAGTCATGCTCGTCGCGACTGTAGGGTGCACCTGTCACGGGCTCGAATCCGTTGAAGATCAAGTCTCCGCGGATGTCGGCAGTGTAATTCAGGCTTCCAAACCTGACCTGATGGCCAGGGGTGTAGCTATCGATCTGCTCCAGATGGCCAAGCGAGTTGGCCCACAGAGCGAAGCCGCCGAACATGAAGATCTGTCCGGGGAGGAAAAATCACCCCGGACCACTTCATTGTGAATGATTGAAGGAGACATCAAGCCTTATGGTGACGACACAGTGGAACTCTCAATGAAAGCACCAATGTCGGTGTCAAAACCGGCGGATCTCGGGTAGGGGGTCCCGAACTGTGCGTCTAAGGCTAATGGTAACGGGAGGCGGGGGACACGATGTTTACCCAGGTTCGGCCCTCTCTATGGAGGTAATACCCTACTTCCTGCTTGATTGATCTTGATGATATGAGTATTACAAGAGTTGATCTACCACGAGATCGTAGAGGCTAAACCCTAGAAGCTAGCCTATGATTATGATTGTTGTTGTCCTCCGGACTAAACCCTCCAGTTTGTATAGACACCGAAGGGGGCTAGGGTTTACACAGAGTCGGTTACAGAGAAGGAAATCTACATATCCGAATCGCCAAGCTTGCCTTCCACGCCAAGGAGAGTCCCACCCGGACACGGGACGAAGTCTTCAATCTTGTATCTTCATAGTCCAATAGTCCGGCATAAGCATATAGTCCGGCTGTCCGACGACCCCCTAATCCAGGAATCCCTCAGTTGGCTCTGAATGATCCTAAAGGGATTAAGAGGGAACATGGCATTCTCCGACTGCACATTGGTGAGGGAAAGTGTGTGCATGTGCTTGAGCATTCCTCCCATTCAAAGTAGCAGTTCATGATCAAGAGCAATAGTGAAATTAACCGAGTCTCCACCAGCTCCGACAAAGGCCAAACATGCAGCAGGGTTCCCCAGAACAAAACCGTCAGCTAGAGCTTCGACAGCCTCAATCTCCTCTTCAGAAGACCGAACATCTGACAAGTTATCTTGAATATTATGATCGGGATCCATGCCATCCATCAGAGACGACCCATCATACTGAAAAATGGTTTTGGAGCTGAAACCAGAGTACGGTGGAGGGATCACTGGCCACATATGCCACCCATTCTCCTGAATCTATTCCTGAGCAGGCGCAGGCGCATTCCAGGCAGCTTCATTCAGGGCAGACTGCGCAGCCATATCTTGAATTCTGGCCTGCTGCATGACAATATAGTATGGGAGGTCGTACGAATGTAGTGAGGCATTAAGAAGAGGAGGAACTTACTCAGTGCCAACTACACCTGGGATGGTGTTTCTGCCATTGAGCATATACAATGGAACTGACCAAGAGCAACCAAGACCTAGCGGCAAACCAACTCTAGTGACCAAGAGACTATGCCGTACTTCAGCAACATCCTTAATGTGACACTTAACCAGAACACGGGCTTTGTTTTGACCAGGACGCGGCCATACTAGCAGTTTACCAAAGTTAGAAACTACCTTATGGATATAATGTTCAGTCTGATAATCCATAGGGAACGCAAGAAACATAATCCAGACCTCATATTCCAAAGCAGGCATGCGCATATTGATACTCTCATCATGCGGAACTAAAGAGAAAGTAGAGTCATAGGTCAAGGTGTGAGGCCCTTCCTTAATCGCAGCATCTCTGCTCTCCATATATGCAAACACCACACAACCAATGCCTAGCGAGTAGATGAAATCATCAAGCAAATCATACTCCAGATTAACCGTGATAATGCGGCAGACCTTAGCAAGCTAGAACTCCTTCTGATGGTCAGGGACGGGAGGATCGGCAGAAACAATGGCATACCTATCATGGTTGAGCGGAGGATGATCCACCACCATGACATGGCGCTGGACTCGATGAGCAGGACCTTGGTCGAATGTCGATCCGTCCGGAGCAAAGGCAAAAGGGCGCACCGGGAAGTTCACTATGTCACCAGCTACCGGAGCATGAGAAGGAAAAGTGTTTGGAGCCGCCGACGAGGAGTAGAGAGATTGCTTGGTTGAAGGCGATGATGGCAAGGGCGGTAAGCTCGAGGGAGACGTCTGCTCACTCGATTGGGGTTTTTGGAAGGTGGAATTGATTGCCCCCTGACCAGGGAGTCGTATCGTCAAGCAATGGGAGGTAGCCACGTCCGAAGAGTGTGGGATTTTCTGTTTCTGGACCAAAACCCAGCGTGACCTCATATCCCGAACAACACGGGCCATACCAACAACCATAGAGTTACCAACCGTAGTTGAATCAGAGTTACTCTGGGGTAAGATCTCCTCAGATTGTGTTGTGTGAGGCCTTTTCTGTGCCCAAACCAAATGAGGGAAGCAATTACACAAACTAGGCTTATGGGCCTCATGGTCCAGACAGTGACAGAGATGGCACCGACAAAGCCCAGCGCAAGAAGTGGCCCTGTGATCAACCACGGAACAAGTACATGAGTATAAAATAGATTTAGGGCCCATTTTGCATGGCACATGACAAGGGGATTGCGGACGTTGATGAAACATCATTTTTGGCAAAGATGCCAAGCTAATGCAATTCCCATAGTCATCCCCACGACTTTGACAGAAAGAACTAGCACGGCTACTTGCCAAATGACCAAGCCTATCACAAACGGAGCAATGTTATTAGTCGATTATATATATAATCCTTGGTTGGTACGGAAGATATTTCCACCATTAGCTTAACACTCTCATTATTGTAGCTAGCCTCCCAACCATCCAAAATAGATAGCAACTTATCATCCGGAATAGAATCCCATAAACCCTGCATGAACAAACCTCCACAAAAAGACGGCAGTGTAGTGGGAATACCGGATGAGAACGGTAGAGATACGGCTCAATACGAAAAAGATTATGATTATCCTCAGAATCCGGAACTGAAAAACTGCCAACAGAAATCTTCGATAAAGGAAGCTCGCCGGAATGTCTCTCTGTTGGCGACGAGACCAGACCCAATTTTTGAAATACGGAGATTGAGGCAGGATCAATAGCATCATTGCACTTTGATGAAAGCCACTTAGATTTGATAGCCGGACCAGGTGACAAAGCCAATCCATTAAGCTCAGTGCCCGCATGCCAAGAACCAACCAGAGGGTGAGAGGCCACACCTCGATGAAGATGAAAATGGAAGATGAAGTCCAACCAAATACGATCTTGTAGGCCAAAAATAAAGTGTCCCACACGATTAGATGCCACCGAGAACCGAAAATGACGATCACCCAAACGAGTGACTTTGAACCCTTCACTAATCCCTCCAATACATGATTGGAGATCCAAATCAATAGAATCCTCCGAGAGGGGAAAATAAGCCGAGGAGAAGGAAACCTCAAGGAAGAACTCCTTGGAGTTAGGGTTGGGGACGAAATGAACCATAGATGCAAAGCGTGTATGCACCTGTGCCTTGACCCTAAGGCCGGGGGAGAAGTCCCAATGGAGGAGGCCATCCATTGGGGTCATCGGTGGGAGATACTAGGGTAAAACCCTAGAATCACCATGGGAGTCTCCAAGGGAGGGGAGGGTGGGAGCCGCCATAGATGTAGGCCTTCAATAATTATTCAATCACTCATTGATCTTCACTTTTATCTTTTTGGAGTAGTTTGTCATTTCCTCTCGTTCTTCACTTATATCCTATGAGTAAATGGTTGAATTAATTGAATATCATAAATCTAAAATTATATATCTTTCATATTCTTATCCCATGGGGAGTAATGACTTCACATACAATAAGTATAGGTGGTAAATTTATTGCAAGTTAGCAAACATAGTATTGGTCACATGAACAATTCATGAAAAAATATTGAAGGAAGAGATATTTCACATATATCTATACTATCTTGGACATTTTTTCTGATTGTGAGTTCCATTAATTATTTTCAAACTTGAGCATATTAGTTGAAGTTGAACAAGGAAGACAATATAATGAGTTATGCTTTGGTATATTTGTATAGAAGTTATACTGTGGAACCTCCAACATGTGGTGCTTGCTATCTTTTGCTAGCAAAAATTTCTGTACTAAGCGGGAATACTGCTTGTCCATCCAAAATCCTTGAACCAAGTTTCTTCCATGAGTGTCTACCATATCTACCTATATGCGGTATTTACCTTCCGTTCCAAGTAAATTTGCATGTGCCAAACTCTAAACCTTCAAATAATAATATGTTTTGTATGCCTGAATTGCTCATGTGGCGACTAGGGGCTATCAGTATCTTCCATGCTAGGTGGGTTATTCTAATGATGAGTGTTTATTCACTTACCATTCACAAGAGAGTGGCTGGTAATTGTGATGCCCAGTCCTATGATCAAAAGATCAAAAAAATTGCAAGTAATTGGTATGGACGGTACCCGTTGTTTCAGATCAGCCGTGGAGTGTGATTGTTGGTGGAGGGGAAGTAAAAACTTTACCATTCTGCTTGGGAACCACCTATAATGTGTCTAGGATGGAAGATAGTGAGAACACTCAGTTGTTACTGTGCCACCCCGACTCAGACAAACCGGAACGCCCCGTATTCTAGCCCAGAGATCAAGGAGAAGTCATCTAGAATACGGCACTGCTTAGGATAGAACAACTCAGCTCTTTATTACAATCTATATGGGTACAAGGGGTTTACATTGGCACGGCGAAACTACACATGCCACGGTTGCTCCATGCAAGCAGCAGAACAACTCGACGCAGCAGAATGACTCTAGCAGCGGAACAACAACGACGGTGGTGAACTCCACTCAGCAGGGACTCTGGCTGGAATGCTTATCCTAGCTCGCAAACAAGGAATCCAGGGCAAACAAGCAATCAAGTCTGGCATGACCTGCAAACTGGCATGACACGCCAGTCAGTACATTGAATGTACTTGCAAGCTCACAGCAACCAAAGCAATCAAGACAAACAATAGCATGCCAGTTATAGATTATTAAACAATGAGGAACACGATACTATCAGAACAAGATGGCATGAATAACATGATACAACTAGAACAATACGATCATATAAGAACATGATGAGACTAGCATGCAACATGATGAGACTTTCATGCACCAACTTACTCTGCTCGGGTTATCTCGTAACCATCACCTGCACAAACTTACCATGACGGACATCACACGATTATCTCAGGATCCAATCAAGCTTGGTATTAACAATACCGTAGTAATAATTTATGACCACAAGGAGCTTGACTTTTACCCTTGACTCTCGCATAACACCACAAATATCCAACAAGTCGGTATTCACAATACCACAATGATCCTCTTACGATCACATAAATATCAACCAACTTCTTTCATCATTGAACCAGGGTTGTTATTAAGCACATTATTATTACTGTTGACTCATAGTGTGACCAACTACGAACTGGGCCCATATCCGCGGGCGTGGCTATCGATAGATTTAACACACACACACACACACACACACACACACACACACACACACACACACACACACTCTGCACAGGTTAGCACAATGTACCCACACCACGGAATGCTGGCCTCGCACTCCCATTCGGGTGGACCAAAGCGTTCCGACGAAACCGTCCTACTGCCATGGCACTCTCCCAGCCACTCCGACCAACTCCCCTTTGGGCTATGTCCTGGGTGGGCCCCGTGCCTACCAAAGGCACCAATGGCAACTGTCGTGGCAAAACGGTCCTAAACGGGGACAAGGATCCGTACTCAACAACGGGCACACAAGGCTTATGCCGTCCTACCTGATCAGGGTAGCGCCCGCGCATAACCTTCCCTCGCGGGAGGCACCGGTGATAGGCATGACAATAGACCCAGTTAGGACCCCCCCATAGGGTAAGCGTGGTTGCACTGGTCAGATCGATATGGTGGCACCATGACTCAGCCAACAGTTGTTCAAGTTCAATTTAATCTGGTTAAACTTGAATGCAATATGCCAAGCCATTATAAAATAACATGATGCATGAACATGATATCAAAATAAGCATGGAGGTGCAACATAATCAACGAGCATAACAACAACATTTAATCATTTATCCAGATGAGCATGGCATACGGACGAGCATGAATATCAAAACTAGAACACTACTCATAGCATAACATGACCACTAGCATCAACAATAATTACCATGCAATAACATAACGATAAACTACCATGCAAGCATTTAACCAACTGGGTGCAAAGGAGCATGCATAACAACGGTACTCGGGACAGACGATAGTCATGCACCAAAGACCATCACCAACATGTACTATTACCAAACATTGCCAATATTAAAGTAATACTAACATGAAGAACATTATAACAGAGTGCAAGAAAACATGACGGTAAACACCGATCCATAAGCATAACCGAAATAACGACAGCAGGAGCAAAACAATCAAACAATTATTAAAGATTCAAGTTGGAAACCAATGATTCTGCATGACTATCATGCAAATGGTGGTTGTGGCTTGCTTGGGAATGAAGAAGGCTCCGGGAAGAAGTGCGGAACGACCGCGGAAAGAATCGCCGGAAAGGGTGCGCGCTCGGAGGGGGCTGATTTAGCGTAAGGGAAAAATGGTCATTTTAAGAATGTTGAAACATACTGAAACTGGTATCAAAAGTTTGGGCTCGAAGAGACGAAGGAGTAGGCGTTGGATTCACCTCAATCGGAGTTACGGTTGCGGAGTTATGAGGTGTAGAAGTTCAGGGACTTTTCTGTAAAAAGAATATTCACAGACGGGTCCCTGAGTGGATAAGGCAGAGGCGCAAAATGAGAAATAGCTTTCTAAAGATGAAAATGCACATCCTAAATGCGTCTCCACTTATCTGACGTGGAGGTGGTGGGGGCCGGCTTGTGTGGCTGCCAGGGAGGGCCCACGCGGCAGGGGAGGGGCCAGCGTGGTCGTCTTCTTCCTCCCCGTGAGCTCGCTCATGAGAGAAAGCAGAGGAGGTCGGGCAGGGCGCTGCCGGCGCTGGCCCCGCCGCCTCCGGCCACCTCCGGTCGAGGCGAGGGCACCAACGAGCGCGGCTCGCTCCGCCGCCTCCGTTCCCGCAGGGAGGAGGCCCTGGGGAGCGGCAAAACAACGGCGAGGGGCGGTGGCAGAGAAGAACAGGGGTGGATGCGCAACGAAGGGCGCGGGTGGCTCCGGCCGTCTCCGGCCGGACGGAGACCACCGGCGGGTGCGGGGCGACGATGCACACCCATCCAGAGGCAAAGGGGGCACCGGGGAGGGGTGGAACAGAGGGGAGGTCGCAGCGACGGAAAGCTACAGAGGCGGCGGCCGTGGTGGTGCTCCGGCAGAATGGGCGACTCCAGCGAGGGGCAAACGGGGTGGGGCATTCCGCGGGAGCACGTGGAGGCTTGTGGACAGGTTGGGAGGAGAGGAGAGTGGCTAGGCTCGCCGGAACAAAGAAGAAAACGGGGCGGCCATGGCGAACAGAGGAAAACTCTGGCGAGATGCCGATGCCCCGGTGGTCGGGAAGGCTTAGGGAGTGCCTTGTGAGATGCAGGAGAGGTCGGGGATCCTTATATAGGCGCGGGGGATGGCTCTAGAGCTCACGGACGAGCTCCCGACCAAGCATTAATGGAGGTCAGTGGCTGGGCATGGCACGGGCTCGACGACGGCGACCACACGGCAGAGATTCAGGGTGACGCAGTGACTCAGGGAGAGGCATTCGAGCACGGGCTAGCTCCTGGACAAGGTTTGAGGTCGAGAAATAGAGGAAGACGACGGGAACAGGGGAAGAACACGCCACAGCACAAGTTTAGCGTGACGCAGGCGTGATCACCACGCGCGCTGGTGCAAAATGAGGGTTTTGGCCAGGCCGATCGTGTCTAGTGCATTTACCTAAGTGTTCTGAGTCCAAACGAAGCAACAAGTCGGTTCAGGGGCAAAGAAGAGTTTGTAGAAGAAGCCAAAAGTTTTTGGCAGCAAGGTGTTTGTACTGTCCAGAGGGGACACATACTTGGCAACAAAGCAATTGATTTGTCTAGTGTTTATCAAACACTAAGGTGACCATGATCACCAGCAATCATCTTAAGAGGAGGAGTTTAAATAGCACTTGCTTTAGAAGTTGCCATACTGGCCAGATTTGGAAATGAGGAAGAAGCACTCACTAGGAGTGTCAACTTGAGATCAACTTGGGCAAGGCAGAGTTATTTGATCCTATGAAGATTCTGAAAAAGGTTTCACACCATTTGGAGAAACCAAAATGGTACTTCCTTCGCAAACATCCCCACTGACCAGAAATTTGCAGAAATTCTAAAGGGAAAATGGCTAAATGAAATATGGCCAAATTGGGTGGAGATAAGTTATATGGATAAGAGAAGGCCTACAAAAATGTACAGCCATAATGGAGTAAGATAAAATATACTTTCTTCACAAACTAAAATTTTGGACAGAATCAAAGATTTGAAGCTATGCTCACATGGAGGCATTACATGAGCTCAACTTTGGTGGAGGGCTATGATTTGATGATATGAAGGACCATGCAAAATTACAACTCATTTGGATATGCCTAGCTTGTACCTCCTTCACAAAGTTTCTTTCTGGACAGAAACTTTGGAAAATCATAACTAAATTACTACTAGGAAAATGTGGTTGCATTTTGGAATGTGGCAATGATATTGACAGGAAAAGATGTCCAAGGAGTTTGAGGTCAATTGGGCAAAGGAAAATAGCACTTGCTTCACAATGTTCCATTTAGGGCAGAATAGGAATGAATTATTTGAGCATGATGATAAACATGGCAAATGAAATATTTTGCCATATGTAGGGAATATATAACCCAAACAATTTATGAGAATTATTTGGGAATTTTAGGAGTGATGGAAATATAGGTTGCTTCACAACCTAGGGTAATTAGGGTTATGCCTTTAATAGAGAAGGAATATTCCCAATAGAAAGAAAATTGGGATTTGGTCTAGGATGGAAATGACAGGATCTAGGGAAGGATTTGAGAATGACAAGCCACCCAGGAAGCAAAGAAGAGGGTATCTTCTTCAGTTTCCAGACCACAAAGCCACGGAAAAAGAAAACTCAGGCAAAAACCTCGGACAAACAAAAGAAAAAGAAACGGCCAAAAATCAGGCTATTACAGTTACGTTGACAATGAAAGCATACTTCTCAAAATTATATTCATATTTGTTTTAAAAGGTTCAAGTGCTGGCACCTCTGCAAATCCCTGCTTCCTTCTACGAAGGGTCTATCTTTTACTTGTATGCAAGAGTCAGTGGTATTCCTTCTCATTCCAACCTACTCTTAGTTGGCAAGCATCATGTGATGGGGAAAAATCTAAGAATATATGGCCATTCAAATATATTTTATCATGAATTATTATTGTTGACCATTATCTATATGATAAATAAGTTGGGAGGCGAAACATGAAGCCCCTATCTTTCTCTGTGTTCAATGGATGTTATTTTTTCTAAAAATATGCTTTGAATGGTAGCAATCATGGAAGACTATATCATAGTTGAGTATGTGGGATTTTCTATTTCAAATATCTTACATAGACCCTTCCTAAAAATAAGATGAATTGCAATTGTTCGATGACAGAGAACCTAGTTCGTTAGTTTTCAAGAAAGTTTATGATCTATGCTTTAACATGTGAATACCTTGCTACTTGATCATGAGAAGTTTTATGAGATGAGCTACTGTGTATGATATATAATGCTGCTACAAAAAGTGATTGAAATTATCATTGATCCAACTTGTGCACTTGCTAGCATTCAGACTTCATAAATTATTTCTTTTATCAGTTACCTACTCGAGGACGAGAAGGAATTAAGTTTGGGGATGCTGATATGTCTCCAATGTAATTTATGAAGTATTCATGCCATGTTTACAACAATTTTATATGGTTTGGTATGATTTGACTAGAACTAACCCATATTGACGTTGTTTTCAGCAGAACTACCGTGGTGTCATTTTTTGTGCAGAAATAAAAGTTCTCGGAATGGGCTGAAAATTTATGATGATTTTTATGGACAAAAAGAGAATCCCGAAGCACAAGATTGGGCAGAAGAGTCCCGAGGCAACCACAAGGGTAGGGGCGCGCCCACCACCCTAGGTCATGCCCCCTATCTTGCCGCTGCCTCATGGACCCCCCTGACTTGAAACCGATGCCAAAAATTCCTATAAATCCAGAAACCCCCAGAAAGAAACCTAGATCGGGAGTTCTGCCACTGCAAGCCTCTGAGTTCACGAAAAACCAATCTCAGCCTCATTCTGGCACCCTGCCGGAGGGGGCAACCTTCACCTTGCCCATCTTCATCATCCTGGCAGTCTCCTTGACGAGGAGGGAGTAGTTCACCCTCGGAGCTGAGGTTATGTACCAGTACCTATGTGTTTGATCTCTCTCTCTCTCTCTCTCTCTCTCTCTCGTGTTCTTGATTTGGACCGATCTTGATGTACAACGTGTTTTGTTATTATAGTTGGATCTTATGGTGTTCTTCCCTCTCTACCTTGTGATGAATCGAATCTTTTCCTTTGAGGTTTTGTTATGCCAGATTGAATCTTTGGATGTGAGAGCACTTGATGTATGTCTTGCGATGGGATATCCGTGGTTACAATGCGATGTTCTATTGATCCACTTGATGTATGCTTTGGTTATCAACTTGCGGATTCCCGTGGTGACATTATGGTAATCTATGCATAGGGGTTGGTACACGTTTTCATATTCCTTTCTCCGATAGAAATCTTTAGGTACTCTTGAAGTTCTTTGTGTTGGATTGAATATTATGAATCTGAGATTGTGTGATGCATATCGTATAATTGACCCACGGATACTTGTGGTGGCATTGGACAATCTAGGTGACATTAGGGTTTGATTGATGTGTGTCATATGGTGTTATTTTACTACGAACTCTAGGGTTATTTGCGACACTTATAGGAATAGCTCAATGGATTGATCGGAAAGAATAACTTTGAGGTGGTTTTGTACCCTACAAGCAATTTCATCTTATGTTCTCCGCGATAGGAACTTTGGAGTTACTTTTTTCACACATTGAGGGATTGCCATATTATCTAATTATGTTATCATTGTTGAGAGAACTTGCACTAGTGAAAGTATGAACTCTAGGCCTTATTTCCAAGCATTGCAATACTGTTTTTACTCACTTTTGTTACTTGCTACCTTGCTGTTTTTATCTTTTCAGATTACAAAAACCTATATCTACTATCCATATTACACTTGTATCACCATCTCTTCGCCGAACTCGTGCACCTATACAATTTAACATTGTATTGGGTGTGTTGGGGACACAAGAGACTCTTTGTTATTCGGTTGCAGGGTTGTTTGAGAGAGGCGATCTTCTTCCTACGCCTCCCACAGATTGATAAACCTTAGGTCATCGACTTGAGGGAAATTTGCTACTATCCTAAAAAACTCTACGCTTGGAGGCCCAACACGAGTCTACAAGAAGAAGGCTATTTAGTAGACGTCAAGCTCTTTTCTGGCGCCGTTGCCGGGGAGGTGAATGCTTGAAGGTATATCTTTAGATCCGGCAATTGAATCTTTTAATTTCTTTTTGTATCACTAGTTTAGTCTACAAAATAAAACTACAAAAAAGAATGGAATTGAGGTTTCCTCATATGCTTCATCTTTTTAATGTCTTTCGTGGAAATGATGGTTCGGAAAATTGTGCCAAAGTGTTAGAAGAAGAAGTCAATAAAATGTTTGGCACTAAATCTTTGAATGATGAGCATGATTGCAATGTTGTTAGCATGAATTCTTTGAATATCCATGATGCTAATGATATGCAAAGCCACAAGCTTGGGATGCTATGATTGATGAAGATGCTATTTTTAGACCCCAAGTTTTGATGAGAAAATTTATTATGATGATAGCAAGTCTCCTATTTATGATGATTAATTAATGAATGTGGGTTTGCAAGAGTGTCTACTCTAGGTAATGATCCCACTATTTTGGAGGGTGTTGAATCTTTTCACAATATTGATAAAAGTAGATTTGGAGAGGTCATGACATTATTTAGTGATGAATCCACTATTTTGGAAGAGGTTCCAATTGACTATGATAAAAAGTTGCTATCTATGATGATTATTGTGATGACATGTATGCTATAAAGAATAACGATAACCATGAAACTTTTCATCATGATTTTAATTTTCAATTGGATTATGTCAATGAAGTATCACATGATAGTTATTTTTTTGAGTTTGCTCCCACTATTATGAATGAGAAGAAATTTGCTTATGTGGAGAGTAATATAATTTCTATGATTGCGAATCATGAAAAGAATGCTTTATGTGATGTTATACTGTTGAATTCATTCATGATGCTACTTAAAATTATTATGAGAAAGGAACATATGCTTGTAGGTATTTCAATAATATCAAGTTTCCTCTCTTTATGTTGAAAATCTTGAAGTTTTGCTTGTTCTACCTTCCTATGCTAGTTGATTCTTGCTCCCATAAATTGTTTGCTCACAAAATCCCTATGCATAGGAAGTGGGTTAGACTTAAATGTGCTAGTCATATGCTTCGTGATGCTCTCTTTATGGTTTAATTCTTATCTTTCATGTGAGCATCGTTGAAATCATCATGCCTAGCTAAAAAGGCATTAAAGAAAATCGCTTATTGGGAGCAACCCAAATTACCCCTACTGTTTTTCTATGTTCACATGATTAGGCTACTATACTAATCATGTTTTATAGCTTTTGTCACAATGAAGTGCTAAGTAAAGCCTTTGGGATAGTGTGGATTATAGTTGACTTGATTCTGTGCAAAAACAGAAAATTTTGTTCTCAGTCCAGGAATTTTGAAAATTCACTGGAATGTTTTTTGATCTGAATTTTTTACACATGATTTATATACAAATTTTCTATGTTTTCCTAATTTTTCAGATTTTTGGAGTTACAGAAGTATACAAACTTTCCTGATTACTATAGACTGTTCTGTTTTCGACAGATTCCATTTTCATTATGTTAATCCCCAAGTGCAGGAAATCGTCGTAGCAATTTCCAAAGGTGGAAGTGATAAGTATGGAGTGTCGAACCCACAAGTAGCTAAAGGTAAGATCAATATTCTCTCAAGTCCTATCTGCCACTTATACGACTCTATGTACACCGAATGTTTGCTTCCAACTAGATACAAGAAATAAAACTACGTTGTGGGTATGAAGAGGATAACTTTGCATGATATCAGAGAGCTAAAATATAAAAGTAGGTGTTGTTATCATAAAGTTAGAATATATTACTAAATATTATAAATAGCGAGTGTGGAATAATGATGGATCGGTGTGCGGAATTATCCTAGGCAATTGTTAACAACACCGGTAGTCGTCATTGCAATTTCATACGAGGGAGAGGCATAAGCTAACATACTTTCTCTTCTTGGATCACATGCACTTATGATTGGAACTCTAGCAAGCATCCGTAACTACTAAAGATCATTAAGGTAAAACCCAACCATAGCATTAAAGCATCAAGTCCCCTTTATCCCATACGCCACAACCCCCTTACTCGGGTTTATGCTTCTGTCACTCAAGAAACCCACTATAAGTGAATCATGAATGTATTGCAACACCCTACAGCGGGAATCCCTCATGCTTGCGCAACACGGAGGGCACAATAGGATAGCACCAAAATAAAACATACAACTCATACCAATCTAGATCATCAATCAACCCAAAGACAAAAGATATATACTCAAAACATCATAGGATGGCAACACATCATTGGATCATAATATGTGGCATAAATTAAAGAACCATGTTCAAGTAGGGATTACAGCGGGGTGCGGGAGAGTGGACCGCGTAAAAGAGATAAGGATGGTGATGATGGTGGTGATCTTGATGAAGATGATCACCGCGGCGATGATTCCCCTCCTGATGGCACTCCGGCTCCACCGAGAGAGAGAAGAAGAGGTCCTCCCCCTTGTGCTTCCTCCTCCATGGCATCCCTCCTTGATGGGGAGAGGTTCCCCATCTGGTCCTTGGCCTTCATGGCGATGATGGCCCCTCCGAGATCCTTCCCCATGGCCTCCGGTGATGATGGCCCCCTCCAGCAGGGTGCCAGACAGGGCCTAGATTGATTTCTCGTGGCTACAGAAGCTTGCGGCGGCTTCTGATCTATGTTATTTTCTGGAGGTTTCTGTATTTATAGGAATTTTTGGCATCAGTATCACGTCAGGGGGTCTCCGAATCATCCACGAGATAGGGGCCCATGCCCACGGGGGGTGGGCGCGCCTCCCACCCTCGTGGTTAGCCCGGGACTCTTCTAGCCCAACTCTTTTACTCCAGGGGCTTCTTTTGGTCCATAAAAAACCATCAAAAATTGGCACGTCAATTGGACTCTATTTGGTATTCCTTTTCTGTAAAACTCAAAAACAAGGAAAAAACAGAAACTAGCACTGCCTCTAGGTTAATAGGTTAGTCCCAAAAATCATATAAAATAACATATAAATGCATATAAAACATCTACGATGGATAATATAATAGCATGAATAATTCATAAATTATAGATACGTTGGAGACATATCAGCATCCCCAAGCTTAATTCCTGCTCGTCCTCGAGTAGGTAAATGATAAAAGAAATAATTTATGAAGTGTGAATGCTAGTAGGTGCACAAGTTTGATCAATGATAATTTCAATCACCTCTTCTAGCATCATTATATGTCATAACAGTAGCTCATCTCATAATACTTTTCATGATCAAGTAACAAGCTATTCACATGTTAAAGTATAGATCATAAACTTTCTTGAAAACTAACAAACAATGCTCTTAGTCATCAAACAATTGCAATTCATCTTATTTTCAGGAAGGGTCTATGTAAGAGCTTTGATTTAGAAAATCCCACATACTCAACTATCTTAGAGTCTTTCACAATTGCTAACACTCATGCGATATTTATGGGTTCAAAGTTTTAATCGGACACAGAGAAAGATAGGGGCTTATAGTTTTGCCCCCCAACCTTTTACCTCAAGGGTAATGTCAACAAAAATACTTTATGAAAACCTACATCCAAGTGGATATATATATATATATATATATATATATATATATATATATATATATATATATATATATATATATATATATCCAGATCGCTCCAACACAAAGTGCTTGCCAAAGGAAAAAGTGTAAAAAGAAAAGGTGATGATCACCATGACTCTTGTATAAGGGTAGAAGATAAAAGTAAAAGATAGGCCCTTCGCAGAGGGAAGCAGAGTTTTTCATGCGATTTTAAGGTTGGATGCAAAAAATCTTAATGCAAATAACGTCACTTTATATTGCCACTTGTGATAGAGACCTTTATTATGCAGTCCGTTGCTTTTATTTCTTCCCTATCACAAGTTCGTAAAAAGCTTATTTTCTTTGTACTAATAGATCATACATATTTAGAGAGCAATTTTTATTGCATGCACTGATGACAACTTACTTGAAGGATCTTACTCAATCCATAGGTAGGTATGGTGGACTCTCATGGAAAAACTAGTTTAAGGGATGTTTAGAAGTACAAGTAGTATTTCTACTTGGTGCAAAGAATTTGGCTAGCATTAGAGGGAAAGGCAAGCTCAACATGTTGGATGATCCAAGATAATATAACGTTTCGGATATAGGAAAACATATTCCATTAAGTTGTCTTCCTTGTCGAAAATCAACCTTTTAGCATGTCATATTTTAATGAGTGCTCACAGTTCCAAAAGATGTCCAGGATAGTATATTTATATGTGAAATCTCTCTTCCGCTAATATTCTTTCATGAATTGTTCAAGTGACCAATTCTGCGTTTGCTAACTTTCAATAAGTTTACTACCTATACTTATTCTATGTGAAGTCACCCCATGGTATAAGCATATGAAACATATATAAATTCAGATTTATGATATTCAATTCATTCAACCATTTACTCATAGGATATACGTGAAGTGCGTGAGTAAATGACAAACTACTCCAAAAAGATATAAGTGAAGAACACTGAGTAGTCAAATAATTAACTAGCCATGGGAGGATTCTTTTTAATTCGAGATTTCAGATCCAATGATTTTATTCAAACAGCAAGTAAAATTGAAAATACGCTCCAAGCAAAACACATATCATGTGACGAATAAAAATATAGCTCCGAGTAAAGTATACCGATAGTATTGAAGACGAAAGAGGGGATGCATTCCGGGGCATCCCCAAGCTTAGGCGCTTGAGTCTTCCTTGATTATTACCTTGGGGTGCCACGGGCATCCCCAAGCTTAGGGTCTTTCTGCTCCTTATTCTACTCATATCAATACCTCACCCAAAGCTTGAAAACTTCAATCACACAAAACTTAACGGAACTTCGTGAGATAGGTTAGTATGATAAAGTGTAAACCATTCTCTTTGGTACTGTCAAAGACAAGGTTCATAATTGTTCTCACACAATGCCTACTTTACCATATCATTTCTACAATTTATATTGAGAAATATAAGCCATAGAAACTAGAAAACAAGCAAACTATGTAATGAAAACAGACTCTGTCAGAAACAGAACAGTCTGTAATGATATGAACAACAACCATACTTATGCTACTCCAAAAATTATGAAACAAATTGGTGGACGTGAGAAATTTGTCTATTAATCTTCTGAAGAAAGAATCAACTGAAAATCACTCTTCTGTAAAAATGTGGCTGCTAATCCCGTGAGCGCAAAGTTTCTGTTTTTTGCAGCAAGATCACATTAACTTTCACCCAAGTCTTCCTGAAGGTCTTACTTCGCAATTTATTGAAATAAAAGCTATAAAACATGATTACTACATTAGCTTAATCATGTAAACACACAAAGACATCAAGTGTAGATATTGGGTTGTCTCCCAAAAAGTGCTTTTCTTTAATGCCGTTTAGCTAGGCATGATGATTTCAATGATGCTCACATAAAAGAAAAGAATTGAAACATAGAGAGAGCATCATGAAGAATATGAATAGCACATTTAAATCTAACCCAGTTCCTATGCCTAGGGATTTTTTGAGCACATAATTTATAGGAACAAGAATCAACTAGCATAGGAAGGCAAAACAAGTATAACTTCAAAACTTTAAGCACATAGAGAGGAAACTTGGTATTATTGCAACTCCTATAAGCATAAATTACTCCCTCATAATAATTTTCAGTAGCATCATGAATGAATTCAATAATATAACCATCACATAAAGCATTCTTTTCATGATCTACAAGCATAGAAATTTTTCTACTCTCCACATAAGCAAAATTCTTCTCATTCGGAATAGTGGGATCACTAATTCCTAAAGTTGACACTCTTCCAAACCCAGTTTAGATGATAGTATTATTCATACTCCAAAAGATATAACTGAAGTTCATGGAGCATTCTATAACTAATATATACTAACCAATATCCAAGATCAAAATATGTAAGTGAAGCACACGAAGCATTCTATAAAACAATACTCAAAAGATTTAAGTGAAGCACAAAGAGCAGTTCTATAAGATCATACTTAAAAGATAGAAGTGAAGCTCATGAAGTATTCTATAAATAAATGAAGGGCTAACTCATACTTGCATGGTTCTTAAAGGAAAAACAGAAACACAAAGGACACAAATCATGTGAACAAAACAAAAACCGAGGTATACCGATATTTGTTGAAGAAGAAAGATGGGATGCCAACCGGGGCATCCCCAAGCTTAGATGCTTGTTATTTACTTGGGGAGCCCTGGTAATACCCAATCTTGAACTCTTGCCTCTCTTTATTTTTCTCATATTTATAGCTCCTCGATCTTCGAACACTTCATCCACACAAAACTTTAACAAAAACTTTGTGAGATCCGTTAGTGTAATAAAGTAAACTACCACTTTAAGGTACTATAATGAACTAATTCTTTATTTATATTGGTGTTAAACCTACTGTATTCCAACTTATCTATGGTTCATACCCCCCGATACTAGCCATAGATTCATCAAAATAAGCAAACAACACGCGAAAAACAGAATCAGTCAAAAACATGACAGTCTGTAGAATCTGGAAGTTTAGTAAACTTCTGTAACTCCAAAAATTATGAAATAAATGTGAAAATTTGAACAATATTTACATAAGTAATGTTCAAAAAGTTTCATACCCATTTGGACTTCCAATAAAAAAATGTAAAATCACGCGCTACAGCCAAAGTTTCTGTTTTTGTTCTGCACATAGTAAACAAGCAATCTAATCATCCTAAAACCAAAGCTTGGCACATTATTTTTATAACACAACGGATATGTACAAGGGGATAATTATGTACAGAGAAACTTCCAAGAAAAATTATACATTGTTTCCGTGAGCATGAACGCAAGTGCTCAAGGTCGACCCTCACTTCTTCAATGCATAACTTTCCAATCACTTCTCTTTTTGAAAAACTTTTTTAGGCATGAGAGGCAAGTAATTTTTTTTTGCATTTTCATTCTTTAAATTTTTTTGTATGTATCACCCACAACTAAATAGAAACAAAAAGGAAAAACAAAATCTAATTAGTGAAGAAAGCAAACAAGCACACACGAGAATATCAACCCCACACTATTGCTCCCCAGCAACGGCGCCAGAAAAGAGCTTGATAATCCCCAAGTGCAGGGAATCATCGTAGCAATTTCCAAAGGTGGAATTGATAAGTATGGAGTGTCGAACCCACAAGGAGCTACAGGTAAGATCAATATTCTCTCAAGTCCTATCTGCCACTGATACGACTCTACGTACACCGAACGTTTGCTTCCAACTAGATACGAGAAGTAAAACTATGTTGTGGGTATGAAGAGGATAACTTTGCATGATATCGGAGAGCTAAAATATAAAAGTAGGTGCTATTATCATAAATTTAGAATATATTACTAAATATTATAAATAGAGAGTGTGGAATAATGATGGATCAGTGTGCGGAATTATCCTAGGCAATTGTTAACAAGATCGGTAGTCATCATTGCAATTTCATATGAGGGAGAGGCATAATCTAACATACTTTCTCTTCTTGGATCATATGCACTTATGATTGGAACTCTAGCAAGCATCTGCAACTACTAAAGATCATTAAGGTAAAACCCAACCATAGCATTAAAGCATCAAGTCCCCTTTATCCCATACGCCACAACCCCCTCACTCGGGTTTATGCTTTTGTCACTCAAGCAACCCACTATAAGCGAATCATGAACGTATTGCAACACCCTACAACGAGAATCCCTCACACTTGCACGACACGAAGGGCACAATAGGACAACACCAAAATAAAACATACAACTCGTACCAATCTAGATCATCAATCAACCCAAAGACAAAAGATATCTACTCAAAACATCATAGGGTGGCAACACATCATTGGATCATAATATGTGGCATAAAGCACCATGTTCAGGTAGGGATTATAGCGGGGTGCGGGAGAGTGGACCGCGTAAAATAGATGAGAATGGTGATGATGATGGTGATGTTGATGAAGACGATCACGCGGCGATGATTCTCCTCCTGATGGAACTCCGGCGCCACCGAGAGAGAGAAGGAGAGGTCCTCCCCCTTGTGTTTCCTCCTCCATGGCCTCCCCCCTGGATGGGAAGAGGTTCCCCCTCTGGTCCTTGGCCTTCATGGCGATGATGGTCCCTCCGAGATGCTTCCCCATGGCCTCCGGTGATGATGGCCCCCTCCGGCAGGGTGCCAGAGAGGGCCTAGATTGATTTCTCGTGGCTACAGAGGCTTGCGGCAGCTTCCGATCTAGGTTATTTTCTGGAGGTTTCTATATTTATAGGAATTTTTGGCGTCGGTCAGGGGGGTCTCCGAATCGTCCATGATATATGGGCCCACGCCCATGTGGGGTGGGCGCTCCCCCCACCCTTGTGGACAGCTCGGGACTCTTCTGGCCCAACTCTTTTACTCCAGGGGCTTCTCTTGGTCCAAGAAAAAATCATCAAAAATTGGCACGTCAATTGGACTCCGTTTGGTATTCCTTTTCTATAAAACTCAAAAACAAGGAAAAAACAGAAACTGGCGCTGGGCTCTAGGTTAATAGGTTAGTCCCAAAACTCATATAAAATAACATATAAATGCATATAAAACATCTACATTGGATAATATAATAGCATGAATACTTCATAAATTATAGATACATTGGAGACGTATCACATCCCCTCTTTCGTCTTCAATCCGTCGGGTAGATTTACTTAAGGCTATATTTTTGTTCACCACACGATATGTGTGTTTCTTGGAGCGTCATTTTGTTTTATTAGACTTTACTTTCTGTCATTTAGAATAAGGTTTTGTATCTTTTATTTCAATAAAAGTTTCAAGGATAGCCTTCACTATGCTGAATTTGCAAATATATGAGTTGTTGTTCCAAAACAAAAAGTTTTCTATGATTGTCCGGATATTTGTGAATAGTCAGAACATGATAAAATCTTGAAATTTTTACACAATGAGTAACAACAGATTTTTTATCACTACAAAAAAATACACCTGATGATACATGTTTGTCACAGTAGGTCATGTTTTTTGTCATGCATGTACATCCATGATGATTTTATGACAGAATCAAGATAGTCATACATGTGATGTCGTAGAAGTGTTCCATGACATTAACAAAATTATAATCATGGAAGTGTCCACTTCCATGACGATAAATCACGCATCATAGAAGTGCTTTGGTCAAGGGTGACCGACACATGGCATCCACCATAACGAGTCGCCGTTAAGCTATCGGGTCCGGTTTTTGATCCGATACCCCGTTAACAGCCCAGAACAATGGTGATTTTCCACATGTAAATTTCTCATTGGCCGAAGGAAACACGTGTCAGCTAGTCATTGGGTCAGATAGGCGCCTATGATATGTCAACACATGCGAAGGCCTAACACTGGTCCATTTAGCTTACAAAGGCCGGCCCATTTGACTTGGTCAAAAGTTAGCGGGACAGCCCATGAAAAGCCTGTTAATGGTCTGTTTACATATAGCCCATTTTACGGCTCTGTAACTCACGACCCATTAGGGCCTTCCCAAAATCGGCCTGACAGCATCATGTGGGCCATCGAATATAACACCAGCCCGTTTCACTTCAGCCCATGTATGGCCCATGACGTCTTTCTGCCCATATGAGGCCTTGTGTATCTTTAGGCCCTTTAGTGGCCCACGGTGATTATGGCGCATAATGAACAGTAAATTTCTTTGTACCCATTAACGACCCATGATTTCCATGGGCCATTTCCAGCCCATGTTAGCTTTCGGCCTACTGATGGCCCATACGTTCTTGGGCTCCTTTACGACCCTCGACTACTTCTAGCCCGTTAGTGGTCCGTTCCCCTAATGGGCCAAATACAACCTATGGCTAGAATCAGCCTGTTTGTGGCTTGTTAACCCGTTGCGCCGTTTGCAGCCCATCCTATATTCTCGTCCATTAACGACCTGTTATGCCTGTGATGGAATTAAGCCTTTGCTGTCTTCCAGCCTATTAATGGCCCGTTGCCGTGCTGGACCGATACCAATTAAGCCCGTTTACGGCCCATGTGGACCCATTTATCCGACGGCCCATGTGGACCCATTTATCCGACGGCCCAAGGCCCACCGATTCTACAGCCTGTTGGAAGCCCATTTATCCAACGACCTGTTGGAGGCCCATTTATCCAATGGTCCGTTTATGCCCATGGTTGTTGCGGCCACTAGCAAACCAGGGAAAAAGAAGATTAGGAAATAAATAAGCCCGAAACTAACACTAGGCTATTAAGGCAAACACATATTACATCCACTGGGCATCAAAGTTCGCCACCAGCGCAAATATAGGGAACACCCTACAATATACAAAAATGGCTTGATCTTTTCTTCAGCCGGTGGCTGCACGTTAAGAACAAATTTTGTATCGTAACAAAACAAAATACAACCATAAAACAAAAGGAAGGTTGGCATGAAAGTTAACAGTCTGGCAGATAAATGCACCACCAGAAGTTCAGAAGCTTAGTTCATTTGACCTGACTGATATGTTTTCATGTTGTACTGTCCGATGGAGCACCATAACCTTCACCTTCATTTCTCCTAGGCTCCCGAACAACATAGGAAATGTCTAATAGTCTGGTTTCAAAACCATGCATATCTTGACGACATCGAACAATGGTTGTCCTTGTTTCAAAAAGGGTCTCTGTTAGGGAATGGACTTGTGTCTGGAGCACAGATATAACATTGTTTTGAGCTTGCATATCTTGATCATGAGGTAGTTTCGACGAGATTGCCTTAACAACCAACCCAGTATTATGAAGGAACATGCTTTTGGCACTGTTAGTGGAGAGGTAATGACCCACTGCAGCAATACGTGACATTGCATTTATAGTTGCCTCTTCACCTTCAAAAGGTGGCGGTTCCACCATTTTTTCCATAGCTTGCTAAAAAGTTGAGTTTTTACATTAGTACTACTAGAACAGAAGATATTAAGTACACAACAAAACCGAACAAAATAGCTTTGGTCTATATACAAAACTTATTTTTGTGAACACGTGTAAATATATTAGTTGTATTTTGCTGCAAAGTACATAATAAAACCAGGTTCCAAACATATGACTATGTACCATGGCTAATGTATTGTGTATTTCTTCACATTGGACTGACATCTAAGGATAAAGAGACAAAGTTTATAATACAGTAAGCATAGTATTATCACAAAACAACTGAGAACAGACAAAAAGGCAATTGTAACATTGTGTGGGCAAGTCCAGCACGGAACTAAATTACATATCAAGATCAAAGGAACATCACTCCTCTCTTTTAAACCTTGTAAGGTGAAATGATACGCTAAGAAAATTGTGTATAAAATTAAAAAGAGTAAAAGACATTGGCTGCAAACCATGCAGTTCAATGCACAAGGATTAAGGACTTACAATAGCGGCTTTTACTGGTGTAGTCATGCCCCTCGTCTTGCTGGTTTGACAATCCTTGAAGATATCCATAGCAATTGGTTCAGGTGCTTTTTGGTCCTTGCGGGCTTTCCTATGCATTTGGAACAAGTCAATATAGATCTGATAATACAGCACAGTGAAAAGAGTGAAACAGCAGCTAATTACAAGAGCCTCCCAGTGTGCAATATAGCTACGAGATCCTGTTGTCTATTGGAATTTCACTTTCGTACGGTTGGCCTTGTTCTTTGAATAGTTCACCTACAAGAAGATAGATTTGTGAGGCACATGCGTAAATAGGAGTCCAACATGTGATCTGATCACATACATATAACATAGTTGATACTTTGGATTAGACCAGTGTTTAATGAGGCCTCTCCAATCTTCATCCGATATATTTTCCACTGGAGATGTTTGGGCAAGTTCATAGTTAGCCTTGCCTTCAAAGTGAGTTTTCCTCAAGTTATAACGATATTGCCACAGAGAAGACTTGAAAACATGGGTGCAAGCTTGTCTGGTTGCATCATCCTGGTTATCCAACTTGAACCTCATCTGTTGAAAATTATGGAGTCTCATTATCAGCAACCTAGAAAGTATGGGACAGAGCAAGACGATATTACAAGTTTCCATACATAACCATACTTATAGATAAATGGTCGAGGAAGGTGTTGAACTAGATTTCGTCTTTTTCATTCCTGTACTGAATCCATGTTAGGAGGATACATAACCATACTTCCTCCTCTGCATGACACCTAACGGCAACCGCTGCCTTTGATACTAACTTGGCTTATTCTATAGCATCACGTGGCCTTTTTAAACCTGCCTCAAAATGGACCTCCATTCTTCCTCCTCTAGATTTAGTTAACCTATCTAGCATTATCCCTGATGTTTGTTTACTCTTGCGCCTAGGTGCTAGTCCAACAACAAACATAGGAAGTGTTAGTGTACATCAAGCTATGAGACTACATATAAAGAAGCATGCAACTGTAACTTGACTCCAGCAACTACCTTCTAGTTGTTGAAGCTCACAAGTTTCATCTGATCTTGCCAACTCATATTGTGTCAAGAGTACTTGGGAAGTAGTGTCAGGTGGCAAGGGAGCTTGGGAACGTGCTGCTACCTCAGGTGACGCATGAGTAACTCGTGCAGCTAGTGGTACGTTGGAAGGTGTTGCAACAACTAGGGTCATCTTTGGTTGTTTGGTGGCAACTATTTGTTTCTATTTGGCTAGTTTTGTAGCTAGTTTAGCACGGGATACCGCGTTTGTACATGTTTTCGCTGGATTTTGACCTTCTATTGCACCACCAGTACCAGCAGAATCTGCATTATTCGGCTGCTTCTATTTCCGTGTGACCTTAGTACTAACACCATCCCCTTTCATTTCGTCTTCCTTCCTATATCTCTGTGCCATGTTAAGTCAAGTCGACAAGAAAAAGGAATAAAATTTTAGTTCTTCAGAACAGATTGATGCGTGATACAAACGAACGGAACTTTGATGTTAGACAACCACATGATAGGAGGATGTAATATGTACGAAAAACAGGATGTCATGAGATAATCAGAACTATGACGAGTAAACTAAGCAGGCGGCATTTCAATAAATTAGAAGAAATGCAATGGAAGGTAGACACCATATAAAAGATTCTACAAATATCGCTCTGCCAAGTTAACAGTGTCTCGTCATAACTGGCATTTATACAAATGTGAAGCAGTACAAGAAATAAATCATATGCAAGATGCAAACAACATCACACTACCAAGTTAAAGGTTTCTCGTCATTAGTGCCATTGCATAGTCATAGCAATGCATATTCACAACTTGTGATGTGTAAACTAAGCAGAAGGCGTTTCAACAAATTAGAAGTAATGAAAGCTATACACCATATGTAAGACGGAACGAATATCACTATATCAAGTTAAGACTGTCTCGTCATTAGCGCCATTTCAGCAAATTAGTAGTACAAGCTAGAAAATAATGCGATATGTAAACTATATCATACTCCCAAGTTAAACGTGTCTTGTGAAAAGTGATTGTTGCACTTTACACAACAGTAGTACTTTGATGTAAGAACATGGTGTGATAGACAGATAGTGTATGTTCTAGAAACAGGAACAGGTATGATATGAGGATGCAATATGTACGAAAAACAGGACAGCATGGCATATTCACAACTAATTGTGTAAACTAAGCAGAAGTAATTTAATCAAATTACAAGCAATACAAGTGAGACACCGTATGGAACATGCAAGACAATATCACACTTCCAAGCTAGAGAAAGCGCCTTGGATGCTGGTTTCGCCAGAAGACCGCCATCAGTCCTTGCCTTATTTTTTTCCTTCCTTTTTCTTAATTGCATTTTCTTGTCAAGTCAAACCCACAAGAAAAATAAATAAAAATTCGCTTTCCAGAACTCATTGATGCAGGATGCTGACGAGCACTACTTTAATGTAAGGCAACCGCTTGATAGGATGATTGAATGTGTAAGAAAAAAGGACAGCATTGCATATTCAAAGCTATGATGTGTAAACTAAGCAGAAGGCATTTCAGCAAATGAGAAGCAATGAAAGCTAGACACCATATGAAAGATGTAACGAATATCACTCTACCAAGTTAAAATTGTCTCATCATAAGTGCCATTTCAACAAATTAGAAGTAGTACAAGCTAGAAAAGAATGCGAGATGTAACCTATATCACACTCCCAAGTCAAACGTGTCTTGTGATATGTGATAGTTGCAGGTTACACAACAGTATTGCTTTGATGTAAGAACATGGTGTGATAGACAGATATTGTATGTTTTAGAAACAGGAACACGTGTCTGATTCACTAGTATAATGTGTAAAGTAAGCAGATGGAATTCAACAAAATTAGAAGCAATACAAGCTAGACATCATACATAACATGCAACCACATAAACAGTGCCAAGTTAGAGGGAGCACCTATGATGGTGCACTAGGGGGGACGTGCTCATCATCAACACAGCTATGTTGAGTGTCTATGCATGTGTTGTCTTCCAAATCTTCTTGGGGGGTGGTGGAGTAGAATCTATAGAGGCCCTCTATTTGGAAAGAGCACCTTTATCCACTGCCTTGCTAATTTCCTTCCGCTTTATTGATTTTGAATTGTCAAGTAAAACTGACAAGAAAAAGCAATAAAATTCACTTTTCAGAACTCATTCATGCATGATACTAACAATCACTACTTTGATGTAAGGCAAACACATGATACCAGGATGGAATATGTACGAAAAATAGGACGACATGTCATATTCACAATTGTTTGTGTAAACTAAGCAGAAGCCATTTCAACAAATAAGAAGCAATGCAAGCTAGACACCACATGAAAGATACAACCAATATGACTCTGCCAAGTTAAAAGCGTCCCATCAGAAATGGCATTTCAACAAATTAGAAGCAGCGCATGCTATAAATCATATGAAAGATGCAACTAATATCGCACTGCATATACTAAAGGTGTCTCGTCATATTGATCGATGAGGGATAAAAAAAACAATAGTTTTATGTAAGGACATGCTTAATAGACAGATGTACTATGTACTAAAAACAGGAAGGCATGTCACATTAACAAGTATAATGTATAAACTAAGCAGAATATCACATGCAATTTAACCAGATTGGAAGAATTACAATCTAGACACCAAATGCAACATGCAACCACATATCACGCTGGCAAGTTAGAGCAAGCACCTGCGATGCCAGTGTAGGGGAAATGCGGTAATCAATTACAGAGCTAAATTCACTATCTTCATATAGCCATGCTGTTTCTTGAGAATCATGTGGGGAGGCTGACGCTGCATTCTTTAAATGAAGGATCTTTTCTCGTAGTAGTCCTCTGGCCTGACTGCCTCATCATAGGTGATTAATGAGGGCTACACAAGAACATCAGTTTGATGTAAGAACATGGTTAATATACAGATGTACTAGTATGTACCAAAAATATGAAGGCATGTCATATTCAAAGGTATAATGTGTAAGCTAAGCAGATGCAGTTTAACCAAATTGGAAGTAATACAAGCTAGACACCATATGCAACATGCAACCACATATGACAACACAAAGTTAAAGCAAGCACCTAGGATGGTGGTTCATCGCAAGCGAGATCATCAACTCCAGAGCTACGTTTACCATCTCCATCTATTAAACATCCAACCTTTAAAGCGTCGACACGTGCCTTGCCTGCGCGCGAAGAAAGTAGGAGAGACTTCTCTCTTTTATTTCGTGCTTCTGTCAAGGCAGAGCCTGAAATACCCATGCATGAAAACACAATAGTGAGAGTATGGGTGAAGTGTGTGCAGAGCTAGTGCACTTTAAAAGTAGCAGATTGCAGGTGGTTGAAAAATAAATGATAGGAGACATATGATAGCTCTACAACATTGCATGGCAACCAAAATTAGATTCTACTCCGTATGATTCTGTAATATATGAGCACAGGGATGGCTGGGAAATGCAGGTACTCCTCCAGCATACCACCACATGTGGTCCTATCAAAATAACAGTCGACTGAAAATAAATAGGTCAGTCGATTTTTTATGAACCATCTGATCTATAAGGAACGGGCAGATGGCATTCGTCTACCTCCCGCCAGCCACTATTGACGATCTTTCTTGAACCGCCAGCGACCAACAACCCAGACCCCTGCCTCCGCCGCCCCGCCCTCCCCTAGACCTCACACCACCGTCGTGCTTGGCAGCGCCCCCCGACCATCCCTTTAATCCCGGCCGACCTCCAGATCAGGCGCCAGCAGCTCCTAGGCCCCACACACCCCTAAGATAAACACCAAGGCGCTGCTTCCCCGGCGTAATAGGCGGACTAGCGCCTGTTATGCCGGGGAATGCTTCCTCTAATCAGGAATCAACTGACCAGGAATTGAAATCCAGGGGGGCGACGAACCTCTAGCTAAGGTGAAATAGCATTTGAGGAGAAACCTTGTGCATTGCGAGTTATGTAGCGACCATGATCGCAATGGACCGAAGACTTTGTGCTTAAGTGTCATCCCTGGATCGGTAATGCTGACACACACAGTACTCGAGGAATTATAACAGAGTTCAATACACTTATTACATCGAGCCCTCATAAAGAGTATGATTACACAAAAATATCATGGCTGAAGGCTATCTAAACTAAATAACTACGGAAGCTTCAAAGGTAAATGAGTCCATCAACTCCAACGACATAGCTGAGTGCTAGACAACGACCTATCGCACCTTATTCGTCGTCTAAGTAGTTTGGAACATGAGACGTTGCAGCCGTGTAGGTTAGCACATTGAATATGCTGGCAGAGTTACACTGTAAAGCAATGAATGCAAGAACTATATCTACATGCAATATTTGGCTGGTGGAGGCTCTAAGTTCAATTTTGCATAAAGCTAGTTTTTCCCTACAACAAAGGAATAAATTTATTTAAACTACTCCCAAGTTGTACCAATATTTGAGAAGGTTCCTCCAACTCAAATCCCAATTAAAGAAGTATCATCATTAAACCCAATTTAATTAAAGAGTGATGAGATCAACAATAATATCCAATTCCAGATACTCAAGATGTCCATAATCGGGGACACGGCTAACCATGATTAGTTTTTACACTCTACAGAGGTTGCGCACTTTTCCCCACAAGAATCGACCACATCCATGATCGAAAGATCGAGACATGGTCTTTCTAAAGCATTAACTCTCTACTCCGGGCAGACCGGTACACCTACTTTCCCCTACATATTCTAGTACACCTCTTCGAGAGCTCATACAACTTACTCAACTATGCCAGAGCCCATAATGGCTTGTGGCTGCACATGGAAGTTTCTAGGCATGAAATATCATATGATCCCTTTGAGCCTGGTTGGCGAATCGAGGAAAAATCACACGAGCACTCAGGGATTTCCCTAATGGACAAACACTGGATTCTCCAGGTGCCCCAACCAATCCACCCAGATGTGTATTAAAGTTGCCACCTTAATGTTATCCAAGATTAATAACTCTCATAACTTCCATGTGAATCACGAACCAAACCCCCTCTACGAGCATGGCTAAGCAATAATAAAGCATAACATATATTCCCGGGGTGTTCAAAAGGTATTAGGTTCCTACCTCAATTACTACAACCAAACCACATGCTCCCAATCCTACTCATGCAAATATTTGAGAGGCAATCTAATGCATAGTAAAAAATGGGTATAGAAGAGTATGATCAAAGTGTAACTTGCCTTGCTGATGATCTGCAAACTCTAGGGATTCGTATTAATAAGCTTCGCACTCCGGATAATCTAGCATAGACAAACAGTAGCATACATAAGCAATCACTCAAACGAAACAAAGGGAAATCAAGAAAAGATCCGAATAAAACTCGAAACAAGCAAACATTTAAACTAAATAGAAAACAAACCCTAACAGCATTATTTTCATGCGGATTAGATCTGAACAGTAGGTACATGTGAATAGCTATGATTTGCAAAAAGAATCAACTCAAACGGAGACACGCAACTCAAGATACGAACAAAACAAGATCGTTTACTAATCTGAACTAAACTCAAATTTTAAATTGTCAAAATCATGTTCAAGTTGGGTAACTAGAAATAAGAGATCATAACGAAGATTTAGGCGCTGGTTTCATCTAATTTGGACAAACGAGCAAAAAGTTACGCTAGTTCTAAGATCAGGGGCAAAATCATGAGAAAGCTATTCACGGATAGGTCCCTGGCCGAAAATAAAACTAAAAAGAAAAACCTACAGTACGAACGTTCGCTAACAGAACTAAACGAACGAAAAGCGTTCGTTAAATGATCTAACCAGTGAACGTTTACTAATTAGACTAAAACAAAAACCAAAAACAGATCTAATTCTAAACAGACGAAACCAAAAAAAAACTGAGAGAAAAACCGAAAGAACCGGAGTCCAGCGTCCGCACGGGAGAGGAAGGCGGCGGCAACTCGGATGGGCCGGCTGGGCTTCGACCGAGTTAGTCTGGAACTTTTTTTAAAATAAATTCACCGCGAAGAAAAATACGAATAAAAAATAAAAAAATTCCAAAAATTCCAAAAAACAATTTTCATCGTCCAAACCTAATATTTTGGACAAGATGAACATTTTCTGGACTAAAATGCAATTTTCAAAAATGCATGTTTTCTCTAATTCAAATAAAATAATAATTTGATTTTAAAATTTCTTCTTCAATGTTTCTCTTCTTTTGAAGAAGTCATATTATCTTCTCTCATTTATTTTTGTTATTGAAAATTATTAGAAAGAAAATTATTAAAATCAAATTGATCCTCTTTTCAAATTTGAACTAAATTCAAATATGAAAATTTAGTGAAACCTCCAACTCTTTCCTTGGGTCCTTGAGTTTCTTAAGATTTCTAGGATCACAACAAAATGCAAGTAAACTATGAAATGCATATGATGATCTATGTATAACATCCAAATTGAAAATTGGGATGTTACAAACCTACCACCCTTAAGATGAATGTCGCCCTCGAGATTCGGGTTGGTCAGCCAAAAGTTTTGGGTGGTCCTTGCGAAGATCTTCTTCTTGCTTCCAGGTGGCTTCCTCCTCGGTATGATGGCTGCACTGAACTTTGCAAAACTTGATAACCTTGCTGCGAGTAACTCGACTGGAAAAATCGAGAATCTTGACCGGCTTCTCTTCATAGGTCAGATCACTATCCAACTGAATTGCTTCCAGTGGCACTGTATCCCTCAGAGGAATATCGACCATCTCTGCATGGCACTTCTTCAGCTGGGAAACGTGAAACGCATCATGAACTCCTGACAATCCTTCAGGCAGTTCCAACTTGTACGCAACTTCTCCCATGCATTCTAAAACTCTGTATGGTCCCACAAAACGTGGTGCTAGCTTTTCCTTGACTCCAAAACATTTAACTCCTTGAAGTGGGGACACACGAAGATATGCTCGGTCTCCGACTTCATAAGCTACCTCCTTGCGTTTAGTATCCGCATAACTCTTCTGCCTGGATTGGGCTACCTTGAGTCTGTCTCGAATCAAGTTAACCTTCTCCTCAGACTCACTAATTAAGTCTGGTCCAAACAACTGTCGATCTCGAACTTCATCCCACGATAGTGGTGTCCTGCACCTCCTTCCGTACAAGGCTTCGAAAGGGACCACCTTCATCTGACTTGATAACTTTTGTTATAGGAGAACTATGCATAGGGCAAATTATCATCCCAACACTACAACAAAAACCCTCATATAGCAACGCATATCTACCAACGATGGTAGCATGTGTTGTTCGATTCCACTTCTCACCTCCCACGCCCCACGCAGAGCTAATCTCCCTCTGTCCACCTCCAAATTATCTGTACCTCTAACATGCGAATATCACGCAGCTGTCGGTGTACCAAAGTAGGGGCACTCCTTTGTACCCCTTACTTGTGCGCGGGTAGTCAGAGCCACGGGCCGAAGCCACACATAGCAGGGCAAAAGGGAGGAGTCGTAGCCACAAAAACAATCAGCGCAACGCCAGAGACCGAGACCATAGAGAGCAGATGGACGAAGCATGTTTCCTTGGCAAGACCATTGCCAGGGCAGCCTCAGCAGCACAAGCAAGCCCCTTGCCGGGGCGTCTCGCCCACATCAGCGGAGTGATCCACCCTCGAACCCACGGTCTCCAACACCATAAACCACGTTGGGCCAGGGCTCGGGAGGCACCTCCATAGTGGCATGCAGATCTTTGTGAAGACAAGGAATATTCAAGATCATATGAGGATTCGAAGGCAACGATCCTCGACAAGATTCTTACCGAGGAAACCCACAAGACCCCTGGCAAGATCCTTGCCGGGGACGACAGCGCACCACGGCAAGACCCTTGCCGGGCCACCCGGCAAGGCCCTTGCCAGGGGCGTCATCGGTGCCACTGCCAGGCCCGCGCCAACCAAGTCTCCGCTGCCGTTCACATGCAGCTGCCATCCCAACCAGCTGGGCAGGCACCTGCGTGGCAACATGCAGCTTCCAGGACAACTCAGCACATGCCTGCGTGGCGGCATGCAGATCTTCATGGAGGCTCCACCACCGCGCCACCTCAGCTGCTTGCTTGCCTACATGGCGCTGCATGCATCACTGGCGAGGGCGCATGTCGAAGCGAGGAGGAGCGGCGACGGATGGGACGGGCCTCGCTCCCGTCCCCGATGAAGCAAGAGGACACCTAAGCTACGCATTAAATGCGCCTTGTCCTGTAATACGAGCGATAAGCTCATAGCACTGTAGGCCTTTCCACCTCCTGTGTGCCACTGTGGCAGCCCCTTTCGACTATAAAAGGAAGCCCATGGCGTACTAGAGAGGGATTCGGATCTTTTGAACCACGCAGCAACCGTAGCTAGTTCGAGAGCTCAAGAAAACTCAATACATCCACCAAAGCAGGACTAGCGTTTTATGCATCCTCGCGGCCCAAACCTGGGTAAACGATCCTTGTGCTGGTTACTAATCCTGCTCTTCTCACAACCCTGCGCCCCCACAACCGTAGAAGGGATCCTCGTGATCCCATAGGTGTCGTTTCCCACCGACATCTTTCGCGCGCCAGGTAGGGGACGCAATTGTGAGAATCTGGTTTAACAGCCGGCCTAGTGGTTTCCTGCGGCTATGATTACCGGAGGAGGAGGCGGCCAAGAGAGCGGCGCTGCCCGCGAGCACGAAGGATGCCAGGGCGGCGATGAAAAAGCTAAGTCATGCCAAACTTTAAACTTTCCTCCCTAATATAAGGTTATCGTCCTAGGAGATTCTGCCTATGTATGGAAAACCTGT
Source organism: Triticum timopheevii (assembly GCA_963921465.1). Taxonomy (NCBI): domain Eukaryota; kingdom Viridiplantae; phylum Streptophyta; class Magnoliopsida; order Poales; family Poaceae; genus Triticum; species Triticum timopheevii. The sequence continues at coordinate 329,575,003 of OY997272.1, forward strand.
ACGCAGAGGGGACCTCCCGCAATTGGCAACACCCTTGCTCTGTTTCGAGTCCGCTCAACAGCTCAAGCGGCCGCATCGAGAGCGGTGGGGTAGCCTTCCGCAATTAGCGATGCTCTCGAGTCTAACTCGAGTCAATCTCGATAGTTTGAGCGGCCGCGTTAAGGGCGGTAAGGTGGTTCTCCCGGCAGCAAGCACACCTGGCAAGCCAATGGGGATCCATCCTCAAGACGCCACCCTGGGTATACGCGCTGGCATGCCTACCCAGTTAACGTAGGGTGGACATACAAAGGAAAATCGAATAGGAAAATAACATGCATAATGTTGGATGTACTGCACAGTCATATTACAAAATTGCCGCCGCAGTTCTAACTAAAGATAGAAATTGTCTTGGTCATGGACCTGCAACGGTGATAAGAAATGGGGTGTCTAGTCCCAGCGATGGCCCTCCAACCTCTTGATTCCGTCGATGCGGCTCATGATGGGCTTGATACGCTCCTTGAGCGCCGCGATGTCTGCATCCTCCGGCAAGCTCTTCAGCGCAGCTTCGAAGTCGAGGTCGGGATTCCAGTGCGCCACCTTGGCAAGTACCTTGGTCATGGCGCCCCGGCAGAGCATCCGTGTCGTGGGGAATGGGAGCACGAGCACCTATGGGGCAGGGCCCCTTCTTGTCCGGCAAGGGAGCAGAGGGCGCACGCAGAGCAGATCGAGGCAAGAGCACGCGGGGTTTTTTTACCCAGCTTCGGAGCTCTCCGGAGAGATAAAACTCCTACTGCTGCTTTGTGTTGGTATTATGTTCTTGCTCAAGAGCGTGAGCGTGTTGTGGTGTTGGGTGCGTCGAATGAACCGAACCAACTGCGGAACCCCCCTCTACGTGCAGCGAGAAGGCACCATCAAAGTACATGATCCATTCTTTGCTTGCTTCCTTGACGGGGATGCTCCTCTCCGGAGATTCTTCATCAGGCGTTGGCATCCATTCTGCTATGAATTCTGCCAATGCTCGGCTCTGGATAGTTGAAGTACTTTCAAACTTGAGGCCAAAGCTTGACAATTCCAGTGCCCACTCGACAATTCTGCCTGTTGCTTCTGGATTCTGCAATATCCTCTTCAGCGGAAAGCGAGTGACAACTGTGATCTCATGTGCTTGAAAGTAATGGCGCAGCTTCCTCGAGGCCATGAGAAGGCCGAAAAGCAACTTCTGCACACCAGAGCACCTTGATCTAGCCCCCTGCAAAAGGGAACTGACAAAGTAAACTGGGCGCTGCACCATCTTCTTCTTTTTCTCTTCCGGTGGCTGCGCAGATCCATCCTTGCCGGAGCCAGAACTTGTCGAGGAAGCCCCCTGCTGGTCGCTGGACTCGCTTGCCGCGGTTGCTGGCTCATCACCTGCCTCCCTCTCCGCAACTAACGCAGCACTAACCACTTGATTGGTTGCCGCTAGATATAGCAGCAACTTCTCTGGTGGCTTAGGTGCGACAAGTGTTGGAGTAGAGGATAGGTATCTCTTCAGATCCTGCAGCACAGCCTCTGCTTCCAGGGTCCATTTCATTTTTGAGGAATTATACAGTGGGAGAGGCTCCCACTGTGTTTATATTACTCAAGAAGTAGGGTACAATGTACAATCCATATTTACAGTCATCTCATCCTCCACTTTGGGAGGGAGTGTGGACTAGTAGAAACCTGGACTAACTAGTTGGGATGGAGGTTGTGTACAAAGGAGAGAATAAAGTCTCTCAAATCAACTTTGGTTCTGTATTGAAGTAGGACAAAGTCTTTTTGTAACCTATCAAGCCAGTTAAGATATGTGGGAGAGATGCCTCTAAAGAGTTTGTTATTCCTTTCTTTCCATATGCTCCAGGCTGCCTGCAAGAAGATTTCCATGAACATGGGCTTATCCCAATTATTAGAGGCTTTGCTTATCCATTGTAATCTGGATCCAGATGCATCCCACGTGATCCCAATTTTGGACCAGCAGTATTTGCTGAATGGGCACTGAAAGATCATGTGCTCCACATCCTCTTCAACTAGTTGGTCACACAAGAGGCAGCTGAGGTCATCTCCAATGTTATAGTGCCTTCTCTTGAGCATATTACGAGTATTCAGTCGATCAGAGAGGAGTAACCATCCAAACATCTTGATTTTTAGTGTCACTTTGCTCTTCCAGAGCCACTGATAAGATTGGTGCGCCTTCACCTCCCGAAAGTAGAACTTGTAATATCTGTTTGCTTTGAATTCCTTCAATCCCCAGCAATATTCCCACGTGTCATGTGTGTATGAATTTTCCTGATTACCAATGTGCAGCACTTTTTGTTGCATGTCACGGACTTCATCAAGTGCTTGTATGGATAGAGGGAGGTGGAACGTTTCATGGAGGGAAGTGGATCCCAAGAAATCCTTGACAGAGATGTCCTTGTTCAATGCAAAAGAGAAGGCTCGAGGGTGTGATTTGGCCAGCACAGAATCCAACCAAAGATCTTTCCACATAAGGACCGTGTCCCCCACATTTACATTTGCCTTGGAAATGCCTCTAAATATTGGTGTAAGTTTGAGCACGTCTTTCCACCAAAACGATCCACATGGATCCGATGCATGTGGGATGGTTTGCGTGTAGTATGTTGTCCATATCAGCTCAACCCAAGGCAGGTCATGATGATTGTAAAATTTGTGCAGGTATTTGAGGAGAAGAGCTTCACTTTGGATACGGAGATTGATGATCCCAAGGCCGCCAGATTCTTTTGGTCGGCAAACCATATCCCAAGCCGCTAATGAGTTGCATTTATCTCCTTGCTCCGTTTTTTTGTCCAAAGGCATTTCCTCCTGATTTTATCCAGCAGCTCTAGGATCTTCGGTGGAAACTTTAGTGAACAGAGTGCAAAAATTGTGAGTGATGTGACCATTGTGTTGAGGAGAGATAGTTTTGCACCATATGACAATAGAGTAAGTGTGCTGGTCATTCTTCTTTCCATCGAGCAAACTAGAGGCATCAGATCCTGGACTGTGGGTTTGGTAATTCCAAGAGGCAATCCCAAGTAAGTGAAAGGCATAGTTCCTACCGTACATCCAAAGATTGAGGCGATGGCGTTGTAGCAGTCGGTGTCACAGTTGATCGGGATTAATGTTGATTTGTGAAAATTTATCTTTAAACCAATGGAAGCAGCATAATCAGAGAGAATGCCTTTGATCGTCGAAGCTTGCTCAACTGAGGCTGGAAGTAAAATAATTGTGTGTCAGCATACTGGATCACCGGGTAATCTTTCTGATTCGGTCTCTAAAAAGGTAGTTGAATTTGTCCTTGTCGGAATGCGTCATTAATAGCAGCCTGAAGGAGATCAGCGGCCAGAACGAATATGAGTGGTGATAGAGGATCACCTTGACGAACCCCGCACTTGCAAAGAAATTGTCGGCCTGGCACACTATTGAGGAGGACAGAGGATTTTACCGAAGAGAAGATGCATTTGATCCAATCCAACCATTTGGAATCAAATCCCATATGCTCCATAATTTTAATCATAGCATCATGTTCGATCGTGTCGAATGCTTTGGCAAAATCTAGCTTGAGCAAGACAATTTTTTGTTTTGAAGTTTGGCATTGGTGTATGTACTCGAATGCCCAAGCCAAGCAATCTTGTATGGATCTGCCTTTGATGAATCCGTATTGATTGCGATGTACAATCCTAAGAATGAGCTTTTGTAGTCGGTTTGCAAGGAGCTTCGTTATGACCTTAAGGCAGCAGTTGAGTAAAGTGATTGGTCGAAAATCCGAAACAGATTCAGGAGAACGAACCTTGGGTATGAGTGTGATAAAGCCCTCATTAATGCTTTCAAGGTTGAGACCACCTTCGTAAAATTGATTGCATAGGTCATAGAAGTCATGTTTGATCAAATGCCAGCATTTTTTCAGAAATAGGCCGGTGAAGCCATCCGGGCCAGGAGCACGGTCAGCCGGCATCTCTTTGATAACAGCATCAATTTCATCTGTGGTGAACGGTACTGTTAACTGATCCAGCCCCTCTACTTTCTTGATAATGTTTGACAGGTTAAACTTCATTTGAAACTCCCCAGATTTATCCAGTCTCTCTTTGAATGCTTGGTATATGATTGCCTCTTTGCTTATGTGATCTTCCACCATTGTACCGTCAGGAAGTTTTAGGGTTGGGATCATGTTGCGTCTGAATCTTTTCGATGCCATGGACTTCAAAAACTTTGGGTCTTCATCCCCCAATTTTACCCATCGAATGGTACACCGCTTCTGTCAATATTGTTTTTGGTAGTTCAGTAGACGTAGAATGTGTTTCTTTAAAATCTTCCTGAAATTCCGTTCTGGTGTCATAAGCATTCGGAGGTTTTGAAGGGCATCAATGTTAGCCAGAGCAAGATTGGAGTTATCAATAGCCACCTTGAGTTTAGAGATACGTTTGCTCCACTTCTTCAACTCATATCTTAGGGCTTTGAATTTTTTGCAAATTTTAGTGGCTGCATTTGCATTTGTATCTTTTATAGGTCTTGTCCATACAGCCTGAACTAGGTCCAGAAAGCCCGGATGTTCCACCCAATATGATTCAAATCTGAAAATGTTGCTTCGAGGAATGGAGGTTTCAATTTTGACAACGCAAGGGATATGATCAGAGACCGGCTTCCCTAGTGGCATAACAATTGTATTAGGGTAGTTTGTAGTCCAGTTGATTGAAGTGAGGAACCAGTCAAGCTGTTCCAAGAGGGGGTCGGTTTGCATATTGCTCCAGGTGTAAGCACGCCCCTTGATTGGTAGTTCAATTAGCTGTTGGGAGCGGATGAAGTCATTAAATGCAATCATATCATTAGGGTTACCTCCAGGTTTATTTCGGTTGTCAGGGCCACGAATATAATTAAAGTCTCCGAGTAGCAACCAGTCCTCATTGAGGGGAATGTGCAAGTTATGAAGCCATTGTGTATATATCAAACGAGGGTCACCCTGGCACGGACCGTACACATTAACTAATGTCCATTCTTGAGCAGATTGTGTGGAGCGAAATTTTATTACAAGAGCAAAATCTTCTCTGAAGAGCACTGTCCCAGTGAAAATGGCACTATTCCAAATTGTTGCAATGCCACCAGAGGCACCCTGAGAGGGTATGAACTCGAATTTATCAAATCGTCGTGGGCAACAAGACTTGAGGAACTGATTATCAATGTGGGCTTTTTTTGTTACCTGCAGACAAATTACTGCGCAACCACTGGAGGAAATCGCATTCGATAATGCCAAAAGCTTAGGTTCAGAGTTTAATCCCCTTACATTCCAAGATAAAATATTCCAATTTGCTAAGAGTGCATGGTAAAGTGACGGAAAATAAAACAGCAACTGAAATAAAGATGGCAGATAAATTAGGCGTTGGAAGGGCCCTCCTCCGTCTCAGCCAGCAGAGCTTCAACTGTTATTTCTTCTGGTGGGATGGCACACTTAGTGATTCCAATTTTCTGCATCACAGGAACTGGAGTTGGCGGTGGGATTCTGTCATCCTTGGAGGAATCCGGCTCATCATGGCTTGATGGAGCAGCAGCAGAAGGGATGCACCTTGGTTTAACACGGGAGGTTTTAGCCCTGCTGTCAGAGACTGAGTGAGTTTTAAACCCATCATATTTGTTTGAACGGTTGCTGCGACGAACCTCCATCACAGACTCTGGAGCTTTGGCTTTGCTTCGTCTACTAGTTACTGCTACAGATACAGCAATTCCAGAGGAGCCAGTAGATCCTGTAGTGACAGAACCAGAGGAGGTGTTGGAGGAGTGATCTGTAGCCTGAGTAACATTATCATTTTCCTCCAATATTTCAGTGATAACCACCTGAGATTTAGGAGGGTTTTGGGCCACAACCATATCATCAGAGCGGGTCAGGGTCCAAGAACTGCTGCCGGGTATGTCTTCAGTTACCTGTGTCGAATCTATAGAGTGCTGGACAGAGCGAGTAGCTGATATAACTAAGAAACGTCCCTCATGTTCAGAAATACTAACATTCAGCTTGACTGCAATATCACGGAATCCATAACCCGAGCTCCAGGGTCCATAAGCAGCAGTAATCGGCCGAATGGCCGCGAGCAGGTAAGTATTCAGCCTGAGCATGGGGACACATTCATTGATCAGAAGAGAAGCATACATGTTTCCAGGTGACTGTACCTGCAGATGTAAGCCAGCATTTGAAATGGTCATAGATATATCTGTGGTAGGAACTGCCAGAGAGCCAACAGAGTTGTGAAGAGCAGGGGCATTGGAGGACGAGGCTCCAAGCGCCGAAACGTCAAGAGAAGATCCATTGGCACCAATTAGCTAGCTGAAGATGTTCAGTGGCACCAAAGCATAGCCATCAGACAAGGTTGCACTAGAGACAGAACTGCTGAAGATAGAAATGGAATCATTCCATGCCGCTGCCGGGCTATCCTGCATGTTGTTAGTGGGATGGATACCATGGTAAACCTGCAGCCCTTCACCAGCCATCCATGCCTGAAAGTTAAACACAGCCGGAGGATTTTGCAGAGGAGAGGGAGGCCAAACTCCCCACTGAGGTTGAAACTGAACATTAGCCGCAGCCTCCTGTGCTGCAACATCATTGGCCGCGTCCTCATTGACATTAGCAGCAGCATTTTGAGCGATCCAGTTATGGAGTTGCATCTGATAAATCTGCTCAGCAGTAAGATTATCTCCATAAAGAGGATGAGGGAGGCCATCTTCAGGGGCTGGGTCTTCAGTAGCAGGCGGGACATCTGGAATGTGCGCGTTCCAGTCACTGCTACGGAGCATTGTGACAGCAACTGTCCAGCTCTGCCGCGCTCCTCCCAATTGCCGCATAACCAAACTCTTGGGAACAAATTTGAGGTGGATGACACGGACTTTGAGCAGAACAAAGCGACGGTCACCACGCGGATTGTGCCACTCAACTAGCTGACCAAACTTGTCTACTGATTTATGCATGTAATGTTGCGTCTGATAGTCATATGGAAATCCTATATAAAGCAACCAAATCTCAGGCCCAAATGAAGTAATCCTCATATTAAGAGCGGCGTCATGGGGAACAAACGAGATCACAACATGCTCATCAAATTCATCCTCATCAATTTCAAACGTGGTTCCAACTACAACATCTCTCACAATCGTATCCGTAAAACCAAAAATACCAACTCCCAGAGGATGATCACCCGCTTCAGTGGGAAAGAACTCAGATTCATGGAGCAAACCTTCGATGATGTGACGGAGAGCTGCTTTGCGGTGGAAGGGGATGAGTCTATCAGCTTCGGCGATGGCGAGGAAATCATGACGCAGAGGAGGGACGGGACCAATCACCATATCATCCCTCACCCGGCGATCCGGCGGCCTGAGCTCTACGGTCATCCCCGTCGGGAGGTAGGGGATGACATTGACGGGAAAGTTGGCCATGGCAGTAGCTCGCAGCAGAGGCGTAGTGGAAGACACAGAGGTCGAGGCAGAATGCGGAGCGGCGTCCCTTGGGGGTAGCTTGGGGACCCAACGCCACCCTTTGCTCCACCGTCGAGAGGCACAGGATGTCGCCACGTGTCGCCCCGAGCCACAGATATTGCATCGAACGGTGGAAGTAGACTGCTGGTGTGCCGTGTCCATGTTGGTACAAGCAGTAATTGGCGCGGTCAAATCAGATTTATGATACTGCGATACTGTAGAATTGGCAAGCGATTTTTTCTTCCCAAAAAAAGTTTCCGATGCGTTTGGATGTGTATCAGACAGATATGGATCAGATCGTATGCTGGGCGGTGGAGGATCATTTGTTCCCGAAGGTAATGAGAAATCCTTATTGAAAGTGTTGCGATCCTTTTCTGACTGGCTCGACGAAAAAGCTGACTGGGTGCCCATGCAATCAGCGGGCCTGGAAATGGAAGCATGTAAAGACCCATGACTTTGTTTGGGCCTCCAGAAAAATCGGTCCGCCTGATGACGATGGCATTGTTTGTGAGTATGGCCCAAGAAGGAACACCGCTTGCAATGAAAGGCCCCAGGACAGTAAAAGGATAAGTGGGCCGAGGATCCACATATGTAACAAACTGTGTTCCTAGCCTGGTTCCCGCCAATATGGTTGTTGTTTGAAGATTCGGGAATATCAACCTGTTCACAAATACACGGCCTATCCTAGCAAGTGGAGCAATACATACCAGGGAAAGAGACAGCGAGATGTCCCGTATCGTTGCAAGAGGCGCAGAGATTCAGGCGGCCATAAATATAATCCATAGTTGGCACACTAGACAGTTCCAACTGCAGGCAATATGATGATCCGAATGGCCCACCTGTCTGTAATCAATGATATGACGCAGAATAAAATCCGGGATAGATTGCCAAGATGCCTCCCTAAACCGACAACCTTCAAATCGTGTAATATTGGTCATAACTCTGCCATTATTAGTTGATGGAATTTTCCAAAAAGTAACGGCAGGCAATAATGAAGGCGAAGTCAGCTCCAAAGATGGCTCCTTTCCAACAATGTTTGAATTTTGGTTATCCAAGATAGCAGATTGGTCCCTGGCCGGAGTAAAATTTGAAGATGAGGGTTCCGGTCGGGCAGACATTGCCGGCGGTTGAAGAAAACCAAATTTTTTCAGCTCTGCCATAGAGGCAGCAGAATGGTGCACTCCACTTTGCAAGAATGAAAGATTAGACCCAATAGCAATCGGAGATCGAGAAGCCAGCTCAGGGCTGTGGGCATCAAGATGCCAACCGTTGTCCAAATGAGTTGATCGTGTATCATCAGTACGAAAAAGATGAAAATGACAAACGAAGTCAGGCCAAACTCGATCTTTGAGCCCATAGATGAAGTGTCCCACACGATTGGAAGCAACAGAAAACCGGTAAGATCTCCCATGAAGATGGTGCACATTAAGACCGGATGGTAGACCACCAATGCAACATTGAAGTGCAATGGCCACCGATTCCTCGGACAGAGAGAAAGAAGCCGACGAGAAGAAAACAACCAAGAAGAATTCCTTGGTCGATCCAGAAGGGGAGAAGTGAACAGAAGATCCAAAACGACGACGCACCTGAGCCGCAACCGCAAGGCCGGGCGAGAAATCCCAGTGTAGAAGGCCTTCCATTAGCAACTAGGGTAGAGATCTCCATGGTTGGATGGTGGAGGTGGGAGAGGAGAGGAGAGATCCATTCGGTCATGTCCGGGGTCCATTTCATTGGACCTGCCTTTTTCAAAATTTTGAAAAACGGCAGGGCGCGCTCAGCAGACTTAGAGATGAACCTACTGAGAGCAGCAACACAGCCGGCAAGTCTCCGTACGTCCTTGACTCGCTTCGGTGCTTCGATCTGCTCAATTGCTTTGATCTTGTCAGGATTGGCTTCGATCCCCCGCTGAGATACAAAGAATCCGAGAAGCTTGCCGGAAGGAACTCCAAACACACACTTCTCGGGATTCAACTTGAGATTGATCTTGCGCAAATTTGTGAAGGTCTCGTCCAAATCTTGGATCAAGGTTGCTCTGTCTCTGCTCTTGACCACTATGTCATCCATGTAAGCTTCTACATTTCTGTGCAGCTGTGGCTCAAAAGCATGACTGACTACTCTTGCAAATGTTGAACCGACATTCTTTAGTCCGAAAGGCATCCGTACAAAGCAGTACGTGCCACATGGAGTAATGAATGCGGTTTTCTCTTCATCCTCTTCTGCCATGAAGATCTGATGATATCCTGAGTATGCATCAAGGAATGAAAGCAGATCGCATCCCGCTGTGGAGTCGACAATCTGGTCAATGCGCGGCAAGGGAAATGGATCCTTGGGACAAGCTTTATTAACATCAGTGAAGTCAATACAAAGCCTCCACTTCCCGTTCGCCTTGCGCACGATTACTGGATTGGCTAACCACGTTGGATGGAGTACTCCTCGGACCAGGCCTGCTGCTTCCAACTTCTTGATTTCTTCTGCAATGAACTCTTGACGCTCCACTGCTTGCTTCCTAACTTTATGCTTGACGGGCCACGCGTGAGGATAGACGGCAAGGTGGTGCTCAATTACTTTCCTGGGAACACCGGGGATGTCAGATGGTAGCCATGCAAACACATCGACGTTCGCCCGCAGAAAAGCAACGAGCGCGCTTTCCTATTTAGGATCAAGCGTGGCATTGATGGTGAAGGTACCACCAGTGCCGTCCTCCTTGGCGGCCACCTTCTTGGTCTCTGGTGAAGCTGTCTTTGCCTTCTTGCACTTGCCGGTGGAGCTCGATGGTGCGTCCTCGACGGTAGCGCAGCACTCCGAAGAGGTGCGCTTGCGGGTTGATTCCTTGAAAGGTACCGGTCTCTTCGAGCTCGCTGTCGGGGATCTGGAGCTTCTTGAGCACTGCGGAGGAGATCAGATTCAGGCCGGCCCCGCCGTCAACCAACATCTTCGTGACCATGAGGTTGCGGATTGTTGGCGAGACCAACATCGGCAAGCACCCGACCGCAGTGATGCGATCAGGGTGATCCTCAACGTCGAAGATGATGGGCGTGCTGGAGCACTTCAGTGGCTTGCGCGACTCAACAGACGGTTCTGCTGCGCTCACTTCTCGCACCCATTGTTTGAGTTGGTGGTGCGAGGTGTGCAGAGAAGCACCGCCGTCGATGCACAATACCTCTGTCGCCTTCTGAAACTCTTGCTCGTCAGTCTCATCTTCCTCCATCTCATCATCTTCATCGTCGTCTTCGTCCTTGTCGCGGCCACAGGGAGGTCTGTCTCCTTGCCGTGGCTTGGCCTTGCCGCGGCGCCCTCCCCGGGCGGGACGCTTGTTGCCGGATCCTCCACCACCTTCCCGGGCCTTCTCCTTGTCGCGGCTCTCGTATTCAGCTTTCTGTAGCTCCGCCATCTTCTCAACTTTCTTGCAGGCTTCGAGGTCATGGCCCTTGGTGCGGTGGATCTTGCAATATTGCTTGCCGGAGCCATCCTGCTTGTCGGCGGCTACCACAGCCTCGCCGGAGTCGCCAGCTTTGGCCTTCTCGGAGCCGCCTCCGTTGCCGGACTGCTCGACAACTAGCACATCCTTAGCCTTTCTCTTTCTGTTGTTCCGCCTCCGGTTCTTCCTCGCCGAGGCGGCATCCTCCTCACTGTCAGATCCTTCCGCTCCTGCGTTCTCTCCGGGGAGTCTCCTCCCCTCCTCAGCACGTGCACATTTGTCGGCCAGAGCATAGAGCTCGCTGACATCTCTGATCTTGCACATCGCCATCTCCTCCCTCATCCTGCGGTTACGCACGTTCTGATGGAACCCGCTGATAACCACGGTAGGGTGGACGTCTGGGATGTTGCGCTGCACCTGGCTGAATCTCTGTATATACTTGCGCGGGGGTTCTCCTTCCTTCTGGGCGAGCAGATGAAGGTCGCTCTCCTGGCCATGGGGCTTGTGGCCGCCTGTGAAGGCGCCTACAAACTGATGGCACAGGTCCGCCCACGAAGAGATGGAGTTGTCCGGCAAGTGCATGAGCCAAGATCTGACGTTGGGCTTGAGCACCAGTGGGAAGTAGTTGGCGAGGATCTTCTCGTCGCGCCCCCCGGCAGCCTGCACCACGATGGTGTAGACGCTGAGGAACTCCGACGGATGTATCCTGCCATCGTACTTCTCGGGCATGTCTGGCTTGAAGTTCTTGGTACTGGGCCACTGGACTTGCCGCAGCTCACGGGTGAACGCAGGGCAACCTACCGCGTACGGCAAGTCGCCTGGTTCCCCTGGCGCATGCATATCGACAGTGGGCCCAGCGCGCTGGTCAGACTGACGTCGCGCTTCTCTTCTGCGCTCGATGCGAGTGCGAGCGTCTTCGTGTCGTCGTTCTTGAAGAACTTGGCGTTGATTGCGGAGAGCTCGCGGGTCCGACGACGCGGTGGAGTCGGCGTCGATGTTGGCCCGGCGAGTCGGCGATCTTGGCCTTCGGGGCAGGGAGTGCATAGTGGTGGCACCCCCAGCGGTCTTGTCGGCGTCGGCTTGCGCCTGGGCGTCTTGCCGGGGCTTCGATGTGCTCGGTTGCCGGGGCTTGTCGCCGTTGGCGAAGCCGATGAGGCTATAAATGGCGGCCCTCCAGTCGTCGATCTTGTCTGGCGCTGGAGTGTAATCCAGAAGCAGCTAGGCTCGGGCCAGCGCTTCCTCTGGAGTCTTGGGTGGTGGTGGTGAGCGACGCGAGGTGCGAGACATGCTCAAACTCCTAACAGTGTTAGAAGGAGCAACATCTCGTCCAGGCGACCGCACTGCGCTCGTGCTAGCGTGTTGACGTACATGTTGGCCTTGAGCGTCCCGCGACCCACCGGCTTGGCCTTGCTCCAACGTGAGTACGGTGCTAGGAGCACCGTGGCGTTGTCGATCCTGCACCTCCTGGGAGGGGTGCGGTGGATGTGCAGATGCTGAACCTTGCGGGGCCTTGTCCTTGGACCGGGTGACGATGTGAGTCCCCGCGCTGGCGCCCGCTCCTCCGCCGGCGTCCACCCCACCGCCCGTTTGCTCCGGTGGCGGTAGGATAGTCGCAGACGGAGCGGCCACCTCTGAAGTCTTCTTCTTCGGTGGCATGTCGACTAAGATGTTGATGTAGCGCGCGCAGACGCCAGATCAGATATGCACGACCTCGACGCCCCCCTACCTGGCGCGCCAGAGATGTCGTGGGGAATGGGAGCACGAGCACCTATGGGGCAGGGCCCCTTCTTGTCCGGCAAGGGAGCGGAGGGCGCACACAGAGTAGATCGAGGCGAGAGCACGCGGGGGGTTTTTACCCAGCTTCGGAGCTCTCCGGAGAGATAAAACTCCTACTGCTGCTTTGTGTTGGTATTATGTTCTTGCTCAAGAGCGTGAGCGTGTTGTGGTGTTGGGTGCATCGAATGAACCGAACCAACTGCGGAACCCCCCTCTACGTGCGCATGGGCCTCCCTTTTATAGGTTAAAGGGGTCACCGACAGGTGGCAGCGTAGGAAGAGGGGTAAAAGAGTAAAAACGCAGGTTGGTACAACTACTACCAACAGTGCCCCCTACCTAACTCTGACGGTAGGGTATAAGGGCATTTAATGCCCGTCCGGTCGCTCCAATAGTGCAGGAAACAACTGTTAGGAGCGCCACCGATCGCCACGATGGCCTCCTTGTCAGCTTCGCTTGCCACCTCGCACCGCATGGCTGCACAGCGCCTCGCCACATGCTCCGGGGATAGTCCTCGGGTGACACGTCGTTGGATGCGCTGGAGCTTGGGCGCAGAGTGGCAGCCTTGCCGCGGCAAGCGCCTTGCCGCGGCCGTTGTCTTGCCGCACCAGCGAGCTTGCCGCTCGCCAGGCCTTGCCGGGACGCGCGGGGCGTCGCGGCAAGTTTCTTGAAGTGCCTTGGTTGGCCTTCCCGGCAAGCTCCTCTTGCTGGGGTCTTTGTCCTTCCCGGCAAGCTCCTCTTGCCGGGGCCTTGTCTTCTCAGTTAACACTTTGTTCTTGAATGGCAGTAATGGGAATGGTGGAGGATCTTGGCGGGCGCCCGGCAAGCCTTGCCGCGGGATGCTGCGACTGCCCGTGCACAAGTTCGGGGTACTAAGGTACCCCTACTTTAGTACACCGACAATCCGGGACTCCTCGGCCAGGGAGGCCGTCCAGTTGGAGTGAAGCCGCTCCAGAGCACCGACGACCCTCTCAAAGAACAGGGTCAGGTTGTCGTTGGGGCTCAGGCTCGTCTCTGGGGCGTACCTCACGTCCGACATCCCCATGGTGGCCAGCTATGTGGTGGCCTAGTTCGCAACAATGCCAAGGCATTCGAGCCAATGCTTCTCGCCCTCCACGTGGTTGTTAAGGTTGGCGGCCTCGTTCCTCCGCAGCTGCTTCTCGGTCTCCAGGTCCTTGGTCAGGGTCCCCTCTCGGGCCTTGGCCTCCGACAGCATCTTCTCGAGACTCTCTAGCTTCAGCCTGAGGTCTCTGATGGAGTTGTTGGCCTCAGAGAGCTCTCCAGCCCTGCTGACGGCCGCACCATGCGCCTCCGCTAGGGCACTGTTAAGCGTGTCCTTCTCCTTGGACAGCTTCAGAGTTTGGTCCTTCAGCTCATCCCGCTCCGCCTCCAGCTCCTTCACCTTGCCGTCGTGAACCAGAGCCTGGGCATCGAGTGCCTCCCTGTGCCTCTGCTCCAGCTCTCGGGTCCTCTATGCGACGAGCTTCTCCACCTCTTCATCCTTGCCGTGGAGCATGGTGGTGAGCTTCTCCTCGCGCGCGGCAAGGTCCTCCTCATGGGAGTTTAGTGCAGCCTCATGCTGGGTTCGGGCGGCTTCGGCGGCGGCGGCCAAGTTCCTCGCCGTCTCTTGGGCCTTCCCGATGTCGGCCAGCTTCATGGTGAGCTCCACGTCATGCTTAGCCAGCTCGCCCTGGGCGGCCTTCAGCTCATCCTGAGCCTGGCGGAACCAGTCCTGCATCTCGACGATGCGCTCCTGGAAGTCCGCCTCCGCCTTCCCCACCACCGCCCTCCTGGACTTGGCCTTGTCCAAACGGGCGCGGTGGAGCGCCTGGAGCTTCCGGAAGCTGGCGCCCATGGCTTGGAGCAGCCGCTCCTCCTAGGAGCCGTCACCACCAACGCTCGGCTCGTCGATGACCTCGAGCACGGCAGCGGTAAGCACCTCCTCGTTGAACACCTCTCCCTCAATGGGAGCCCTGGTGCTCAACGCGCCTGCAAGATGGATGAAGAGGTCATCGCTCACCCTCAGATACGTGCCGGAGCCGGAGGCGGTGGAGGAGGAGGGCTGGTCATCAACCACCTCTTCCTCAGCAACAGCCTTGCCGGCCTCCCCGGCAGGTCCCTTGCCAGGTTCCCCGGTAGGCCCCTTGGCGGCGTCCTCAGCAGCGCCCTTAGCGCTCTCCTCGGTGGCGATCTTCTCGGCCTGCGCCGCGGCATCCTCAGCGACATCCTCGATGACGGTATCGATGTCCTCTGGGTCCATCAAGGGGAAGTCTGAATGGGATAGGGTGGGGCCAAGATCAAAGCCCAGTAAAAAAGAAGAAAGAAAGAACGCAAGCAGAAACAGAAGGTGGGTGGCTTACCCGTGCCAAGCCGAGAAGCAGAAGTCCCCTCTCCGCCAAGGTTCGGCGTCGAGGCGAAGCCACCGGCGCCCGTGTTCTCCCTCCTCCTCCTACAAAGTATCGTACCCCTAGCGCACGTCGACGAAGGACGGGTACTGGACTCACGCTAGGGGCTGGGCCGGGGGCTACTGTCCGGGCTGCTCAACACCACCAGTGGCGTGCTGGAGGTGCCTGCCGGGTGCTGGCCGCTTGTCAAAATCCTGGACCTCTTCTCCCTTTGGGCCAGCGTCTCCACATCCCTGCGGGATGAAGATGATTCAGAATGGGCGGTGATGTTTGAGGAAATGGAGAAAGCAAAAAAGAAGAGAAGGGGGAAAAGCATAGCTTACTCTTCTTCCTCCTCCTCCTCCTCCTCCTCTGCTGCCTTCCTCTCCCCCCCCCCCCCCCCCCGGGCTGAGGGATCCAAAGTCAAAAGGGATCCCCGTGCCAACGACTGCTGGCAAGGGGGGAGGCGATGGCGTCTGGGCACGCTTGGACAACAAAGAAGCAGATGCCTTCCTCTTCGCCGCCACGGCCTTCACCTCCTTCTTTGTCGCCGCAGCCCTCGTTTGGCACATAGATGTCTCCTGGGCCTGCCGCGGCTGCGCGGCCCCGCCAGGACGGTCCGGCTCGCCGGAGGTGGCCCGCCGTAGGACTCGCCCTCTTCCAGTGGCTGGAGGGTCGGCGGTCGTGGTCTCCTCCCCCTCGTCGTCCTCCTCCGACGACTCATCGACTACATCCTCGATGAGGGGAGCCCCAGTGCCAGCGCCACTGGCCTCCCCAGCGGCGGCCGCCCATTGGGCAAGTTCTTTTTCCACCGCTTCCACCGCGGCCTTGTCCTCCACGCCGCCGGTGCTGCCGGTCTCCTTGGCAAGCTCCGCCTCCGCCACCCTGGCGGCGATGTAGTCCAGCTCTGCCTGGGAGGTATCCTGGATGAGCCACGGCTCGGCGGTGACGTACCTCTCGTGCAAGGTGTCGAAGAATTCCTGTAACTACAGCTCGTCCGGCTCGACCCAGCTCGGGTCAAGGCCGTGCGCATTGAAGTCCGACATCATGGCGATGATGTCGGGCCGGTGAGAATTGTTGCATAGCAGGACCACTCCCGCCGGCAACTTGAAAACGGGCCCTTTGGCAACCTTGCCGGCCTTCACGACAGCCCTCACAGCCTTGCCGGACCGCTCAACCTCGCCGTTGTCATTGACCTCAAGCTGGAAGATCCGTTGGTAGAGATGGGCGTGCCTCATCACCGTCAGGTTGTGGTCGAGGCCGGGGTGGAGCCTCATGATGTCAGCAGCATTCGTAAAAAGCCAGGCCGACCTCCCCTTGTTGTGTAGAGGAGCGATTCGGTGGCGGATGAAGTCCGCACCGATCATCTAAAGGGTGAGCCTGGCCTCGGTGAGCCTCGTAGAATGCTGGCGGGTCCTCCACCTCAATCCAACACCACCGGCCCCGCCACTCTTCCCACCTCTCCTTCATGGTGCCCTCCGGGTACGTCCACTTGGCCCTCGAAATCCAGGCGACGCAACCGGAGATGGCGCCCCCCGCTTGGATCCGAGGGGAGAAGTAGTGGCGGAAGAGCGCCGTGTTGGGGTGCACCCCGGCAAAGCCTTCGCAGAGGTGCGCGAAGAGAGCCATGCCCGCCACGACATTCGGAATGAAATCTAGAAGGCGGAAGCCGTAGGTGTGCATAATGTCGTTGAAGAAATCGGAGAAGGGGGGACAGAACCCGCAGGAGAAGTAGTCAACAAAAAAGGGGTACCGATTTGGGGCGGCCTCAGCACAGTTGGCGGGGATGACGCGCGTGGCTGGATGCCCCGTCGTTTCTCCCCCCGTCTTCACCCCCACAGAGATTTGAAGGACTCCCGGAGCTCGAACACGTCGACCTTCGAGGAGAAGTAGGAAAACTACGCCCGTCGCGCCACCAGCTCGCTCTTCGGCTGCTCCGTCGCCCCGACATCTTTTGCCCCTCCCTTGCCTTTGGTGTATTTGGGCGCCATGGCGGCTGCGAGAGGAAAGAGGGCAGAGGATGATGGAAGAGCAGCAACGGTGGACGAAGACGGGGGCCTCGAGAAGGAGGAAGAAAGGGGCGGCGGCTCCAAGATTGGAAAAGATGCAGGGAAGGGGTAAAGAGAGCAGCGCGCCTACGGTTATTCCCTTTTTACGGGGAAGGCGCAGGCCGCCTCCTTTCCCATTAACTGCGATACGACGCATGCATGCGGAAACTGCCCCGCGCATGCCCCCCACGTCACGCATGACCTCCCCCATATCGCGCAGGGCATGGGGAAGCACATCAAACGGAAAGTTTTACCGCGGTAAATACTGCCCCACCTGCCCGCGCACCGTTTTGGGCCTGACCCAACAACGTGTTGTGCCTATGTGTGGCCCAGGCCCCGGGGCTCCTGTCGGTGTACTATAGTAGGGGCACTCCTTTGTACCCCTTAATTGTACGCGGGTAGTCAGAGCCACGGGCTGAAGCCACACTTAGCAGGGAAAAAGGGAGGAGTCGAAGCCACAAAAACAATCAGCGCAACGCAAGAGACCGAGACCACAGAGAGCAGATGGACGAAGAAGGTTTCCCCGGCAAGAACCTTGCCGGGGCAGCCTTAGCAGCCCCAGCAAGCCCCTTGCCGGGGCGGCTCGCCCACACCAGCGGAGTGAGCCACCCTCGAACCCACGGTCTCCAACACCATCAACCACGTTGGGCCAGGGCGCGGAAGGCACCTCCATGGTGGCATATTCAAGATCAGATGAGGATTCGAAGGCAACCATCCTCGACAAGATTCTTGCCGAGGAAACCCAATCTTGCCGGGGACGACAGCGCGCCACGGCAAGACCCTTGCCTGGCCACCCAACAAGGCCCTTGCCAGGGGCGTCTGCGGGGCCACTGCCAGACCCGCGCCAACCAAGTCTCCACCGCCATTCACATGCAGCTGCCAGCCCAACCAGCTGGGCAGGCACCTGCATGGCAACATGCAGCTTCCAGGCCAACTCAGCACACGCCTGCGTGGCGGCATGCAGATCTTCGTGGAGACTCCACCACCACGCCACCTCAGCTGCTTGCCTGCCTACATGGAGCCGCATGCATCGCTGGCCAGGGCGCGTGTCGAAGCGAGGAGGAGCGGCGACGGACGGGACGGGCCTCGCTTCCGTCCCCGATAAAGCAAGAGGACACCTAAGCTATGCATTAAATGCGCCTTGTCCTATAATACGAGCGATAAGCTCATAGCACTGTAGGCCTTTCCACCTCGTGTGTGCCATTGTGGCAGCCCCTTTCGACTATAAAAGGAGGCCCATGGCGTACTGGAGAGGGATTTGGCTCTTTTGAACCATGCAGCCACCGTAGCTAGTTTGAGAGCTCAAGAACACTCAATACATCCACCAAAGCAGGACTAGGGTTTTATGCATCCTCGCGGCCCGAACCTGGTTAACAATCCTTGTGTTGGTTACTAATCCTGCTCTTCTCACAACCCTGCGCCCCCGCAACCGTAGAAGGGATCCTCGTGATCCCATAGGTGTCGTTTCCCACCGACAGCAGCCAAGTAGAGTTGAAAATAAACAAAGTTAGATCTTTTCTCTCCGCCATCTCCCTTCGTTGATTCCTCTCTCACACCCGCCTGGTTTTCCCTAATCTCTTCCCTCCGAACATCTGCCGACGAAGCATCCTCCATGCCCTAGCGCCCCCACATCCATGGGACGCCAGCGCGCCTCATCTGGTGTGACAGCCCGGTGTCTCCGCACTCACGACTGCCGGCTTGGGGTCAACGGTGATCCTTGGCCTCGGGACCTCGGCTTCGACGCCCACAGTTTAGTAAGGCTTCCCCCTCCTCCCCTTCGCTCTTACCCTTCTTGTTGCTTTGCTGCCTACCTACGTGCCTGCCGCACCTGACACGCGAGACCATGGGCATGACGCACACCGTTTCTATGCCCCTTGCCCCGGCATCTTAGCGCTACCTCCAGCTGCTTGATGGAATCTATGACTCTCCGCTGTGGCAAGCAGCTGACACCTATCCCCAAGCATGGCCTCCGCACCGTTTTCCTAACCAAGTGAACATGGCGGGATTCTTGACTGTGCATTCATTATCTCTGGGAAGGACGGTCGCAATTGTGGGTTCCTTTCCAGGTTAAAATCCGGGTACATCTTCTGTGCTGATTGATATGCAAGTAGTGTGTGTCGCTTTAAGGTTAATATGCAAGTAATGTGTGATTAGAATTTAACTCTATGCTTTAGGTATGAGGAGAGGGCAGCACCACAATGAAACACAGTCAGGTTTGAGAAATAACAGTTCATACAATCAAATTTGAGGCCTGTCGTCAATCTTCAGAGGTTTATTCGTGAATAATTTTAAACGTTCACTTCTTATGGGGAAAAGGTGAGTGCCACAATCCTGAACCCCTGTTCATTGTAGCTCTTCAAGGACCTGATTTAGCTTGCCTTGTGATTTCCATCTGGTGAATCACAAGCTAAAAGCATTCTGTTGTTTGCCTGCAACAAATCCTTTAGAAAAAAATTGCTTCCAATGAATGCTTATATTATCAGATTCTCCGAAGTAGGAACACAGCAAACAACACCATATGGCAGTTTGGCACTACATTTATGATCAAATTCTTTGAAATAGGTACAAAGAAAATTACATGAAATTTATCCAAAATTAGGAGCTCTTTTTAACCACTGACATGAAATGCATTTTGAATTAAATAAAAATTATGCATTTAACTTTTAGCAGTGCTTGTGCAAGTCAGCTGTGTTATGCAATCACAAACTAAAAGGCTCAGACATATGGAAAAATGGCATCGCCTATGGGTTCTACCTACTTAATGTGTCAGTAGGAGTAGGATCATGTCATGTACATCCGCTTGTGAGTTGTGAATAAATGGACTAATAAACGTTCTCAATTTTCACATGCAAGAAATCTGATAGTAGTTTTCCCGAGTTCCTGTAGTTTGAATGTGTTTTTATTCTACTGTCATGAAAGTTAACAATGGGTTCTGGCTTATTCAGAGGTTCTATCCTTAGAAGTTCAGAATTTGCCTGAATCCTTCTTGTGGAAGTTGTGCAGAATCCAAGACAATTTCTTCTCATCATAATCACTTTGGTGTGCTACTATTGAACCAACTATATACACCACTCTAGTACATCCACTGTCCACTTATCTTCTATTCCTACATATTTGTTCGTATCTAATTCTTAGGTGGCTCATAAGGCATAAATGGAAAGCACTGACAAGACCCTCTTTCTGGTATCTCCAATTTTGATCCACACTCAAGAAAGAATACATGTAGAGCTACTCTTGACTCCTCTCTATATATGTATTACAGGAACATTACTACTGTTGGACTTTTTTGTTCAGTTAACAAAAAATGTTAAAACTATGTGTATGGATGTCCAGCAGTGCAAACGATGATATGACCTATATATATATCTTTAGGTATCGCTTTGTGCTTCAGTATAAAACATGACATCCTGATGTACTATGTAATATGCGGCGTATTTTAAAAGTGGTTTATGGAGAAAAATAATTTCTCTACAGGCATGCTGTATTTATTACATTATCGTGAGATTTTGTTCTGCCCTGTACATGTGTATACAGTAAATGGTAAAAAAACTATACACGTGTTGCTAGATAATTCTATTGAGCACGCGTGACCAGCAATTCGAGAATAGCGCCAAAACAACCTAATTATTGTATATTTTTATAAATGGGATATTTTATATTCTATATTCTAATTGCATGCCTCTAATAACTAAAGGTGGAACTAGTGACCATGATTTGATTGTATTCTCACCGCATTCTTGATTTTTAGAGATGTGCCTATCATTGTAATTTGGGATATGTATAAACAAAATCCATGTCCATGTTGCCCAAGACGAACTTTGATTAGCGCACAGGTAAGTACCGACCTAGCATATAAAATTCATGTTGTTAGCTTTGGAAATGAATTGTCAGCAATGTGTAATGATCCACATTGGAAAAATATGATCAGTTGATACGGGAATTCAAAAAAGTCAATATTATTGGTCATGTTGTTGGATTAGTTATCTCATGGGCTTCAACCTTTGTATGTTGCTTCTATTTAGATTATATTGCTCTATTAACTTCATTTTTTTCTTCTTCTCTAATGATATATTACTCATGTCAGCATTTTGCTGTTGTAGATTGCCCAGATGAATGGATGGTGCATGGCTAAGTTGATTGCAAGGTGGAAAATGGGGCTAGTAGCAGATAGTTATCCATTAATGTTATATAATTTCATTTTCATGGTCAATGTATAGAAATCATGTATACATACTTTGGATTGTGTCCATGTAATGCAACCAATTCTATTTAATATATGATATCTTTCTTTTTACTGGATTTGGGTTCATGTGTACTATCAATTTTGGTGTAGTAAATATTGCTAGTAGTATATAAAATACTAACAAAGAACGTTTGTACGAATTTGTTATGTGCATTTCAAAATCAGCGTGTGTAGGTTCCCAGCAACGTGTTGCGTAAAGTTATGTGCATTTCAAAATCAGCGTGTGTAGGTTCCCAGCAACGTGTAGCTTACGCAACAACGCATACAAAGTGTTGTTAGGCTGCAACTAGATACGCATACAAAGTGTTATTAGGCTGCAACTAGATACGTTGCTATCTTGCAACGCTTCTTTGCATCGATTACCAACGCAATTATATCCCTTGGTGTAGACCCTTGCAACGCCACCAACGACAACGCATAATAATCCGTTGGTGTAGACCTTAGCAACGACTATAGGGACATATAACAACACATCGATGCGTTGCTAAAGGGGGGTTCCTGTTGTAGTGCAACTAGATCCATAATCTAGTGCGCAAGCTCTCAACATGTCCACCAGAATCTGATTGACTCTCTCGGTCTGTCCATCTATCTATGGATCAAAGGTTGTACTGAACTCTAGCCTAGTACCCAAAGTTTCATGCAACTGATTCCAAAAATTTGAAGTAAACTGTGTTCCTCTATCTGATACAATGGTCCTAGGAACTCCATGCAGACATACGATCCTGGTCATGTATATCTTTGCCAACTTAGCACTCGTATAAGTTGTCTTCACCGGGATGAAATGGGCTACTTTCGTCAAACAATCAACTACAACCCAGATAGAGTCATAGCCTGAACGAGTCCTAGGTAATCCAGTGATAAAATCCATGCCAAGTTTATCCCACTTCTATTCGGGTAACGACAATGGCTGTAGCAATCCTGCTGGTTTCTAATGCTCTCCCTTAACTCTCTAACATACATCACATACTGCCACATACTCGGCAATATCCTTCTTCATTCCTGTCCACCAGAAACTTTCCTTCAAATCAAGATATATCTTGGTGTTGCCTGGGTCAATCGAGTAAGGAGAATCATGAGCCTCCTGAAGAATCAACTTCCTGATCTCAGGGTCATTAGGCACATAAATGCAATCCTCAAACCATAAGGTGTCGTGCTCATCCTCATGAAATCCTTTAGACTTTCCTTTACTCATCCTTTCCTTTATCTCAGCAATCTCCTTGTCCGTCTTCTAGGCTTCTATGATCTTACCCAACAAAGTGGACTGAATTTCCAATGCTGCAACATAACCTCTCGGAACTATCTCCAAGCATAGCTCTTGAAGGTCGTCTGTTAACTCCTTAGGTAATCCTCCGGTTATGAGCGTGTTAACATAACTCTTGCAGCTCAACGCATCTGCTCCCACATTGGCCTTTCTAGGATGATAATACAATCTCATATCATAATCTTTTATGAGCTCCAACCATTTTATTTGCCCGAGGTTCAATTCCTTCTGCGTGAAGATGTACTTCAAACTCTTATGATTCGTGTAAACATCGCAACAGTTTCCGATGAGAAAATGTCTCCATGTCTTGTGCGCATGCACTACGGCTACTAACTCCAAATCATGCATAGTATAATTCAACTCGTGCGGTCGAAGCTGTCGTGAGGCATATGAAACAACTCTACCTTCCTGCATAAGCACTCCTCCAAGTCCTCGGCGTTAAGTGTCGCAATACACTTGGAAATCTTTGCGTTGGTCTAGGAGAATCAGCACTAGGGCTGTAACCAAACCTTTCTTCAACTCCTGAAAACTGGCCTCACAATCCTCCGTCCATTTAAACTTGGTGTCCTTCTTCAATAACTCTGTCATGTGCTTCACTATCTTGGAAAAATTCTCAATAAATCTCCGGTAATAACCTGCGAGTCCAAGAAAACTTTTGATCTCTCCCACCGAGGTGGGTGCCAACCATTTAGTGATAGAAGCAACCTTGGTAGGGTCTACTGCTATTCCTTCTCCAGATATAAAATGTCCGAGAAATCCAACTTCCTTCAACCAAAACTCACATTTGCTGAACTTGGCATACAACTGATGTTCCCTGAGCTTCTTGAGTACCAAATGGAAATGCTCCTTACACTACTAGGGAAAAGAATATACACAGAATCTTACTAGTAGCGAGGGTTAAAAACCCTCACTACTGCTACTTACTAGTAGCGCAGGTTTTTAAACCTCGCTACTACTAAGTAGATAGCAGTATCGCTACTTAGATAGCAGTAGCGCGGGTTTTTAACACTCGCTACTACTAAGCGGTCTCTATCGTGCTCCCCGGAACATGCCATAGTAGTAGCGCGGGGTTTTAACCCTCGCTACTACTAAGGGAGATAGCAGCAGTGCTGGTTTTTAGCCCTCGCTACTACTAAGTGGTGCCATAGCAGTAGCGAGGGTTAAAAACCCGCGCTACTACTAAAGGTCCCATTTTCAAACTCTACCCCCCCCCCCCCCCCCCCCGTGGATCGCCTTTTCAATTTTTTTAAAAAATAAAAGGAAATGATGAAAATGTCAAAAAAATAAAAGAAAATAAGTTTCCCATGTGATATGTGGTCTAGTTGTTGGGGAAATTTGCAAATAGGAATTTCGACTTTATTTGCAAAATCTCTCGAGAATTTGTAAAAATGGGCATAACTTTTGCATACTAACTCGGATGAAAAAGTTTTTTATATGAAAAATCATCTACTCGAAAAGTTACATTCGAAAAACCCCGTTAAACATTTTTAAAATCCTCAAAAACCTAATAGAAAAAAAGTTACGGGGCTTTTAAGATCTGGAGGCAAAAAAATTCAAAAAAAAAATTCAGTTTTTTTAGTTTTTGTTAAATCTGGTCAAACTATGGTCAGACTAATTATTCAAGAATAGTAGTGTTACTAAATAATTATTTTAGTTTTTTTGAATTTTGGTCAAATCTGGTCAAACTATGGTCAAATTGTGGTCAAATCTGGTCAAACTATGGTCAACCTGTGGTCAAACTGTGGACAAACTAATTATTCAAGAAATATTAGTGTTACTAATTTTTTAGAACAATAGTTTCAAACTCAAACACTGAAATGTGTGACTTCATGCTCAAGCTAAATTCCTAAGGTTAATAGGATAGACATCTTACTATTGTCAGGAAAACAACAAGTGCAGACCTGGAAACGAGGGAGAATAGAACTCGGAAGTTAAGCGTGCTCAGGCTGGAGTAGTGAGAGGATGGGTGACCGTCCGGGAAGTTAGATGATTTGGAATGATGAGGGGTGATTAGAGATTAAATTTAGCAGCGATGAGGGGTGATTAGAGATTTGAGGTTAAAATAATTCAGAAATTTGAAAATTAGGAAAAAAAATCGAATTTTTTTTCGAAAAAATTCAAAAAACAAAATCAGAGATTAGAGATTAGTAGTAGCGTGGGTGCCATGCTAAAGGACGTAGTAGTAGCGCGGGTCGCACCCGCGCTACTGCTATACGTTAGCTGTAGCGCCTTATTAGTAGCGCCGGCACCCGCGCTACTAATAGGCCCAAAACCCGCGCTGCTGCTAGGCTTTTCCCTAGTAGTGTTATGCTCTTCTTCATTCTTCGAGTAGACCAATATGTCATCAATGAACACCACGACGAACTTATACAAAAACTACATGAACACTTTGTTCATCATACTCATGAAATAGGCAGGGGAATTAGTCAAACCAAATGACATAACTGTCTACTCATATAGCCCATACCTCGTAGTAAAAGCTGTCTTAGGTATATCCTGCTCTCGGATCTTCAACTGGTGATAACCTGATCGAAGATCGATCTTGGAGAAACCTTTAGCTCCTTGCAACTGGTCAAACAAATCATTCATCATCGGCAGAGGGTATTTGTTCTTGATCGTCACCTCATTCAGCGCACGATAATCAACAACCATCCTCAAAGATACATCCTTCTTCTCAACTAGAAGCACTGGGGCTCCCCAAGGTGATGAACTTGGTCGAATGTAACCTTTCTCCAGTACCTCCTTTATCTATTTCTTAATTTCCTCGAGATCCTTTGCAGGCATCCGATATGGTCTCTTTGATATTGGTCCGGTGCCTGACAATAACTCAATCAAAAACTCAATGTCTCGACCCGGTGGCATGCCTGGTAATGATACGTCTCCAACGTATCTATAATTTTTGATTGTTCCATGCTATTATATTATCTGTTTTGGATGTTTAATGGGCTTTACTATGCACTTCTATATTATTTTTGGGACTAACCTATTAACTGGAGACCCAGCCCAATTGCTATTTTTTTTTTGCCTATTTCAGTGTTTTGCAGAAAAGGAATATCAAACGGAGTCCAAACGGAATGAAACCTTCGGGAGAGTTGTTTTTGGAACAAACGCAATCCAGGAGACTTGGAGTAGACGTCAGGGAAGCAACTAGGTGGCCACGAGGGTCCAGGGCGTGCCCTACTCCCCTGGGCGCGCCCCCACCCTCGTGGGCCCCTCGTGGCTCCCCTGATCGACTTCTTTCGCCTATATATACTCATATACCATGAAAACATCAGGGAGCACAATAGATCGAGAGTTCCGCTGCCGCAAGCCTCTGTATCCACCAAAAACCTCGGGAGCCCCTTCCGGCACCCTGCCGGAGGGGGGATCCCTCACCAGTGGCCATCTTCATCATTCCGGCGCTCTCGATGACGAGGAGGGAGTAGTTCACCCTCGGGGCTGAGGGTATGTACCAGTAGCTATGTGTTTGATCTCTCTCTCTCTCTCATGTTCTTGAGATGGTACGATCTTGATGTATCACGAGCTTTGCTATTATAGTTGGATCTTATGATGTTTCTCCCCCTCTACTCTCTTGTAATGGATTGATTTTTCCCTTTGAAGTTATCTTATCGGATTGAGACTTTAAGGATTTGAGAACACATGATGTATGTCTTGCATGTGCTTATCTGTGGTGGCAATGGGATATTCATGTGATCTACTTGATGTATGTTTTGGTGATCAACTTGCGGTTTCAGTGACCTTGTGAACTTATGCATAGGGGTTGGCACACGTTTTCGTCTTGACTCTTCGGTAGAAACTTCGGGGCACTCTTTGAAGTACTTTGTGTTGGTTGAATAGATGAATTTGAGATTGTGTGATGCATATCGTATAATCTTGCCCACGAATACTTGAGGTGACATTGGAGTATCTAGGTGACATTAGGGTTTTGGTTGATTTGTGTCTTAAGGTGTTATTCGAGTATGAACTCTATGATAGATCGAACGGAAAGAATAGCTTCATGTTAGTTTACTACGGACTCTTGAATAGATCGATCAGAAAGGTAACTTTGAGGTGGTTTCGTACCCTACAATAATCTCTTCGTTTGCTCTCCGCTATTAGTGACTTTGGAGTGACTCTTTGTTGCATTTTGAGGGATTGTTATATTATCTAATTATGTTATTATTGTTGAGAGAACCTGCAGTAGTGAAAGTATGAACCCTAGGCCTTGTTTCCTAGCATTGCAATACCGTTTTTGCTCACTTTTATCATTAGTTACCTTGCTGTTTTTATAATTTAAAATTACAAAAACCTATATCTACCATCCATATTGCACTTGTATCACCATCTCTACGCCGAACTAGTGCACCTATACAATTTACCATTGTATTGGGTGTGTTGGGGACACAAGAGACTCTTTGTTATTTGGTTGCAGGGTTGTTTGACAGAGACCATCTTCATCCTACGCCTCCCACGAATTGATAAACCTTAGGTCATCCACTTGAGGGAAATTTGCTACTGTCCTACAAACCTCTGCACTTGGAGGCCCAACAACGTCTACAAGAAGAAGGTTGTGTAGTAGACATCAAGCTTGGGGATGCTATGTTTGATGAAGATGATATGTTTAGTCCCCCAAGTTTTGATGAGCAAATATATTATGATGAAAGCATGCCTCCTATGTATGCTATAAAGAATAAGGATAACCATGAAACTTGTCATCATGATTTTAATTTTCCATTGTATTATGCTTCACATGATATTTATTTTGTTGAGTTTGCTCCCACTACTATTCGTGAGAAGAAATTTGCTTATGTGGAGAGTAGTAGATTTTCATGAAAGTAGATCATGAAAAGAATGCTTTATGTGCCGGTTATATGGTTGAATTTATTCATGATGCTACTGAAAATTATTATGAGAGAGGATCATATGCTTCTACATTTTGCAATAATATCAAGTTTCCTCTCTATGTGTTGAAAATCTTGAAGATTTGCTTGTTTTGCCTTCCTATGCTAGTTGATTATTGTTCCATAAGTTGTTTTCTCACAAAATCCCTACGATAGGAGGTGGGTTAGACTTAAATGTGTTAGTCATATGCTTCATGATGCTCCCTTTACGTTTCAATTCTTATCTTTTATGTGAGCATCATTGAAATCATCATGCCTAGCTAGGGGCGTTAAACGATAGCGCTTGTTGGGAGGCAACCCAATTTTATTTTTGTTCTTTGATTTTTGTTCCTGTTTAGTAATAAATAATTCATCTAGCCTCTGGTTAGATGTGGTTTTATGTTTTAATTAGTGTTTGTGCCAAGTAGAACCTTTGGGAAGACTTGGGTGAAGTCTTTGCGATCTTGCTGTAAAAAACAGAAACTTTTGCACTCATAATATTAGATTCCATTGTTTACTGGAGAGTGATTTTAGGTTGCTTCTTTTTTATAATTATTAATATACAAATTCCTAAGGTCCACCAATTTATTTCAGAATTTTTGGAGTTACATAAGTATTATAATGATACAGATTACTACAGACTGTTCTGTTTTATGACAGATTCTGTTTTCATTGTGTTGTTTGCTTATTTTGATGAATCTATGAGTAGTATCGGAG
Source organism: Triticum timopheevii (assembly GCA_963921465.1). Lineage (NCBI taxonomy): Eukaryota > Viridiplantae > Streptophyta > Magnoliopsida > Poales > Poaceae > Triticum > Triticum timopheevii. The sequence continues at coordinate 329,603,146 of OY997272.1, forward strand.
GGTATGAACCATAGAGAAGTTGGAATACAGTATATATTACACCAATATGAATTTATAATGAGTTCACAACAGTACCTAAGTGGTGGTTTTATTTTCTTATACTAACGGAGCTTACGAGTTTTCTATTGAGTTTTGTGTTGTCAAGTTTTCAAGTTCTGGGTGAAGATTCAATGGACTATGGAATAAGGAGTGGCAAGAGCCTAAGCTTGGGGATTCCCAAGGCACCCCAAGTTAATATTCAAGGACAACCAAGAGCCTAAGCTTGGGGATGCCCCGGATGGCATCCCCTCTTTTGTCTTCGTTCATCAGTAACTTTACTTGGAGCTATATTTTTATTCACCACATGATATTTGTTTTGCTTGGAGCGTCATTTTATTTTGTTAGTATTGCTTGATGTTATTTAGAATAATGTTGTGCATCTATATTTTCAATAAAAATGTCAAGGATAGCCTTTACAATGCTTATTTTGCAAGTATACATGTTGCTGTTTCAAAACAGAAAGTTTATCGATGTTGCAAAAATTCCCTAGGAAAGTCAGAATATGATAAATTGTTGATTTTTTTTTCAAAATAAGCTCTGATAAATTTTCTGTAGTGTAGTATTTTTCTAATAATTTTTGGTGTTAGGGAAGTATGACAAATCTTGCATTCTTTACAGACTGTACTGTTTTGGCAGATTGCTGTTATGTTTGCATTATTTGCATATGTTTGCTTGTTTAATGATTCTATTTTAGGATAGGAGTATTAAATATGCAGAGGAATTTAGTATGCAATTTTGAATAATAATTTTAGTGATTTTTTACATTAGAGAATGATAAGGTTATTGCGTTGATTTATACTAACTTATCTCACGAGTTCTTGTTGAGTTTTGTGTGGATAAAGTTTTTAAGATGTAGGGAAGCCGAGATATAAAAGGAATTAAGGAGACACAAAATCTCAATATTGGGGATGACCAAGGCACCCCTAATTAATATTTCTAGAAATCTCAAGCATCTAAATCTTGGGGATGCCCCGGTAGGCATCCCACGTTTCTTCTTCAACAATTATCAGTTAGTATCGGTTGAACCTAAGTTTTTGCTTCTTCACATAATGTGTGCTATCCTTAAAATGTCATTTTTTGTTTTGATTGATGTTTGAATAAAATACCAAGATCTGAAATTCTTAAATGTTAGAGAGTCTTCACATAGTTTCATAATTATTCGACTACTCATTGATCTTCACTTATATCTTTTGGAGTAGTTTGTCATTTGCTCTAGTGCTTCACTTATATCTTTTTAGAGCACGGTAGTGGCTTTATTTTGAAGAGATAGATGAACTCTCATGATTCACTTATATCATTTTGAGAGTCTTAAACACTATGATCAATTTGATACTTGATAATTGTTTTGAGATATAAAGGTGGTAATGATAGAGTCATGCTAGTTGGGTAATTATGAAACTGAGAAATACTTGTGTTAAAGTTGGCAAGTCCGGTAGCATGCACGTATGGTAAAAGTTGTGTGACAAATTTGAAGCATGGGGTGTTCTTTGATTGCCTTCCTTATGAGTGGAGGTCGGGATCGCACGATGGTTAACTCCTACCAACCCTTCCGCTAGGAGCATGCATAGTAGTACTTTGCTTCGAGGGCTAATAAACTTTTGCAATAAGTATATGAGTTCTTTATGACTAATGTGAGTCAATGGATTATACGCACTCTTACCCTTCCATCATTGCTAGCCTCTACGGTACCATGCATTGCCCTTTCTCACCTTGAGAGTTGGTGCAAACTTCGCCGGTGCATCCAAACCCCGTGTTACGATACACTCTATCACACATAAACCTCCTTATATCTTCCTCAAAAGAGCCACCATACATACCTATTATGGCATTTCCATAGCCATTCCGAGATATATTGCCATGCAAATTTCCACCATTCCTTTTAATATGACACGTTCCATCATTGTCATATTGCTTTTGCATGATCTTGTAGTTGACATCGTATTTGTGGCAAAGCCACCTTTATAATTCTTTCATACATGTCGCTCTTGATTCATTGCATATCCCAGTACACCGCCGGAGGAATTCACATAGAGTCATATTTTGTTCTAAGTATTGAGTTGTAATTCTTGAGTTGTAAATAAATAAAAGTGTGATGATCTTCATTATTAGAGCATTGTCCCAAATGAGGAAAGGATGATGGAGACCATGATTGCCCCACAAGTAGGGATGAGACTCCAGACTTTATGAAAAATAAAAGAGGCCAAAGAAGCCCAAATAAAAAAAGAGGCCAAAGAAGCCCACCAAAAAAATGAGAGAAAAAGAGAGAAGGGACAATGTTACTATCCTTTTACCACACTTGTGCTTCAAAGTAGCACCATGATCTTCATGATAGAGAGTCTCCTATGTTGTCACTTTCATATACTAGTGGAATTTTTTATTATATAATTTGGCTTGTATATTCTAGTGATGGGCTTCCTCGAAATGCCCTAGGTCTTCGTGAGCAAGCAAGTTGGATGCACACCCACTTAGTTTCTTCTTGATCTTTCATACATTTATAGCTCTAGTGCATCCGTTGCATGGCAATCCCTAATCCTCATATAGACATCAATTGATGGGCATCTCCATAGCCCGCTGATTAGCTGCGTCAATGTGAGACCCTCTCCTTTTTTGTTTTCTCACATAATCCCTATCATCATACTCTACTCCACCCATAGTGCTATGTCCATGGCTTACGCTCATGTATTGCATGAGGGTTGAAAAGGCTGAAGCGTGTTAAAAAGTATGAACCAATTGCTTGGCTGAAACTGGGGTTGTGCATGATGGGAGCATTTCGTGTGACGAAAATGAAGCATGGCCTAACTATATGATTTTGTAGGGATAAGCTTTCTTTGGATATGCTATTTTGATAAGACATGATTACTTGTTAGTATGCTTGAAGTGTTACTATTTTATGTTAATATGAACTTCTATCTTGAATCTTTTGGATGTGAACATTCATGTCACAATAAAGAAAGTTAAATTGAGAATTATGTTAGGTAGCATTCCACATCACAAATTCTGTTTTTATCATTTACCTACTCGAGGACGAGTAAGAATTAAGCTTGCGGATGCTTGATACGTCTCCAACGTATCTATAATTTTTGATTGTTCCATGCTATTACATTATCTGTTCTCGATGTTTAATGGGCTTTACTATACACTTTTATATTATTATTGGGACTAACCTATTAACCGGAGGCCCAACCCAAATTGCTGTTTTTTTTTCTATTTCAGTGTTTCGCAAAAAAGGAATATCAAACGATGTCCAAATGGAATGAAACCTTCGGGAGAGTTATTTTGGAACAAACGCAGTCCAAGAGACATGGAATAGACGTCAGGGAAGCAACGAGGTGGCCACCAGGGTCCAGGGCATGCCCTACCCCCCTGGGCGCGCCCCCACCCTCATGGGCCCCTTGTGGCTCCCCTGACCGACTTCTTTCACCTATATATACTCATATACCCTGAAAACAATGGGGAGCACAATAGATTAGGAGTTCCACCGGCGCAAGCCTCTGTATCCACCAAAAACCACTCGGGAGCCTGTTCCGGCACCCTGCCGGAGGGGGGATCCCTCCCCGGTGGCCTTCATCATCCCGGCGCTCTCCATGGTGAGGAGGGAGTAGTTCACCCTCGGGGCTGAGGGTATGTACCAGTAGCTATGTGTTTGATCTCTCTCTCTCTCTCTCTCGTGTTCTTGAGATGGTACGATCTTGATGTACCGCGAGCTTTGCTATTGTAGTTGGATCTTATGATGTTTCTCCCCTCTACTCTCTTGTAATGGATTGAGTTTTCCCTTTGAAGTTATCTTATCGGATTGAGTCTTTAAGGATTTGAGAACACTTGATGTATGTCTTGCATATGCTTACCTGTGGTGACAATGGGATATTCACGTGATCTACTTGATGTATCTTTTGGTGATCAACTTGCGGGTTCGGTGACCTTGTGAACTTATGCATAGGGGTTGGCACACGTTTTCGTCTTGACTCTTCCGTAGAAACTTTGGGGCACTCTTTGAAGTACTTTGTGTTGGTTGAATAGATGAAACTGAGATTGTGTGATGCATATTGTATAATCATGCCCACAGATACTTGAGGTGACATTGGAGTATCTAGGTGACATTAGGGTTTTAGTTGATTTGTGTCTTATGGTGTTATTCTAGTGTGAACTCTATGATAGATCGAACGGAAAGAATAGCTTCATATTATTTACTACGGACTCTTGAATAGATCAATCAGAAAGGATAACTTTGAGGTGGTTTCGTACCCTACAATAATCTCTTCGTTTGCTCTCACTATTAGTGACTTTGGAGTGACTCTTTGTTGCATGTTGAGGGATTGTTATATGATCTAATTATGTTATTATTGTTGAGAGAACTTTCACTAGTGAAAGTATGAACCCTAGGCCTTGTTTCCTAGCATTGCAATACCGTTTTTGCTCACTTTTATCATTAGTTACCTTGCTGTTTTTATAATTTAAGATTACAAAAACCTATATCTACCATCCATATTGCACTTGTATCACCATCTCTTCGCCGAACTAGTGCACCTATACAATTTACCATTGTATTGGGTGTGTTGGGGACACAAGAGACTCTTTGTTATTTGGTTGCAGGGTTGTTTGAGAGAGACCATCTTCATCCTATGCCTCCCATGGATTGATAAACCTTAGTTCATCCACTTGAGGGAAATTTGTTACTGTCCTACAAACCTCTGCACTTGGAGGCCCAACAACGTCTACAAGAAGAAGGTTGTGTAGTAAACATCAGGTAACTCCTTCGGAAATACATTAGGGTAATCCTTCACCACTGGTACTTCCTCCAGAACAACTTCTGAGAAGGAATTCACCTGATTCCTCCTTGGCGCATGCCTTGATACATGCTTGATCCTCTTCCCTTCCGGGGTGGTGAGAAGAATTGATTTACTGGCGCAATCGATGTTTCCCTCATACTTGGATAGCCAATCCATGCCTATTATCACATCCAATCCTTGTGACTCCAGGAAAATCAGGTTGATGGGGAAAACATGTCTACCTATGGTTACTGGCAACTGATAGCATCCCCTACTAGACATATACTGAGCTCCTGGGGAACTTACTAACATAGGTGACATAAGGGCTACTGTTGGCAACTTATACTTATCCATCACCTGACCTTTGGTGAAGGGGTTGGGCTTCTTTGTAGAACCTCCATTGCCATTTCCATTTTTTGCTCCAGGACATTCAGTGGCATAATGTCCGGTCTTCCTGCACTTGAAACATGTAATGTGGCTCAGATCCCTCTTGGCTGGTGTTGCGGGGTTGGAACGGGTCTGGCTACTGCTTCCTCCATTCCCATTGCCATTGCAGACACGTAAGATTTGCACGAATAAGGGAAGAGGAGTACCATTTCCGGTTCCCAGTGGTGTGTCCTCCAGATGTCGCGGCGATTTTCTTGTTTTTACCGGGGAACTGATGTTTTGGAGGAGGGTGGAGCCATAGGTGAACCCATCACCAAATTGTTGATTGTGTTGCGGTGGCCGTCAATCAGCTGATGGGAAGCAGATCCGAGGCGGCGAAGGACGGCATAGCGGAAACAGCTCCGATGCGGTGGACGGTAGAGAAGTTGGAGTAGTAGCGGTGAGGTGCAGGATGGCATGGTTGAACTGGCTTGGGTACGGCACACGTCGGCATCCTGGAGGCAGCTTGGCCTCGCCTTCAACTAGTAGCTGTGGAGGGCTCTCCGGTTGCGGTTGCGGTGGACGACGACGTCGGGGTATCGGCTCCAGCGTGATGGAGGAGGGCAGCGGTTCATGGGTGGGATGGGATGGTGGACGGAGGACGCCGGGGTTTCGCGACTGGTGGAGAGGTAGTTTTGGTGCCCACTGTCGGTGTCAAAACCGGCGGATCTCGGGTAGGGGGTCCCAAACTGTGCGTCTAAGGCTAATGGTAACAGGAGGCGGGGGACACAATGTTTACCCAGGTTCGGGCCCTCTCTATGGAGGTAATACCCTACTTCCTTCTTGATTGGTCTTGATGATATGAGTATTACAAGAGTTGATCTACCACGAGATCGTAGAGGCTAAACCCTAGAAGCTAGCCTATGATTATGATTGTTGTTGTCCTACGGACTAAACCTCTGGTTTATATGGACACAGGAGGGGGCTAGGGTTACACAGAGTCGGTTATAGAGAAGGAAATCTACATATCCGAATAGCCAAGCTTGCCTTCAACGCAAAGGAGAGTCCCACCCGGACACGGGACGAAGTCGTCAATCTTGTATCTTCATAGTCCAACAGTCCGGCATAAGCATGTAGTCCGGCTATCCGAGGACCCCCTAATCCTGGACTCCCTCAGTAGCCCCTGAACCAGGCTTCAATGACGATGAGTCCGGCGCGCAGATTGTCTTCGGCATTGCAAGGCGGATTCCTTCTCCGGATACTCCAAAGAAGATCTGGAACACAAGAATCGTGTCCGGCTCTGCAAAACAAATTCCGCATACCACCGTAGAGAGCACAATATTCCACGAATCTAACCTGCTGACAACTTTTCCATAGCGTGACATCACGCCGCGGCCCAGTTATTATTCAAACCGTTTTACCCAACCTGGCACTACACGTCTTGCGAGACAGTTTTATTGGCACGTCTTGTCTAAGCAGAGATCGTGTCCCCCTTATCATGGGATTCTCATCAATACGGGCATGGGTAACCCAACCGCACCATTAGTACAACTCCTTGGTTTGGGCAAGTTCCAAACGGCCGCGCGGAGGACGCTTGACATTCTTCCTCTATATAAAGAGGTCAAGACATGTCCTTCTCTTTCCACGCCTGATCCTTCCCTTCCCTCCCCTCGAGTTCCAACACTCTAGGTTCGGTCCAAGCACTCCGAACCTTCAATCATGTCCGGATCCAACCTTCAAGGCCGGTGGATGGCCTCTTCTGTCATAGAGGAGGACATGAAGAAGCTTAGGGAGGCTAGGTATCTGACCGCCGAAATCCTTCACAGGCTTCTTGCTCAAGGGCAGGTTATTCCTACTCCCAAACCCAACGAGAGCATCGTATTCGTCTCCCACTTCCTTAGAGGGCTAGGCTTCGGTCTTCATCCCTTTGTTAGAGGGCTCATGTTCTATTATGGACTAGATTTTCACGATCTAGCTCCAGATTCCTTCCTGCACATCTCAGCGTTCATCGTTGTGTGTGAGGCCTTCCTCCGCATTACCCCACACTTCGTCTTATGGCTCAAGACCTTCAATGTGAAGCCAAAGATGATCGATGAGCGACACGCGGAGTGCGGAGGTGCTATATAAGCAAGGGCGTCGATGCTTTATGGCCAAAGGGTTATTTTCCGGAAGTTTCTGATCTATGGCAACGAGAGTGGTTTTACATCACAGCACCTCGAGGGAGGAAGTGGGCGGCCGCTCCGGCCTTCCGCTCTGCCCCTCTGCCACAACTTGCATCATCGGTAAAAAAAGGGGTTGGACTGGGGATCGGTTGATGACGTGCGGACATTGCAAAGCCGTATTCGGGATCTCCTCGGGAAGGATATCAATCCTGTCAAAGTAATTCAAGTAATGCTAGTTCATCGGGCCTTGCCGTGTCAACGTCGATCTCTCTGTATGTGGGAGTTCAACCCAGAAGGACCATGTACTATTCAGGACTTCTTTGGCAGGACGACCAAAGGAATGTATTAGTTATTCTTCGGATCACGAATAAAGTGTCCGATCACCACAGAGGATGCGGGCCTCGACTGCAACCGTCTAGATTCCCAGGTAAATAATTCCACGACCGAACATGCTGTCATTATACTTTGTCACAACATTACTCTTAAATACCACCCTTGGCCAGGACTGGATAAGAAAGGCAGAGAGGATCAGGTGTTCGACCCCTCTTCCTGAAGATTCGCCGGATCCTGTACTAACCAGGATGTTGGCTCTTGCACCTTATCAAGTGCCATCAAGGGAGGACAAGGAGAGGAATGGGGTAGCCCAAGGCGGACATCATGCTGGAGGCACGTCACGCATCCTAACTGGGGAAATTAATACCCCCGTGTCGAAGGATGAACGAGGAGGAGAATCTAGTGTCCCCTCTCCCCACAGGAAGAAAAGGACCGCCCCTGAAGACTTAGAAGCAGAGGTCTCCAAACGAGCGAAGAAACCTTCATCAGGGGGCACTGCCCCGGAGGGCAACATTGCTGCACAATGCCCACAGGGGGGCCAGCCATTAACCAAGCCGTAAGTGAACAAAGGTACTTAGTAAGCATACCCCGTTCTTTTCCTGAGAATAACGACCGAGACATATGTTTTGCAGTTCGGCTCATAGCCTCCCTCCACAATGTTCATCCTCGGGGGATCTTCTTCCGGAGATGATGGAGAGCGAAACGCCTCCTCATACTTCTCCACCTCATGAGGCGGCCGATCCTGAGGTGTCGTCCCGGAGGATCTCTCCCGATCCGCAAAGGCCGAAAGGTAACTCTTCGGCCGCCCGAAGTCCGGGGTTTTCGGCTCCTAGAGAGACCAAAAGAAAAAGCCCCAAACTATCGGATATACAACCGGACACATTGACGGGTCTTCTGCAGCAAGCGGCTATCTCAGAGGCACATCATACCTTAATGGGTACGGTGGTTGAGAAGATATCGTCCGAAAAGGAGGGTTGAATGAGGCTTTTACAAGCCTGCTAAGAGGCTTGGAGGTACGCAAGTGATATTCTTTGATTATACCGTAAGCGCAAGCAGCACTTTGTAAAGGTAGTAGCCCCTGGGACTCTAGTTGCCACCCGGACGAGGCGAGCAGAGGATCATAATCTCTGGTAATGATGGTGCCAATTTTGTGTGCAGGCGGCTGCAGCTCCGGTGGCTGACCGGACTGCTGAATTTGCCAAACTAAAGCGGCAACTTGACGTGGCGGATGCAGACATCATGCTTGTGAACAAGCGGCCTGACGAGGCACAGGGTATGTATATTTGGGTGGTTTGCAAATATTAATAAGAGCATGATGCTAGGATTTATAATATGCTTTGACTACAGATGGTGCTGCCGCCATGGAGACCCTTCGGGCAGAGCTTGTGTCACGCCCAATATGCGACCCTATCCAAAAGGAACTCGAAGGTCCCACCAAGGATAGACCCGCATATTGAAACGCTTTTGCAAGGTGGATATCATTACATCAACATTACATAATAGATGGGGATACATACAAGAGGCATACAATGCCACACGAATACAACATCATATTACATAAGAGCAACATCCGACTACGGATGAAACACAAACAGAAGCTCAAACGACATCCACCCTGCTAGACCAGGCTGCCGACCTGGAACCTATCCCCTGATCGAAGAAGAAGCAGAAGAAGAACACCAGACAAGCAAACATCGCTCTCGCGTCAAGATCATCGCATAACTTGTACCTGCAACTGTTGTTGTAGTAATCTGTGAGCCACGAGGACTCAGCAATCCCATTACCATGGGTATCAAGACTAGCAAAGCTTAATGGGAAAGGAAGGGGTAAAGTGGTGAGGTTGCAGCAGCGGCTAAGCAAGATATGGTGGCTAACATACGCAAATGAAAGCGAAAAGAGAAACAAAGGAACGGTCGTCAACTAGTAATGATCAAGAGGTAATCCTGAACACCTACTTACGTCAAACATAAACCAGAAACCGTGTTCACTTCCCGGACTCCGCCGAGAAGATACCATCATGGCTACACACGCGGTTGATGCATTTTAATTCGGATCTGGTGTCAAGTTATCTACAACCGGACATTAACAAATTCCCATCTGCCACATAACCGCGGGCACGGCTCTCGAAAGTTTATACCCTGCAGGGGTGTCCCAACTTAGCCCATGATAAGCTCTCGCGATCAACGAAGGATATACCTTCTCTCAGGAAGACCCGATCAGTCTCGGAATCCCGATTTACAAGACATTTCGACAATGGTAAAACAAGACCAGCAAGACCGCCCGATGCGCCGACATCCCGATAGGAGCTGTCAACACCGGATGAACACTACGTACAACTAAAACCAGACCTCGAGTTTCCCCGAGGTGGTGCTGCAAGTGGCTCTGGTTCGGACCAACACTTAGACAAGCATTGGCCCGGGGGGGGGGGGGGCTGAATAAAGATGACCCTTGGGTTAATTACTCCCAAGGGAAAGGTAGGTGGTGGTGAGGCAAATGGTAAAACCAAGGTTGGGCCTTGCTAGAGGAGTTTTATTCAAAGCGAACTGTCAGGGGGGTCCCATAAAACACCCGACCGCGTTAGGAATGCAAAATCCGGGAACATAACACCGGTATGACGGAAACTAGGGCGGCAAGAGTGGAACAAAACACCAGGCATAAGGCCGAGCCTTCCACCCTTTACCAAATATATAGATGCATTAATAATATAAGAGATATTGTGATATCCCAACATAACCCTGTCCACCATGGAGCAATCTTCAACTTCACCTGCAACTAGCAACGCTATAAGAGGGGCTGAGCAAAAGTGATAACATAGCCAAACAATGGTTTGCTAGGAAGGGTGTCAAAGGTTAGAGGTTCATGACAATTTGGGAGGCTTGAAGAGCAAAAGATAGGTAACGCAGCATAGCGATAGAACGAAGCAACTAGCATAGCAATGATAGTAGCGAGATCCAAGGTAGCGATCATCTTGCCAGAAATCCCGCAAGGAAGAAGAACGAGTCCATGAAGAAGATGAAGCCACGAAGACGAACCACACGTAGACGAACGCATCCTCACGATCGCAACGAAACGAGAACTATCAAGAAGAAGCACACAACATGGTAAACACACCACACATGAACAAGACATGATGCACAACATGCATGATGCATGAGAAAGCTAGATGAGGCTACTCATGGCAAGAGATGATGCAAACAAGAACAACACATCAAGGCAAGTTTAAATGAGGCCGGAAACAACATATAACAATTCCGGTAAGTCCTCGTATGCAAATTTCGAAATTGGTCCAGAACTGAATAAACCTTATGTTCAAGTAGTTAAACAGCAAGTTAAGATGCACCAAGATGATCTACACGAAATTCTAGTCAAGTTACATATAAAGTTCATTAGATTCGGAGCTACGGCCTAGAAGATATGAGCAAAACAAGTTAAACATGGCATTGATGCTAAATGCATACAAACATCAAACAAACCCCTCAAAACAAGTATGCAACATGATAATATGAAACTACATGCAAAATCAATCAAGTTTCATATAGAGCACAATCAAAACGGAGCAACGGTTCAACACATACACTCTATACAAGACATAACAACAATCTGTCCATAACAGCAACTAGGCATATTGCAAGCATCAAAACAATATGCTACAGCACCCCAACATAATAACAAAAGGCATGGGCATGAATTACAGGTAAATCATAACAAGACATGAACACTGAGCTATCTCCAGAAACAACTAGAACATGCTCAAAAAACACATGGTAAGATTACAAATAATAACAGTTTCAGACTTGGCAGAAATAACATCAGGTTGCAATGTTTAGAGCTATCAAACAACATGTTACAAGAACTTAACATGGCAACCAAAGGCATGACATGAATCTACTAATAGCATAGAACAAAAGACCCTTACTGACCATGAGCCAAAAATACACAGAAAATATGATGGCACCCATGTAAACATGGCAAGTTATATTACAGATTCATACATGGCCGGAACAACAATAAGTAGGCATGTTGGTGAGCTTGAACCACTCACCACAGAGCAATACATGGCATGGCAAGGCAACCAATAGTAAGAAGACATGTTTATGAAGCTAAGCATGGCAATAACAAGTTCATAGGGTACATGGATCACTAGAAAAGCATATGGACAAAACTGAACTTCATATTAACAGGTTGACAGCAACATTATTTAGCAACTTTGGATCAAGATTACAACAAGCTACAGTAGGCTATAAATGCAACAAGGGGCATGAATGGATAGAGCAAGACATTTATAACAAAACATCCTTGGTGAACATCTCCAGAATAATGCACGAAATGACTTGTAGCAGCAGGTTTACATAGCAACAAAATCGTGATCCAGAGGAGTTGGAGTGCAAGCCAAGAAGCAGCCAAGGTGGCCATGAGGGTGGAGAGCGCGCCCCCCTACAGGGCGCGCCCCCTATCTCGTGGGCCCCTGGGGCGGCCACTGATCTACTTCTTCCTTCTATATATACCCACGTACCCCGAAAACATACAGGGAGCCAACGAAAAACAATTTCAGCGTCGTAACCATCTGTATCCGCGAGATCCCATCTTGGAGCCTTCGCCGGCGCTCCGCCGGAGGGGGAATCGACCACAAAGGGCTTCTACATCAACACCATAGCCCCTCCGATGAGTTGTGATTAGTTTACCACAGACCTTCGGGTCCATAGTTATTAGCTAGATTGCTCCTTCTCTCTTAATGGATCTCAATACCATGTTCTCCCCCTCTCTTGTGGAGATCTATTCGATGTAACTCTTTTTGCGGTGTGTTTTTCGAGATCTGATGAATTGTGGGTTTACGATCAAGTTTATCTATGAGAAATATTTGAATCTTCTTTGAATTATTTTATGTATGATTGAGTTATCTTTGCAAGTCTCTTCGAATTATCAGTTTGGTTTGGCCTACTAGATTGATCTTTCTTGCCATGGGAGAAGTGCTTAGCTTTGGGTTCAATCTTGCGGTGTCCTTACCCAGTGACAATAAGGGTTGCAAGGCACGTATTGTATTGTTGCCATCGAGGATAAAAAGGTGGGGTTTATATCATATTGCATGAGTTTATCCCTCTACATCATGTCATCTTTCTTAATGCGTTACTCTGTTCTTATGAACTTAATACTCTAGATGCATGCTGGATAGCGGTCGATGTGTGGAGTAATAGTAGTAGATGCAGGCAGGAGTCGGTCTACTTGTCGCGGACGTGATGCCTATATACATGATCATGCCTAGATAATCTCATAATTATTCGCTTTTCTATCAATTGCTCGACAGTAATTTGTTCACCCACCGTAATACTTATGCTATCTTGAGAGAAGCCACTAGTGAAACTTATGGCCCCCGGGTCTATCTTTTATCGTATAAGCTTTCAATCTACTTTTATTTGCATCTTTAATTTTCCAATCTATATCATAAAATACCAAAAATATATTTATCTTATCATACTATCTCTATCAGATCTCACTTTCGCAAGTGGGCGTGAAGGGATTGACAACCCCTTTATTGCGTTGGTTGTGAGTTCTTTGTTTGTTTGTGTAGGTGCGTGGGACTTTTGAGGAGCCTCCTACTGGATTGATACCTTGGTTCTCAAAAACTGAGGGAAATACTTACGCTACTATTGCTGCATCACCCTTTCCTCTTCAAGGAAAACCAATGCAAGCTCAAGACGTAGCAAGAAGGATTTCTGGTGCCGTTGCCAGGGAGGTCTTCGCTCAAGTCAAGACATAACAAGTACCCATCACAAACTCATCTCCCTTGCATTTACATTATTTGCCATTTGCCTCTCGTTTTCCTCTCCCCAACTTCACACTTGCCGTTTTATTCGCCCTCTCTTTCCCAATCTTCTCCTCTCTTTTCGCTTGCCTTTTTCTGTTTGCTTGTGTGTTGGATTACTTGTTGCCATGGCGCAAGATAATACAAAATTGTGTGATTCCTCCAATACCAATAATAATGATTTCCTTAGTACTCCGATTGCTCCTCTTAATGATGTTGAGTCTTGTGAAATCAATACTGCTTTGCTGAATCTTGTTTTGAAAGACCAATTCGCCGGCCTTCCTAGTGGAGATGCCGCTACCCATCTAAACAACTTTGTTGATTTGCGTGATATGCAAAAGAAGAAAGATACGGATAATGACACTGTTAAATTGAAGTTATTTCCGTTTTCGCCTAGAGATCGTGCTAAAGTTTGGTTTTCGTCTTTGCCTAAAAATAGTATTGATTCTTGGAACAAGTGCAAAGATGCTTTTATCTCTAAATATTTTCCTCCCGCTAAGATCATCACACTTAGGAACGATATTATGAATTTTAAACAACTTGATCATGAGCATGTTGCCCAATCTTGGGAAAGAATGAAATTGATGATTCACAATTTCCCTACTCATGGTTTGAATTTATGGATGATTGTTGGGGAACGTAGTAATTTAAAAAAAATTCCTACCCACACGCAAGATCATGGTGATGCATAGCAATGAGAGGGGAGAGTGTGTCCACATACCCTCATAGACCGAAAGCGGAAGCGTTAGCACAACGCGGTTGATGTAGTCGTACGTCTTCATGATCCGACTGATCAAGTACTGAACACACGGCACCTCCGAGTTCTTGCACACGTTCAGCTCGATGACGTCCCTTGAACTCCGATCTAGCCGAGCTTCGAGGGAGAGTTCCGTCAGCACGACGGCATGGTGACGATGATGATGTTCTACCGACGCAGGGCTTCGCCTAAGCACCACTACGATATTATCGAGGAGGACTATGGTGGAGGGGGGCACCGCACATGGCTAAGAGATCAATGATCAATTGTTGTGTCTATGGGGTGCCCCCCTCCCCGTATATAAAGGAGTGGAGGAGGGGGCCGGCCAAGGGGAGGAGGCGCGCCCAAGGGGGGAGTCCTACTCCCACCTGGAGTAGGACTCCTCCTTTTCCTTTTTGGAGAGGGAGAGGGAAGGAAGAGGAAGGAGGGAGGAACGAAAGGGGGGGCCGGCCCCCCTCCCAATTCGGATTGGGCTTGGGGGGGTGCCCCCTCCCTTGCTCCTTTCCCCTCCTTTCCACTAAAGCCCATTAAGGCCCATATACCTCCCGAGGGTTCCGATAACCTCCCGGAGCTCCGGTATTGTCCCAATCTCACCCGGAACCATTCCGGTGTCCAAATATAGTCGTCCAATATATCGATCTTTATGTCTCGACCATTTCGAGACTCCTCGTGATGTCCATAATCACATCCAGGACTCCGAACTACTTTCGGTACATCAAAACACATAAAATCATAATATAACCGTCATCTAACTTTAAGCATGCGGACCCTATGGGTTCGATAACTATGTAGACATGACTGAGACACGTCTCCGGTCAATAACCAATAGCGGAACCTGGATGCTCATATTGGCTCCCACATATTCTACGAAGATCTTTATCAGTGAAACCGCATAACAACATATGTTGTTCCCTTTGTCATCGGTATGTTACTTGCCCGAGACTCGATCGTCGGTATCTTAATTCCTAGTTCAATCTTGTTACCGGCAATTCTCTTTACTCATTGTGTAATGCATCATCCCGTAACTAACTCATTAGCTACATTGCTTGCAAGGCTTATAGTGATGTGCTTTACCGAGAGGGCCAAGAGATACCTCTCCGACAATTGGAGTGACAAATCCTAATCTCGAAATACGTCCACTCAACAAGTACCTTTGGAGACACCTGTAGAGCCCCTTTATAATCACCCAGTTACATTGTGACGTTTGGTAGCACACAAAGTGTTCCTCCGTTAAGCGGGAGTTACATAATCTCATAGTCATAGGAACATGTATAAGTCATGAAGAAAGCAATAGCAACATACTAAACGATCAAGTGCTAAGCTAACGGAATGGGTCAAGTCAATCACATCATTCTCCTAATGATGTGATCCCGTTAATCAAATGACAACTCATGTCTATGGTCAGGAAACTTAACCATCTTTGATTCACGAGCTAGTCAAGTAGAGGCATACTAGTGACACTATGTTTGTCTATATATTCACACATGTATTATGTTTCCGGGTAATACAATTCTAGCATGAATAATAAACATTTATCATGATATGAGGAAATAAATAATAACTTTATTATTGCCTCCAGGGAATATTTCCTTAAGTCCCCACTTGCACTAAAGTCAATAATCTATTTTACATAGTAATGGTTCTAATACCCATGGAGCCTTGGTGCTGATCATGTTTTGCTTGTGGAAGAGGCTTAGTCAACGGGTCTGCAACATTCAGATCTGTATGTATCTTTCAAGTCTCTATGTCCCCCACCTGGACTTGGTCCCGGATGGAATTGAAGCGTCTCTTGATGTGCTTGGTTCTCTTGTGAAATCTGGATTCCTTTGCCAAGGCAATTGCATGAGTATTGTCACAAAAGATTTTCATTGGACCCGATGCACTAGGTATGACACCTAGATCGGATATGAACTCCTTCATCCAGACTCCTTCATTTGCTGCTTCCGAAGCAGCTATGTACTCCGCTTCACATGTAGATCCCGCCACGACACTTTGTTTAGAACTGCACCAACTGACAGCTCCACCGTTCAATATAAACACGTATCCGGTTTGCGATTTAGAATCGTCCAGATCAGTGTCAAAGCTTGCATCGACGTAACCATTTATGACTAGCTCTTTGTCACCTCCATAAACGAGACACATATCCATAGTCCTTTTCAGGTATTTCAGGATGTTTTTGACCGTTGTCCAGTGATCCACTCCTGGATTACTTTGGTACCTCCCTGCTAAACTAATAGCAAGGCACACATCATGTCTGGTACACAGCATTGCATACATGATAGAGCCTATGGCTGAAGCATAGGGAACATCTTTGATTTTCTCTTTATCTTCTACAGTGGTCTGGCATTGAGTCTCACTCAATTTGACACCTTGTATTACAGGCAAGAACCCTTTCTTAGCTTGATCCATTTTGAACTTCTTCAAAACTTTATCAAGGTATGTACTTTGTGAAAGTCCAATTAACCGTCTTGATCTATCTCTATAGATCTTGATGCCCAATATATAAGCAGCTTCACCGAGGTCTTTCATTGAAATCTTTTATTCAAGTATCCTTTTATGCTATCCAGAAATTCTATATCATTTCCAATCAATAATATGTCGTCCACCTATAATATTAGAAATACTACAGACCTCCCACTCACTTTCTTGTAAATACAGGCTTCTCCAAAAGTCTGTATAAAACCATATGCTTTAATCACACTATCAAAGCGTTTATTCCAACTATGAGAGGCTTGCACCAGTCCATAAATAGATTGCTGGAGCTTGCACACTTTGTTAGCATCCTTTGGATCGACAAAACCTTCTGGCTGCATCATATACAACTCTTCTTCCAGAAATCCATTCAGGAATGCAGTTTTGACATCCATTTGCCAAATTTCATAATCATAAAATGCGGCACTTGCTAACATGATTCGGGCAGACTTAAGCATCACTACGGGTGAGAAAGTCTCATCGTAGTCAACGCCTTGAACTTGTTGAAAACCCTTTGCAACAAGTTAAGCTTTGTAGACAGTAACATTACCATCAGCGTCAGACTTCTTCTTGAAGATCCATTTATTATCGATGGATTGCCGATCATCGGGCAAGTCAACCGAAGTCCACACTTTGTTCTCGTACATGGATCCCATCTCGGATTTCATGGCCTCAAGCCATTTTGCGGAATCTGGGCTCATCATCGCTTCCTCATAGTTCGTAGGTTCTCCATGGTCAAGTAACATGTCCTCCAGAATAGGATTACCGTACCACTCTAGTGCGGATCTTACTCTGGTCCACCTACGAGGTTTGGTAGTAACTTGATCTGAAGTTTCATGATCATCATCATTAGCTTCCTCACTAATTCGTGTAGTCGTCACAGGAACCGGTTTCTGTGATGAACTATTTTCCAATAAGGGAGCAGGTACAGTTACCTCATCAAGTTCTACTTTCCTCCCACTCACTTCTTTCGAGAGAAACTCTTTCTCTAGAAAGGATCCATTCTTGGCAACAAATGTCTTGCCTTCGGATCTGTGATAGAAGGTGTACCCAACTATTTCCTTTGGGTATCCTATGAAGACACATTTATCCTATTTGGGTTCGAGCTTATTAGGTTGAAGCTTTTTCACATAAGCATCGCAGCCCCAAACTTTAAGAAATGACAACTTTGGTTTCTTGCCAAACCATAGTTCATAAGGCGTCGTCTCAACGGATTTTGATGGTGCCCTATTTAACGTGAATGCGGCCGTATCTAAAGCAGAACCCCAAAATGATAGCGGTAAATCAGTAAGAGACATCATAGATCGCACCATATCAAGTAAAGTACGATTACAACGTTCAGACACACCATTACGCTATGGTGTTCCGGGTGGCGTGAGTTGTGAAACTGTTCCGCATTGTTTCAAATAACGATACCTGCCGCGAGCCTCAACATTTATTGGACCACATACATCAGTATGTATGATTTCCAACAAATCAGTTTCTCACTCCATAGTTCCGTAGAATGACGTTTTAGTCATCTTGCCCATGAGGCATGGTTCGCAAGTACCAAGTGATTCATAATCAAGTGATTCAAAAAGTCCATCAGTATGGAGTTTCTTCATGCGCTTTACACCAATATGACCTAAACTGCAGTGCCACAAATAAGTTGCACTATCATTATCAACTATGCATATTTTGGCTTCAACATTATGAATATGTGTATCACTACTATCGAGATTCATCAAAAATAGACCACTCTTTAAGGGTGCATGACCATAAAAGATATTACTCATATACATAGAACAACCATTATTCTCAGATTTAAATGAATAACTGTCTCGCATCAAACAAGATCCAGATATAATGTTCATGCTCAACGCTGGCACCAAATAACAATTATTTAGGTCTAAAACTAATCCCGAAGGTAGATGTAGAGGTAGCGTGCCGACGGCGATCACATCGACTTTGGAACCATTTCCCACGCGCATCGTCACCTCGTCCTTAGCCAATGTCTGCTTAATCTGTAGTCCCTGTTTCGGGTTGCAAATATTAGCAACAGAACCAGTATCAAATACCCAGGTGCTACTGCGAGCTCTGGTAAGGTACACATCAATAACATGTATATCACATATACCTTTGTTCACCTTGCCATCCTTCTTATCTGCCAAATACTTGGGGCAGTTCCGCTTCCAGTGACCAGTTTGCTTGCAGTAGAAGCACTCAGTCTCAGGCTTAGGTCCAGACTTGGGTTTCTTCTTTTGAGCAGCAACTTGTTTGCTGTTCTTCTTGAAGTTCCCCTTCTTTTTCCCTTTGCCCTTTTTCTTGAAACTGGTGGTCTTATTGACCATCAACACTTGATGCTCCTTCTTGATTTCTACCTCTGCAGCCTTTAGCATTGCGAAGAGCTCGGGAATTGTCTTATCCATCCCTTGCATATTATAGTTCGTCACGAAGCTCTTGTAGCTTGGTAGCAGTGATTGAAGAATTCTGTCAATGACGCTATCATCCGGAAGTTTAACTCCAAGTTGAATCAAGTGATTGTTATACCCAGACATTCTGAGTATATGCTCACTGACAGAACTATTCTCCTCCATCTTGCAGCTGTAGAACTTATTGGAGACTTCATATCTCTCAATCCGGGCATTTGCTTGAAATATTAACTTCAACTCCTGGAACATCTCATATGCTCCATGACGTTCAAAACGTTGTTGAAGTCCAGGTTCTAAGCTGTAAAGCATGGCACACTGAACTATTGAGTAGTCATCAGCTTTGCTTTGCCAGACGTTCATAACATCTGGTGCTGCTCCTGCAGCAGGTTTGACACCTAGCAGTGCTTCCAGGACGTAATTCTTCTGTGCAGCAATGAGGATAATCCTCAGGTTACGGACCCAGTCTGTGTAATTGCTACCATCATCTTTCAACGTTGCTTTCTCAAGGAACGCATTAAATTTCAACGGAACAACAGCACGGGCCATCTATCTACAACAAACATAGACAAGCGGAATACTATTAGGTACTAAGTAAATGATAAATTTAAGTTCAATTAATCATATTACTTAAGAACTCCCACTTTGATAGACATCTAAGTGATCACGTGATCCAAATCAACTAAACCATAACCGATCATCACGTGAAATGGAGTAGTTTTCAATGGTGAACATCACTATGCTGATCATATCTACTATATGATTCACGCTCGACCTTGCGGTCTCAGTGTTCCGAGGCCATATTTGCATATGCTAGGCTCGTCAAGCTTAACCAGAGTATTCTGCGTGTGCAAAACTGGCTTGCACCCATTTGTCGTGGGGAACAAGCACGAGCACCTATGGGGCAGGGGGCCCCTTCTTGTCTGGCAAGGGAGCGGAGGGAGCGCGCAGAGCGGATCGAGGCGAAGGCACGCGGGGGATCTTTTACCCAGCTTCGGAGCTCTCCGGAGAGATAAAACTCCTACTGCTGCTTTGTGTTTGTATTCTGTTCTTGCTCGAGAGCGTGAGCGTGTAGTGGTGCTGAATGCGTCGAATGAACCGAGCCCCTTCTACATGCGCATGGGCCTCCTTTTTATAGGCTAAAGGGGTCACCGACAGGTGGCAGCGTAGGAAGAGGGGTAGAAAGGTAAAAACGCGGGTTGGTACAACTGCTACCAACAGTGCCCCCTACCTAACTCTGACGGCAGGGGACAAGGGCATTTAATGCCCGTCCGGTCGCCCCAACAGTGCAAGGAAACGACCGTTAGGGGCGCCACCGATCGCCACGATGGCCTCCTTGTCAGCTTCGTTTGCCACCTCACACCGCCATGCTGCACAGCTACCCGCCACGTGCACCAGGAGCGATCCTGTGGCGACACGTCGTCGGATGTGCCGGAGCGTGGGCGCAGAGTGGCAGCCTTGTCGCAGCAAGCGCCTTGCCGCGGCCCTCATCTTGTCGCACCAGCAAGCTTGCCGCTCGCCGGGCCTTGACGGGACGCGCGGGGCGCCGCGGCAAGTTTCTTGGAGTGCCTTAGTTGGCCTTCCTGGTAAGCTCCTCTTGCCGGGGCCTTGTCCTTCCCAGCAAGCTCCTCTTGCCGGGGTCTTGTCCTTCCCGGCAAGCTCCTCTTGCCGGGGCCTTGTCTTCTTAGTTATCACTTTGTTCTTGAATGGCAGTAAATAGGAATAATGGAGGGTCTTGGCGGACGCCCGGCAAGCCTTGCCGCGGGGTGCTGCGACTGCCCATGCACAAGTTCGGGGTACTAAGGTACCCCTACTTTAGTACACCGACAGGAGCCCCCGGGCCTGGGCCATACATGGTGCCGAGCGCTGTTGGGCCAGGCCCAAAACAGGGCACGGGCACACGCGGCCTGGGTCCACATTAAAATCCACTCCGCGTCCACCGCGCCCTCCTGCAACGGCACGCGTCAATCGCGGCGTCGTGGGAGAGAACGTGGTCAATACTTAATTCCAGGAAATGCGTAACGTTCGCATCCCCCGTTTATAAGCAGAGGAGGCAGGGCCGTTCGCCCACTTTTGCCACTTGCAGTTCCTTCCTCCGAAAGCTCCGCCGCTCCCCTCCGCTTCCCGAGTCGAAAGAGAGCAGCACTCTGCCGCTCGTCGTCGCCGTCGCCGCCGTCGCCTTCGCCTTCACCCACCGCTTCCGCCATGGCTCCGAAGACTGGGAAGGCTGCGAAGGCTGCGAAGGCTGTGAAGGCTGCGAAGTCGGTGGAGGCACTGGAGCTCGAGGCGCTGCGCAAGAAGCGAGTGCTTTTCCTCCCTGAGCTCACCCCGGAGGCCCTGCGGTCGGAGTTCTACCTCTTCTGGTCGACGGAGACGCGGGCGCACCCGCGCACGCAGGCGCTTTCCGCTGAGGCTTCCAAATCGAAAAAGTGCCCCAGAGGTTACTACTTCTTTCCTGTGTTCTTCTATTGCGGGCTCTGCCCACCTTTTTCCGATTTTCTCTGCAACATCATGAACACCTACGGGTTTCATCTTCTTGATTTCACCCCCAACACCGTTCTGACAATGGCGGTTTTCGCGCACCTCTGCGAGAACTTTGTTGGCATCCTCCCCAATGTCGCTCTTTTTCGTCATTATTTCTCCCCCCGGGCCGAGAAAGGGGAGCCACTGGCTGGCGGAATCGCTTGGACCTCCCGGATTGGCATGAAGGAGGTGTATTTGACGGGCGAGCTCCACAGCAAGTGGGACAAGTGGAGGGCGGAGTGGTGCTGGATCTGTGATGCTAATCCGCAGCCATTCACCAAACTGCGCCAGACTTGGGTGGTGCGTGGCGCCGACTGGAGCGCTCTGTTGCCGGACGACGCCAAGCTGAAGATTGCCACCACCCGAATCCTCCGGCTCAGGCATGCCGGGCTCACAGCGGGGGCGGTTGGCGCGGATTTCCTTCACCGCCGCATCGCCCCTCTGCAGAAGAGGGGGAGGCCCGCCTGGTTGTTTGGCGGACCGGCGGATATCATGAGGCTGCGTCCAGGCCTCAACTTCAACTTCACCGTTCTGGAGCTTGACGGGATGCTGAGGGAGCTGTTCAAGCACGATGCCAACCATCCAGAGTGGTTCAGGTTGCCGCAGGGCGTCGTCCCCTTGTGCAACAACTCCCAGCGTGATCGCATCTGCGCAATGATGCCAGAGTGCGACTCGCATGGGATTAGTGCCACTTGGATAGAGCCTGCCGCCGAGGTCGTGCAGAAATTCTTCGATAACTTGACGAAGGTAGCAATCAACTCCGACGAGCAGAAACTCCTCACCCGCGCCACCAACGACAACGTGATGCTGTACATCGCCTCCAGGGCCGAAGAGGCGGCGGCGGCCGCTGCCGCGGGCGAGTTTGGCTTCACGCTGGTGGAGGTGGATGCAGCCGAGGCGGCAAGCCTTGCCGATCGGGAAGAGCTTGCCGAGGAGGTCGCCGGCGAGGGGGAGCCAGAGGCCGAAACGAGCGAGCCCGCCGAGGGCGCGAGCGGCCAGCCGTCTTCGAGCAGCTTGCCGCAGGCGGAGCCCCCAGCGCAGCCCCAATTCCAACCGAGAAGGCGCCTCCGTCGAGTTGGAGATACGGCAGAGGAGCAGGCCGACCAGAAGCCGCGGCACCGTGGGACACGCTCCACCGCGGCAAGTACTGTTGCCGCGGGAGGGTCCCAGGCTGTGCCGGCAACTGAGGCGGGGTCTTCCCAGGCCGCCACGCCTGATCCTTCTGCAGCCTCCGGCAAACGCCGAAGGGAACCTACTCCTCCGCCACACCGTGCAGAGAGGGTACCGGAATTCGACCTCTCCGCGCTGAGCTCCGATGATGATGAGGAGGAGGAGGAGGAGGAGTAAGACTTTCTTCTCACTATCCTTGATTTTCTTTGATCCTTGTTGTTGTTTGTCTTGTATCTAATTCGCTCCTCTCTGAATTCCTGTTCTATTTCAGGACTTTGGCGGAGAGAGCGGCGAAGAGGGCCAAGGTCCCTCTGGTTGACATCGAGGACGATCCTGCCGTGACAGCAGAAGATACGTCCGAGACCACCTTGACGGACCCGGTTCCTTCTCCTCGCAACAGCCCCCAGTACAGCCCCCAGCGTAAGTGTTTGGTTCACTTTCTGTTGCGGGGCGCGCATGGGTGCTTCTTCTGTTGCTGACATCTTGATTGCTGATCCATTCGTGTACAAGCAGAGCAGGCCCATCAGGGGCAATCAGAAACCGCCCCGGAGGTGCTGTCTGCTTCGACTACGCCACCAAGGGGCGATTCCCCGGCAAGGGAGCACTCCCCGGCAAGGGAGAGGTCCCCGGCAAGGGACGAAACCAGTGAGCCCTTGGTGGAGGAGCCCATGGTCACTGAACCCAGCACAGGTAACCTTCCTTGTCGGAAATCTTCCCTTGGGCTCTTCTTCTGATCTTCTTTTTTGGATATTTGCTTGACTTTTCCTTCCTCTTCCCATCTTCAGATCCCCCTCTCGCAGACCCGATGGAGACCGAGGCTACCGGCGAGGAAGGTGCATGCGGCAACACCGAAGATGCCGCCGCTGGCGAGGAAGAGGCCGGCGCTGATGAGCCTGCCGACGAGGAGTCCGCCAAGGCTGCTGGCGCAGGAGCCGGTGAGGGGTCCGGCGATCGTACTGGTGACCCGGAGGGCACAGGAGCGCAAGGCGCTGCACCGTCCGCCGACCCCTCCGCCGCTGATGCAGCGCCGGGCTCCGAGGAGCCCCAGCCAGGCGCGTACTTGAAGGCCGGCGAGGGCGTGTACATCAAGCTTCCCTGGGCGTCGAGCTCCAGGGCGCCGGTGGAAGGGGAGGAGTTTGACGGGGAAGTACTCGCCTCTGCTGGGCTGGTAGTGGTTGACAAGCCAAGCAGCAGCAGCGGCGAGTCCGAGGAGGAGCAGTTGCTCCGAAAGCTGGTGTCACTCTACCGCGCCCTGCAAGCGAAGCTTGAGTCCCGGGAAGCGCTTGTCGCGCAGGCGGGAGTTGACATAGAGAAACACGCGGAGGAGCTCAAGAGCCGCAACCAGGAGGCCCTCCGGTCCATTGCTGAGGAGAGGGCGCAGCTCGACGAGGCGAAGAAGGCGTTCATCCTGGAAAAGGCTGAAGCCGAAGAGCAGCAGAGGCTCGCCGCCGAGGAGTTGTCCAAGCGGGATGGTGAGCTGATACAGAAGAAGGTGAACTTGGACAGCCACGAAGAGGAGCTCGCCGTCCGGGAGCAATCGCTTGGCGGGGCACTCAAGGAGGCGAAGGATGCCGCCGCGGCTGCCGAGGCCGCCAAGAAGGAGCTAGAGGTGAAGGTGACGCAGCTGGAGGCGGACATGAAAAGGAAGAACGAAGAGCTTGCCGCACTCCAGCGCGAACGCGAGAAGGATGCACGCGCCCATGGCGATCTGCAAGTTCAGCTTGCCGAGAAGATCAAGGAGCTGAACGTCGCCAAGGACTCGAGCGCTGATCTGGAGCTGAAACCGGCCACCTTGACGGGGACGCTAGACGCCACCAAGAAGCGAGAAGATGACTTGAGGAAAGATCTCAAGGGCAACGAAGAGCTGCTGACGAGGGCCACCGAGACTCAGAACACTTTCAAGGCCACGGTGGAGCTCTGGACGGAGGGCCTCGTCAACATCGCCGCAGCCATCGATGAGGAGTTGGCGGAGCTGGACTTGGCGGGCTTCGGCTACTCCACCAACGAGAACCTCCAGCCCAGCGCCAAGCTCACTCTCTTCTTCAAGGACATGGTGACGGCCCTCCAGCAACTCCGGGAAAGGATCCCGAAGAAGCTGGCGGACGAGTCGTGTGCAATCTGCGCCAAGGTCTTGGAGAAGGTGCTTGTAAAAATCCTCTTCCGCAACCCAAACCTCGACCTCTCCCGCGTCACCAAGAAGCTGCCGGAGGGCGCTGATCTTGAGGAGCTCAGGGCCATCGTCGCACCAATCGTGGACAAGGTGAACGAAGTAAGGAGGGTCGATGGCGAGCGCGTGGATTAGGCCATCCTTCTTCTCCTTTCCTTGTCGCTGTTTGTCGCGGCGTACCGAGGGGCTGGGAGGCCACGAGCACCTATGGGGCAGGAGGGCCCCTTTGTTTGTCCGTCAAGGGAGTAGAGGGCGCATGCAGAGCGGATCGAGGCGAGGGAGCGCGCGAGGGGGAGGCGATTTTTTACCCAGCTTCGGAGCTCTCCGGAGAGATAAAACCCCTACTGCTGCTTTGTGTGTTGTATTTGTTCTTGCTCGAGAGAGAGCGGGCGCGGCGACGAATCAGCCGAACTGGGGAGCCGAACCGAACCCCTTCTATGTGCGCATGGGCCTCCTTTTTATAGGCTAAAGGGGTCACCGACAGGTGGCAGCGTAGGAAGAGGGGTAGAAAGGTAAAAACGCGGGTTGGTACAACTGCTGCCAACAGTGTCCCCTACCTAACCCTGACAGCAGGGGACAGGGGCATTTAATGCCTGTCTGGTCGCCCCAACAGTGCAGGGAAACGACCGTTAGAGGCACCACCGATCGCCACGATGGCCTCCTTGTCAGCTTCGCTTGCCACCTCGCACCGCCATGCTGCACAGCTACCCGCCACATGCACCAGGAGCGATCCTGTGACGACGCGTCGTTGGACGCGCTGGAGCGCGGGCGCAGGGTGGCAGACTTGCCGCAGCAAGCGCCTTGCCGCGGCCCTTGTCTTGTCGCGCCAGCGGGCTTGCCGCTCGCCGGGCCTTGCCGGGACGCGCAGGGCGTCGCGGCAGGTTTACTTGGAACGCCTTGAGTGGTCTTCCCGGCAAGATCCTCTTGCCGGGGCCTTTGTTCATCCCAGCAAGCTCCTCTTGCCGGGGCCTTGTATTCTTCCCGGCCAGCTTCTCTTGCCGGGGCCTTGGTTGTCTTTCCCGGCAAGCTCCTCTTGCCGGGGCCTTTAGCTTTGGTACTCTGTTCTTGAATGGCATCTAAGCGGCCGTGAAGGATCTTGGCGGACACCCGGCAAGCCCCGCCGCGGGTCGCTGCGACTGCCCGTGCACAAGTTCAGGGGACTAAGGTACCCCCTACTTTAGTACACCGACAGGAGCCCCCGGGCCTGGGCCATACACGGTGCTGAGCGCTGTTGGGCCTGGCCCAAAATAGTGCACGGGCACACGCGGCCTAGGTCCACATTAAATCTGATTTTGCGCCCACCACGCCCTCCCCTCGCAACGGCACGTGTCAAACGCGGCGTCGTGGGAGAGATCGTGGGCAATTTTTTTTAACCCAGGGAATACGTAACGTCCGCATCCCCTGTTTATAAGCAGAGAAAATAGGGATATTCCCCCACCTTCGCCACTTGCGGTTCCTTCCTTCGAAAGCCCCGCCGCCCCCCTCCGCTTCCCAAGCCGAAAGAGAGCAACGCTCCGCCGCCCATCGCCGCCGCCGTCGCCGCCGTCCTCGCCTTCCCTGACCGCTTCCGCCATGGCCCCGAAGGCCGGGAAGGCTGCGAAGGCTGCGAAGGCTGCAAAGTCGGCCGAGGCGCTGGAGCTTGAGGCGCTCCGCAAGAAGCGAGTGCTTTTCAACCCTGAGCTCACCCGGCAGGCGCTGCGGGAGGAGTTCTACCTCTTCTGGTCGACGGAGACGCGGGCGCATCCGCGCACGCAGGTGCTTTCCGCTGAGGCTTCCAAATCGAAAAAGTGCCCCAGAGGTTACCACTTCTTTCCTGTGTTCTTCTATTGCGGGCTCTGCCCGCCTTTTTCCGATTTTTTCTGCGACATCATGAACACCTACGGGTTTCATCTTCTTGATTTCACCCCCAACGCCGTTCTGACAATGGCGTTTTTCGCACACCTCTGCGAGAACTTCGTTGGCATCCTCCCCAATGTCGCTCTTTTTCGCCATTATTTCTCCCCTCGTGCCGAGAAAGGGGAGCCACTGGCTGGCGGAATCGCCTGGACCTCTCGAATTGGCATGAAGGAGGTGTACTTGGCGGGCGAGCTCCGCAGCAAGTGGGATGAGTGGAGGGCGGAGTGGTGTTGGATCTGTGATGCCGACCCGCAGCCGTTTACCAAGCTGCACCAGACTCGGGTGGTGCGTGGCGGCGATTGGAGCGCTCTGTCGCCGGATGACGCCAAGCTGAAGATCGCAACCACCCGAATCCTCCGGCTCAGGCATGCCGGGCTTACAACGGGGGCGGTCGGCGCGGATTTCCTTCGCCGTCGCATCGCCCCCCTGCAAAAGAGGGGGAGGCCCGCCTGGTTGTTTGGCGGCCCGGCGGACTTCATGAGGCTGCGCCCAGGCCTCAACTTCAACTTCACCGTCCTGGAGCTTGACGCGATGCTGAGGGAGCTGTTCAAGCATGACGCCAACCATCCAGAATGGTTCAGGTTGCCGCAGGGTGTCGTCCCCTTGTGCAACAACTCCCGGCGCGATCGCATCTGCGCAATGATGCCAGAGTGCGACTCGCACGGGATAAGTGCAACTTGGATAGAGCCCGCCGCCGAAGACGTGCAGCGATTCTTCGATAATTTGACGGAGGCAGCGGTCAACCCCGACGAGCAGAAACTTCTCACCCGCGCCACCACCGCCAATGAGATGGTGTACATTGCCACTAGGGCCGAAGAGGCGGCAGCAGCCGCTGCCGCGGGCGAGTTTGGCTTCACGTTGGCGGAGGCGGAGGCGGCTGAGGCGGCATGTCTTGCCGATCGGGAAGAGCTTGTCGAAGAGGCCGCTGGTGAGGGTGAGCCCGAGGCCGAAACGAGCGAGCCCGCCAGGGGCGCGGGCGGCCAGCCATCTTCGAGCAGCTTGCCGCAGGCGGAGCCCCCAGCGCGGCCCCAATTCCAGCCGAGAAGACGCCTCCGTCGAGTTGGAGATGCGGCAGAGGAGCAGGCCGGCCAGCAACCGCGGCGCCGTGGGACACGCTCTACCGCGGCAAGCACCACTGCCGCAGGAGGGTCCCAGGCCGCGCCGGCAACCGAGGCGGGGTCTTCCCGGGCCGTCACACCTGATCCCACCGCAGCCCCCGGCAAATGCCGAAGGGAGCCCACTCCCCCGTCACACCGCCAGAGAGGGTACCGGACTTCGACCTCTCCGCGCTGAGCTCCAATGATGACGAAGAGGAGGACGAGGAGGAGGAGGAGCGAGGCTTTCTTCTCTCCGTTCTTGATCTTTGTTATTGTTTCTCTTGTATCTGATTTGCTCCCCCCTGAATTCCTGTTTCATTTCAGGACTCTGGCCGAGAGGGCAGCGAAAAGGGCCAGGATTCCTGTGGTTGTCATCGAGGACGATCCTGCTGTGACTGCAGAAGACATGTCCGAGACCACCTTGACAGACCCGATTCCTTCTCCTCGCGGGAGCCCCCAGCATAGCCCCCAGCGTAAGTGTTTGATTTACTTCCGATGGTGGGGCGCGCATGGGTGCTTCTTCTTTTGCCGGCATCTTGATTGTTGTTTTGCTCGTGTAGAAGCAGAGCAAGCCCATCAGGAGGAACCAGAGGCCGCTCCGGAGGTGCAGTCTGCTTCAACTACGCCGCCAAGGGGTGATTTCCCGACAAGGGGGCGCTCTCCGGCAAGGGAGCGGTCCCCGGCAAGGGGCAGTTCCCCGGCAAGGGGTGGGACCAGTGAGCCTTTAGTGGCGGAGCCCACAGTCACAGAGCCCAGCGCAGGTAACCTTCCTTGTCGGAAATCTTCCCTTGGGTCCTTCTTCTGATCTTCATTTTTGGATATTTGCTTGACTCTTCCTTCCCCTTCCTATCCTCAGATCCCCCTCTCGTAGATCCAATGGAGACCGAGGCCGCCGGCGAGGAAGGCGCACGCGGCAACACTGAAGATGCCGCCGCTGGCGAGGAAGAGGCCAGTACTGATGATCCCACCGACGAGGAGGCCGCCAGAGCTGCTGGCGCGGGAGCCGGCGAGGGATCCGGTGATCACACTGACGACCCGGAGGACGCAGGAGCGCAAGGCGCTACACCGTCTGCCGACCCCTCCGCCGCTGATGCAGCGCCGGTCCCTGAGGGGCCCCAGCCAGGCGCTTACTTGAAGGCCGGCGAGGGCATGTACATCAAGATTCCCTGGGCATCGAGCTCCAGGGCACCGGTGGAGGGAGAGGAGTTTGACGGAGAAGTGCTCGCCTCCGCTGGGCTGGCAGTGGTTGACGAGCCAAGCAGCAGCAGCGGCTAGTCCGAAGAGGAGCAGCTGCTCCGAAAGTTGGTGTCACTCTATCACGCCCGGCAAGCAAAGTTCAAATCCCGGGAAGCGCTTGTCGCACGGGCGGGAGTTGACATTGAAAAGCACGCGGAGGAGCTCAAGAGCCGCAACCAGGAGGCCCTCCGGTCCATTGCCGAGGAGAGGGCGCAGCTCGAGGAGGCGAAGAAGGCGTTCCTCCTGGAGAAGGCTGAAGCCGAAGAGCTGCAGAGGCTCACCGCCGAGGAGCCGTCCATGCGGGATGGTGAGCTGATACAGAAGAAGGTGAACTTGGACAGCCACGAAGAGGAGCTCGCCGCCCGGGAGCAATCGCTTGGCGGGGCACTCAAGGAGGCAAAGGATGCCGCCGCGGCTGCTGAGGCCGCCAAGAAGGAGTTGGAAGTGAAGGCGACGCAGCTGGAGCGGTCGTGAAACGGAAGTACGAAGAGCTTGCCGCACTTCAGCGCGAACGTGAGAAGGATGCGCGCGCCCATGGCGATCTGCAAGCTCAGCTCGCCGAGAAGATCAAGGAGCTGAACGCCGCCAAGGACTCGAGCGCCGTCCTTGAGCTGAAACTGGCCACCTTGACAGAGACGCTGGACGCCGCCAAGAAGCGAGAATATGTCTTGAGGAAAGATCTCAAGGGCAACGAAGAGCTGCTGACGAGGGCCGCCGAGGCTCAAAACGCCTTCAAGGTCACGGTGGGGCTCTGGACGGAGGGCCTCGTCAACATCGCTGCATCCATCGACGAGGAGCTGGCGGAACTGGACTTGGTGGGCTTCGGGTACTCCGCCGACAAAAATCTCCCGCCCAGCGCCAAGCTCACTCTTTTCTTCAAGGGTGTGGCGACGGCCCTCCAGCAACTCCGGGAAAGGATCCCAAAGAAGTTGGCGGACAAGTCGCGCGCGATCTGCGCCAAGGTCTTGGAGAAGGTGTTGGTGAAGATACTCTTCCGCAACCCGGGCCTCGACCTCACCCGCGTCCTCAAGAAATTGCCTGCAGGCGCCGATCTTGAAGAACTCAAAGCCATCGTCGCACCCATCGTGGACAAGGTGAATGAGGTCAAGAGGGTCGACGGCAAGCATGTGGACTAGACCGTCTTTCTCCACCTTTCCTTGTCGCCGTTTATCTAAGTCATGAGACAATTTAGTCAGTGCCGCAACAAGTTACTTTTGTAATATAACTTTATTCTGGGCAATACTTTCTATTCTATCTCCTTTACTTGATCCTTCCTTTGTATGCTTTTACCCTACGCTTTGAGGGAACTTGCCGGCACAGGCACGCTTGCCGCGAGTGCCGAGTGCGGAACATCAGCAGCTTGCCGGCGGTGCCGGAGCACGCTTGCCGTGGGCGCTGAGTGCGGAACATCAGCAGCCTGCTGGCGGTGCCGGTCCCGGCAAGAAACCTTGCCGCAACTAGTTGCAGCGCTCTTAAGTTGTTGAGCGGGCTCGAAAACAACGTAAGGGCTTATGTTGCTGAGCGGACTCGAAGCAAAGTAAGGGTGCTTAGTAGCTTTCTTAAGTTGTCGAGCCGACTCGAAACAAAGTAAGGGCGCAACTAGCTACGAGGAGGTTCCTCCGCACACAGGTTTTTCATACAAAGCAGAATTGTTCAAGGAGGGTAGCTTAAAATTTTAAGAAAATGATCGTGCTCAAACTTTGGCAACTTAGCTTTTTCTGTTGTCTATATCCCGGCAAGACTGCACTCCTTTGAACGACGCTCGGTCTGCACCTTCATCCTCTCCTCCCCCCCCCCCCCCCCCCCGTGAACTTGTGGGCGAAGGGACCTCCTTTTTGAGGAGAGGAAATAATGGTATCGGGCCTTAATGCTCGCTATTCCTTACCAGGGATAAGTGCTGCACAAAGTGTCAGGTAAAGCATGCAAGAAAGAAAAAATGCATGAAATTTGATAAGATGTGCGGAGCACGTGAACTTTATTTACGCACGGGATCTGTGCCCGGCTTTGTACAAAGGGTTACATGCAACTGCGGCAAGGCTTGTACAAAAGTTGGTTGCCGGAACGGATTCCGGCAACCGCGCCTTATGGGTAAAACTTGCAAAGATGCTCTATGTTCCAGGAATTGCTCACCGGAAAGCCGTCTTCGGTCTCAAGGCGGACAGCGCCGGGCCTAGTGACTCGTTTCACCCGATAAGGGCCTTCCCACTTCGGCGTCAACTTGTTGGAATTCTTGGTGGACTGAACATGCCGAAGAACAAGGTCGCCTTCCTCGAAGCTTCTGGCATTAACTTTGCGGCTATGATAGCGGCGCAAAGCTTGCTGGTAGCGAGCAGCTCGCACAGCAGCCTGAAGACGATCTTCCTCGAGGAGCAGCGCCTCATCTTGCCGCAGCTGCTCTTGCTCAAGCTCATCATAAGCGAGCACTCGAGGTGACCCATATACGAGTTCCGTGGGGAGAACTGCTTCTGGTCCATAGACAAGAGCAAAAGGTGTCCGGCCAGTGGCTCGATTTGGCGTCGTCCTGATCGACCAAAGAACCACCGGCAGCTCCTCGATCCAATTGTTTCCGCACTTGCGCAGCCTGTCGAAAGTTCTGGTCTTGAGCCCGCGCAGTATTTCAGCGTTCGCCCTCTCCGCTTGACCGTTGCTTCTTGGATGAGCAACAGAAGCGAAGCAGATCTTGGCGCCAAGATCTTGGACGTACTGCATGAAGGTGCGGCTCGTGAATTGTGTGCCATTGTCGGTGATGATCCTGTTAGGGATTCCGAAACGGCAAACAATTGACCTGAAGAACTTGACTGTTGACTGTGCTGTCACCTTCCTCACTGCCTCCACTTCCGGCCACTTTGTGAACTTGTCGATTGCAACGTACAAGTACTCAAAGCCCCCGACAGCTCGGGGGAAGGGGCCGAGTATATCGAGCCCCCAGACCGAAAATGGCCAGGATAAAGGGATTGTTTGGAGAGCTTGAGCTGGCTGATGAATCTGCTTGGAATGGAACTGGCACGCTTCACACTTGGTTACTTGTGCAGTTGCATCCTGGAGGGCTGTCGGCTAGAAGAAACCTTGCCGGAAGGCTTTGCCGGCAAGTGCTCTTGCGCCAATGTGGTGACCACATATGCCTCCATGTATCTCTGCCAACAGCTCCTGTCCATCTTCCCGGGGAATGCACTTCAATTTCACTCCGTTGAATCTTTTTCTGTACAGTATGTCATCGACAAACTGGTACATACTTGATTGCCGGGCTACTTTTTCTGCTTCTTCCTGTTCCTCGGGAAGTTCTCCTGTCTGAAGGAAATGGATGATCTGCTGTGCCCATGCCGGAGCTTGTGGCTTGACGACAAGGACTAAAGGCGCGAATGCTGCTGCGGGAACATCCGCTTCTACGGCAAGGATCTGGGGCCTTGCCGGAGCATGATGCTCCCCGACAAGCTTGCCGGAGCAAAACTTGTCGGGAGCCTCTGCTCGAATGGAACAAGGCCTGGGGCTTGCCGGAGCAGGACGTTCCCCGGCAAGCGTGTCGGGACACAGCTTGTCGGGAGCCTCTGCTCGGATGGAACAAGGTCCAGGGCCTGCCGGAGCAGACCACTCCTCAGCGCTCTTGGTGTTGATTTTGGGGACCTTCTCGACGGCGGCTTTGGGGAGCTCGGTCGGAGGGTAGTCGCCAGCAATCAACTTTCTCTTCTTGCTCTGCCCAGTTGATGGTGTCACAGATGGCTGAGTCAGCTTGAGCACAAAGGTCCTTGGTTCCATAGGCAACTTGAGTGCGCACACTTCAACAGACTATCTGCAATGTCATTCTGGGCTCTTGGAACATGTTCCATTTGCAGGCCGTTAAAATGCTCTTCTAGCTTCCTCACTTCATCGATGTAGGCTTCCATCAATGGACTCTGATAATCTTTGTTAACTTGGCGGACGACAAGCTGTGAATCACCCCTGACAATAAGCTTCTTGATCCCAAGTTCTGCCGCGATCCTGAGTCCGGCGAGCAAGCCTTCATACTCTGCAGTATTATTTGTTGCTTGCTCCTTGGGAAAGTGCATTTGGACCACGTATTTGAGGTGCTCTCCGGTGGGCGCGACAAGTAGTACGCCCGCACCGGCGCCTTGCAGCGAGAAGGCACCGTCGAAGTACATGATCCATTCCTTGCTAGCTTCCTTGACGGGGATGCTCCTCTCCGGAATCTCTTCATCGGGCGTTGGTGTCCATTCTGCTATGAATTCTGCCAAGACTCGGCTCTGGATAGTTGAGGTACTCTCGAACTTGAGGCCAAAGCTTCACAATTCCATTGCCGACTCGACAATCCTGCCTGTTGCTTCTGGATTCTGCAATATCCTCTTCAACGGAAAGCGAGTGACCACTGTGATCTCATGTGCTTGGAAGTAATGGCGCAGCTTCCTCGAGGCCATTAGGAGGCCGAAGAGCAATTTCTGCACACCAAAGTACCTTGATCTAGCCCCCTGCAGAAGGGAACTGACAATGTAGACTGGGCGCTGCACCATCTTTTTCTGTTTCTCTCCTTGTGGCTGCGCGGATCCATTCTTGCCGGAACCAGAACTTGCCGGATCAGGGCTTGTCGGGCCAGAGCTTGTCAGGGAAGCCCCCTGCTTGTCGCTGGGCTTGCTTGCCGTGGACGCTGGCTCGCCATCTGGCTCCCTCTCCGCTACTAACATAGCACTAACCACTTGATTGGTTGCCGCCAGATATAGCAGCAACTTCTCTTGTGGCTTAGGTGCGACAAGTGTTGGAGTAGAGGATAGGTATCTCTTCAGGTCCTGCAGCGCAGCCTCCGCCTCCGGAGTCCATTTCATTGGACCTGCCTTCTTCAAAATTTTGAAAAATTGCAGGGCGCGCTCAGCAGACTTGGAGATAAACCTACTGAGAGCAGCAACACAGCCGGCAAGCCTTCGCACATCCTTGACGCGCTTTGGTGCCTCAATTTGCTCAATGGCCTTGATCTTGTCGGGGTTGGCTTCAATCCCCCTCTGGGACACGAAGAATCCGAGAAGCTTGCCGGAGGGGACTCCAAACACACACTTCTCTGGATTCAACTTGAGGTTGATCCTGCGCAGATTTGCAAAAGTCTCGTCTAAATCTTGGATCAAAGTCTCTTTGTCCTTGCTTTTGACCACTATGTCATCCATGTAAGCTTCTACATTTCTGTGCAGCTGTGGCTCAAAAGCATGACTGACTACTCTTGCAAATGTTGAACCAGCATTCTTTAGTCCGAAGGGCATTCGCACAAAGCAGTACGTGCCACATGGAGTAATGATTGCGGTTTTCTCTTCGTCCTCTTCTGCCATGAAGACCTGATGATATCCTGAATATGCATCAAGGAATGAAAGTAGATCACATCCTGCCGTGGAGTCGACAATCTGGTCAATGCGCGGCAAGGGAAATGGATCCTTGGGGCAAGCTTTATTAACATCGGTGAAGTCAATACAAAGCCTCCACTTCCCGTTTGCTTTGCGCACGACTACTGGGTTGGCTAACCACGTCGGATGGAGCACTCCTCGGACCAGGCCCGCTGCTTCCAACTTCCTCATCTCTTCTGCAATGAATTCTTGACGCTCCACTGCTTGTTTTCTGACTCTCTGCTTGACGGGCCGCGCGTGAGGACAGACGGCAAGGTGGTGCTCAATTACTTCCCTGGGAACACCGGGGATGTTAGATGGTTGCCATGCAAACACATCAACATTCGCCCGCAGGAAAGCAACGAGCGCGCTTTCCTATTTAGGATCAAGCGTGGCACTGATGGTGAAGGTACCACCAGTGCCGTCCTCCTTGGCGGCCACTTTCTAGGTCTCTGGTGAAGCTATCTTTGCCTTCTTGCACTTGCCGGTGGAGCTCGATGGTGCGTCCTCGATGGTAGGGCAGCACTCCGAAGAGGTGTGCTTGCCAGAGTAGGCATCAGAGCTACTCTTGCCGGACTTGGCCATCTTCTTACCCCCGGGAGCTTCAGCGGCAAGTGGCTTGCGTTCTGCTGCGGCTGCTGCTTCCCGGTAGATCTTATCAGTACAGATGAGTGCATCCTTCTTGTCGCCTTGGACAGAAATGACACTTATCGGACCGGGCATCTTGAGCACATTGTAGGCATAGTGAGAGGCTGCCATGAACTTGGCGAGCGCTGGACGGCCGAGTATTCCATTGTAAGGTAATGGGAAATCAGCAACGTCAAATGTGACTCTCTCTGTCCTGAAATTCAGCTCACTGCCAAATGTCACTGGCAGTGTGATCTTCCCCTTCGGCTTGCTCCTTCCCGGGTTTATTCCTTGAAAGGTACCAGTCTCTTCGAGCTCGCTGTCGGGGATCAGGAGCTTCTTGAGCACTGCGGATGAGATCAGATTCAGGCCGGCCCCGCCGTCAACCAGCATCTTCGTGACCCTGAGGTTGCGGATTGTTGGTGAAACCAACATCGGCAAGCACCCGACCGCAGTGATGCGATCAGGGTGATCTTCAATGTCGAAGATGATGGGCGTGCTGGACCACTTCAGGGGCTTGCGCGACTCAACGGACGGTTCTGCTGCGTTCACTTCCCGTACCCACTGTTTGAGTTGGCGGTGCGAGGTGTGCAGAGAAGCACCGCCGTCGATGCACAACACCTCTGTCGCCTTCTGGAACTCTTGCTCGTCAGTCTCATCTTCCTCCATCTCATCATCCTCATCTTCGTCTTCGTCTTTGTCGCGGCCGCGGGGAGGCCTGTCTCCTTGCCGCGGCTTGGCCTTGTCGCGGCGCCCTCCCCGGGCGGGATACTTCTTGCCGGGTCCTCCGCCTCCTTGCCGGGCCTTCTCCTTGTCGCGGCGCTCGTATTCAGCTTTCTGTAGCTCCGCCATCTGCTCAACTTTCTTGCAGGCTTGGAGATCATGGCCCTTGGTGCGGTAGATCTTGCAATACTGCTTGCGGGAGCCATCCTGCTTGTCGGCGGCTACCACAGCCTCGCCGAAATTGCCAGCTCTAGCCTTCTCGGAACCGCCTCCACTGCCGGATTGCTCAACAGCTAGCACATCCTTAGCCTTTCTCTTTCTATTATTCCGCCTCCGGTTCCTCTTTGCCGGAGGGGCGTCCTCACTGCCAGATCCTTCTGTTCCTGCATTCTCTCCGGGGAGTCTCCTCCCCTCTTCAGCCCGTGCACACTTGTCGGCCAGGGCATATAGCTCGCTGACATCTCTGATTTTACACATCGCCATCTCCTTCCTCATCCTGCGGTTACGCACGTTCTGATGGAACGCGCTGATAACCGCGGCAGGGTGGACGTCTGGGATGTTGCGCTGCACCTGACTGAATCTCTGTATATACTTGCGCAGGGGTTCCCCTTCCTTCTGGGCGCGCAGGTGGAGGTCACTCTCCTGGCCATGGGATTTGTGGCCGCCCGTGAAGGCGCCAACAAACTGATGGCACAGGTCCGCCCACGAAGAGATGGAGTTGTCCGGCAAGTGCATGAGCCAAGATCTGATATTGAGCTTGAGTACCAGCGGGAAGTAGTTGGCAAGGATCTTCTCGTCGTGCCCTCCGGCGGCCTGCACAGCGATGGTGTAGACGCTGAGGAACTCTGACGGATGTATCCTGCCATGATACTTCTCAGGCATGTCTGGCTTGAAGTTCTTGGTACTGGGCCACTGGACTTGCCGCAGCTCACGGGTGAACGCGGGGCAACCTGCCGCGTACGGCAAATCGCCTGGTTCCCCTATTGCATGCATGTCGATGGTGGGCCCAGCGCGCCGGTCGGATTGACGTCGCGCTTCTCTTCGACGCTCGATGCGAGTGCGAGCGTCTTCGTGTCGTTGTTCTTGGAGAACTTGGCATTGATCGCGGTGAGCTCGCGGGTCCGACGACGCGGTGGAGTCGGTGTCGAGGTTGGCCCGGCGAGTCGGCGATCCTGGCCTTCGGGGCGGGGAGCACGCAGTGGTGGCACCCCCAGCGGTCTTGTCGGCATCGGCTTGCGCCTGGGCGTCTTGCCGGGGCTTCGATGTGCTCGGTTGCCGGGGCTTGTCGCCGTTGGCGAAGCTAATGAGGCTATAGATGGCGGCCCTCCAGTCGTCGATCTTATCCGGCGCTGGAGGGTAATCTAGAAGCAGCTGGGCTCGGGCCAGCGCTTCCTCTGGAGTCTTGGGAGGCGGTGGCGAGCGGCACGAGGTGCGAGACATGCTCAAACTTCTAACAGTGTTAGAAGGAGCATCATCTCACGCAGGCGACCGCACCGCGCTCGTGCCAGCGTGTTGGCGTGCATGTTGGCCTTGAGCGTCCCGCGACCCACCAGCTTGGCCTTGTTCCAACGTGAGTACGGTGCTAGGAGCACCGCGGCGTTGCTGATCCTCCACCTCCTGGGAGGGGTGCGGTGGATATGCAGAAGCTGAACCTTGCGGGGCCTTGTCCTTGGACCGGGTGACGACGCGCGTCCCCCCTCCGGCGCCCGCTTCTCCGCCAGCGTCTACCCCACCGCCCGTTTGCTCCGGTGGCGGTAGGGAAGTCACAGATGGAGCGGCTACTTCCGAAGTCTTCTTCTTTGGAGGCATGTCGACGAAGATGTTGATGTCGCACGCTCAGACGCCGGATCAGATACGCACGATCTCGACGCCCCCCTACCTGGCGCGCCAGAGATGTCGCGGTGTACCAAGGGGCTGGGAGGCCACGAACACCTATGGGGCAGGAGGGCCCCTTTGTTTGTCCGGCAAGGGAGCGGAGGGCGCACGCAGAACGGATTGAGGCGAGGGAGCGCGTGGGGGGGGAGGCGATTTTTTACCCAGCTTCGGAGCTCTCCGGAGAGATAAAACCCCTACTGCTGCTTTGTGTGTTGTATTTGTTCTTGCTCGAGTGAGAGCGGGCGCGGCGTCGAATCAACCGAACTGGGGAGCCGAACCGAACCCCTTCTACGTGCGCATGGGCCTCCTTTTTATAGGCTAAAGGGGTCACCGACAGGTGGCAGCATAGAAAGGGGGGTAGAAAGGTAAAAACGCGGGTTGGTACAACTACTACCAACAGTGTCCCCTACCTAACCCTGACAGCAGGGGACAGGGGCATTTAATGCCTGTCTGGCCGCCCCAACAGTGCGGGGAAACGACCGTTAGAGACGCCACCGATCGCCATGATGGCCTCCTTGTCAGCTTCGCTTGCCACCTCGCACCGCCATGCTGCACAGCTACCCGCCACGTGCACCAGGAGCGATCATGTGACGACACGTCGTTGGACGTGCTGGAGCGCGGGCGCAGGGTGGCAGACTTGCCGCGGCAAGCGCCTTGCCGCGGCCCTTGTCTTGTCGCTCCAGCGGGCTTGCCTCTCGCCGGGCCTTGCCGGGACGCGCAGGGCGTCGCGGCAGGTTTACTTGGAACGCCTTGAGTGGCCTTCCCGGCAAGATCCTCTTGCCGGGGCCTTTGTTCATCCCGGCAAGCTCCTCTTGCCGGGGCCTTGTATTCTTCCCGGCCAGCTTCTCTTGCCGGGGCCTTGGTTTTCTTTCCCAGCAAGCTCCTCTTCCCGGGGCCTTTAGCTTTGGTACTCTGTTCTTGAATGGCATCTAAGCGGCCGTGAAGGATCTTGGCGGACACCCGGCAAGCCCTGCCGCGGGTCGCTGCGACTGCCCGTGCACAAGTTCGGGGGACTAAGGTACCCCCTACTTTAGTACACCGACACTGTTCATTTAAGTCATGAGAACAGTTTAGTCAGTGCCGCAACAAGCTATTTTTGTAATATAACTCCATCCTGGGCACTATCTGCTATGTTACTTCCTTTGCTCGATTCCATCCCTTGTATGTTTTTACCCTACGCATTTAGGGAACTTGCCGGCGCAAACACACTTGCTGAGTGCGGAACATCAGCAGCCTGCTGGCGGTGCTGCCTCCGGCAAGAAACCTTGTCGGGGCTAGTTGCAGCTCATTTGTATTGTTGAGCGGACTCGAAACAAATCAAGGGCGCAACTTAGCCGCGAGTCGGTTCCTCCGCGCACAGGTTTTCCATACAAGGCACGGTCGTTCAAGGAATATAACATAAAAAATTTAAAGCTGACCGTGCTCAAAATTTGGCAACTTAGCTTTTCTGTCGTCCGTGCCCCGGCAAGGCCATACTCCTTTGAACGACGCCCGGTCCACACCTTTATCCTCTCCTCCCCCCCCTGTGAACTTGTGGGCGAAGGAACCTTCTTCAAAGGAAAGAAGAGAGAATAATGGTATGGGACCTTAAGGCTCGTTATTGCTTACCGGGGGTATGTGCTGCACAAAGTGTTAGATAAAACATGCAAAAAAGAAAGAATGCATGAAATTTGACAAGATGTGCAGAGCACACTTGAGCTTTATTTATGCACGGGACCTGCGCCCGGCTTTGTACAAAGGGCTACATGCAACAGCGGTAAGGCTTGTACAAAAGGTGGTTGCCGGAACAGGTTCCGGCAACCGCGCCTTACGGGTAAAACTAACGAAGATGCTCTATGTTCCGGGAATTGCTCACCGGAAAGCCATCTTCGGTCTCAAGGCGGACAACGCCAGGCCTAGTGACTCGTTTCACCCGATAAGGGCCTTCCCACTTCGGCGTCAACTCGTTGGTATTCTTGGCGGATTGAACGCGCCGAAGAACAAGGTCGCCTTCCTCGAAGCTTCTGGCATTAACTTTGCGGCTATGGTAGCGATGCAAAGCTTGCTGGTAACGAGCAGCTCGTACAGCAGCCTGAAGACGATCTTCCTCGAGGAGCAGCGCGTCATCTTGCCACAGCTGCTCTTGCTCAAGCTCATCATAAGCGAGCACTCAAGGTGATCCGTATACGAGTTCCGTGGGGAGAACTGCTTCTGCTCCATAGACAAGAGCAAAAGGTGTCTTGCCAGTGGCTCGATTTAGCGTCGTCCTGATCGACCAAAGAACCACCGGCAGCTCCTCGATCTAATTTCTTCCGCACTTGCGCAGCCTGTCGAAAGTTCTGGTCTTAAGCCCACGCAGCACTTCAGCATTTGCCCTCTCCGCTTGACTGTTGCTTCTCGGGTGAGCAACAGAAGCGAAGCAGATCTTGGTGCCAAGATCTTGGACGTACTGCATGAAGGTGTGGCTTGTGAATTGTGTGCCGTTGTCGGTGATGATCCTGTTAGGGATTCCGAAACGGCAAACAATCGACCTGAAGAACTTGACTGCTGACTGTGCTGTCACCTTCCTCACTGCTTCCACTTCAGGCCACTTTGTGAACTTGTCAATTGCAACGTACAAGTACTCAAAGCCCCCGACAGCTCGGGGAAAGAGGCCGAGGATATCGAGCCCCCAGACCGAAAATGGACAGGATAAAGGGATAGTTTGGAGAGCTTGAGCTGGTTGATGAATCTGCTTGGAGTGGAACTGGCACGCTTCACACTTGGTTACTTGTGCAGTTGCATCCTGGAGGGCTGTCGGCCAGAAGAAACCTTGCCGGAAGGCTTTGCCGGCAAGTGCTCTTGTGCCAATGTGGTGACCACATATGCCTCCATGTATCTCCGCCAACAGCTCCTGTCCATCCTCCCGGGAAATGCACTTCAATTTCACTCCGTTGAATCTTCTTCTGTACAGTATGTCATCGACAAACTGGTACATACTTGATTGCCGGGCTACTTTCTTCGCTTCTTCTTGTTCCTCAGGAAGTTCTCCTGTCTGAAGGAAATGGACGATCTGTTGTGCCCATGCCGGAGCTTGTGGCTCGACGACAAGGACTAAAGGCGCAAATGCTGCTGCGGGAACATCCGCTTCCATGGCAAGGATCTGGGATCCTGCCGGAGCGTGATGCTCCCCGGCAAGTGTGCCGGGACATAGCTTGTCGGGAGTGTCTGCTTCAATGAAACAAGCCCTCGGGCTTGTCGGAGCAGACTTCTCCTCAGCACTTTCTGTGTCGATCCTGGGGACCTTCTTGGCGGCGGCTCCGGGAAGCTCTGCCGGAAAGTAGTCGCCAGTGACCAACTTTCTCTTCTTGTTCTGTCCAGTTGATGGTGTCACAGATAGCTGAGTCAGCTTGAGCACAAAAATCCCTGGTTCCATAGGTAACTTGAGTGCGGCGCACTTTGACAGGCCATCTGCAATGTCATTCTGAGCTCTTGGAACATGTTCCATTTGCAGGCCGTCAAAATGCTCCTCTAGCTTCCTCACTTCATCAATGTAGGCTTCCATCAACGGACTCTGATAATCTTTGTTAACTTGGCGGACGACAAGCTGCGAATCACCCCTGACAATAAGCTTCTTGATCCCAAGTTCTGCCGCGATCCTGAGTCTGGCAAGCAAGCCTTCATACTCTGCAGTATTGTTCGTTGCTTGCTCTTTGGGAAAGTGC
Organism: Triticum timopheevii; assembly: GCA_963921465.1. Lineage (NCBI taxonomy): Eukaryota > Viridiplantae > Streptophyta > Magnoliopsida > Poales > Poaceae > Triticum > Triticum timopheevii. Next base: position 329,644,600 of record OY997272.1, read on the forward strand.
ATTTGGATCACGTACTTGAGGTGCTCTCCGGTGGGGGCGACAAGTAGTACGCCCGCACCGGCGCCTTGCAGCGAGAAGGCACCATCAAAGTACATGATCCATTCTTTGCTTGCTTCCTTGACGGGGATGCTCCTCTCCAGAGTTTCTTCGTCAGGTGTTGGCATCATTCTGCTAGGAATTCTGCCAATGCTCGGCTCTGAATAGTTGAAGTACTTTCAAACTTGAGGCCAAAGCTTGACAATTCTAGTGCCCACTCGACAATCCTGCCTGTTGCTTCTGGATTCTACAATATCCTCTTCAACGGAAAGCGAGTGACAACTGTGATCTCATGTGCTTGAAAGTAATGGCGCAGCTTCCTCGAGGCCATGAGAAGGCCGAAAAGCAACTTCTGCACACCAGAGTACCTAGATCTAGCCCCCTGTAGAAGGGAACTGACAAAGTAAATTGGGCGCTGCACCATCTTCTTCTGTTTCTCTTCTTGTGGCTGCGCAGATCCATCCTTGCCGGAACCAGAACTTGCCGGATCAGGACTTGTCGGGCCAAAGTTTGTCGGGGAAGCCCCCTGCTTGTCGCTGGACTCGCTTGCCGATGCCGCTAGCTCATCATCTGCCTCCCTCTCCGCTACTAACGCAGCACTAACCACTTGATTGGTTGTCGCCAGATATAGCAGCAACTTCTCTTGTGGTTTAGATGCGACAAGTGTTGGAGTGGAGGACAAATATTTCTTCAAGTCTTGCAGCGCAGCCTCCGCTTCCGGAGTCCATTTCATTGGACCCGCCTTTTTCAAAATTTTGAAAAACGGCAGGGCGTGTTCAGCAGACTTGGAAATGAACCTGCTGAGAGCAGCAACGCAGCCGGCAAGCCTTCGCACATCCTTGACTCGCTTCGGTGCTTCGATTTGCTCGATGGCCTTGATCTTGTCGGGATTAGCTTCAATCCCCCGCTGAGACACAAAGAATCCGAGAAGCTTGTCGGAAGGAACTCCAAACACACACTTCTCGGGATTCAACTTGAGATTGATCTTGCGCAGATTTGTGAAGGTCTCGTCCAAGTCTTGGATCAGAGTTGCCCTGTCTCTGCTCTTGACCACTATGTCATCCATGTAAGCTTCTACATTTCTGTGCAGCTGTGGCTCAAAAGCATGACTGACTACTCTTGCAAATGTCGAACCAGCATTCTTTAGTCCGAAAGGCATTCGTACAAAGTAGTACGTGCCACATGGAGTAATGAATGCGGTTTTCTCTTCATCCTCTTCTGCCATGAAGATCTGATGATATCCTGAGTATGCATCAAGGAATGAAAGCAGATCACATCCTGCCGTGGAGTCGACAATCTGGTCAATGCGCGGCAAGGGAAATGGATCCTTGGGACAAGCTTTATTAACATCAGCGAAGTCAATACAAAGCCTCCACTTCCCGTTTGCTTTGCGCACGACTACTGGATTGGCTAACCACGTTGGATGGAGTACTCCTCGGACCAGGCCTGCTGCTTCCAACTTCTTGATTTCTTCTGTTATGAACTCTTGGCGTTCCACCGCTTGCTTCATGACTCTCTGCTTGACGGGCCGCGCGTGAGGAAAAACGGCAAGGTGGTGCTCAATTACTTTCCTAGGAACGCCGGGGATGTCAGATGGTTGCCATGCAAACACATCGACATTCGCCCGCAGGAAAGCAACGAGCGCGCTTTCCTATTTAGGGTCAAGCGTGGCACTGATGGTTAAGGTACCACCAGTGTCGTCCTCCTTGGCGGCCACTTTCTTGGTCTCTGGTGAAGCTATCTTTGCCTTCTTGCACTTGCCGGTGGAGATCGATGGTGCGTCCTCGATGGTAGCGCAGCACTCCGAAGAGGTGCGCTTGCCGGAGTGGGCATCAGAGCTACTCTTGCCGGACTTGGTCTTCTTCTTCTTCCCTCTGGGAGCTTCGGCGGCAAGTGGGTTGCGCTCTGCTGCAGCTGCTACTTCCCGGTAGATCTTGTCGGTACAGATGAGTGCATCCTTCTTGTCGCCTTGGACAGAAATGACACTTATCGGACCAGGCATCTTGAGCACATTGTAGGCGTAGTGAGAGGCTGCCATGAACTTAGCAAGCGCTGGACGGCCGAGTATCCCATTGTAGGGCAATGGGAAATCAGCAACGTCAAACATGACTCTCTCTGTCCTGAAATTCAGCTTGCTGCCAAACGTCACTGGCAGTGTGATCTTCCCCTTCGGCTTGCTCCTTCCCGGGTTTATCCCTTGAAAGGTACCAGTCTCTTCGAGCTCGCTGTCGGGGATCTGGAGCTTCTTGAGCACTGCGGAGGAGATCAGATTTAGGCCGGCCCCGCCGTCAACCAGCATCTTCGTGAACTTGAGGTTGCGGATTGTTGGCGAAACCAACATCGGCAAGCACCCGACCGCAGTGATGCGATCAGGGTGATCCTCAATGTCGAAGATGATGGGCGTGTTGGACCACTTCAGGGGCTTGCGCGACTCAACGGATGGTTCTGCTGCGTTCACTTCCCACACCCACTGTTTGAGTTAGCGGTGCGAGGTGTGCAGAGAAGCACCGCCGTCGACGCACAACACCTCTGTTGCCTTCTGGAACTCCTGCTCGTCAGTCTCATCTTCCTCCATCTCATCATCCTCATCTTCGTCTTCGTCCTTGTCGCGGCCACGGGGAGGCCTATCTCCTTGCCGCGGCGCCCTCCCCGGGCGGGATACTTCTTGCCGGATCCTCCGCCACCTTCCCGGGCCTTCTCCTTGTCGCGGCGCTCGTATTCAGCTTTTTGTAGCTCCGCCATCTGCTCAACTTTCTTGCAGGCTTGGAGGTCATGGCCCTTGGTGCGGTGAATCTTGCAATACTGCTTGCCGGAGTCATCCTGCTTGTCGGCGGCCACCACAGCCTCGCCGGAGTCACCGGCTTTGGCCTTGTCGGAACCGCCTCCGCTGCCGGACTACTCAACAACCAGCACATCCTTAGCCTTTATTTTTCTGTTGTTCCGCCCCCGGTTCTTCCTTGCCGGGGTGGTATCGTCACTGTCAGATCCTTCTGCTCCTGCATTCTCTCCGGGGATTTTCCTCCCCTCCTCAGCCCGTGCACACTTGTCGGCCAGAGCGTATAGCTCACTGACATCTCTGATCTTGCACATCGCCATCTCCTCCCTCATCCTGCGGTTACGCACATTCAGATGGAACGCGCTGATAACCGCGGCAGGGTGGACGTCTGGGATGTTACGCTGCACCTGACTGAATCTCTGTATGTACTTGCGCAGGGGTTCTCCCTCCTTCTGGACGAGCAGATGAAGATCGCTCTCCTGGCCATGGGGTTTGTGGCCGCCTGTGAAGGCGCCGACAAACTGATGGCACAGGTCCGCCCAAGAAGAGATGGAGTTGTCCGGCAAGTGCATGAGCCAAGATCTGACGTTGGGCTTGAGCACCAGCGGGAAGTAGTTGGCGAGGATCTTCTCGTCTCGCCCCCCGGCAGCCTGCACCGCGATGGTGTAGATGCTGAGGAAGTCCGACGGATGTATCCTGCCATCGTACTTCTCGGGCACGTCTGGCTTGAAGTTCTTGGTACTGGGCCACTGGACTTGCCCAGCTCACGGGTGAACGCAGGGCAACCTACCGGGTACGGCAAGTCGCCTGGTTCCCCTGGCGCATGCATATCGACAGTGGGCCCAGCGCGCTGGTCAGATTGACGTCGCGCTTCTCTTCGACGCTCGATGCGAGTGCGAGCGTCTTCGTGTCGTCGTTCTTGGAGAACTTGGCGTTGATCGCGGCGAGCTCGCGGGTCCGACGACGCGGTGGAGTCGGCGTCGAGGTTGGCCCGGCGAGTCGGCGATCTTGGCCTTCGGGGCGGGGAGTGCACAGTGGTGGCACCCCCAGTGGTCTTGTTAGCATCGGCTTGCGCCTGGGCTTCTTGCCGGGGCTTCGATGTGCTCGGTTGCCGGGGCTTGTAACCGTTGGCGAAGCCGATGAGGCTATAGATAGCGGCCCTCCAGTCGTCGATCTTGTCCGGCGCTGGAGGGTAATCTAGAAGCAGCTGGGCTCGGGCCAGCACTTCCTCTGGAGTCTTGGGTGGCGGTGGTGAGCGACGCGAGGTGCGAGACATGCTCAAACTCCTAACAGTGTTAGAAGGAGCAACATCTCGACCAGGCGACCGCACTACACTCGTGCCAGCTTGTTGACGAGTGTGTTGGCCTTGAGCGTCCCGCGACCCACCAGCTTGGCCTTGTTCCAACGCAAGTACAGTGCTGGGAGCATCGTGGCGTTGTCGATCCTGCACCTCCTGGGAGGGGTGCGGTGGATGTGCAGACGCTGAACCTTGCGGGGCCTTGTCCTTGGACCGGGTGACAATGTGCGTCCCCCCGCCGGCGCCCGCTCCTCCGCCGGCGTCCACCCCACCGCCCATTTGCTCCGCTGGTGGTATGGAAGTCGCAGACGGAACGGCCACCTCCGAAGTTTTCTTCTTCGATGGCATGTCGATGAAGATGTTGATGTAGCGCGCGCAGACGCCGGATCAGATACGCACGACCTCGACGCCCCCCTACCTGGCGCGCCAGAGATGTCGTGGGGAACGAGCACGAGCACCTATGGGGCAGGGGGCCCCTTCTTGTCCGGCAAGGGAGCGGAGGGAGCACGCAGAGCGGATCGAGGCGAAGGCACGCGGGGGATCTTTTACCCAGCTTCGGAGCTCTCCGGAGAGATAAAACTCCTACTGCTGCTTTGTGTTTGTATTCTGTTCTTGCTCGAGACCGTGAGCGTGTAGTGGTGCTGAATGGGTCGAATGAACCGAACCCCTTCTACGTGCGCATGGGCCTCCTTTTTATAGGATAAAGGGGTCACCGACAGGTGGCAGCGTAGGAAGAGGGGTACAAAGGTAAAAACGCGGGTTTTGGTACAACTGCTACCAACAGTGCCCCTACCTAACTCTGACGGCAGGGGACAAGGGCATTTAATGCCCGTCCGGTCGCCCCAACAGTGCAAGGAAACGACCGTTAGGGGCGCCACCGATCGCCACGATGGCCTCCTTGTCAGCTTCGTTTGCCACCTCGCACCACCATGCTGCACAGCTACCCGCCACGTGCACCAGGAGCGATCCTGTGGCAACACGTCGTCGGATGTGCTGGAGCGTGGGCGCAGAGTGGTAGCCTTGCCGCAGCAAGCGCCTTGCCGCGGCCCTCATCTTGTCGCACCAGCAAGCTTGCCGCTCGCCGGGCCTTGCCGGGACGCGCGGGGCGCCGCGGCAAGTTTCTTGGAGTGCCTTAGTTGGCCTTCCCGGCAAGCTCCTCTTGCCGGGGCCTTGTCCTTCCCGGCAAGCTCCTCTTGCCGGGGTCTTGTCCTTCCCGGCAAGCTCCTCTTGCCGGGGCCTTGTCTTCTTAGTTATCACTTTGTTCTTGAATGGCAGTAAATAGGAATAACAGAGGGTCTTGGCGGACGCCCGGCAAGCCTTGCCGCGGGGTGCTGCGACTGCCCGTGCACAAGTTCGGGGTACTAAGATACCCCTACTTTAGTACACCGACACCGTTGTAGATGGACGTAGAGCTTATCACACCCGATCATCACGTGGTGTCTGGGAACGACGAACTTTGGCAATGGTGCATACTCAGGGAGAACACTTCTATCTTGAAATTTAGTGAGAGACCATCTTATAACGCTACCGTCAATCAAAGCAAGATAAGATGCATAAAAGATAAACATCACATGCAATCAATATAAGTGATATGATATGGCCATCATCATCTTGTGCTTGTGATCTCCATCTCCGAAGCACCGTCATGATCACAATCATCACCGGTGCGACACCTTGATCTCCATCGTAGCATCATTGTCGTCTCGCCAACTATTGCTTCTACGACTATCGCTACCGCTTAGTGATAAAGTAAAGCAGTTACAGGGCGATTGCATTGCATACAATAAAGCGACAAGGATATGGCTCCTGCCAGTTGCCGATAACTCGGTTACAAAACATGATTATCTCATACAATAAAATATAGCATCATGCCTTGACCATATCACATCACAACATGCCCTGCAAAAACAAGTTAGACGTCCTCTACTTTTTGTTGCAAGTTTTACGTGGCTGCTATGGGCTGAGCAAGAACTGTTCTTACCTACGCATCAAAACCACAATGGTAGTTCGTCAAGTTAGTGTTGTTTTAACCTTCTCAAGGACCGGGCGTAGCCATACTCGGTTCAACTAAAGTTGGAGAAACTGACACCCGCCAGCCACCTGTGTGCAAAGCACGTCGGTAGAACCAGTTTCACGTAAGCGTACGCGTAATGTCGGTCTCGGCCGCTTCATCCAACAATACCGCCGAACCAAAGTATGACATGCTGGTAAGCAGTATGACTTGTATTGCCCACAACTCACTTGTGTTCTACTCGTGCATATAACATCTATGCATAAAACCTGGCTCGGATGCCACTGTTGGGGAACGTAGTAATTTCAAAAAAATTCCTACGCACACGCAAGATCATGGTGATGCATAGCAATGAGAGGGGAGAGTGTGTCCACGTACCCTCGTAGACTGAAAGCAGAAGCGTTAGCACAACGTGGTTGATGTAGTCGTACGTCTTCACAATCCAACCGATCAAGTACCGAACGCATGGCACCTCCGAGTTCTTGCACACGTTCAGCTCGATGACGTCCCTCGAACTCCGATCCAGCCGAGCTTCGAGGGAGAGTTCCATCAGCATGATGGCGTGGTGACGATGATGATGTTCTACCGACGCAGGGCTTCGCCTAAGCACCGCTATGATATTATTGAAGAGGACTATGCTGGAGGGGGGCACCGCACATGGCTAAGAGATCAATGATCAATTGTTGTGTCTATGGGGTGCCCCCCTCCCCCATATATAAAGGAGTGGAGGAGGGGACCGGCCAAGGGGAGGAGGCGCACCCAAGGGGGGAGTCCTACTCCCACCGGGAGTAGGACTCCTCCTTTTCCTATTTGGAGAGGGAGAGGGAAGGAAGAGGAAGGAGGGAGGAAGGAAAGGAGGGCCGGCCCCCCACCCAATTCGGATTGGGCTTGGGGGGAGGGGCGCGCCCCCTCCCTTGCTCCTTTCCCCTCCTTTCCACTAAAGCCCATTACGACCCATATACCTCCCGGGGGGTTCCGATAACCTCCCGGAGCTCCGTTATTGTCCCAATCTCACCCGGAACCATTCTGGTGTCCAAATATTGTCGTCCAATATATCGATCTTTATGTCTCGACCATTTCGAGACTCCTCGTCATGTCCATGATCACATCCGGGACTCCAAACAACCTTCGGTACATCAAAACACATAAACTCATAATATAACCGTCATTTAACTTTAAGCGTGCGGACCCTACGGGTTCGAGAACTATGTAGACATGACCGAGACACGTCTCCGGTCAATAACCAATAGCAGAACCTGGATGCTCATATTGGTCCCACATATTCTACGAAGATCTTTATCGATCAAACCGCATAACAACATATGTTGTTCCCTTTGTCATCGGTATGTTACTTGCCCGAAATTCGATCGTCGGTATCTCAATACCTAGTTCAACCTTGTTACTGGCAAGTCTCTTTACTCGTTATGTAATGCATCATCCCGTAACTAACTCATTAGCTACATTGCTTGCAAGGCTTATAGTGATGTGCATTACCGAGAGGGCCCAAAGATACCTCTCCGACAATCGGAGTGAGAAATCCTAATCTCGAAATACGTCAACTCAACAAGTACCTTTGGAGACACATGTAGAGCCCCTTTATAATCACCCAGTTACGTTTTGACGTTTGGTAGCACACAAAGTGTTCCTCCGGTAAGCGGGAGTTACATAATATCATAGTCATAGGAACATGTATAAGTCATGAAGAAAGCAATAGTAACATACTAAACGATCAAGTACTAAGCTAACAAAATGGGTCAAGTCAATCACATCATTCTCCTAATGATGTGATCCTGTTAATCAACTGACAACTCGTGTCTATGGTCAGGAAACTTATCCATCTTTGATTCACGAGCTAGTCAAGTAGAAGCATACTAGTGACACTATGTTTGTCTATATATTCACACATGTATTGTGTTTCCGGGTAATACAATTCTAGCATGAATAATAAACATTTATCATGATATGAGGAAATAAATAATAACTTTATTATTACCTCTAGGGCATATTTTCTTCAATGATCATACAAAATTTTTATGCCGGTTTGAACTTTGCTTCTAGAAATCATTTAGATTCGGCCGCGGGAGGCACGTTTATGGAAATCACGTTAGGAGATGCTACAAAACTTCTTGATAATATTATGGAAATTAATGTTTTGAGTGGAAAGATGGACGAACTTATGAAATTATTTGCTACTAAGAGTGCTCCTATTTATACCAATGATATGACTTTGTCTACTTTGATTGAGAATAATAATGAATCTATGGATGTGAATTTTGTTGGTAGGAATAGTTTTGGAAACATTGCTTATAGAGGAAACTTTAATCCTAGACTGTTCCCTAGTAATTCCTCTAATAATTATGGAAATTACTACAATAATTCTTATGGTAATTTTAATAAGATGCCCTCTGATTTTGAGAATAGTGTGAAAGAATTTATGATCTCTCAAAAGAATTTTAATGCTTTGCTTGAAGAAAAATTGCTCAAAGTTGATAATTTGGCTAGGAACGTTGATAGACTTTCGCTTGATGTTGATTCTCTTAAACTTAGATCTATTCTTCCTAAGCATGATATCAATGAGTCTCTCAAAGCCATGAGAATTTCCATTGATGAGTGCAAGGAAATAACTGCTAGATTGCGTGCTAAGAAAGATTGCTTTGTAAAGGCGTGTTCTTCTAGTTTCCATGAAAATAATGATGAAGTTATTAAATTTATTGATGTGTCTCCTATTAGATCTTTGTTTTGCAATATGAATCTTAATAATAATGGGACTGGAGATGAGTCAACTTTAGTTAGAAGGTGTCCCAATAATTCGGAGTTTTTAGATCTTGATGCTAAATTTGGTAAAAGTGGGATTGGAGAGGTCAAGACTTTAAATAGCATTGAACCCACTATCTTGGATTGGAATTTGATTATGATAATTGTTCTTTAGAAGGTTGTATTTCCTTGTTGCAATCCATTGTGAACTCTCCTCATGCTTATAGTCAAAATAAAGCTTTTACCAAACATATCGTTGATGCCTTGATGCAATCTTTTGATGAAAAACTTAATTTGGAAGTTTATATACCTAGAAAACTTAAGGATGAGTGGGAACCTACTATAAAGATTAAAATTAAAGATCATGAGTGTTTTGCTTTGTGTGATTTGGGTGCTAGTGTTTCCACAATTCCGAAAACTTTATGTGATATTCTAGGTTTCCATGATCTTGATGATTGCTCTTTAAATTTGCACCTTGCAGATTCCACCATTAAAAATCCAATGGGAAGGATCAACGATGTTCTCATTGTTTCAAATAGAAATTTGGTGCTTGTAGATTTTATCATTCCTGATATATATTGCAATCTTTCTTGCCTATTATTCTTGGTAGACCTTTCCTTAGAACGATTGGTGCGATTATTGATATGAAGGAAGGGAATATTAGATTCCAATTTCCATTAAGGAAAGGCATGGAGCACTTTCCAAGAAAGAAAGTCAAATTACCTTATGAATCTATCATGCGAGCTACTTATGAATTGAGTGCCAAAGATGGCACTACTTAGATCTATTTCGCTTTTATGCCTAGCTAGGGGCGTTAAACGATAGCGCTAGTTGGGAGGCAACCAAATTTTATTTGTGTTTTTTTGTCTTTGTTTCTGTTTAGTAATAAATTTTGCATCTACCTTCTGTTTAGATGTGTTTTAATGTTTTGATTACTGTCTGTGCCAAGTAGAACCTATAGGATAACCTACGGTGATAGTTATTTTGATTCTACTAAAAAATAGAAACTTTGCGCGCACGAAATTAGTTTTGTTAAATCACATAAATGTCCTTTTGCGTTGATTATTTTTGATGCTGATCAATAGACAAATTTTCCAGGACTTCCTATTTTGGTAGGAGTTTTTGAGTTGCATAAGTTTGCGTTAGTTACATATTGCTACAGACTGTTCTGTTTTTGACAGATTCTGTTTTTCGTGTGTTGTTTTACTTATTTTGATGAATCTATGGCTAGTATTAAGTGGTATGAACCATAGAGAAGTTGAAATACAGTAGGTTTAACGCCAATATAAATAAATAATGAGTTCATTACAGTACCTTATGTGGTGGTTTTGCTTTCTTTCACTAACGGAGCTTATGAGATTTCCTGTTGAGTTTTGTGTTGTGAAGTTTTCATGTTTTGGGTAAAGATTTGATGCACTATGGAATAAGGAGTGGCAAGAGCCTAAGCTTGGGGATGCCCATGGCACCCCAAGATATTCAAGAGTAGACAAAAGCCTAAGCTTGGGGATGCCCCCAGAAGGCATCCCCTCTTTCGTCTTCGTTCATTGGTAACTTTACTTGGAGCTCTATTTTTATTCGCCACATGATATGTGTTTTGCTTGGAGCGTCGTGTATGATATTAGTATTTGATGTTTAGTTTTCCACAATCGTCCTTTCTATACACACCTTTTGGGAGAAGACCACTTGATTGAAATTTATTAGAATACTCTATGTGCTTCACTTATATCTTTTGAGCTAGATAGTTTTTGCTCTTATGCTTCAATTATATCTTTTAGAGCACGGCGGTGGCTTAATTTTGTAGAAATTGCTAGTCTCTCATGCTTCACTTATATTATTCTGAGAGTCTTTTAGAACAGCATGGTATTTTCTATGGTTATAAAATTGGTCCTAGAATGGTAGGCATCCAAGTTGGGTATAATAAAAACGATCATAGGAAGTGAATTGGATGCTATGATCAATTTGATACTTGATAATTGTTTTGAGATATGGAGGTAGTGATATTAAAGTCATGCTAGTTGGGTGATTATGAATTTAAAGAATTCTTGTGTTGAAGTTAGCAAGTCCTATAGCATGCACGTATGGTTAAAGTTGTGTAACAAATTTGAAACATGAAGTGTCCTTGAATTGTGCATCCTTATGAGTGGCGGTCGGGGACAAGCGATGGTCTTTTCCTACCAATCTATCCCTCTAGTAGCATGCGCATAGTGCTTGGTTTTTGATGACTTCGAAATTTTTGCAGTAAGTATATGAGTTCTTTTGACCAATGTTGAGTCCATGGATTATACGCACTTTTACCTTTCCATCATTGCTAGCCTCTTCGGTACCGTGCATTGCCCTTTCTCACCTTGAGAGTTGGTGCAAACTTCGCCGGTGCATCCAAACCCCGTGATATGATATGCTCTATCACACATAAACCTCCTTATATCTTACTCAAAACAGCCACCATACCTACCTATTATGGCATTTCCATAGCCATTCCGAGATATATTGCCATGCAACTTTCCACCGTTCCGTTTATCATCATGACACACATTACTTTTGTCATATTGCCATTGCATTATCATGTAGTTGAAATCGTATTTGTGGCAAAATCACCATGCATAATTTCATACATGTCACTCTTGATTCATTGCACCATCCCGGTACACCGCCGGAGGCATTCATATAGAGTCATATCTTGTTCTAGTTTCGAGTTGTAATTCATGTGTTGTAAATCAATAAAAGTGTGATTATCATCAATATTAGAGCATTATCCCCAAAAAGAAAAAAAAAGAAAGGCCAAGAAAAAAAAGAAAAAAAAGGAAGGCCAAAAGAAAAAAAGAATGCCCCAAAAAAATAGAAAAAGGAAAAAAAATAGAAAATAAATAAAAGGGGGCAATGTTACTATCTCTTTTCCACACTTGTGCTTCAAAGTAGCACCATGTTCTTCATGTAGAGAGTCTCATATGTTGTCACTTTCATATACTAGTGGGAATTTTTCATTATAGAACTTGGCTTGTATATTCCTACGATGGGCTTCCTCAAAATGCCCTAGGTCTTCATGAGCAAGCAAGTTGGATGCACACCCACTTAGTTTCTTTTGTTGAGCTTTCATTCATTTATAGCTCTAGTGCATCCGTTGCATGGCAATCCCTACTCCTCATGTTGACATCAATTGATGGGGATCTCCATAGCCCGTTAATTATCCACGTCAATGTGAGGCTTTCTCTTTTTTTATCTTCTCCACACAATCCCCATCATCATATTCTATTCCACCCATAGTGCTATATCCATGGATCACGCTCATGTATTGCGTGACAGTTGAAATTTTTTGAGATTATTTAAGTACGGAACAATTGCTTGGCTTGTCATCGGGGGTGTACAATTTGGGAACATTTTTGTGTGACGAAAATGAAGCATAGCCTAACTATATGATTTTGTAGGGACGAACTTTCTTTAGCCATGTTATTTTGAGAAGACATGATTGCTTTTATTAGTATGCTTGAAGTATTACTATTTCTTTTATCAATATGAACTTTTATTTTGAATCATTTGGATCTGAACATTCATGCCACAATAAAGAAAATTACATTGAGAATTATGCTAGGTAGCATTCCACATCAAAAATTCTGTTTTTATCATTTACCTACTCGAGGAAGAGCAGGAATTAAGCTTGGGGATGCTTGATACGTCTCCAACGTATCTATAATTTTTGATTGTTCCATGCTATTATATTACCCCTTTTGGATGTTTATGGGCTTTATTTTACACATTTATATCATTTTTGGGACTAACCTACTAACTGGAGGCCCAGCCCGTATTGCTGTTTTTTTGCCTATTTCAGTATTTCGAAGAAAAGGAATATCAAACGGAGTCCAAACGGAATGAAACCTTCGGGAGCGTGATTTTTGGAATGAACGTGATCCAGAGGACTTGGAGTGCAAGCCAAGAAGCAGCCGAGGCGGCCACGAGGGTGGAGGGCGCGCCCCTGGGGTGGCCACCGACCTACTTCTTCCTCCTATATATACCCACGTACCCCGGAAACATCCAGGGAGCCAACAAAAAACAATTTCCACCACCGTAACCTTCTGCATCCACGAGATCCCATCTTGGAGCCTTCGTCGGTGCTCCGCCGGAGGGGGAATCGACCATGGAGGGCTTCAACATGAACACCATAGCCCCTCCGATGAGTTGTAAGTAGTTTACCACAGACCTTCGGGTCCATAGTTATTAGCTAGATGGCTTCTTCTCTCTTTTTGGATCTCAATACCATGTTCTCCCCCTCTCTTGTGGAGATCTATTCGATGTAACTCTTTTTGCGGTGTGTTTGTCGAGATCCGATGAATTGTGGGTTTATGATCAAGTTTATCTATGAGAAATATTTGAATCTTCTCTGAATTCTTTTATGCATGATTGAGTTTGGTTTGGCCTACTAGATTGATCTTTCTTGCCATGGGAGAAGTGCTTAGCTTTGGGTTCAATCTTGTGGTGTCCTTACCCAGTGACAATAAGGGTAGCAAGGCACGTATTGTATTGTTGCCATCGAGGATAAAAAGGTGGGGTTTATATCATATTGCATGAGTTTATCCCTCTACATCATGTCATCTTTCTTAATGCATTACTCTGTTCTTTTGAACTTAATACTCTAGATGCATGCTACATAGCGGTCGGTGTGTGGAGCAATAGTAGTAGATGCAGGCAGGAGTCGGTCTACTTGTCGCGGACGTGATTCCTGTATATATTATCATGCCTAGATAATCTCATAATTATTTGCTTTTCTATCAATTGCTTGACAGTAATTTGTTCACCCACCGTAATGCTTATGCTATCTTGAGAGAAGCCACTAGTGAAACCTATGGCCCCTGGGTCTATCTTTTATCATATAAGCTTTCAATCTACTTTTATTTGCATCTTTACTTTTCCAATCTATATCATAAAATACCAAATATATATTTATCTTATCATACTATCTCTATCAGATCTCACTTTCGCAAGTTGTTGTGAAGGGATTGACAACCCCTTTATTGCGTTGGTTGCGAGTTCTTTGTTTGTTTGCGTAGGTGCACGGGACTTTTGAGGAGGCTCCTACTGGATTGATACCTTGGTTCTCAAAAACTGAGGGAAATACTTATGCTACTATTGCTGCATCACCCTTTCCTCTTCAAGGAGAACCAATGCAAGCTCAAGATGTATGTCGGCGTTCTGGGAACGGGGGTCACATGACTTGCCTGCCTGCGGCCTGCGGCGTGGCTCAAGTGGTGGCCTAGTACGGCCCATGTTCATCAGCAGAAGACTCAAGACCCTCGCGAGGGGCCAAGCCTCGCGGGGCGGATGACACATGGCTTCCTCGGGAACAGCCTCGGCAGGCAGGCCCGTGAGGAGGCGGAGAGATCAAGGCAGGGTACCTCGCGAGGTGCTCATGACGCAAGCCATGACGATCGAGACCAGGCGGGCGCCAAGTGGGCGCTGGCCTGCGCAGTGTCCTTGTTTCCTCTTTGGTGCAAAGGGGGCAAGCACAGGCGTGGAGTACCAAGGCATCAGGCAAAGGTTCCCATTTCGGTGCAACGAGACCAAGACCAGCAGAGCGGCAGGATGGAGGTTACCATGGAGCCCATGACGGTGTCATCGCCAGTGCCTTTGGCAGCCGAAGACCAACTTTAGTCAGGATAACTTGTACTAGATGTTCCCCTTCGAAATGGCTGTTGTTGGCGCGCTTCCTGCTCAATATTTGGGAAGAGGACCAGGGCCTCTATAAATAGGACTAGCCACCACAGAGGAAGGGGAGGAGATCGGAGAGAGAGCTAGACAAAGAGAGAGGTGATCGAACTCACCCAAGCAGTTCATCGCACCAGCTCAAGAACACCTCTCGCAAGGCTGTTCTTCCCTTGTACTGTTCATCATCAGCCCCTGAGGCAATCCACCACACCACACACTGGAGTAGGGTATTACACCACAACGGTGGCCCAAACCAGTATAAATCTTGTGTCCCTCGTTCCGTTCATCGTTTAGCTTAGATCCTCATGAGGCGATCGGACGTGAATCGATAGGGAGAAGATCTTCGTGCGCACGCCAGAGTTCGAACCTTAAGGGTCTGCCGAAACCCAACATCCGACATTTGGCGCACCAGGTAGGGGTGCGCCAGAATCTTCCTTCTTCCGTCCTACGTTCCACCGCTTCACCGCCTCCATGTCCGGCGACCCGACGACCAACTCCGACCGCTGGGCGGCATGGCCTGCCCATGCCGCGCCGCCTGCCCAAGGTGACCTCAACCCCGCACCTCAGGCAGCCCGTGCCCCATAGAATGCTGCGGGGCGCGGGCAACACAGTCAGGCGTCGCCTGCCCTCACTTCACGGCAAGTACGGTTGGCAGCAAGGGCCTCAAGCCATGCTGCGGCCATGGCACCGCACACCAGACGGGAGCAGGCGAACATGAGGGCCGCGCTCACGGTGGCGCTAGAACTGCCGCGGCACAAGCTACAAGAAAGCGGCCGCGACGTGCTGCTGGAGCGCGTCGCCGAGCTCCTGGATGCCGCTGCGTCAGGAGCTCCCCCATTCTGCGTCCAGCTTCCACCCCAGGCCCCGGGCGGGTCACGAGGCGGACCAATCCATGCCCACGCGCCCCCGGGCGCACGTCAAGGCTTCATCAACACCGGCCTGGTCATCAGCGCCGGGCAGCAAGCTGCGCCGGCACCGCCCCCGATAAGCGGGGGCATGCGCATCACTGTCTTCGGTCCAAGCGGGCCGCCACCCTACCGTCCCCAAGATGGAGCTTCAAGTCGAACTGCATGGCGCGCGAAGCACCACGGCGAGGACTTTGGGGTGCTAACCCCGAAGGCCTATGTTCCCCACATGGTGGATCGAGGGTACGCGCTAGAAGAAGACCACGACTCGTTCCTCGGGCCAGGCTGGGAGGAAGAGGCGCCAGAAGCCTAGCTCTTTCAGGTGCCTCATGGGAGCCTCGACAACCGTGCCAACGACAGCAACTACCGGGTACCGCTAATTCCTCAGGAGCAGGCTTATGCTAACCATGGATCACAGGAGGTTCTGGTTGCTGCAACGGATGGCTGCCCCAGTGCGGCGATCTCCTTTCCCTCAGGAGGGCATTGGGGGCCGCAGGAGAGGGGTCGGGAGCCAGGCTCCCCCCCCCACAGCATGCGGAGCAAAGCGTTCTTCGGAGGTAGGCCCTCTGCTGGGGAGGTGCCCCAGGGCCTGCCCACGGCAGAGGACCGTGGTCGTCGGGGGAACCGCTGGCGTCCCCTTTTCCCCATTGGCGTCGTCCTGGTTTCCAGTCCCCGTTGATGGTGGTCAAGGGTGGCGCAAGGCGGGGCCCTCATCTGGCGATATGAAGCAAGGCCAGTACCTGTGAAGAAGTCCCAGTGCCTGTGAAGCTCGACGCCCATGACACTCTCACGTAATAATGAGTTAAGGCTGTACACACACCCGGAGTCTCGGGAGAGCCGCCCTCGGGCCTCGGGGGCTCCCTCCCACGCCCAGTGGCAGCACTTAGCTCCGCGCTGATGAGAAGACGTTGAAGAGTAGACTAGGTGCCAGACGCGGCCTTTTGCTCTTTCTTCTTTCCGTGTGAACAAGCTTTCTCATTTTGAATCTAAGTTGAAGTCGAATTTGTGTTTGTGTGTGCGGGGAGGGGTGTTGTGTCTTATTCGTGTGCTTTCTCACGCTCCGATTTCTGTTCAAGTTGGGATTTACACTAGCTGCCTCCCTCTCACAGGCCCCTCGCGAGTAGGGCAGGGCCCAGCACCTGCGCCCGCCGTCCCGCAGCCGATGTTCGCTCCAGCCAGGCTCTCGCCGCATGGTTAAACGGGACCCTCATGAGGCCCTCGGATGGACACTGCGAGCCCACTCTAGGCTCTCCAAGACAAAGGTAAAACTGCGACAACCCATTCATCACGAAAATCATGGCATCATGCAGGCGCCCATCCAGCAACGATCTCAACAACACGTAAGCAACAATCTTTTTACATGAGGGGCTTCCCCTCCCAAAATGCTCTCACAACCTTTAGGGCCACGCCCGAGTCTCTTCCTGCGCAGGACAAACAGCAGGGGGAGCATGGGGTTAATCGGACATGTCGCTCATGGGATCCCCCAAGGCGTCCCCGAAGGCGTCGCTGGCACCGCCGTTTTCGCCACCAGCCTCTTCATCGCCGTTGTTTTTTTTTGAGGAACCAGGACAGTGGGAGAGGCTCCCACTGTCATATATATTAATAATTATAACAAATTACAAGGAGTAGTTACATCATGTACATGTCTCTCCCCATCTCACTTTGGAGAGGGGATAGAAAAGTTCTAAGGAGTACAATTAATCAGAGGGCAGGGAGTCTAAAAGTAAGAAGATGAATTCCTTCTTTTTGTCTTTAACCCTATATTGGAGGAGGCTAAACCCTTCTCTGAATCTGGCTAGCCAGGAGTGGTAGGAGGGGATGATATTTCTAAAAAGTTTGTTGTTCCTTTCCTTCCAAATGCTCTAGGATGCTTGAAGGATGATTTCCATGAACAAAGGCCTGCCCCAAATGATTTTAGCTTGTTCTAGCCAGGACAATCTAGTGGCCTAATCTCCAGGGTCTATCCCAAAGGTTGACCAGCAGCTTCTGCTAAAAGGGCATGTTAGGATCAAGTGCTCAATGTCTTCTTCTTTTTGTCCACATAGTAAGTAGTTCAGGTTTGTGCCAATGTTATAGTGTCTTCTCTTCAACATGTTTCTGGTGTTTAATCTGTCTGACAACATAAGCCATCCAAAGACCTTTAGTTTAGCAGAGACTCTTGATTTCCATAGCCAGTGGTAAGTTTTATGGGCCTTCATATCCCTGAAGCAGAATTTGTAGTATTTGCTTGCAGAGAAGTCAGGTCCTTTCCAAGGGTAAGACCAAATATCCTTTGCATTTTGGTTGTTATCCAAAGTAATGTGAGCTACCAACCCTTGCATGTCTTGTACTTCCTGTAATGCTTGTGAGGATAGTGGTAGAAAGAATGCCTGTTCCAAAGATGTTATCGATAAGAATTCTTGGACTGAACAATCTTCATTTCTGACATAAGAAAATGCTCTAGGATGTGTATTAGAAAGAATTTCTTCCAACCACAGATCTTTCCACATGAGAACATTGTTTCCATAGTTAACTGTAACTTTGGAGATGCCTCTAAAAATAGGAGTAAGCTTGAGAATGTCCCTCCACCAGAATGAACCACATGGATCTGAGGCGTGTGGTATTTTGTTGGTATAGTATGTGGACTAGATCAGTTCTACCCAAGGTAGGTCTAGACGGTTGTAAAACTTATGTAAGTACTTTAGAAGCAGAGCATCACTTTGCATTTTGAGGTTAATGATTCCCAGCCCTCCACTCTGCTTGGGTCTACAAACTCTGTCCCAGGCCGCCAAAGAGTTGCATTTTTCCCCCTGTTCTGTCTTCTTTGTCCATAGACATCTCCTTCTTAGTTTGTCTAGGAGCTCAATGATTTTTGGAGGGAATCGTAGTGTGCAGAGTGCAAAAATAATGAGTGAGGTGATGACCGTGTTTAGAAGGGAGAGTTTGGATCCATATGACATCAGAGACAATGTAGAAGTGAGTCTTCTTTCCATATTGCAGACAATGGGCATTAGGTCCTGGACCGAAGGTTTTGAAGTACCAAGTGGTAATCCAAGGTATGTGAATGGCATCTTGCCAATTGTGCATCCAAAGATAGCGGCAAGATCTGTACTTAGGGTATCATCGCATTTGATTGGAATCAAAGTGGATTTATGAAAGTTAATTTTGAGGCCAATGGAGGTTGCATAATCAGTGAGAATGTTTATCATTGTATGAGCTTGATCATGGCAGGCGGGCATGATGATAATAGTGTCATCTGCGTATTGGATGACCGGGTAATCGTTTTGGTTTTGCCGAGGGAAAGGTAGATGGAGTAGGCCATGTCTGAAGGCATCATTAATGGCTGCTTGTAGTAGATCAGCCGCAAGAACAAAAATTAGGGGAGAAAGTGGATCACCCTGTCTAACCCCACTTTTACAGATAAATTGTCTGCCCGGAATTCCATTCAATAGGACAGAAGATTTTCCAGAAGAGAACAAAGATTTGATCCAAGAAAGCCATTTGTCATTGAATCCCATGTGTTTCATTATTTCCAGCATTGCATCATGCTCAATGGTGTCAAATGCTTTAGCGAAATCCAGTTTAAGGAGCACAATCTTCTTTTCTGAGTTTTGGCACTGGTGTATGTACTCAAATGCCCAAGCAAGACAGTCCTGGATTGCTATTCCTTTGATGAATCCATATTGATTCCTATGTATAATTTTCAGAATCAGCTTTTGCAGTCGATTAGCTAGTAGCTTTGTGATTATTTTGAGACAACAGTTAAGTAGAGTGATAGGTCTAAAGTCATTCACTGAAGCTGGGGAGGCAATTTTAGGGATCAAGGTGATGTAGCCTTCATTAATGCTTTCGAGGTTTAAGGTTCCAGCATGGAATTGATCACATAAATTGTAGAAGTCTTCCTTAATGATCTGCCAACATGACTTAAGAAATATTCCTGTGAAGCCATCTGGGCCTGGTGCTCTGTCTACTGGCATTTCTTTAATGACATTGTCAATTTCCTCTCTGGAGAAAGGAGCTGTTAATTGATCTAGACCATTCCTCTTTTTTATAATGTTTGCAAGGTTAAACTTCATTTGGTATTCTCCTGAGGTTCCCAATCTCTGTTTGAAACTTTGGTAAATTAAAGCTTCTTTCCCAATATGATCTTCAACTGTTGCACCATTATCTAGTTGAAGAGAGGCAATATTGTTCCTTCTATACCTCTCAGAAGCCATGGCCTTGAAAATTTTTGGGTCTTCATCACCAAATTTTGCCCATCTGATAGTGCATCTCTTTCTCCAATATTGCTTTTGATACTCCAATAGTCTGAGTAAATGATTTTTGAGAATTCTTCTGAAGTTTCTCTCTTGGATTGTGAGATTTCTTTTGTTTTCCAGAGAGTCTAGGTTGGCCAGTGCAGAATTAGAGTTAGCAATAGCCGAAGCTAGCTTTGATATTTTTTTACTCCAATTTTTGAGCGCATATCTAAGTGTTTTAAGTTTCCTGGATATTATGGTGGCATAGTTATCTGAAGGTACATGTTTGTTCCAGGAGGCAGTAACTAAGTCCATAAAACCAGGATTTTGGATCCAATAAGACTCAAACCTGAAAAGGTTGCTTCTAGGTATATTTGTTTCAATGGAGATGACACATGGTATGTGGTCTGAAACTGGTTTAGTGAGAGGTTTTACAATGGTGTTTGGGTATGTAATAGTCCAGTTAGTTGAGGTGAAGAACCAATCCAATTGTTCAAGCAATGGATCTTCCTGCATGTTACTCCAAGTAAAAGTTTTGCCTTTGAGTGGGAGTTCAATCAGACCTTGTGTTCGAATGAAATCGTTGAAAGTGATCATATCATTAATGTTTCCACCAGGTTTATTTCGATTAATAGGGCTACGGATGTAGTTGAAGTCCCCAACCAGGAGCCAATCTTCATTAGAGGGAATATTAAGATTAAGTAGCCAGCTAGTATAGTCAATCCTGGAATCACCTTGACAGGGGCCATATATATTTACCACAGTCCACATTTGGGCAGATTGGGTGGATTGAAATTTAGTGACAAGAGCAAATTCTTCTTCAATTAGAACCGTGCCAGTAAAGATAGCACTATTCCATAAAGTTAAAATACCACCAGAGGCCCCTCTCGAAGGGATAAAAGCAAATTTGTCGAAGCGTTTAGGGCAACAAGATTTAATATAGGAGTTATCAAAAGCAGTTTTCTTGGTTTCTTGTAGTTCATCGCCGTTGTTGGCACCGTCTTTACCACCGTTCACCACATCGCCTTCATCAGTAGCAACGATCACTCAGTCGTCATTGAAGGTGAAGGCCCGGATGAGCGCATCTACATCGTCCTCCACCCACCGCGCTAGGTCGCCTCGGACGGCCTCAGGCACCGGGGCGATGGCGGCATCAAAGTCGAAGAGGGGATCGAGGTTCTAGAGATGGCTGAAGACGCGTGAGAATGCCCGCGCGAGCAGGCCATGGCTCCATTCCTCCACCAGCTTGCGAGAGACCTTGCAGAGCGGTTCTCCAGATGCGTCACCACGTCGGTGAAGAACTGGAGGATGCCGACATAGTTGGTCACATGCGGCTCCTCGGCGGAAGCCTCGCAGATGTTGCCCAAGGCCATGTTAGCCCTTTCCCTGAGCGTCCGGAGCATGGGGCCGTGCATGTGTTCCAACCTCTACCGCTGGCGGATCTCGTTCGCATTCTGCTGCGCGACGGCCTCGGCATCATCAACCCGCCATTGAAGAAGGAGCAATTCGAGCTCAGCCTGCGTCGAGCTTAGTGTGACGGCAGTGGCCTCAGCTCGCTGCATGGCTTCAGACAACTTGGTCCTAAGGGCAGCAGTCCTGCCCGCGGCTTCAGCCTTGATCAACTCTAGCCGCTCTTCGTACTCGCGCTCAATGCCGACGCGAGCCTCCGCCACGCGACAGTCGATCTCCTCCTGGATCCCGCCTCCTGCGTGCCGACATCGTCCTCCGCCTGGGTCACCTAGCGCTCCCTCGTCTCCAACCACTCCAGATCGAGGTTGCGCTCGGTAGTCTCCAGCGCCAACGCTTCCTCGCGCCTCCGGAGCTCCTCCTATTCAGCGGGCCCCCTTTTCAGCAGCGCAAGGGCGGCTCAACGCAGCTCCACCTGCTGCTCCAGGGAGTTGCACCAGTCTTGGAGCTCCCACGCGTGCTCCTCCGCGGCTTCGCATCGCCTATCTGCCTCCTGAGCCTCCTCAAGGGCCCGGGAGCAGGCCTCCCGAGAGGCTGCCAGGGATGCCTCGGCCTTGGCATTTTCGAGGTCACGCTGGTGGCGCGCGAGACTGACAGCCGCCTTTAGCTTGCGCTACTCCTCGACCAGCCTCAAGCCTTCAGCTTCGAGACGCGCGTCTTCGGCCGCCAGCTCTGCGCCGAGCTGGCTCACTACATCGGCTGCCCACTGGTGGAACTCTTGGTGGACAGCGTTGCGTTCCCGCGCACGCCCGAGCACGTCGTCAACGCCATCGTCCGCCATCAACGCTGGTGAAGGGCCCTGGAGTGGTTCTCCCCCTCTCGGCAGGGGGCTGGGGGCTCGTGCCCCAGCAATCGCCTGGCGGGCCCCACAAGGGACCCGGCCAGGTGTCAGTCCACCTCCCTCTAAGGACCCGAAGATCGACTTCAGCCATTCGCTACCTATGATCAGTGGAGGAGCTCGGGGCAAGCTAGTTGTGCCCAAGGAGAGCTCACGAGGGAAGAGCGGCGCGCCAGTAGGTTCAAGGTGCGCCGCAAGCCGGCCGGCATGTCCAGTCGACCTTGCACCAAGGGTGGCACACAGACTCGGGGTTATCAAGGTCGGTGATGGAGGAGGAGCCTGAGGAAGCGGCTCCTCAGCTGGCTCCGCGGGCTCGTCAGAGGGGATCCTGCAAGACCACAGTCAGCAAAGGGAGAGGCAAACAATGAACTATAAGAAGGAGGGACTTACTCGTCCATGGCAAAGTACTTCCTGTGCTTCAATGGGCGGTGCGGGCAGTCATCACCACCGGAAGCCTCCTTCCTCTGGCGAAGGGCCTTGAAATCTATGCGAAACCGGCCCAAGCTCGCGACGTGAGGGCCGGCGCGCAGCATAGGAGCCGAAGCATCAGGACAGCCCACATCAAGGGCACCGTCCTGATAGGAGCGACCAGGTGCCACCTCTTGGTGGCCTGCCGAGGCCTCGGAGGCATCGGCCTCGGGAGCGGTAGGTCGCACCCCCTCGTCAGCCACCACCTCGCGAGGGGCTCTGTAAGCTCCAGAGAATGACGCTTCGGGATCCCCACGCGACATCAGCACCTCGACATCAGGCCCCTAGCTCCTGCCAATACTTGCCTCCCTACAATGACTCCTGAGGCAAGGTCGGCACGGGCGGCTGGGTGAAGGACCACAACAACCGGGCTCTCGCGGGGCCCCACAAGACCAGCCGGGCGTAGCCCTCATTCGTTGAAGCGGGGCATCTGCCTCACGAAGTCGACCCTGTTTGTGCAAAGATATAACAGGGTGCCTCCATGGCGAACGCTGCCAGGAGAGGGGTCGCTCGTCAGGACCTGCAGCACCTTCTTCAGCGTCTCAGGCGCGAGATTCCCTTCCTGGAGCCTCATACGGTCCTGATGACCAGAGTAAGCCCACATTGAGCGGGAATGGCGCTGTAGAGGAGCAATGCGATGCTGGAGGAACTCCTTCACCACCCGGGGCACCGTCACCCCGAGCTCCCTCAGCCTCTCAAAGCGATGCCAGGTGAAAGCGAGCTAGGGGCTCGTAAGCTCCTCGTGACCCCAACCAGGATTGGGAATAGCGGGCAGCGTCGGGTGCACGAACATTGGGCTGGGCACCCCAACGTCCACATACAGCCACCGCTCCCGGAACCCGCTCATGGAAGGTGGGTGGCCAAAATCTATCCCCGAGGCGGCCGTCTCCGGCGCGGCCTGGAAGCTCACGCACCCCGAGCACCGGGAAGGATCAGACAAGCGCAAAGAGAAGAAGTGGCGCAGGAGGGCAACGGAAGGAGGAATCCCCACCATGGCCTCGCAGACGAAGGCCCAAACAGCAAGCAGAGTAATGGATTGGGGGCCAAGATGCATCATGTGGATCTGGTAATGGGAAAGCACCGCATTGAAGAAGGCCGAAACGGGGGGAACTAGGCCCGCCCACAAGGCGTTGGCAAAGAATCGGACCTCCGTGACGATCCTATCGAAGGAGGCGTGGGACGCGGGCTAGACCATCGTCTTCCCACACTCATTGAAGCTGGAGGCAAGCGCAGAGTAGACCTTCTCTAGGGCTTCCAGATTGAGTATGAGCGACTTGTCGACGGCGGGAGCAGCCGCCGGAGGCGCGCTGGTCGAAGGTGCAGGCTTCTTCCCCTTATCCTTTTTCGTTGGCGCCATGGCAATGGAAGGGGGGAAGAACTCAAGATAGATTGGAAGCGGAAGCAGGGGCTCGAGGAGGAAAAGGGAACAAGAAGCGCGCATGTAGCAAAGGGAGGATAACTGTGTACAAGCCTCATGGCCGCCTAGCCAGGCGCATAATGAGGGAGCGTGGGGAAGCAGAGGCGCCCACGTCCAATCAACCGCCACCGGGCGTCCAAGGCCGCAGGCTGATGGGGCCTGCGGCGCTCCGTACTTGCCCCTTCGCTTCTCTGCTAAGCCAAGACCAAGCGCACCTTGGTCCGAGGTTACTATCGATGTTCTGGGAATGGGTGTCCCTAGACTTGCCTGCCTGCGGCTTGCAGCGTGGCTCAAGTGGCGGCCCAGTACGGCCCATCTTCATCAGCACAAGACTCAAGACCCTAGTGAGGGGCCAAGCCTCGTGGGACGGATGACACACGGCTTCCTCGGGAATGGCCTCACAACGTAGGCTCGCGAGGAGGCGGAGAGATCAAGGCAGGGTACCTCGCGAGGTGCTCATGATGCAAGCCATGACGATCGAGACCAGGCAGGCGCTAGGCGGGTGCCGGCCTGCGGAGTGTCCTTGTTTCCTCTTTGGTGCAAAGGGGACAAGCACTGGCATGGAGTACCAAGGCATCAGGGAAAGGTTGCCATTACGGTGCAACAAGACCAAGACCAGCAAAGCGGCAGGATGGAGGTCACCATGGAGCCCAGGACGGCGTCAACGCCAGTGCCTTTGGCAGCCGAAGACCAACTTTAGTCAGGATAACTTGTACTAGATGTTCCTCTTCGAAATGGCCATTGTTGGCGCCCTTCCCGCTCAATATTTGGGAAGAGGACCAGGGCCTCTATCAATAGGACTAGCCACCACAGAGGAAGGGGAGGAGATTAGAGAGAGAGAGCTATAAAGAGAGAGAGGCGATTGAACTCACCCAAGCAGTTCATCGCACTAGCTCAAGAGCACCTCTCGCGAGGCTGTTCTTCCCTTGTACTGTTCATCATCAACCCCTGAGGCAATCCACCACACCACACACTGGAGTATTGTATTACACCACAACGGTGGCCCGAACCAGTATAAATCTTGTGTCCCTCATGCCGTTCATCGTTTAGCTTAGATCCTCACGAGGCGATCGGAAGTGAAACGGTAGGGGGAAGATCTTCGTGCGCACCCCAGAGTTCAAACCTTAAGGGTCTACCGGAACCCAACATCCGACAACGTAGCAGCATGGTCAACGGATATGCCCCCATATGTGGTGCTAGGGGTTGCCCGCATGTAATAGGGTCCATAGTTCGGCTCGACCCTATTAATACACAATAGATTGAATTCTCATGGTTCATTAAGAATAACCAACTCTTCGCACGGTCACACCAGATTCTTTCACCTGGGGTTTTATTCTTTTACAGATGACAATCATGCTACACCCTTCGAGGATACGGCACAACAGAGACAAAGGCGCAGACGAGCAATAGGGCCCCGTTCAAAGGTTTCTTTTTAGATTAAGACCCTGTGTAAACCTTTTTTTATTGTCTCTTGTTGCCTCACATCCTCCGGGCACTTAAAATAACCAAGAGGGATACCGGCATTATTGGCAAGCTTTTTTGTCACACCAGATTAATGCACGTACCTGGAAATTCAGGGCTCATTATCGAGAGCGGTATTCAGCCCAGTATATGTTGTAAAGTACGAATACCTTCAGGAGTGTTCGGCGTCGCGAGTTTGGCCTTATATGCATCAGCTCCGAATCATGTCTTTGGTCAATAGTTGGGTTTGCCTGGCTCCCGTGTTTTTCTACCTTATGTTCCGCTCCATCGTCTAAGGTGGCACCGGGAGAACTACTACGATTGTGCCCTGGTTCATCCGGATGAGCACCTCAGTAGAGAAAGCCGAAAACTAACTGTCATGCTAAAGCGAGAGACTGGTCAACCACTCGATGACTCAGCGAAATCTTCGCGATTCCTCTGCATTAACAAAGGACCGGTTTCCCGGTCACATGTGTACACACACCGTATTCGGATGAACGCAGACATACCAGTGGCTATATAGTAGCCCCACCGTCAAACTCCTATGGCTAAGTGAAAGTGTTAAAGCTATATAGTCCGATTGCCTCGTTCGCCGTGCTACCACCTCCTTAACGGACCAAGACGTTGGATCAAGTGTGATTATGCGGTTTGCCAAACACCCCCGCATTATATGCGAGGGGGCTGAAACCGACGACTGCAAACTTTCAGGTTATATACATATATACATAAGCGGCCGCACAGGAGGCACTACAATACTTTACGGGCAAAAGTATAAATATAGCCTTTATTATCAAAAGCATTGTTTTTACAATCAAGATACATGTCATTGGAACATGGTATTCTTTGAGCACTGAACCTCTATTAAACGGGCACCTTCTAAGACTTCTTCAAAATAGTGCTCCGGCGAGTCCTGGTCCCCGGCGGACCCCCGGTTGCAACATCGGTGGCCTCCATCTTCGCCCAATACGTCTTAACACGGGCAAGGGCCATCTGCGCACCCTCTATGCATGTCGACCTCTTGACAGCATCGATATGCGATGCAGCACGAATAAATCATTGCACCAAACCAAAATAACTATCCAAACTTGGTTCCTTCGGCCACAGATGATCCACGACAGCCCTCATGGCAAGCCCGGACAACCTATGGAGCTCGGCCCACTCAGCCATTTCCTCATTCAACAGCAGCGGATGCCTTGGATTACTGAACTGCAAGCAGAACAATCTTTCCACCTCATGATCTTTTTGATCTTTGAAATACTCAGTCGCATCAGCAGCACTCTTCGCTAAATCCAAGTATGTGTCTGCAGAACTCCACAGTTGATCAAGAGGGGCATACTTTGGATCACCGAACTTCGTTTGCAATAAAAAGGGCTTCCCAGCCTTGATATCACTGGCTTGCCAAAGTTCCTCCCGCACCACTCTGATTTCAGAGCAAATTTCCTTTGCTGCTTGCAAGGCCTTCTTTAGGGCAGCCGTTTTCGTTTGGTTTTCCCCTCGAGAAGCTCATATCGGCTACCGACATTTTGCAGCTCAAGAGCCTTGTTGGCTATTTTATCCTCACTCTGGCGATGAGCAGCCTGTTCGGCTTTTAATTCTTCGGCTTCCTTTAGGGCGGCCGCATCACTTCTCCTGGCTTGCTCCTTGGCCCGGGCAAATTTTGCCCGAAGGGTCTCCACGGCGGCAGCTCCATCTGCAGTCAACGCATTTTATAAATACTAAGCATCATGCTCTTATTAATATTTGCTGACCACCCAAATATACATACCCTGTGCCTCGTCAAGCCACTTGTTCACAAGCGTGATGTCCGCATCTGCCACGTCAGTTGCCGCCTCAATTCGGTAAATTCAGCAGTCCGGTCAGCCGCGGATCTGCGGCCGCCTATGCACAAAAGCAGTGCAATTATTAACTAAGACTATGATCCTCTTCTCGCCTCGTCCCGACGGCAACCAGAGTCTCAGGGGCTACTATCTATACAAAGCACACCTTGCGTGTACGGTACAATCAAAAATATATATACCACTTTGCGTACCTCAAAGCCTCTTAGCAGGATCGTAAAAGCTTCATTCAACCCGCTTTTCGTGGATGAAATCCTCTCCACCACCGTACCCATTAAGATATGATGTGCCTCTGATATATCCGCTTGCTTCAGAAGACCCATCAATGTGTCCGGTTGCACATTGGACAACCCCGGGCTTTTTTCTGTTGTTCTCCTTAGGAGCCGAGAACTCTGGACTTCGGGCGCCAAAGAGTTACCTTCTGGCCTTTGCGGATCAGGAGAGATCCTCCGGGACGACACCTCAGGGTCGTCAGCCTCATGGGGCGGGGAAGCAGGAGGAGGCGTTTCGCTCTCCATCATCTCTAGTAGAAGATCCCCGGAGGACGAACATTGTGGAGAGGGGCTATGAGCCGGACTGCCAAAACATATGTCTCGGTTGTTATTCACAGGAAAAGAGCCGAGCATACTTAATAAAGTATATTTGTTCACTTACGGCTCAGTCGACGGATGGCCCCCTTGTGGGCACTGTGCAGTAAGGATGCCCTTCGGGGCAGGGCCCGCTGGTGAAGGTTTCTTCCCTCGTTTGGAAACCTCTATTTCCAAGTCTTCAAGGGCGGCCCTTTTCTTCCCGTGGGGAGAGGGGATTCTAGATTCTCCTCCCCGATCATCCTCCAACGCGGGGGCACTAATTCCCCCGGTTAGGACGCGTAATGTACCTCCAGCATGAAGCCCGCTTTCGGCTTCCCTATAAGTCCCCTCGTCCTCCCCTGATGGCACTTGATAAGGTGCGCGGGCCAGCAAGCAAGCCTTCGGGAAGAGGGGTCGAACACCCGATCCTCTCCGCCTTTCTTATCCATCCCTAGCCAAGGGTGGTTTTTCAAGATAATGTTGTGGCAAATATAATGACAACATGTTCAGTCACGGAGTTACTTACTTGGGTATCTGGACGGTTGCATCTGAGACCCGCATCCTCTGTTGTGTCCGGACACTTTACTCGTGATCCGAAGAATAATCGATACATCCCTTTGAGCATCGTGCTGAAGAAGTGTTGAGTGGTTCACGGTCCTTCAGGGTTGAACTCCCATATACGGAGAGATCGACATTGGCATGGTAGGACCCAACGAACTAACATTACTTGAATTACTTTGACGAGACTGATATCCCTCTTGAGGAGATCTCGGATGCGGCTTTGCAATGCCAGCACGTCATTAACCGGTCCCCAGTCCAGCCGTTTGTTGACCCATGATGCGAGTTGTGGCGGAGGGCAGAGCGGAAGGCTGGGGCGGCTGCCCACTTCATGCCTCGGGGTGCTGTGATATAAAACCACTCCCGTTGCCATAGATCAGACACCTCCGGGAAGGAACCCTTTGTCCATAAGGCGTCGGCACCTTTGCTTATTATAGCGCCTCCGCACTCCGCGTGTCGCCCGTCGATCATCTTTGGCTTCACATTGAAGGTTTTGAGCCAGAAGCCGAAGTGTGGGGTAATGCGGAGGAAGACCTCACACACGACGATAAACGACGAGATGTGAAGGAAGGAATCCGGAGCTAGATCATGAAAATCTAGCCCATAATAGAACATGAGCCCTCTAACGAAGGGATGAAGAATGAAGCCTAGCCCTTGGAGGAAGTGGGAGATGCATACGATGCTCTTGTTGGGTTCGGGAGTAGGGATAACCTGCCCTTGAGCTGGAAGCCTGTGAAGGATTTCGGCATTCAGATACCTAGCCTCCCTAAGCTTCTTGATGTCCTCCTCTTTGACAGAAGAGGCCATCCACATGCCTTGAGGGTTGGATCCGGACATGGTTGCAGGTCCGGAGCGCGTGGGCTGAACCTTGAGTGTTTGAACTCGAGGTAGGAAAAGGGAAGGATCAGGCGTGAAACAAAAGGGCAGGTCTTGACCTCTTTATATAGAGGAAGAATATCAAGCGTCCTCTTTATATAGAGCGGTTCGGGTTGGGAAAATGGTTTGAATAAAATCGTGCCACGGCGTGATGTCACGCTATGGAAAAGTTGTTAGTAGATTAGATTCGTGGAATATTGTGCTCTCAACGGTGGTATGTGGAATTTGTTTTGTAGAGCCGGACATGATTCTTCTGTTCAAGATCTTCTTTCGAGTATTCGGAGAAGGAACCCGCCTTGCAATGTCGAAGACAATCTGCATGCCGGATTCGTCGTCATTGAAGCCTGGTTCAGGGGCAACTGAGGGAGTCCTGGATTAGGGGGTCCTCGGACAGCCGGACTATATGCTTATGCCGGACTGTTGGACTATGAATATACAAGATTGAAGACTTCGTCCCGTGTCCAGGTGGGACTCTCCTTTGCATGGAAGGCAAGCTTGGCAATTCAGATATGTAGATTCCTTTCTCTATAACCGACTCTGTATAACCCTAGCCCCCTCTGGTGTCTATATAAACCGGAGGGTTTAGTCCATAGGACAACAATAATCATAATCATAGGCTAGCTTCTAGGGTTTAGCCTCTACGCTCTCGTGGTAGATCAACTCTTGTAATACTCATATCATCAAGATCAATCAAGCAGGAACTAGGGTATTACCTCCATAGAGAGGGCCCGAACCTAGGTAAACATTGTGTCCCCCGCCTCCTGTTACCATTAGCCTTAGAAGCACAGTTCATGGACCCCTACCATTAACTGACTCCGTGTAACCCTAGCCCCCTCTGGTGTCTATGTAAACCGTAGGGTTTAGTCCATAGGACAACAACAATAATAATCACAGGCTAGCTTATAGGGTTTAGCCTCTACGATCTTGTGGTAGATCAACTCTTGTAATACTCATATCATCGAGATCAATCAAGCAGGAAGTAGGGTATTACCTCCATAGAGAGGGCCCGAACCTAGGTAAACATTGTGTCCCCCGCCTCCTGTTACCATTAGCCTTAGACGCACAGTTCGGGACCCCCTACCCGAGATCCGCCAGTTTTGACACCGACACTAGCCTCTTCCGGTGTCTATATAAACCGGAGGGTTTAGTCTGTAGAAGGAACAATCATATTCATAGGCTAGACTTCTAGGGTTTAGCCATTACGATCTCGTGGTAGATCAACTCTTCTAATACTCATATTCATCAAGATCAATCAAGGAGGAAGTAGGGTATTACCTCCATAGAGAGGGCCCGAACCTGGGTAAACATTGTGTCCCCGCCTCCTATTACCATTAGCATTAGATGCACAATTAGGGACCCCCTACCCGAGATCCGCCGGTTTTGACACTGACATTGGTGCTTTGATTGAGAGTTACGCTGCGTCGTCACCAAAATGTTTGATGGCTCCATCAATCATCTACAACAATGTAGTCTAGGGGGAGATTTTCCTTCCCGGACATATCTTCATATTCGGTAGCTTCGCACTGCGAGCCAACTCGCTTGGCCATCTGGAGCAGATCGATAGCTACATCCCTGGCCATCGGGTTAGATTCGGAAGCTTGAATTACGTGGCCGATGTCCACGAGACTTGGTCTTCGACAGATTCAAACCAAGGCCGGCTGCTCCCTGTCACCGCGATGAACATGACCCAAATCTGTCATCAGACTGTGCTCAGGAGATAGCACCTACAACTGCTCTGGCCCTAGATCTAGAGCAGATCGCGCCATCCGAGGATGGGATGCTTAACCCCGTCACGGAATCCGCAGACTCGGCGGTTATAGAGCCACACACAGACCCAACATCAAGCTGGGCTTGTGAAACCCGAAACTCCGATTCATCTCCAATCATGGGTCCCGAACCGCGTGCATCCGCGTCCATTGAACTTGATGGGGCGCCGATCTTGGAGTTCAGCTCCGCGGACATCTTCCGTCACTCGCCTTTGGGCGATGGGCTAAACTCATTAAGATCCCTCTCTTTATCAGGAGAATCTCAGCCGAACTATGTCCGGCTTGAATGGGAATCTGATGACGGAGAGTTTCGCTTCCCACCCACCGCCCACTTCATTGCCACTGTTGA
Source organism: Triticum timopheevii (assembly GCA_963921465.1). Lineage (NCBI taxonomy): Eukaryota > Viridiplantae > Streptophyta > Magnoliopsida > Poales > Poaceae > Triticum > Triticum timopheevii. The sequence goes on from OY997272.1 coordinate 329,675,894, forward strand.
AGACTTAACCGACAGGCTCGATTACGGCTCCGAGGACATTGACGGTATGGACGACGATGTCGGAGAGGAGCAGGCACAAAAACGACCACACATAGGGCGGTGTACGGCTACATCCTCATACAATATATACATGGTGGACACACCTAAAGAGGAGGAGGCCGACGGCGATAACGGTATGCCTGTCGATGAACCTCCCAACCGTCCGCGTCAGAAGCACTGACCTCGATCCGGCAAAAGGAAAAATAGCAACATTGTCACAGACGACAATGATAATCCGGACCAAGCCGAGGACTCCGCAAACCCAGCATTGGAGCAGGACGTGCGAGAGGACGGCTAACACAGTCTGGGAATGTTGTCTAACCACAGCGATGCCAAATATAAAAACTATCAACCTGTCTCGGAAGAGGAGATCAGCCTGGGCGACGACGAATTCGTCGTCCCAGAAGAACCATTAGAACAAGAACGCCTCTATCAAAGGCTTCTTGCCACTTCAAGGAGCCTGAAGAAGTAGAAGCAGTGGCTTAAAGGCGCACAGGATACGCTCAGTGATAGATGGAACGAAGTGCTAAACACTAAGGAAAAATATGGTGGTAATCACCAAACAAAGAGCTATCCTAAGCGTAAGCTGCCGCCCGAATTCGACGACGAGGCTATTGTGCCTATACCGCCGAAAAAAATATGGTTGACAGGCCGGACCGACCACCTCGTGGTCGAGACAGAGCGGCTAGCAATGCCACACAAACCCGCACCCCCTCCCCGTAAAGGAAGGGAGGTTGCGGCTCAGGACTAGACACACGATCTACGTGAGGACCTGGACAAAAAGGCTAGCAAAACCAGGTCCATCTATGGATCTAGGGAACGTGCTCCTACACGGGATCAAGATTATCAAACCAAATATGCCAGTCATTTACCAGTTCGGAACCAATACTGAACATTACAACCGTCGGACCCATGCCATGACACAGCCAGATACTGTCGGATTTCGGGTTTCGGCAGACCCTTGAGGTTCGAACACTGGGGTGCGCGCAGAGATTTTGCCCTCTACCTACCTATTCCTCGCCAACTCGCTAAGATCTAAACTACGGATGGAACAACACAAGAGACACAGAGTTTATACTGGTTCAGGCCACCATTGTAGTGTAATACCCTACTCAAGTGTGTGGTGTGGTGGAATGCCTCTTTGGCTGGTGATGAACAATACAAGGAAGAACAGCCTCTCGAGGGTCTGTTCTTGGCTGGTGCGATGAACTGCTAGGAGGAGTTCAGTCGCTCTATCTACTGGTTTCTTGGTGAGGATCCAGATTCTAGATCAGGTCTCGATGCTCGATCCTCTATCAGGTGTCTCTACCCTTGGGGTGGCTAGTCCTATTTATAGGCAAAGGCCCTGGGCCTCTTCCCAAATATTGAGCAGGAAGGGCGCCAACAATTGGCCATTTTGAAGGGGAACAGCGGGTACACTTATCCTGACTAAAGTTGGTCCTCGCCTGCCAAAGGCTCTGGTGGTGACGCCTGCTTGGGCTCCACAATGACTTCCTTCCTGCCGTTGGGCTGGTCTTGGTCTTGTTGCACTGAAGTGGATGCCTTTGCTTGATGCTCTTGCCTGCGCTTGCTCCCTTTGCGCCAAAGAGGAAAAGGAGGACACTGCGTGGGCTGGCACCCGATTGGCGCCCTTGGTCGTCATGGCTTGCGTCATGGGCACCTCGCGAGGTACCCCACCTTGAACTCTCCGCCTCCTCGTGAGCCAGCCCGATGAGGTCGTGCCTGAGGAAGCTCCTTGTCGTCCGCCCCATGAGGCTTGGCCCCTCGCGAGGGTCTTGAGCCTGTGTTGATGAAGATGGGCCGTGCTGGGCCCCCTTTGAGCCACGCCGCAGGACGCAGGCAGGCAAGTCTGGGGACCCCCGTTCCCAGAACGCCGACAGTAGCCCCCGGGCCCAAGGCGCGCCAGGACTTGGCCGAGTAGAGAGGCGAAAGGGCAAGTGCGAAGCGCTGCGGGTCCTAACAGCATGCGGCCTTGGGCGCCGCGTGGCGGTCGATTGGACGTGGGCATCACTGTTCCCCCACGCCTCCTTATTTTGTGCCACACTAGGCGGACTCGTAGTCGCACACAGCCACTCCCCTTTTCGTTGCCCGAGCGCTCTCTGTCCTTTCTCCTCTCGAACTCCAGCTTCCACATCCAATCCAATCTCGACCCTTCCCTCCCCCCTTCTGTTGCCATGGCTCCGCCGAAGAAGGGAATAGGGAAGAAGCCCATGCCGCCGCCTCTCTCACCATCGTTGGCGGCCCCCGCCGTCGATCGGTCGATCATCATCAATCGAGAGGGCTTGAGCAAGGTCAGCTCGGCTTTTTCCACCATCTTCAACGAATGCGGGAGGACGATGGCCTGGCCCGCGTCCCGATTCTCCATCGACAGGATAGTCACTAAGGTCCGGTATTTCGTCGACGCCCTGTGGGTGGGACTGGTTCCCCCCTTTTCCGATTTCTTCAACGCCGTGCTCTCCCATTATCAGATCCACATGATGCATATCGGTCCTGAATCCATCACTCTTCTCACGGTCTTCACCTTCGTTTGTGAGGCAATGATGGGCATCCTTCCTTCGGTTGCCTTGCTGCACCACTTCTTCGCTCTGCGCCTTGTCTCCCCCACCCAATGCTCGGGGTGCGTGAGCTTCATCGCCACGCCTGAGGCGGCGGCCTCAGGGATCAACTTCAGTCTTCCTCCGCCCGCACCTGGGTTTCACGAGCAGTGGCTGTATGTGGACGTAGGGGTGCCCAGCCCCCTGTTGTCGGAGCCATCTTCGCCTGTTGTTCCCAACTCTGGCAGGGGCCAGGAGACGCTGACGAGTTCCCGGCTCGTCTTCGTCTGGCGTTGCTTCGCGTTCTTGAGGGGGCTCGGCGTGACGGCGCCCAAGGTGGTGAAGGAGTTTCTGCTACGCCGCGTTGCCCCTCTCCAATGCCATTCTCACCGGATGTGGGCCTTCAGCGAGCGTGAGGATCGTATGAGGCTCCAAGAAGAGGACCTGACGCCTGAAGCACTGAGGAAGGTGCTCTTGGTCTTGACTGGGGACCCCAACCCCGGCAGCATCCGGCATGGGGAGGCCTTGCTGTACCTCTGCCCGAATAGAGACGACTTTGTGAAGCAGGTGCCCATCTTCGACGAATGGGGGCTGCGCCCCGCTGGCCTCCAAGGGCCTCGCGAGAACCCAGTGGTGGTGGCCGCCCTTGCAGTCGGCCAGGGTGACTCTTCCTGAAGTGGCGGAGCAGGGAGGCATGAGCCGCCGGAGGCCGAGGGGGCCTCCGCCAAGGTGACGGCGTCGGGCGGCACTCATGAGGGAGTAGCTCCTGAGGCCCGCGCTGCTGTGGCTGAGGGCGGCGAGCGGCCGCCCGCGGCGCCTGCGGCTGGGGGCCCTGAGGCCCCAGCTACTCTTCTTGGTGAGGCGACTGGCAGCGCGCATCAGGAAGACGCCCCAGACGCGGGTCGCCTTGACGCTTCTTCCTCCCCGCAAGCTGACCCCTGCGCTCAACTCCTGGGTCGCTTCCGCGTGGACTTTGAGGCCCTCCGGAAGAGAAGGGAGGCCCTGGGTGACGATTACCCTTGTCGCCTGCTGAAGTGTAGGAAGTACTTTGCCACCGATGAGTAAGCCTTCTCCCTTCCCAGCTCCTGATTCTTTCGTTGCTTTTCCCGATCCTTGCTCCACAGGGCCCTTCCTTCCGAGCTCACGGAGATGACTGAGGAGCCATCCCCCTCGCCTCCGCCCTCTCCACTGTCTTCGGTCGCTCCGAGCAGCAGAGCCCTTGTTGAGAGACGGATCATCCTGAGGCGCACCACGACCCTGCGCACCTCGCGACCTTCTTTCGCGAGCCTCCTCGTGGCATAGCCAGCTTGCCGTGGACTTCTCGTCTGGTTGTGGACCGTGATTGGCTGGGGTACTCCCTGCGCTCTTCACCTAGGGATGGACTGGCTCCAGGCCGGGCTTCTGGCGAGGCGCGTCCGGTCGCCTCAAGGGTGCCAGCCCCCAGCCCCCTGCTCGGAGGGGGAGTGCTGATCCGCGCCCCCGGCACTCGCTTGGGGTGGATGATGGTGTGGAAGATGTACTCGAGCGCGCCCGGGAGCGTCGCGCTCTTCGCCAAGGGTTTCTTCAGAGGGCGGCTGATGCGGTGAGCCTGCTTGGTGAAGAGCTCGCTGATGAGGACGCGCGCCTTCAGGCCGTGGGCCTGCGCCTGGTTGCAGAGAGGCGCGAGCTGGAGGCGGCTGTCGCCCTCGCGCGCTATCAGCGCGATCTTGACGATGAGGAGGCCAAGGCGTCGCTGGCGGCCTCTCGGGAGGTCCATTCCCGGGCCGTCGAGGAGGCCCGGGAAGCTGACCGGCGGCGAGAGGCGACGGAGGAGCGGGCACGGGAACTCCTGGCCCGGTGCCGCTCACTGGAGGAGCAGGTGGAGCCGCGCAAGGCAGCCCTCAAGTTTGCGCGTCTCCGCCAAGGTATCCCCAGGGGGGCTACCTGAGCATCGCAACTCAGGGCTCCTACCGGCTCTCCAGCCCTCACCCTCTGGTCTTGTCCATGGTATCGCGACCTGGCATACCAGCGACGGCTGAGACCAGCTCGAGGGCCGGGACCCGAGGACGTAGAGTTTCGACATCTAACCAAGCTTGCGCGTTAAAGGGGGGGTACCTGAGCATCGCAACTCAGGGCTCCTACCAGCTCTCCAGCCCTCACCCTCTGGTCTTTTCCACGGCATCGCGACCTGGCATAGCAGCGACGACTGAGATCAGCTAGAGGGCCGGGACCCGAGGACGTCGAGTTCGACAAATTTCCAGGAACACACCAAGATAAGGCCCAGTGCCAGGCGCAACCCGCCTTGAGGTAGGGCCCCGTGAGTCCCGCGCTGGCTCACGGGTGCCCAGATACACCTCGCCAGGCCCTACCGTGCCAGCCACGTGTCAGGGCAGGGCTGTACACGCCCCGAGGGCTCCTCCCGGAGGGGAGCCCCCTCCCACGCACCAGTGGAAGCACCATGCTCTGCGCTGGCTGACGACACTGCCGAGGAGCGGCTATGCCCGTACACATACGGAAGTGCTATGCTCCGCGCTGGTGATAAACAACCGAGGATGGCCCCCAGGCCGCATCAACCTCAGGGAGCCTAGAGCTCAGTGTCTAGCCTCATTGCAACGCCTCCCCTCGGGAGTGCCGCGCGAGGGGGCTGGGCATGGGGGCTGCGCCTGGGTCACGCCCAGACGCACGCCATCCAGCCAGGCCCCCCCGGGCCTGGTTCGTCGCACGTCCCTCCCCGAGTGGAGCCAAGGTACGAAGGCCGTTTGAGCGTCAAGGGGGACTCCTGAGCATCGCGACTCAGGAGCCTAACTGGTCACGTAGCCCCTCACTCCTTAGTTCCGAAAGGCTAACGGTGGTTGAGGTATGCGCGGGGCCGGGCTCTTCAGACATAGAACGGTAGATCCACCCACATCTCACCTCCCTACTTGTTGTTCGAGCGCCAAGGGGGACTCCTGAGCATCGCGACTCAGGAGCCTAACTTGTCACGTAGCCCCTCACTCCTTAGTCCCGTCCTGGTTTCCGGTCGGGGCTAAGGGCGGCTGAGGTATGCGCGGGGCCGGGCTCTGCCGGCGTAGAACATAAGCAAGTAGGAAGGAATAGCGCAAATTTCAAGGAATTCAAAAGCAAATATTACAGTCCATACTGTTATCACAGCACCAAATGCAAGTTTTAACGCCTCCCCGAGGCATGGTACATGTGCAGGAATTAAAAGCAAGACGGGAGTCACGACGGAGTCACTTGCCGGCGGTGGAGCTGCGCGGAGCGGGTTCGCCTTGTGGAGCTGCAGGGCCGGCAGCGCCCCGCTTCAGTTTGGTGCTAAAGGCCCGGAACTTCCCCAGCAGAGCCTCCGCACGACCCTTCACGGCCTCAGCAGCGGCAGCGGCAAGCTCGCCGCTCACTGGCTCCAGCAGGCTGTCGAGGTCGATGTTGGGGTCACGAAGATAGATGTGGGTAAGGACCCGCGTCAGCGCTGTAGAAGACAAGGCACGCGCCTCGGCTTCAGCCGTAGGGCCAAGGCCAAGGGTGACATCTTCAAGAGCACGAACCAGGAAGGGAAGCAGCTTGGTGGGGCCGTCCTCCTCGCCGGCCAGTGGGCTCTCCAGGCCGCTCTCATTAAGCGTCTTCAGCGAAGTGCAAGCCTTCTCCTCCATCTCCGTGAAGTCCACGCGATCCTCGGCAAGGACCCGTGCCTTGCCGTCCAGCTCGACCTTCCTCGCCTGCAACTCTTGCTCCAGCGTGCCTAGGCGGTCATGGCACTTCTTGAGCTTGGCGTCCTGGTCCTTGACGGCCGCCTCGCGAGCCTTCATGCCTTCCTCCTGCTCTTTGCGAAGGCGGGTCTCCTCGGCGAGCTGGTCCTGCAGGCCCTTCAGCTCGCTCTCCAGCGCCTTGCAATGACCTCGGACATTAGCCACCTCCCCCAAGGCAGCGTCGCGAGCAGCCTTCGCCCCAAGGACGGCCTGCTTCTCCTCGTCACAAGCCGTCGAGGCCTGGACCAGCGCCGCCTGAATCGAAGCGTCGGAGCGAATCCAGCCAGAAGCTAGCTCCAAGAGCCCGGCCACTAAACGAGGGTTGGCGCTTAGAAGATCCTGCCGCAGATGGTCCAGTTCGGCAGCAGCATGATCCAGAACAGTAGGAGGAGTCGGGGAAGCAGTAGTTGGTGGAGTAGGAGGAGAAGATGGCAGCGTGACCATGGTATCCTGAGGTGGAGCCTGCTGCGCCCCAACGGCTGTGGTGGTGGCATCAGGCAAGGGCACCTTAGGAGTCGCTTGGGCCGCGGGGCTGAGCTCGCCCCAGCCGGCACAGCCAGGCCTCGCGAGGACGCCCGGGCAGGAGAGGCCCGCGCATCACGGTCACCTTCTTTCGCGGGCAGAGGTGCTGCCACGGATGGAACCTCGGGAGCTCCCTTCGACTTCTTTGCCGCGGGCGCCAGCCTAGCCGGGATATACGAACGTCAAGCCTCATCAACAGAACAAGAAATAAGACAGGAACCAAGCACTTATAGGTCGTCGCTCACGAGCTCGAGCAGCCTTCGGTCATACTTGAAGCCCGAGAGCCGGCTGCAAGGGTAAGCCTCAAGGAGCTCGGGAGCAGGAGGTACATCTGCGGATCGCCTCGGGGCCGGGGCAGACCCGCGGGGGATCAGCCCGGTCATGTCCTTCTTCGGGATCGGGGGCAGGCTCCCGCCTCCCTGCTCGTCATCATCCTCGTCGTCATCACTTAGAGAGAGGCGGAGGGCATGGGACCTGCGCCGAAGGGGAGGAGCCCTCAACTCTCCATCGGTCGCCTCGGAGTCAGCCCCCTACCTGGTGTGCCAAATGTCGGATTTCGGGTTCCGGCAGACCCTCGAGGTTCGAACACTGGGGTGCGCGTGGAGATTTCTCCCTCTACCTACCTGTTCCTCGCCAACTCGCTAAGATCTGAACTACAAAAGGAACAACACAAGAGACACAGAGTTTATACTGGTTCAGGCCACCATTGTGGTGTAATACCCTACTCCAGTGTGTGGTGTGGTGGATTGCCTCTTGGGCTGGTGATGAACAATACAAGGAAGAACAGCCTCGCGAGGGTCTGTTCTTGGCTGGTGTGATGAACTGCTAGGAGGACTTCAGTCGCTCTATCTACTGGTTTCTTGGTGAGGATCCAGATTCTAGATCAGGTCTCGATGCTCGATCCTCTATCAGGTGTCTCTACCCTTGGGGTGGCTAGTCCTATTTATAGGCAAAGGCCCTGGGCCTCTTCCCAAATATTGAGCGGGAAGGGCGCCAACAATTGGCCATTTTGAAGGGGAACAACGGGTACACTTATCCTGACTAAAGTTGGTCCTCGCCTGCCAAAGCCTCTGGTGGTGACGCCTGCTTGGGCTCCACAATGACTTCCTTCCTGCCGTTGTGCTGGTCTTGGTCTTGTTGCACCAAAGTGGATGCCTTTGCTTGATGCTCTCGCCTGCGCTTGCTCCCTTTGCACCAAAGAGGAAAAGGAGGACACTGCACGGGCGGGCGCCCGACTGGCGCCCTTGGTCGTCATGGCTTGCGTAATGGGCACCTCGCAAGGTACCCCGCCTTGAACTCTCCGCCTCCTCGTGAGCCAGCCCGATGAGGCCGTGCCTGAGGAAGCTCCTTGTCGTCCGCCCCGCAAGGCTTGGCCCCTCGCGAGGGTCTTGAGCCTGTGTTGATGAAGATGGGCCGTGTTGGGCCCCCTTTGAGCCACGCCGCAGGCCGCAGGCAGGCAAGTCTGGGGACCCCCGTTCCCAGAACGCCGATAGATATAGGGGTGCCACACATCCCCTGTGCTTCACCAATGAGGTGCTGGAACATGATTTTCCAGAAGGGTTTAAACCCGTAAACATCGAGGTATATGATGGAACGACGGACCATGTGGTTTGGATAGAAGACTTTATTCTTCACATACACATGGCTCACGGAGATGATCTCCATGCCATCAAATACATACCCCTCAAGCTGAAAGGACCAGCTCGGTACTGGGTGAAGAGCCTCCCTGAAAACTCTATTGGAAGCTGTGAAGAACTTGAGGACGCTTTTCGGGCCAATTTCCAAGGGACCTATGTCCAGCCCCCGGATGCAGATGATCTAAGTCACATAATCCAACAACCTGAAGAATCAGCCCGCAAGGTATGGAACGGGTTTCTCAATAGGAAGAACCAAATCGTTGATTGTCCGGACGCCGAAGCCTTACCGGCCTTCAAACACAGTGTCCGGGACGAATGGCTAGCCAGACACCTCGGCCAGGAAAAGCCAAGTACAATGGCAGCCCTAACTACACTCATGACCCGCTTTTGCGTGGGTGAGGATAGCTGGTTAGCCCGTAGCAGCACCAGTGATCCTAGCACATCTGAGGTCAGGGATGGCAACGGAAAACCACGACGCAACAAAAACAACACTACAAAAAAATACACTTCCGTGATGATACGTGTTTGTTACAGTAGGTCACGTTTTTTGTCATGCATGTACATCCATGAAAAATTTATGACAGAATCAAGATAGTCATACCTGTGCTGTCGTAGAAGTGTTCCATGACATTACCAAAATTATCATCATGGAAGTGTCCACTTCCATGACGATAAATCGCGCGTCACAGAAGTGCTTTCGTCAAGGGTGACCGACACGTGGCATCCACAGTAACAGAATGTCGTTAAGCTATCAGGTCGGGTTTTGGATCCGATAACCCGTTAACAGCCCCGACCAATGGGTATTTTCCACATGTAAAATCATCATTGGCTGGAGGAAATACGTGTCGGCTCACCGTTGGGACAGATGTGATTTGCTCATTGGACCGAACTCGCCTATGATACGGCGACATGTGGCACGACCCAACAGAGGCCCATTCCTGTGAAAACGCCGGCCCGTTTGACTTGGTCAAAAGGTGGCGGCCCGGCCCACGGAAAGCCTGTTAACGGCCTGTTCGCATATAGCCCATTTATAGCCCGCTAACCGAGGGCCCGTTACACCCTATCCGAATTAGGCCCAGTAGCATCGTCTGGTCCGTCCAATATGATTCAACCCGTTTTAACTTCCGGCCCATGTGTGGCCCATGACTTATTTCGGTCCATATGAGGACCTTTGTAACTCTTGGCCAATTAACGGCCCGTGGTGAAACTGGCCCGTAATGAACAGTGTATCACTTTATACCCATTAATGGCCCATTATTCCATAGGGCCATTTCCAGCCCAAGTTATCTTTCGGCCTTCTCAAGCAATTAACGCTAGCCTATTACCGCTATTACACATATTACATCCTCTGGGCATCAAAGTTCACCACCAGTGCGAATATAGGGAACAAAGCAGCATATTACATACACTGGCCATCAAAATTGGCCACCAGTGCAAATAAACGCGGTAGCAAAACAAGAGCATAACTGAAACAACTTCAGAAGAGCTTAAGAAACGTTATCCCAAGTATCCACCATGCTGGCAATAAGCTTAGCAAGCTAATTAGCTTTGTCCTGTTTGGCGCTAAAATCCTCGAACGCTTGCTGTTGCACCAGAAAGTATGCATCTGAATGCTCAAGGGACTTCCGCAGTCCTTCCGCTTCTTGTCGCAGCACAGCTGATCGATGTCTTTCAGCTTGTAGTTGAGACTCAAGAAACTGAACTGATTCAGACAGTGAGTTTGAATAGCTTGTACAAGCGGTAGTGGCTAGTAACTCGAACACTAAAGCAAGACATGACTTTGGGGTTTTCTCGCTGTCTTCAAGATAGTCTTCCTAGCTGTTTTATCAGCTTTGTTGGAGACCAACAAGGATGGGTCACTATCCTGAACCTTATCTGCATTACTTCCTTTACCATTGCTTAGTAAGGCACTCTTCCCCAATATTCTGTCAGCATTCTAAAAGAAGAAACAAGCAGACACATAACAAGTTTAGCATGTACTAGTATATGAAACTCATTTTGGTGAACCAATTCATTAGTAAGGTGGAAAGGATTAAACTACCAAGCCTTCTATTGCCAAGTACTAGTACATAATAAAAGCATCAAACAAACATATATCTATGTCCTATGGTCACTGCATTGTCTTGCCAAATCAAAATAGAGATACGGTTCAAATCATATCAGTTCAAGACAAAGCAGCAGTGAAAGAATACAAAGCATGGGAAACTACACGGCACAACAAGATTTCAGATGGGTACCACGGGTCTACATGTACAACAACACTATTGGCTCTGTTGTGATGCTAGTAATGTGCATGATATGAAAGTCAACTGTATACACAATTGAAATTGAAATCAACAGAGCTATTGATAAGTGCAAACTTGTTAAAGAAACATGCGTGAACATACCTGCTGTGCCATTAGAGTTTCGATTGGATCCTTCAATTTAAAAATAAGTTTGTATGAGTAAATACAGTGATACAAGAGCAAAGCAATCATAGTTAAAAAAGGCGCGCCTAAGCGAGCGCTTAAGCGCGCCTAGGCTCTAGGCATTGGCAAAACGCATTGCCCATAACTACGCATAATCTATGCATAACTGCGCATAAGCATGCGCTTTGGTCAGTAAAGCGCAAGGCGGTGCCAAATCGCACAATTAACACCTAGCGGTTTTTTGAACTATGATAGAATTGGAATCTTAAATTAGAATAGTTGTTCTTCAGGTTTAGGCACTTGTTCTACATGAACAGAGTACAGTAAGACGCAAGAATATAATACTTAAAAATAGAAAATGAGCTCATAGACCTTACCACATTCTTGATTCGGGACCAGTACAGAACAAGGCGTTCCCAGCCATCGTCCAGTAAATGTGTCTCAGGAGAACGTAAGGGAATTTGATGAGTTTCTTTGCCGGTGAAGTACGTTTTCTTCAAGTAATTCCGATACTGCCACCAAGCATTCTTGAAGATAGCAGAGGTATTAGCACAGGTTACCTCATCCTGAGTTTCCAAATCGGTCCTTCTCTATAGAGAAAAATGGGAAAAATTTGCTGTATTATAACCATCATGGAGGTAGGATGTATGGGACGAAGCAAAGTAGTTGCCATGAATAACATTACTTACACATAACTCCTGGACAAACACCTGTAACTGGCATTTTCCTTCATCTTTAGTATAATATTTCCAAGATGGGAAGATACACACATACGACTTAACAACATCAAATGCGATAGATGCTAAACTACGACTAGCTGGTTGTGCTTCCTCCACAGGAATAGGCGTACTAAATGGTGGAGTTGGGGTTCGCCGTGATTGTACTGGCCCTTTGGGCACTGGAGCTGCCTTACTAACTGCTCTTGTTTGGGAGCTCTATGGTGGAGATGGTGCTGTGTCAACAGGAACTGGGTTACTATCGGCTGTGGTTGGGGTTAGATTGGGTGAAGCTGGTTGTCTGTCCATCGCAGTAGGGCCACAATCTGCGAGAGTTTGGGTTATGTGTGGTAGGGTTGGTTCTTGTGCATGTACAACCGGGGTGCTATCTCCACCAAGAGGTAGCACTGTTTTATTTGAAGATCGTGTTTTTATTCCGCTAGATACTGGCATCACCCGCTCCAATTCAAATGGCTGATAAACAGGAAACATAGTTGAATGTACATACATTGTATGAGAGACAGATGCAATAGATAGTGTGGAAAAAAGAGGGCATGAAATAGTTGACATGTATATTGTTTAACTAAAACAGATAGCATGACATAATTTCGCATATATGATGTCTATCTAAACTGGATAGCATAGCATAACATAATTCAAAGATATGATGAATAACTAAAGAGGATCGCAAGACATAATTCACCTACATGTTATCTAAGTAATCAGGATCGCATCATTTAATTCACATATGTGATTTATATGCTAAACAGAGGGCATTCGATATGATGTCTGAACTAAGAACATGGTGTTAAATATTGTGTATATGATGTCTAAACTATACAATGCAAGACACCGTATGCATGATATGAGCAGTATAACCGTGCCAAGTTAGAGCATACACCTCAGTGGGGGAATAGGACTGGTCATCTGTCTCTGAATCCATCTCTGAGGAGCTATCGGGACCCAACAAGAGATCTGCTTCGACAAGTAGCATTGTATGCTCTGAAGGCCTTGTTTTCACTCCAGATTTTTCCATCTCCCACCCAAATGGCTGATTCACAGGAAGAGTAGTTTAATGTACAAACATTGTCGACAAATGGAAATGTAATGAAGAAAAGGATGGGCAAGGTACCATTCAAATATATGATGCCTGGTTAAACAGGATGGCATTGCACATTTCACATATATTATGGCTGGCTAAAAGACATGAGACTGCATAATTCCCATATATGATATAGAAACTAAATAGGTGACATTATAGAACATGTCTAAACTAAGCAGATGACATATATGATGTCAAAAGTAGGCACTACAGGGCAACATGTGCATGATATGACTAACATCATCATGCCAAGGTCGAGCAAACACCTTGGGGGGTAAATAGGAGTGGTCAGCGGCGTCTGCATGGAGCGATGTCAATCTGGAGAGGGGTGGGGAGGGTTTGCCATTGAACCCACCATGGAGCGATGTCTGCATGACATTGTATTGCCGCGCAAAACTCTTCTCTTTTTCTCTACATGTTCAGCATGACTGTGTACAATATCTGACATGCATACGAAAAAAATATGGTGAGATTATGTAAGGAGAGCATGTAGAAGTTTAGACTGATGGTAACAACCAGTGGATCGACGTTTTTCCGTTGAACGAAAATAGCCTTAATGGATCAACGTGAATGTATAGTAATAAGTGATGTAACAAGTGTACAACCTCTTTGCCGTAACCATGTCAACCTCAACATCATTGGGTTGGTCGCTGAAGCAGTTGAGGCAGAGGTGGCTGTCGGAGGTGTGGAGGAAGATCTAGGAATCTATAGACGGCGTCCAGGGCACTGCTCTGTTGTGATGGATCGTTCTATCATTGGAGCAGCTCCGGTGACCGTAAGACGTCAAGGCTGAAGGAGCACAAGACAGACATCGTCAATCTCAAGTGGGATTCTAATAGCATATCCAAAAGATGATGTAAAATGGATGTAAAATTAACATCACCAAAAACCACCTGACTACAACAGATGAGGTAAAAACTGTGACTCTGAACTTAACTGTTGAAACTGAAATTCACTGTGGAATCTGAATGCTACTGTCGAAACTGAATGCAATGGTAGCAGAGAGGCACTTGACATGTAGTTTAGGGAGGGCCTGCACTTCATCTTCAACCTGCACCCCCCTGAGCCGCCACACACCACCGGCCGAACCGCCCGCCCCAGCATCGCCACGCCGCCCCGAAACAACTTGCCACCGCCGCCCCGGCCAGCCCTCTAAGCCCCCACCCCCACCCTGAACCCTAAAATAGATAGTGGGTACCTCTCCGACGAGCCCCCGTCCCCGCTGCGGGTGGTTCTTCCTTAACTTCGCCGAGCCCCCCAACCCCTGAAAATCGACTGACCCAATAGTCGATTCATTCAACTGAAGTGTGGCTTAATCGGAGCAGAGCAGCAGCACGAGCGAGGGGGAGAGCAGCAGGAGCAGCTGGGCGAGCGAGCGATCGAGCGAGAGCCGGAGCAGCAGCAGCAGCAGCGCGAGCGAGAGCCGGAGCAGCAGCAGAAGATCCGGCTGGTATGGCCGCCGCCGCCGAAGGGGCCTCGCATTGGGGGAGAGCCGCCGTGGAGATGTCGCCCGCGGAGCCGGCTTCAAGGTAGCCGCTCCATGGGGGTGCGGGATGGAGCACCGTCGGCGCCAGGAGGTCGAGTTAAGGACAAGGTGCGATGCGATGAGTGTACAACCTCTTTGGTGGCGCCAAGTAGGCCTCGGCTTCGTCCGAGGAGTCGGTGAGGATGTTGTGGTTCCGGTGGAGCAGGTTAAGGCGGCGCTGTGGGGATGGAGCAGCCGTGATAGACGAGGCGATCGTCAGAGCAGCTCCTTGGAGGTGGAGGATGGGGCGGCTGAACCGGCGTGACGGCGGGATGGACGACGGATCCTCATCTGGGAGGTGGACGAGGGACGTCGAGCTGTTGCGGTGGACGACGTTGTCGGGGAAGAGGCTCCGGCTGGGCAGCGGTGACGTGGCAGACGGAGGAGGGTGGGGTTTCGCGGCTGCAGCGGAGAGGTTATGGTGGCCTGGGATTTCGAATGGTGAAAAGGGGGCGATGGGAGGGGGTGAAGCATGACTTTGGGACGCGCTTGTCCAAAATGTAGGGTGTGTTACAAAAGTACCCCCCACCGATTTGAACTAGCGTCCCTTTCGGCTCAGGGTTAGAAGGGGGATTTCGCGTGTCGGGATTTGGCAGCTGGAGGGACTTTTCACGCACGTTGTAATTTCGGGATAGCAAGGTGCGGGTTGTGAAGGCGCCAGTTTTGGGAGCACAATATCTGAATTTTCAGGATATAACAAGACGCGGGTTGAATTTTAGGGACAAGCCTAACATGTAGTAATATTGTAATTGTACGTACCAAATCAATTCGCTCTTCCCTCAACCCAAAAGAAAACGAAGAAATAAAAACTATTCACACCACACAAAGAGAGAGTCTTGCCCCGTTTTACTATACAAATGCTATTCAAAGCTACTCCCTCCTTCCATCTATATAGGACCTAATGCATTTTTCGATGCTAACTTTGACCAGATATTAGAGCAATGATATATGACATGCAAAGCACACCATTAAATTCGTCTGTGAACGGTTCTTTCAATGATATAATTTTCACATTGTGCATGTCATGTACTATTAATCTTGTCAATAGTCAAAGGCGGTCTTAAAAATCTCACTACGCCCTATATAGATGGAAGGAGGGAGATGTCCGATTAAAGTTTTTCGCTTGCTGTATAATGCATGTAACCTACTCATACCAACATTTTAGTGCATTCCAAATGTCTATACTACCGCTGCAATTCGAACTAAATTTGAATTCCTTTCTCTATTTCAATAAGAATCTACAATCATGATTGTTGCCAACTTCAACCATCATAGTTTCCTTGCTATCCGCCAGATATAAATCGGACGGCCTATAATGCAGGATGGCAGGTACACCATCATCAACAACTTCGTTTTTTTATGAGATTGGAGATAAAATATATTAAATGTAGTATAACATGTTCATAAACACACCATGTGTATCACCGTTATATATATTCACACATGCGTCGGTTTAAAACACTATGATAAATTCTTCAAATATCCGAATTCGCTTTTTATAATGAAGTATATATGATCTCTATTCATCTTTTACACCCACACAACCCTCTTATCTTTGTAGCTAGCACTAACTTTCTCCTGTGCATGCACATGCCCGCATCCCTCTCACCCTCCCTCAGCATTCTCTAGCTCCATCGCGCAAATTCGTCTTTTCACTTTAGGTCGTTCACCCACTGTGTGTAGGCCCCCCAACTCCTTCTTTACGGCACACATCGATCGATATGCCTCTCTAGCCAGGTGTGCCTAGCACAAACACAAGCTTCACCTCTTCTCTTGTCACCGTCCATGCCTCACTCCCACCACTCTTTTCATCGTTCTCGTACTCGCACACTCCTCCCCCCTCGATATAGTATGCCTCTCGTACCACCTCCTACATGCATCCCTCTCTCTCTATCCTTCTCCTCATGCCTCATTTGCTTCTAACACACACATGTATGTATACCGATCGATCTCCCAACATATACCTAGATTGACTTTAACTACCCCCCCCCCCATCGATCGACGTACCTCACAAGTTATGTCTCTCCTTTCTCTAACAAAGGGCGAGTTATCTTCCTATGTAGCTATGTCTGCTTACCACAGCCACATCATCCCCCCTCATCATTCGTGCATGCCTCCTGACCCGTCTCTCACACGCACATGCACAGACAACAAGCAGCCATCTCCTCTCTTATTGATATTGTGGGCGTGCCCTCCGTTTGTCTAGCAAACCTACCCCACCATTTGTTAGAAGCAACTCCACTACCACCCCCTCCAACACTCTTGCTCTGTCCCTCTCCCAACCTTATTCCTCTCCTGAACATATGCATGGATGCCGATCGATCTCCCTTAATACATGAGGCAGATCGATCTCCTTAATACATGAGGTAGGCCTCTCTCCTCCTCCACACATATACCAGCCATTGTACCTCTATAGTTAATTGGGCCTCCCTCTTCCCCCACCACACACCGATAGTCGAGCGCTGCAAGTAGGTATCCATGCCACAGAGACAAACTGCACATGTCCCCTCTCACGTTCCAGTAGGCCAGCCACTCTATATCTTTGACGTGGGCACAGACAAATTCGATGGCACTCTTTATCGATCGCGCGCGCGCACACACACACACACATGATCCCTCTCTTCGATTCTATGGACACATCAAGCCGATGATACCTCCACTCTCTTCTCATGGATCGTCCCCTATATATATATATGTTATATCCAGGACTCTATTTCACACACATTGCATATGTTACATTTTTTGATTGACCCCCCCCCCCAAAAAAAACTCTCAAGAACCCACACACTATATCTCTCTAGGTTTGTATCTCTCTCACACAACCCCACATAGGTGGTGTACGTATACAAGAAGAGAATAGGTGCACCGTGCATGTACTCACGCTTCATGCCCAGCCACACCCGCGCGGGTACACGGTGGAGCTCATTTCTTTACGAAATAGCAGCCCACGTGCTAATTTGAATGCCTGTAGCGGTTGTTTACCTAGGGAGGTCGTGTACCACGGGTGCACGAAACAAAGTTCAACTTGACACGTTGTCGCGTTATTTTTAAATAAAGTTATAGCACTCAATGGCACGTACACAAAATATAAAACGATTTTTATGGAGAAAAAGGTAGTCCGCTCACTATATACAATGGAGCCTTGCGTGCCTGGTTTGTCGCTCTTCAGAGTATCTCACACAAGGTTGCGGTGGCCTCTCTCGCTCTCACCGTTGGTCACAGATCCGGCCGCATCCTGTCCGCCGGGGGAAAGGAAGTGTGGTGGCCTCTCTCTCTCTCTCTTACCGTTGGTCACTGATCCGGCCGCATCTCGTCCGACGGGGGAAAGGGAGGAAGTGCATCGTTTCTCCATTCGATGGCGCCGAGGCAGCACGTCCTGATCTGCGGTACACGTCGTTCTCTCTGACCAAGCTCCGGCGCGGCAGGGCCTACGCCACCTGCTCGCGGATTCCGCCCGCCGCCGCTCACCTAGTTACATCGTGACGACCTCCAGGTATCCCCTCCAGCCTTGCTTCACTGCCCGTCTTCCCACGTCGTTGCATGTGGATCTTCCATAGTTCTTTGCCCAAAACGTAGCTCGTCCGACGTACTTTCCATATTGCATTCTCATCCTCACACCGTTTTAGACAAACACAATCGTGTTGTTATCTTCCCTTAGGGCAAGGAATATGCTTCTTTTTTGTCGTCGCATGTGCCATCAACTGTTATTGGCCAGTAATTGTTTCCTTTCTACCTCTTTTTTCAAACAGGGCTATCCATTTCACCTCGTTGCTATTGCGACCTTTTGGTGAACTGCACAAGTCACTTTTTTCTTAAGAGTGTTTTGTGCAGTTGTACTAAAATGTCACATGGGGAACGTCTCTACATTTCAATGCGACTCCACAAAGGGTGATTGGTTTTGCTCTATCCTCCTCATCCAACTCCGAGCCTAATCTTCTCCAACTAGTTAGTCTTAAGAGAGACAGGCAAAGGTGACCGGCTTCTATTTGTGTGTTTATTGTTTCATCAGCAGTCCTCTATTATAGTAATCCCACTTAATATCTTTGGAACAAGGACGCTTAGCTCTATTTTAGTGGAACTGCACAAAATGATCGGAATGTTGCATGCTCCAGACAGCTACTTTTTTCCCAACATGCCTTGGTGATTTAGATAGAGCTGGGGGCACATTGCTGCCATTGAAAGCATGGATAAATTTCAATTTACCACCTTCTCACAACTCTATCTTCAGTTGTGATGTAATTATTAGCTCTGATCTGCTAATAATTGACATGCATTAGCAAGGAAGTTAGTTTTTTTATTGTTTCCGAAAGAGCATCAATGGCAAGACACGCGAAACAAAAGCTGAAAGATCACACCATTGTACAATTTCATGTCACTGGAAAATTATTTGTACAGTACGTCAATTATGTAAACAAATGATGGAAGCTTGATAGCATTGCCAGAAGCCTCTTCATCATCCGGGTCCATGTGCCGTGCACAAAATTATACTCCTTCGTTCCTAAATATTTGTCTTTTTACAAATTTCAAACGGGCATATTTTAGAGTGTAGATTCACTCATTTTGCTTCGTATGTGTACTCCCTCCGTTCCTAAATATTCTATTCGTCTTTCTAGAGATTTCAACAAGTGACTACATATGGAGCAAAATGAACTCTAAAATATGTATATATACATCCGTATGTGCCAGTCCATTTGAAATCTCTAAAAAGACAAATATTTGAGTAGACACTCGTTGAAATCTCTAGAAAGACAAATACTCCGGAGTATATTTAAGAACCGAGGGGTTAGTGCACATCCGCATGGGAGACTCAGCCCGGTCGTTGCGCCGCATTAATAGTGAGTAATGAGCAGTCAAATCATAAGCCCCACCTTTCCCACTGTAAGTTACTCTGAAGAAGCAACCATCAATATGCTCTTCTTTAAATCCGCTCATACTACTCCATCTATCACTGTTTATACAGCGCGCTTCAGAAAAAAGAAAAAAAATCTATGGGACCAAGGTGACTAGCGATCGGCCTGAAAAATAGCATTGTTAGTTATAGCACGGCGGCCATTACTAGAGGGAATAATTCGTACACACATGCATGCAGTGCTTCCACCCCGGGTACACACATGCATGCACTTACTCCACTCCGTAGTAGTATAGAGTAGATCGAGAGAAAATTGTGGACTTGATTGCGGTTACCACACCCTAATTAATTGAGCATTAAACCAAACACGTCTAAAGTCTCTCTGGTGGTGGAAATGCATTGAGAAAAATGCATCATAATGAAGCGCGCCCTGTAAACTGTGATGGAGGGAGGAGTAGTATGAAGGTGCAAAACCAAGTACGTGTGTGGCCAATCGGTCAACGCACCTCCTCTTGGCATATCACTAACATGTGGGACAGGAGTGTGAGCAAAACGATCTCAATTGACGGCAAAGAGCCAACCCGTCGTTCCTTGAGAGAGACGAGGAGCGAGAACACACAGACGGGCTTGCACGGAGGCCAAGATATATTCGAGCATGGTTGGTTGATCGATATCATTCATTACATGGTGGGCTGCCGTTTTCCGCCCTTCTCTGGAATAAATGTGTACTTTATCAGAGATAAAAAAATAAGAGTACAGATGCTCCACCATGCGGTTCTAGTAGTAGTACTACTCGTACTACTGTGCTTGGCTCTTCGCCTCTTCGTGAAGTCGAACAATGATGGTACTCCGCATGTTGGGTACTACAGTGTATGCCTCTGACAATCTGACACCGAATGGACTGATGCATGTCCACCGAGGGTAGGTTGCATTAGTCAAAAGGCGTAAGCGAGCTTCACCTTGTCCTGCAAGCTTCTCCTCGTTCTACGAGTTGATGGGACACACCAAAAAGTAGTGCTTTTCCATACTCCCTCCTTTCCGATTAATATGGATTAATCTTTTTTGCGGGTAAACGAGAGAGCTTTATTCATATATAAGCATTCTTAGGACGATCAGCCAAGACACTGGTCACTAGGAAGCGAGGTACCCCACAAAAAAAGAAGTAGGAAGCGAGGTGTTTCATCAAGCCAGCTCTCGGCCACATTCAAAGTGCAGCAAGCACGGTTTGCACGAAGATGCGCCACAAGGTTTGCTGACTTGTTTACATGCTGAATAACAAGAGGAAATATTACCGAGCGCTACTATTTGTAACAGGTTATGAGCTAGAATTAAGCGAGAATTGTGGCGAGTGTTCCATGCAATCAACTTCCATTATCACATGCGAGAACCCTCGAAGAGAACCAAATGTGTTGAAGATTGCTTTATCACATTTTAAAATTACAATAAGAGTGCAGACGCTCCTCCATCCGGTTCCTAGTACTAGTATAGTATGTACCTTTATAGACAATAGTAGTAGTACTAGTACTAGTAAACTTTGCGCTTGGCTGTTCGCCTATTCGGGAAGTCGAACAATAGTAGCACTAGTAGTATAGTGTATGCTTCTGGAAATCTGACACTAAATTAACTGTTGCACGTCCACCGCCTGAGCGAGGGAGAGCTTGCATTAGTCAAAAGATTCTCCTTGTCCTGCGAGCCACCGCACGCAAGCTTCTCCAATCCTGCAACCTTCTCCTCGTTCGGATAGTTGACGGGGCACAACAAAGGCCCTGTTTGGATCAATGGGTTAGAGTTAGTTTAGGTTAGTTTGTACTCAACTAACCCAAAAGTATCCAAAAAGGAGGGTTAGTTTTGGTTAGAAGCATCTAACCCATCCAAAAAATCTAACCCACCCAAGAGGTGCTTATTTGGGTTAGTTCTTCTCTGGAGCACTAAAATAACACATTTTTCTCTCGCTCTCGCCGCAGCAAATCCCTCGCCACTTCCTCGAAGCTTCTCGTCCTCTTCCTCCCTCTCTCTCGCAACGCCCGTGAAGGCGCCTCGCCGTATCCGCGCTCCATCTAACCCTGTCATCTAAACACCTCTTTGGCTAGAGTTAGTTCACGGTTAGTTCAGGGTTAGTATCTAACTCTAACCTCTAACTGAGTTAGAGTATCCAAACAAGGCCAAAGTAATGCTAGTCCATAGTGCCTCCTCTCCGGTTAATATGGCTTAATTTCAAACGAGATAAATACACTGTCTGTCACTGTATATTTGTAAAAATACGGTCAGTGGACTTGATAATACACTCATTGTGCTCAATATATATATTTTCCGGTGTTTATACGGTCACTAGCTCACCCTGACTGAGTATGTGTGTGCATGCATGTGTAGGTTGAGCACTTAGCGTGGCCGTGTGTGTTCCGTCGTGTGCTCGGACATGCATGCATTAGGGCGTCGCGCGCATTTTTGCGTCCATGTGTACGTGTGACTGTTGCATACACGTAGGGGGAGTACGTGTAGGGGCCACTAAGGAGCATTCAAATCACACAGTAAGTTAGTCGGAAGAAGAAACCATCATTTCACTCTTGAATGACACGTATGCAATATAAAATGGTTGATATGGAGAGAAAAGGAAAACCACTATATATACACTAGTAGAAGCCTAAGCTACAAGCCTGCTTTCTAAGGATGCTCTCTTCACAAGCTGGGGGAAGGGAACGATGTTCTGCGTAGACGCGGTGGACATCGGCGAGGGAGAAACCCCACAGTCGGTGCGTCCAAATCGGGGTCACCGCGGTATGGGCCGATGTCGCGTCCAAACTGCCCTTCTAGCTACAGCCCGACGTCCTAGGTAGTCCATCTTCCTTTTGGAGCCGGCTTGCTCCATTGTCGTAGCTCCATCTCCATGTCGATCTTTCTCTACTTCTACCGGCTTCTACTTGTGATGAGTTTATGTCTCATGAACTAGTGCCAGTACTATTATTCTAATCACACTTCTTCAATATCTTTGCCATCAAGGATGCTCAGGTCAATTTTAGTGGAACTGCACAAAAGCATCGTATGATCCGAGTGTGCCAGCCGTCTTTCCTTCGACAGGTTCTACCTGGCCAGGGAATTAAATCATGTTTAGGGTTTAGGGTTTAAGTCGTAGTGACCCCATCAGTAGTTTTTCTTTCGTACACGCTCTCACAACTGTTTTCTTTAGTTGTGAAGTAAATATTGGCTATGATCTGTGAATCATTGAGATGCATCAACATGCGTGTTAGTTTTCCTTTGTATTTGATGGAATGTTGTAATGGGGCAACCTTGGAATAGTAATGAAAATGGGGTGGAAAGTTTCCGTTTTTCCGAAGAAAAAATGGAAACGGAAAGAAACCAACATTTCATTTCGTTGGATCGCGCCATCGAGCAAAACCAACATTTAAATCACGTCTGTCGTGTTCGTGTCTCACCCTCCTCCACGGCTCGACCCCACACGGTCGCTCGGCATGCCACTCACCGCAAACCGAGTATACGATAACTTTCCCGCCTACTTGTCGATGGATCGCGCCATGGAGTACTAGCACTACTGGAAGAGATTGACGAGTTGGGGGAGGACAACTAGCTATAGCACGGACTCCCAAGAACTTTTTACATGCATGTTGTAGCCGGCTATTGTGACCTTTGAATGCAGAGCAGCCGCGTGCACCTAGAAGCGGTGCGGGCGACGCTCTCTCGGCCGGCGCACCGCTTCAATGTCGGCGCCAGTGAGAGGTCGCGTCTGCTCTGGCTGGGCATGAATGCGGCACTGACCGTTTCGGCCAGGAACCACGCGCGGGTGATGAAGAGGGTTCGTGTTGGTCAGGACCGGCCGTGGCAGCGGTCCGGACGTGCGCAAACAAGAGGTGTTGTATGTTAATATTGCTGTGTATATAATTAACAACATAAATAATGTGCCAGTTGGACAAATATGATTGGAGATAGAGATGGAAATGGAATTTTACGTAAACACGGATATGCATGTCTATGTCTATGTGTGTGTACGCGACGACTGTCGCGACCTGGAAGCGGGGGCGTGTTTTTCATCGAGTTTTCTTTCTTGGTACGTTAGAAAATCAGTTTGTCTAATTCACATCTAGATGTTATTTAAGGATATCACATCTAAGCTCCCACAAGTATATATAATGTAGCAACAAGAAACAAAAAAAACTAGGACAAAAAAATAGACCATGAACAGAGTGGACATCAACTCAGAAGTGACATAACTATGTCACATCTAGATGTGTCCTAGACAGACCCTTAAAAAAATTTCCGCCAGTTTTCGTTTCTTTTTTCCGGGATCGCGCGTATTCTATTTAAAACCACTGCTGTGGAGAGATTATTTTACTCCATTATAGCCTCTTGTTTGATAGAGTTTCTCGCGTCTCGCTCTCTCACCCTCTCCATATCAAAACAAGATGACAGTGTCCACTCTATCTCTCTCCTCACCGGTGGTCACAGATCCGGCCGAATCTTGTCCACTGCGGGAGGTGAGGAGGTGCAGCGTTGACGTTGTCGCCCTTGGCGACAGAGGAAGCCAATGCGCACCGTCCTCTCGGAGCCGGCGCTGGTGTGGACAAAGATCCTCCACGCCCTTGTTCGCTGCCGTCGTGTCGGCATATCCTGCCCGCCCGCCTAAACGACATCTCGCCCACCTGAGGTATAACTTCGTGTGGGCAGGTCACTGCGTGCGGGTTTTCTTCTATGCGACTACTCCCCAGCTCCCCATTCATAGTAGCTAGGGTTCGTCGGCTGGTCCAGCATCACCTACTAGTACTATTATAGAGGAAATGCCACTCGAAAAGTTGTCCAGATTTATGCCTCGGTGGAGGTATACATGTTCTTTCGACAAAAAGTACATGGTGGTGTGGTCATTTTCCATATGGTGGTATTACTATCACTGGTTAAATGAAGAAATGCTTTTTTTTCTCGGATATCCTGGTTTAGTTCCCATCAAGATATAATTATGATGCTTCTGTTTGTTGGTGTACTTTTCATTTATTCTTATTGACAATTGAGATGTCGTTGCTAACCCTTTATTATATTTTTGGAAACAGCGATGCGTGTCTCCATACCCGGGCATGTCTTCCTCAATTTTAGTGGAACTGCACAAAACTGGATGGCCATTGTTGTTCCGCCTCACTGTCCTCTGCCACGTGGTTCTTCCTTCCTCGAGCTTGATTACTGAGAAGAAACAGACCACAGTGAGGATTTGTCGAACTTCATAGGTGCCTCACCCAAACTTGATGCCAAATGGATGATGCATCACCATGACGACCTATCGATGCTCATGGTTTCGCCTCATGGTTGCGTTGGCTGGTGAAGCTGATCGATTTTCAATGAAAAACAAGCTGTCTTCCATCAGTTCTCTTTTCTTGTTACACACAAAGATGATATCCTTCGTCAGTTCACCTTGGTTGCGTTGGAGACGCAGTCGTCTTTCACGTTGGTGCAATTTTATCAAACAATTGGCTATCAAATCAAATGTTTCCTCGAAGAAGGATCGATGTTGGTACTAAGAGCATAAGTTTTGTATTGATTTCTAAGCCTTCTCACAACTTTGTCTCCAGCTCCCCTGTAATTTTATTTGTCCAGCTATTAACTTTGATTTAAAAAATGGTGTGGACTAAAAACCCGGATGGACATAGTAGCCCTCCATTTTTATTTACTCCGCATATTAGATTTGACTGAAGTCAAACTTTGTAATACTCTCAAACCTTTCCGATAATTGAAATTAAAATTCTTTATTTGTACACACTCTCACACGTTTCCGATAATTTGGCGCATGAGTGGTTGTTCACTTAGGGCATGTAAAATGGTTGAGAATGTAGTCTTATCTTAAGTCTTGCATGTAATTTAGATATGACAAAAAAGAGAGTCTACAATGGGTCATCTTTGAGCCTTATCTTCAATAACTAGTCATTCCTAAAAATGTGGTGAGACATATTGTGTTAAGAGATCATCTCTTCTCTTCGCATAAATAAGAGAAGACACACCTTTTCTTATGAGTTCTCTCTCCTCCACCTCATTATTTATCCTACGTGTCACTTATAAGATAGCACCATTGTACATGCCCTTAAGGGAGGGTAGTGTACCACACATGAAGGACAGGAAGTGCGACTAGGACGCGTGGGCATGGATTGTTAGTTCATCGGAAGTAGTACTAGTTTTCTTCATTGTACATTAAATAAAGAGTTTTGTTTCATACTATCTCTCTCTCTCAGTTTACAGGGTGTGCGCGTACCCCTAGGTCGTCAATTTGACCCACCTAATACAAGTCATATATTATAAAAAATATACCAACATAAACTTTGGAGTTTCTATTTTCAAAAGGTATAATTTTTGTGTTCTATAGTTTATCTTAGGGTGATTAAATTGGCAACCTAGGTATACGCGTAGGACTAATAAACTGAAACGGAGGTAGTACTTACACAATTTAAAATGATTGTTATGGAGAGAATAAGAAAACCACTCCACTATATATTAGTCGTATACATGAGAGTACTATATGGATGCAGCTTCATTGACTTAGTGGACCTGCCTTTGGGTTTATGACAGGTGGGCCCACAATGTGCCTGGCTCACCTGTCATACAGCCAAAAGCATATGCATTGAAGGCACCGGAGCTCAGTCCGTACTACATTAGTATATATATAAGCGGGAGCCTCAGTGCTTGTTCGCTAGGGTTTGCACTCTCCACACGCTCGCCGCACTACATATATGTTACACGCTGGAGGCTCAGCATTCATTTGCTAGGGTTTGCTATATTCACAGTCTCTCACCCTCTCTTCACCAGATCTAAACAAGACTGTGTTGGCCTCTTGTCTCTCTCTCCCCCCTCACAGTTGGTGAAGGAGGCGTCCGTATCCCATCGCACCGGGAAGGGGAGGAGGTGCAGCGTTCACTCTATTGCCTTCGGCGAGGGAGGCAATCCACTGCCGGCTGCGCTGTTCTCTTTCACCCAGCGCCTGTGCGGGAGGGCCATCGACCCCTTCTTCCTCGCTGCCGTACGTAGTGTGGGCATATCCGGCCACCCGCCGCACGCCTTGCCACATCCCGACGACCCTAAGGTATAAGTTTCTTTGAAACCGTCGTTACTCTAGCTGCATGTGGATCTTTTTCGATCTGTAGTTGAAACTAGGTCTTGGTTCAAAGAGGAAAGAAGGGTGCGATGGGGTGGAGCATGAATCTACGACGTGGTTCAATGAGGAAAGGAGGGAGGAAAAGTAGTATAGACTGGCTATCTAGCCGCTTTGTTGGTCGAAAAGGGAAAAAGGGGGTAACCCAGTACACACATCTGTAAGGAACCGATCTCTTTGTTGAAAAGGGAAAGAAACTGGGGGGTCGGGTAGTTTGTGCAGGACTAGATTTGCTGCCCTCACATAGGAAAAAAGTTCAAAGACAACAAATATGGGACCAACACAGATATGCTACTTGGCTACATACTCTGCATCACACACTTATACGTGTGGACGCACATGGTGCTAGCATGTCCCATACAACTATTTTGCTGTTGTTAATCTAAGAATGCCGCCAGAAAATTGAAGCAATACCACTGTTAAAAGTAAATTACATTTTTTAACGAATGTTGTTTCAAGAGAATGTCTCTGTTAATATGAATCAATGCAACCGTTTTAGAAATGCTACTATCCTACTTTGTTTTCCATCCAAGATAAGTTAGATGCTTCTTTCTGTCACCGTTTGTTTCATCCTCCATTATCGGCAAGTAATTGTTTCCTTTTTGCCTCTGTTAAAACAGGGGTATCGATTCAAATTGTTGCTATTGCGATATTGTGCTTCGCTTCTTCGAAACACTTATGTTTTAAGAGTGTTTTGTGCAGTTCAACTTGAATGTCACACCGGTGACTTTGCTTAATTTTGGTGGAACTGCACAAAAGGAGATCGAGATTTGTTTACAGTCTTCGTGGCGAGTTCTTTCAAATCTTGGTCTCAACAACATGATGTGCAGTGTGCTTTGAGATGTTGTGCTACTTGTTTTGGTACTGTTCTAAATAAATGTTGAAATGAAGCTATTGTATTGCTTTCTTTTCCCATTAAGTAGTGAACAAAAATGGGACCAACCTAGCCATGATGCTTGTTGCTTTGTTACAATAAATTCAGCATCACCCCCTTTATAAGCCAGTAATTGATGCCACTCTCAGAATTAACTACTGAATCTTATTTCAAAACTGCACACTTGTTAGGGATTGGCGGGATTACCATTTTGGTGGCCGCATGTTTCATCCTCCTTTATTAGCCAGTAATTGATTCCTTTTTTGCCTCTGTTTAAACAGGGATATCTATTCAACTTGTTGCTATTGCGGCATTTTGCTTTGCTACGCAAAACACTTTGCTTGATTTCAGTGCAACTGCAGAAAATGAGATTGGTTTCCTATTCGTGTTGGCAGATTTGTATTTTATCCTGGTGTTCTCATGAAAGGTCAGTACAGGTCTTCATCCACATGATTGTGCAGTGTGATTTGAGATGTTGTGCTACTTGTATTGGTACTGTTTTAAATAAATGTTGAATCGAAGCTATTGCATTGTTGTCTTTTCCCATTAAGTAGTGAACAAAAACGGGACCAACCCAGTCATGATGCTTGTCGCTTTGTTACAACAAACTCTGCATCACCCCGTTTATAAGTATATGGAAGCACATATTGTTGTTGTGCCCACTCTCCCCTGGAACTGTTTATGCTTTTCGTTAATCTAATGCCGCTGGTAAAATTAAGCAATGCCACTCTTAGAATTAATTAACTACTGAATCTTAGTTCAAAACTGCAACACTTGTTAGGAATGGTACTATCCTGCTTTGTAGTTCTTTCTACATGTTTAACCAAGGTATTGTTAAGATAATGTCTCTGTTAAAATGAATCAGTTGCATTGTTTTAGGAATGGTAATTTTCTTCTTTGTCGTTCTTTATACATGTTGAAACAAGGCATTGTTAAGATAATGTCTCAGTCAATATGAATGAATCCCACTGATGGAGAATTGCTACTCTCCTACTTTGTTTCCCTTATACCTATTGTTGCTTACAGGGATATCAAAATTAAAGCTCGATTTTATTCCGACTTCGATTTTAGTTGAACTGCACAAAAGGAGCCAATGTGTCCAAGGCAAACTGCTGCGTTACTGGGTCCAGTTGGTCGTTCCACTTTGCAGAAAGAAGCAGTCACTGTTTGCGCTACATTATAGAAGGAATGATCGAGAAGCTTTACAGAGTATTATTAGACACCGATGACATGACTAGTCTGCAGAGACCATTGGCAATTTAACAACACGTGGAGTGCCTTGGACAAAAAGTGCCCAAACAAGTACAAGAAGCTACGACAGGACTCCACGATCATAGGCATTACATATTTTGAATGGGAAAAGCTTGTCAAAGTTTAATCATTGATGTTAGCAAGAAGACTTTAGTTTAATATATTGGAATTAGAAACCTTGTCAAAATTTGCTCATTGATGTTAGCCAAAAGACATGCATTTGATATTTTTGAGTGGGACATCCTTGCTGTGAGCAGCGTCGAGTGTTATTTCCTATTCCCGTGTTCAGTTTAGAAGTAAATAGTTACTCTGCTGAGATATTCCTATGTTAAGAGTTTGTTCTGAGTATTTTCTATGTAATTCCAGGCCTTGTGTTTGATTGCAAAGTTGAGCTTGGAATGTTGTGGCATGCAGCATCACGAGCTGTCCACCGTGCCTCCTGAGAATAATGCTTCATATTGTTTTGCATGTCGATCTAATGCGAGTGATTTTCTTGTTAGGAAGATCATCCTCTTCTGTTGTTTCCGTGCGTAGGAAGTTCATCGTCTGATGTTTCATTCATAGCCTATACGACATGTCGGGTAGGTTAGACGTGAAACCATATGATCTTCCGACCAACTCATGATATGAGGCCGTGATTGGATCGTCGTTTTCCAACCAAAACCGCTTGTAAATTAAAGCAGATGGTCTCGGGCGAAGGCGCTTGGTTGGTCGATTTCGACTAGTAAAATATCGGAAGTACTTCACACACGATAAAAACGCTGAATGACACTCGGACGATTGCTAATCCAGCCTTTAGTTGTTGTTTCAGCCTTGCCCATGGATGGCATGATACACACGTCGTGCATGTATCGTCTGGTAATGTCATCCATATAGCAGTGATCGTAAAATATACACTGGTCTATCAAATTACACACGTAACCCGCCGGTTTTAGATACAGACCTCGGGCCCTCGATTTCATTACGCCTGTATTTTATGCGTTGTTTCTGATGATGAGTAAATTACACTTGTATGTTAATACAGGTTTGAAATAAACCAGAGCTCCCAAGCGCGACCTTACCGTTTCATGCCGTCTCAGTTTCTCGAAGGTGCTCATAGGTGTCCGATGTTCCTGGCTTCCTGAATGAGCAGCGGGCGCAGTATCAGACCTCCGTAGGGCCCGCGAGGCCCTCTCCGTTGTCCTTCGAGTTGTTTCGCTCGCCATGGCGCCGAGCATTGTTAACATCATCAACGAACATGAGGATTCAGGAGATCACTTTATTTTGACTTGATGACACTAGGGACCCACTAGGGCCATAGCCGTACGTACGCAAGTGCCTCCTTATTATGTACAACTACTAATTTTTGCTTTCTCCTGGTTTCCTGACATCATGGTCCCACACCATTGTCAACCTATGTATTCAACATAAACGAGAGAATTACACAAGGTGAGGCCGACAGCTGGGACCAAGCAGCTCGAGCAGTATTTGTGTTTTTGAGGCGTGAGCACTTCAAAGTTTTTCTTGGCGATGATTTCTTTGTTGTTCAGAGGAGAGCAGGGTATTAACTGGGCAGGCTGTGGCCCGTCTAGCCCAGGCCAGATATCTAGCCCAGATACTAATATTTTCAAGATGAAAATGTCTAGCCCAGCTATAAGTCTTTTTGAGGAATACCCGGGCAAGGTCAACTTGTTATTCTCCGCCCCGCTGGCCTGCAAATCTTTCCTAGGAGGGATGCATTAGGCTTAACAGGAAAATGGGCTTTAAAAAATAATAAATGGGATGTCATTATAAAAACTGGGCAGTAACTATTAAAAATGCACCAAACATGAAATTAGTTTACAAAATATTATTTATGGATTTTGAAAATCTTAAATTTTCATTGTTGCGCATGCAATGTTTCGTTTGATTTTTACGTAATACAAATTTATATTTAATCTGGCTAGAAATTTTGGTATAAAAATATTTCGGATCCCATTAAAATGTGGGAAATTTTATTGAATTCTGTCTTCAATGGTTGGTTGAAATTATTAATCGTTGTCCTAGCTAGAGAATGGGCTATACTTTTAACAAACTGTAAATGGGCTGTTGTAAATTCCATTAGAATTCAAAAATGGGTTGTACATTCTTACAAAACGCAAATGGGCTATAAGTTCTTCGCCACACACTTGTGGGCCTACTAAGTGACGCGCCCCCTAAAAAAATAAGTTGACGCGTAGGCAAGGCATTGTCAACTTATTATAGTCAACACACGGTTCTAGCAGCAGTGGCCGTTGGATGTCTATCCAACAGATGTCGTGCTTCTTCTTCAATCTCAGATATTCTTAGCTTCGGACGCCCAAAAAATGATTCCTCCCCCTGACATCTGGGTGCACCATTTTGGAGGCTGACCTGTGGGCCAACTAAGTTGGAGCATACCAAGGGCTTTGTCAACTTAGTCAATATAAACGATTCTAGCTTCAGTGACCGTACAATGTCCATCCAACGACCATAGTGCTTCTTCAACCTCTGGTCTTCCTGGTCCAGCCGCCCAAAGCAGCGCTGGTCGTGCCGCCTACTCCTGCCTCCCGTGGCCGGCTGTGCTGCCGTAGAGGCCTCACCGCCCCCATACTACTCCCACCGCTGGCCAGGCCATCCCTCCACTCACCCACACCCCCTGTTATTCTGCGGCGACGGCGGCCTCACACCGCAGCCGAACCAGTGAACCCTCGTACTCCTCTCCGCGCGGGCTTCCATTGTTGCGTCTTCCCTGGCTCTGCGTTGTCCCCTTCCTAGGCCTCGCCATCGTCCACTGCCCTGGTGCTCTCGGCGCGGCGTGGTCAACGTGGTCAACGACTGACTTCCATCGGAAGAGTACTGTACGTGGAGAGGCTGACAGCTGAGTCCACGACGGCCGCAAGGAAGTGCCTCCTTATTACGCACAAAATTAATTATTCCTCCACCTGCAGTAGGGACCCACCGGACGGGCCACCTTATTTCGCGAAAAAACGTTTCCCCCCTGACTGCTGGGACCCACCGGACGGGCCACCGTATTTCGCGAAAAAAATGTTCCCTCCGCTGTCATCTCGGACCCACCGGAAGTGCCTCTTTATTACGCACAAAAAAATGAATACTCCCCCTGCTAGCTGGGACCCACCTTGGTGGGAGGCTGACTTGTGGGCCTACTAAGTTGACGGGGACGGAGGGCTTTGTCAACTTAGTCAATATGAACGATTCTAGCTCCAGTGACCATATGATGTCCATCCAACGGTCGTAGTGCTTCTTCAACCTCTGGTCTTTTTTCTCTAGCCGCCCAAAGCAGCGCCGGTCGTGCCGCCTGCTCCTGCCTCCCGTGGTCAGTTATGCTGCCGCAGAGGCCTCACCGCCCCTACTATTCCCGCCGCTGGCCAGGCCCTACGGCGACGGCAACCTCACACCGCAGCCGAACGAGTGAACCCTCATACTCTTCTCCGCGTGGGCATCTACTGCTGCGTCTTCACTGGCTCCGCGTAGTCCCATTCCTAGGCCTCGCCGTCATCCACCGCCCTGGTGCTCTCGGCGCGGCATGGTCAACGTGGTCAAGGAACAACTTCCATCGGACGTGGACTGTATGTGGAGAGGCTAACAACTGGGTCCACGGCCGCAGCAAGGAAGTGCCTCCTTATTACGCGGAAAATAATGATTCCTCCACCTGACAGCAGGGACCCACCGGACGGGCCACCATATTTCGTGAAAAAAACATTTCCCTCTTGACTGCTGGGACCCACCAGCTACACCTTCGCACGCAAGGAAGTGCGTCCGGGCAAAAAAAAACGATTCGCCCCCCTGACTGCTGGGACCCACCAGCTACATCTTCGCATGCAAGGAAGTGCATCCGGCAAAAAAAAAACAAAACGATTCGCCCCCCTGACTACTGGGACCCACCAGCTACATCTTCGCAGGCAAGGAAGTGCCTGACAGTCGGGACCCACCTGGTCGAAGCGTACATAGCGTTGTCATTCTGGTCGCGAACGTGTACGTACATACTGGTCGATGTAGAGGCACGCACGTGTCGTAGTAGAGGCGCGCAACGTGTCGTAGTAGAGGCACGCACGTAGCATGTACACGTACATATAGCGGCCAGGGTGCAAGAAAGAAAATACGGCCACGTACGTACATACGAGCAGGGTCTCGAACGCCTACTCGCGCATACGTACATGGCTGGGTCGGAACGGAGAAACAGCATCGTCATCATGTTCATGGGGAGGCAACGGAATGCGTCGTGTTCATTGGAAGGCAACGGAATGTGTCATGTTCATGGGGAGGCAACGGAACGGGTCGTGTTCATCGGGAGGCAACGAAACGCGTGGGAGCCAACCAGCTAGGTCGGAATGGAATGCGTCGTTGTGTTCATCGGGAGGGCTTGCACGGAACAGGCGATGGAAACGAGGCCTGGCATACCGTAGAACGGAGGAAATGGACCTCCTACGGTCGAAACAGGGGTCCTGTTGATCGGGAGGGGTGTGGCGTACCGCAAAACAGATGAAACGGACCTCCTACGGTCGAAACAGGGGTCATGTTGATCGGGAGGGGTGTGGCGTACAGCAAAACTGACGAAACGGACTTGTGTTGGAGCGCTACGGTCGAAACGGGGGTCCTGCTCATCGGGAGGGGTGTGGCATACTGCAAAACGGGACTCCATGGGATACTGTTCATCTCCACCGTCAATCTCGTCGAGCCTCCACGGGCTCCTGTTCATCCAGCCTCCACCGTGCGCTACTCCACCGGCTACTATTCAACCACCCATCCACCGTCTACTGTTCATCTAGCCCTCCACACCACGGGGTCCTGTTCAACCACCCCTCCACAGGCACCCCTCCACCATCTACTGTTCATCCAGCCCTCCACCACACCACGGGGTCTTGTTCATCCAGAGGCAATGCCACCGCTCACTGTTCATCCAACCCCCCCCCCCCCCCCCGCAACGCTCACTGTTCATCCCAGAGGTAGCATCGATCGGCTTCAGTTAGTAGCAGTAGCGATGGAATCGCTCGACCGGGTTCAGTTAACAGCCATCGATCGATCGCTCGGGTTCAGTAATGCGTAGCCTGCAGTGCAATCGCTTGGGTTCTGTTAGAGCCCAACGCCTCGCTCGGGTTCAGTTAGAGCCAACGGCTCGCACACACGCGCGTACCTGTACGAGAGAAACGCGCATCGCTCGGCCCCCGACCTCCCACCGTAACCGGCAACTCCCCGAAATTTTCCTCCCCTCGCTTCTACCACGGTTTTTTCTATCATGGACGGCCCAAAGAATGTCATGCAGCTGCGTCTCCGGCCCGCCCAGGACGAAAAGCCCATTTTCTATCATGATTTTTTGTCATAGAAGTAGGATCCCACCACATCTATGAGGATACCGGGTTTTGTCACAATTATTGTCATAGAAGTGTCATATGTATGACAGAAAAAAATTCGTTCGGCCCAAAATGTCACGGATGTGTCTTTTTTATGTAGTGCACATGTCGGAACAATGAAGAAAGCCCATGCAATACAACGATAAACGCCGGATTCAGGGGCTCTAGACCCGGTCAACGAAAGAATCCATTTAAAGACAATAAAGACGGTTCATCCAGCCTGGATAAAATCCTAGACAGGCCCTGCCAGATCCACGGCAACCCCGCTAAACCTGCGAACCATACCAACCGTAGTTGTTGGGTCTTCAAGCAGGCCGGCAAACTTAACGCCGAACATAAGGGGAAGGGACCTCAAAGTAAAGACGAGGACGAATCTCGCCAGCCGAACATAGGGGGACAGAAGAAATTTCCACCGGAGATCAAAACAGTGAACAAGATCTATGTCACTCATATCCCAAAGAGGGAGCACAAACGCGCACTCCGAGATGTCTATGCCGTCGAGCCCGTCGCCCCCAAATTCAACCCATGGTCATCCTGTCCGATCACCTTTGATCGCAGGGATCATCCAACTAGTATCCATCACGGGGGTTCAGCTGCCTTAGTGCTCGATCCAATAATCGACGGATACCACCTCACTCGAGTCCTTATTGACGATGGCAGCAGTCTGAATCTGATATTTTAGGACACTGTCCACAAGATGGGGATAGACCCGTCAAGAATCAAGCCAAGCAACACTAACTTTAAAGGAGTCATACCGGGCATAGAAGCCCGCCGCACGGGCTCCCTAACATTGGAGGTTGTATTCCGCTCTCCCGACAACTTACGAAACGAAGAACTAATCTTCGAGATAGCTCCGTTCCGAAGTGGCTATCATGCACTACTCAAAAGAACGGGCTTCCCCCGTTTTAATGCGGTCCTGCATTATGCTTATCTAAAACTCAAAATGCCTAGACGACGTGATGTCATTACGGTCAGCGGAAATACGGAGCGCTCACTTCGTACAGAAGAATAACACGGCGGCTCTAGCAGTCGAAGCACAAAACGGCCTATTCAAGCCGAGCAGCTCATCGGTCGTTAAGACCGAAGACACAGCTATACGTATCTGGTGCACACCTCAGTGCGGCAGCTCAGATAAACCCGAGCTCGATTAGCAGCTGCGCCCCCATCGACCGTCCCATAAGGAGATAGCACACATGCCACGTATACACAAATATACACTCAAAATTCCTTGGGTGGCGCCGGGGGCACACTGCACACAAAAAGTCCATAGTTTGGCTCGACCCTATTCAGACTCCAGAAGTTATATTTCACGGTTCATTAAAACGAACCAGCTTTACTTACGGCCACACCAGATTCTTTTACCTGGTTTTCCCCCCTTTTTACAGATGGCCATCACACTATACCCTTCAAGGACACTTCACAACAGAGAAAACAGCGCAGACGTGTAGCAGGGCCCTGCATTAAGGTTTCTT
This sequence comes from Triticum timopheevii, assembly GCA_963921465.1. Taxonomy (NCBI): domain Eukaryota; kingdom Viridiplantae; phylum Streptophyta; class Magnoliopsida; order Poales; family Poaceae; genus Triticum; species Triticum timopheevii. The sequence continues at coordinate 329,711,028 of OY997272.1, forward strand.
TGTTAGATTAAGACCCTGTGTAAACCTTTTTATCTCTTTTTGTTTTATACTTTCCTGGCATGTAAAATGTCCAAGAAAGATATCGGCATTACCTGTAAATATACAGCTCGCCGTACTAAGGGGATGTTATAGAAGCAGATTGGTTCGTATTGTGTTTTGAGATTTCTACTCTCCCCACCTGCGTTCTTTCCCCATGTCGGATTGCCATACGTGCCTTGATACCAGGGTCTATTATCAGGGGTAGTATTTAGCCTGGTATATATTCAAAAGCCCGGACACCTATAGGGAGTGTTCGGCGTCGCGAGTTTGGCCTTATATGCATCAGCTCTGAATCATGTCTTTGGTCAATAGTTGGGTTGGCCGGCTCCTGTGTTTTCTACCTTACGTTCCACTCTATCGGCTAAGGTAGTAAAGGGAGAACTACTGCAATTGTATCCTTGTTCGTCCGGATGAGCACCTTAGTAGATAAAGCCGAAAACTAACTGTCATGATGAGGCGAGAGCTGGTCAACCACTCGACGACTCACCAGAATATCCACGATTCCCTCCGTGTTAAACGAAGGACCGTTCTTCTGGTCATGTATGTAAATGCGCCATATTCGGATAACCGCGTACATACCAGGGGCTATATCATAGACCCACCATCAAACTCCTATGGCTAAGTGAAAGTCTTAAAGCTCTATAGTCCGATTGCCTGGTTCGCTGCATTGACACCTCCTTAATGGACCAAGACATTGGGTCAAGTGTGAGCAAGTGCTTTTCCGAACACCCCCGCGTTATACGCGAGGGGGCTGAAGCCGACGACTGGTAAACTTTCAAATTATATATATATATATATATATATATATATATATATATATATATATATATATATATATATATATATATATATATATATATATAAACAGCCGCACAGTAGGCACAAAAAACTTTTGGGGCGAAAGTGTAAAAACATAGCCTTAGAAAAATTACAATATTGTTGTTACAATTTTGAAACACTTCACTCGAACATAATATATTTCGGGCACTGACCCTCTATCAAGCGGGCACCTTCTAGGACATCTTCAAAATAATATTCTGGTGTGTTAGGGTCCTTGTGTTCAAGTGGACTCTATGCTGCAATATCGATGGCCTTCATCTTCACCCAATACGTCTTGACACGGGCAAGGGCCATCCGTGCACCTTCTATGCACGTTAACCGCTTAACAGCATCGATACACGGCACCGCATCAACAAGTCGCTGCACCAAACCGAAATAACTATTCGGAATTGGCTCAGTCGGCCACAGTCGGACTATGACATCCTTCATGGCAGTTCTGGACATCTTGTGGATCTCGGCCCACTAGGCCATCTGTTCATTCAATAGTGGACGCTTTGGCGTGTCAAATTGCGACCAGAATAGCTTTTCTGTCGCATGTCCTTCTTGCACGTGGAAAAACTAATTTGCATTGGCAACACTCTTTGGCAGGTCCAAAAAGGCATCTGGAGAACTCCACAGTTGATTAAGCAGGGCATACTTCGGATCGCCAAACATAGTTTGCAATAAAAAGGGCTTACCATCCGCGATCTCCCCCGCTTGTCGGATCTCGTCCCGAGCTGCTCTAGACTCAGACCGGGCTTCCCTCGCCTCTTGTAAGGCCTTGTCAAGATCGGCCGCTTTGGCTTTGTTATCTTTCTCAAGACTTGGCATCGGCTACTGGCATCCTTCAACTCAAGTGCCATAGGAGATATTCTCTCCTCGCACAAACACCGAGCAGTCTGCTCGACCTTTAGTTCAGTGGCTACCTTTTCGGTGGTCACATTACTCCTCCTGGCTTGCTCCTTGGCCCGGGCAAGTTCAGCCTGAAGGGTCTCAACTGTGGCGGCACTATCTGCAGTTATGCATATACAAATTCTCAGTGTCACGCTCATTTCATAATACTAGCATGTCCTGAGTCCCCCAAAGACATACCTTGCGCCTCGTCGAGCCGCCTGTTAATAAGTGTGATGTCATCATCCTCTACATCAACTTTCTGCTTCAGATGTGCTTCCTTTGTAGCTTGGGCAGTTGCCACGGATGTAACAGCCTGTGTTTCAATTAGTCAGATCATTTCCTGGGCATATATTTTTGATCCTCTCTTCGCCTCCCTTTGGACGTCAATCAGAGTCTCAGGGGCTACTATCTATACACAGGTGCAATTTGCATTTATAACATAAATAAAATTACACAACCTACCTCAAAACCTCTTAGCAGGCTCGTAAAGGCTTCATTCAATCCGCTTTTCGCGGATCGAACCTTCTCAGCCACCATACCCATCAAGGTATAATGTTCCTCTGAGACGGATGCATGTCGTAATGTGTCCATCAATGTATTCGGCACCTCTAGATCCGGCGCAGGTCGCGCCATCTCTTGGACATTGGATAGTCTTGGACTTCCGTTGTTGGTCCCCGTAGGGGCCGCACACCCCGGACCCTGGGCGGCCGAAGTGTTACCTTCGGGCCTTGACTTCACTGCCTCTCGCACCACTCGTTGATCGGGAAAGATCCTCCGGGACGACACCTCGGTGTCGTCTGCCTTATTAGGCAGGGAGATCTGTGGAGGTGTCTCGCTCTCCATCATCTCCGGAAGAAGATCCTCCGAAGAGGAGGACTGTTGAGGAGGGCTGCGTACCGGACTGCAAACATATATTTTAGATGTTACCCAGGAAAGGACGGGATATGTTTAAAACACCCTGGTTCACTGACGATTCGGCTAAGGGCCTATCTCTACGGAGTGACTGCATGTCAACGTCACCCCCTGACTGGGATATCTTCCCCCTCTTAGAAGCTTCTCTCTTCAAGACTTCGGAGGCGGTCCTCTTCTTCCCGTGAGGAGAAGGGATGTTAGCTTGCCCTTCCCTTCCACCTTCGGAAGTGGAAGTTCCAATCTCCCCGGACAAATTGCCTGGTGTTCCTCCAGAATGGAGGCCACCTTGGGCCTCTTCGCCCTCCTCCTTATCTTTCCCTGTAGGCACTTGATATGGTGCTGAAGCCAGTATCCTTGTTAACATCGGATCGACAGAGTCTTCGGGAAGTGGAGCCGAACACCTAATTCTCTCCGCCTTATTTATCCAGCCCTAGCCGAGTAGAGTTTTATCAGTACAACATTATGAGGAATTTGACTAAACTATGTTCAGGAGTTAAATGCTTACCGGGGTATCTGGATGATTGCAGTCGAGACCGATGTCGTTTGTAGTATCTGGCCACTATTTTCGCGCGCCAAAGAATAATTCCCACATCCCTCTGAGCATTGTGCCAGAGAAGTGCTGAAAGGTCCATGGACCTTCCGGATTGAACTCCCACAGACGGAGAGGACATCGCTGACACTGTAGGATCCGGCGGACTAGCATTACTTGGATTATATTGCTAAGACCGGTGTCCTTTTCAATGAGGCTCCAAATGCGACTTTGCGACGTCTGCACTTCATCAATAGAACCCCAGTCCAGCCCCTTGTTAACCCATGATGCAAGCTGTAAGGGAGGGCCAGATCGAAACGCATGTGGGCCCGCCCACTTTTTACCACGGGGTTCGTTAATGTAAAACCACTCCCGTTGCCATAGGTTAGAAGATTCTGCGAAGGAGCCCTTTGGCCAAGGAGAAGTGGTAAGTTTGTTTATTGAAGCACCTCTGCACTCTGCTTGTTTCCCGTCGATTCGGTTTCACGTTAAAGGTCTTAAGACATAAGCCGAAGTGTGGGGAAATACGGAGGAAGGCCTCGCACGTGATAATAAACGACGAGATGTGAAGGAAGGAGTCTGGAGCTAGATCACGGAAATCTAGCCCGTAATAAAACATGAGCCCTCGAACAAAGGGACGAAGAGCAAACCCCAGCCCTCAGAGGAAGTGAGAGATAAACACGACCCTCAAATTGGATCTGGGAGAAGAAATAACCTGCCCTTGGGTAGGAAGCCTGTGGAGGATTTCCGCAGTCAAGTATCTTGCCTCCCTGAGCTTCGAGATATCCCCCTCTATGACAGAAGAGGCGGTCCATTGGTCTTGAAGGCTGGGTCCGGACATGACTGGAAGCTCGAAGCGACTAGATTGACCCTTGGGTGTTGGAACTCGAGGTGGGAGGTAGAGGAAAGGATTGGCATGGAAGGTAAAGGGAAGGTCTTAGCCCCTTTATAAGGGCGACGAACATCAAATGTCCCCTCCGCGCCCTTATAACATGCCTATTCCGAAGGAATCGTGCTAACAGAATGGTTGGGTTACCCACGCCCGTGTTGATGAAGATCCTGCAATCAGGGGACACGATCTCTGCTTTGGCAAGACGTGCTAATAAAGACCGCCTCTCAAAACATGGAGTGGCAGGCTAGAAAACGATTCAAAAGAATGGTCGGGTGATGACGTAATGTCGTGCTACAAAAATTGTCAGTGGATTGGACTCGTGTAATATTATACCCTCTACGGTTTTGTGTGGAACTTGTTTTCTAGAGTCGGACGCAATTCTTGTGTTAGAAATCTACTTAGAAGTATTCGGTGAAGGAACCCGCCTTGCAATGCCAAAGACAATCTGTGCGCCGGACTCATCATCATTGAAGCCTGGTTCAAGGGCTACTGAGGGAGTCTTCTATTAAGGGGTCCTCGGATAGCCGGACTATATACATGGGCCGGACTGTTGGGCTGTGAAGATACAAGATAGAAGACTTCTTCGCGTGTCCGGATGGGATTCTCCTTTGCATGGATGGCAAGCTTGGTGATTCGGATATGTAGATTCCTTTCTCTGTAACCGACTTTGAGTAATCCTAGCCTCCTCCGGTGTCTATATAAACCGGAGGGTTTAGTCCGTAGAAGGGACAATCATAATCATAGGCTAGACTTCTAGGGTTTAGCCATTACGATCTCGTGGTAGATCAACTCTTGTAATACTCATATTCATCAAGATCAATCAAGCAGGTTGTAGGATATTACCTCCATAGAGAAGGCCCGAACCTGGGTAAACATTGTGTCCCCCGCCTCCTATTACCATTAGCCTTAGACGCACAATTAGGGACCCCCTAGCCGAGATCCACCGGTTTTGACACCGACAGACACGCTTGTTTTTGGTTTTTTGAACAGATGGGACACGCTTGTTTGAAATTTTGGGAAAGTACAAACTTTGCCCCCTCTTAAATTTTGGACCTACTGCAGGTCGGGGCTAGGATGGTAATCCCAGGTGTCCCAAATAGTGGACGGGAGCGATTTCGACCGTGCTCATGTGTGCTTTGGCGGCCATGTGTATGAATGTTTTTCAGAGGCGGTTGCGTGGCGTCTAGATGAAGCTACAAACCTACCCCGGTTTAGACCTTTGGACATCGGGCCGGTAGGTTTCACAGGTCGGAGTTAGAAAAGTAATTTCCTTCTAGCAAACATTGGTCTCATGTGGTTCCGGGCGAGTAGAGGCTCTTTTGGCGCTTCGTTTGAAATTTTGAAACAGAAGCATTCACGTTTAGAGTACTCCCTCTGTTTTTATTTACTGTGCATATTAGAGTTGACAGAAGTCAAATTTCATAAAGTTTGACCAAGTTTATAAAAAATAGTATAAACATTTATCATAACAAATCTATATGATGTGAAAGTACATTCAATAAGAAATCTAATTTTATTGATTTGTTATTGCTCATGTTAATATATATTTTATAAACTTGGTCAAAGTTTATAAAGCTTGACTTTTACCAAAGCTAATACACAGAATAAATAAAAATGGAGGGAGTACTCTTGAACATTGAGGATTGACCTAAATAGACAACGTTAAATTTGACCTTGTATGTTTGAAACTCTCATTAAACTATGCGCTTCTTTTTCAAATTTTGACACTTGAAAATCCTATAACTACGATTATTTTGGAATGGAGGAGGTAAAATTTGAATCTATTTTGTACACGACTATATATGCTATTATGTACAAAAGAAGAGCAAAGATTAGTGCCCCCATAATTTAGGTATGATTTATAAATGCCATGATATCGAATTCAAATAATTGAATGGACTTCGTGTTGAATTCAAATTTTTTAAACCAACTTAAGTTGAATTCAAATGTACGCTAGTTGATAGCTAGCTATTTATAATGTTCATTGTGTAACTTCTGTATGTATAATGTGCTTTACACACACCATGAACTATACTCACGTTTATATTCAATTGCTAAAGCTATGCATGTCTGGAGTTCAAAATACTAACTCTATGGATTAATTATGTCGAATAATAACAAAGACATGCTCAAATTCGATAGAATATAGATGTCTAATGGATCAGTGACCATTCCTTACGCGAATTACAAATATCATGATCCCATCCTAATATTTGGATACAATTTATATTTTTAATCAATGTGTACATCAGTCTTTTACATATAGTTTCACTCTCCATAGGCCCCTCCTCACACACACACACTGACTTTCACTCTCACACATACGCGCACACGATGTATATCCATTGGTGGTCCCTCACACACTCTCTCCCGAGGTGTCTTTCTCGCAGACATGCTCTTGATATAACCCTCCCTCACTCTCATAACAATTTACGACTGTTTTCACTATCCTTTATCACAAGCACTCTTCCTCTCAAAAACCGAAGTATTGAACACTACATTATTTTAGCCCGCAGGTGCAAGATATATACCGCAGTTTGAAATATCAAAGTATTTTTAAGTATTGGGAATACTCTAACCTATTTGGTTGTTGCTTTATGCAACAACGTAAATTAGCTATCTAGGCAGTTGATAGCAGCTACAAACACACATGTTAGCTAGTTGGATTCACTCAATGGTTTAGTTGATCGGAATTGATTAGTTGGGTATGGACACTCGTGTGTTGTGGCCGGCACTCATGTGTTGATCAGAATTGATTAGTTGATCTGATTTGAGGTATGTTTGTTAGATTGGTGTGCGGCACCTAGAGCCACCTAAAATATGGTGCAACTATGGTTGTTGCCACAAGTATTCCAATGCGATCACACCACCTAAAATAAGAAGAAGAAGATAATTGAAGACGAGGAAGAAGAAGTGTATTTTTCCCTATTTTTAGATTACTATGCTCTTTTTTTCAACATTTTCAGTTTTCCTTCACGTCTAAAGAAATCCCTAGTTTTGAAGGGTGCCGATTGCCATTGCCAACTAACCTACCAAATTAATTAAGTGTTGTTGATGTTGTTGAGCACAAGTGTATTGCTTTTTTTTCTCAGTTTTCTTTCTTGTCTAGAAACTTGGCCCTATGTTTATAGATATGCTTCTAGATACTAATTGGTCTCTTCTGCTGCTTATTAGAGATGGGGAGAGGCTGTCACCGCAGGCTTTGCTCTGCCACACTGGAGTACGAGTTGGATGCTTTCGAGTTCTTCAGTATCATACTTGAGACGTCCTCCAAGAGGCAGGTATATAAAAGGAGAGATCTCCCCTTCACCCATCTCATTATGATAACTCTGTTGTTTGCTACATAACTCCTTGTCCCAAACTATAGAGGTTGCTTGACACTTTTATGACGATGTTGGACGGCCATCGGCCAAAGTATGTGAAGCTGCGACAGGCCGACAGCGGGCTTCGCAGGCTTTGGACGTGGAGTTGGTGATCAGGTACAACCACATGTACCTATGTCGGGGCTGGGAGCAGTTCTACAATGCCTGCGACCTACGGCATTGGTACTTCCTTCTCTTCAGGTACGACGGCGACGCCATGCTCGCCGTGAAGATGTTCAACACGACTATGTGTCGCATGCGCTACCAGGACGACGATGACGCCAGTATGTTCTGCCTCTTCTTCCTCTACATTTTTCTTTGTCTCACATCGATTTTTAACGGTCATTGTTGCATTTGGTTAGGCAATGGGAGCAGCAGCAACGACTCTAGCTACAACCAAAGCAGCAGCAACTCTAGCTGCAGCAAAAGAAGCAGCGAGGATGATCCGGATTGGAGTGGGGAAGAAGAGGAGCAGAGTGGGGATGAGGAGGTGCAGGCTGACGATGGGAAACAGATGGTGGTGGTTGAGGATGACGTAGCGACGGTGGTGGCTGACGATGGGGAAGGGATGGTGGTGGCTGAGGATGAGCTAGCGATGGTGCTGGCTGAAGATGGCCTCGTGATGGTGGTGGTGCCTGACAATGACCTCGCGATGGTGGTGGCGCCGGAGATCCCACAGCCGGGCGACATGACCATGCCAGTTGTGGTAGAAGACTACATCCCACTGCCTCCACCACCTCGCTGCTCTTGGTGCATCAGGATGAGGAAGGAGAAGGAGAAGAAGAATGAGGAGTGAACTATGTCAAGTATGTCAGATTTCCAGAATGATCTATATATACTTAGCTTTGTTTCCTTCGAAGTGACATAAGTTAGCTCTAATATGCTAAGTTATCTCTAATATATATGCTTAGTTTCCTAGGTTTGCTCAATAATGACATACACTTGGCTTACTTGTGTAAAAAAGGCATAATTATGCTTAGTTAACTCAAAAAATGGCATAATTAGTTAAGTTAGCTCCAAAATGACCCATTTAACCTAGGTTAGCTCCAATATGATCCATTTTACCTAGGTTAGCTCCAAAATGACCATGTTTACCTAGGTTAGCTCCAATTTGATCCATTTTAGCTAGGTTAGCTCCAAAATGACCTAGTTTACCTAGGTTAGCTCCAAAATGACCAAGTTTACCTAGGTTAGCTCCAATATGATCCATTTGAGCTAGGTTAGCTCCAAAATGATCAAGTTTACCTATGTTAGCTCCAATATGATCCATTTGAGCTAGGTTAGCTCCAAAATGATCAAGTTTACCTAGGTTAGCTCCAATATGACCTAGTTTACCTAGGTTAGCTCCAAAATGACCAAGATGGCATAATATGCTTAGTTCACTCAAAGATGGCATAATTAGCTAGGTTGGCTCCATTTTACCTAAGTATGCTTACTTCTTATTCCAGTCTTCTTCTTCTTCTTCTTCATTTTCTTCTTCTTCTTCATGTTCTTCTTCTTCTTCTAACTTTCTTGTTTCCCATTTTGTAGATCTCATTTAATTCACGGAAGCTTGCATGGATGGAGTGCTTCTTTTCCCTTTCTGCTTTTATTTTGTATCGATGAACTTGCATGGATGGAACCTGTTAAATGGATGGATGGATAACGGTGTTGGATGAACAATGTGAAACTTTCGTAATATGTATGGATGGAACTATGTGTTGGTTATGTATGTATATATGATGAAACTTGTGTGTTGGATATGTCTTTTGTGAAATTTGTGTGTTGAATCTTGTGTGTTCAAGTTGAATGAATTTAAGAAAAAACAGAAAAAACAGGGGCTATACAGGATCTTTGCCGTCCGCTGGCTGTCCTATTTGGTAGACGGCAAAGATGCCACGTGGTAGCTCCCTGTACAACCTGGGGTTGTCCTATTTGGTTACTTTGTCGTCCGCCAGCTGACGGAAAAGATCACCGTTAGCCCCCTAACAGCCAGATGTTGTCACGTGTGCCGTCCAGGACCGTTGCTGTCAGCCGGGACGACAAAGCTCACCGTTAGCTCCCTAACAGCCAGACGTTGTCACGTGTGCCGTCCAGGACTGTTGCCGTCAGTTGGCTGACGGCAAAGATCGTTTCATCTTTGTCGTCCGCCAGCTGACGGCAAAGAAGCCTTTGCCGTAGCCCATTCAGCCGGACCTATTGTCGTCAGCTGACGGATGGCAAAGGTCTTTGCCGTCCGCCTTGTATGCCTTTGCCATCCGCCATGGCAGACGTCAAAGAAGCTGATTCCAGCAGTGATACACAACAAGGTGGTTCCCACGCATGAGTTGGAGTCTTGTCCCGTCTGCGTAAATTTGTGTTTATCTGACCTTTTTCCTATGCGAACTGACAGGTGGTACCCACAAGGAACATGGACAATTTAACTAGTCAACATAGTGCCACGCAGACTATTTGGCCGGTCAACAGAGTGCAATCCGATGCTGAACAGTGAGCAAGTGACCGTATAATCACTGCAAACTGTATATAGTGACCATAATGAGTTATTTTGAAGTCCGGTGATCGTATTACACTTTTCGCTTGAAATACACTGACCGCCCGTGTATTTATCTCTTCTCTCACTCTATCTGTGGAGCCGAGTAGGCCAATGTGCTAGTGCCTAAATTGGCGCATGCCACCCCATTATTGTTGTACTGGTTTTGTAAGAGCGAACAAGCATTCACGTCTACTATACAAACTATAGATATGAGTTGCAAATTCTATGAAGACGGATACAAATATTTGAGTCCACTTTATGCCCAATTTCTCTTTGTAGGCCCTCCAAAAGTACATCTCTACATGTTCTCGCATGTTACATCTAACAACCATGCAATACAACACTACTACTAATACACTCTAACACAATAATTCATATGTGTTTTTAGTTTTACTAGATCTAATATTGTTAGTTAATTATTCGGTTTGCATACATTAAAATTGCCTTTGAAATGTATGGCTAGTATCACTACCACGCGGGAAAAATACCGCCCTTGCCTGTTTAATCGGGTTTCATCGATGGATCGTGCGAAACAGCAAAACTATAGTAGTACTACAATACAAGTAACAGTTCACTGGGCCGCCGTGTCGTGTACTCCTCTGTCATAAGAGTGGAGTGCTCACTTTCATAAATGTTCTAGTCCCTTTCTCCGACATGTGGGACATTAAGCAACCGGGTCCATGTGCTATACTGATATAATAGTGTAGAGCAGCAGGGGTGAAGCACCCCAGTCATGGCACCGGCGTAGTATGGAGCAATAAGGCGTCAAATCACAAAGCTTCAACTTTCCCACAGTTAAGTTGGAGGGACTCAATTGGTGATGATGGTGTGTCTGCCATCCGCCATTTCTGACCATTAGATCTGCATCTAATGGTTGTGATGTAAGTTGTGGCCTTTTTGCAATAATTCCCATTTCTCTGCTCCAGTTTACACCAAACCCCTTAGTATCTTGAAACCAACCACATTCCTCCCTTACCTCATCAAAACGGCCCAAAGAATATATTTGGAGTGAAACATAAGATATTTTAGTGATATGTATATCAAAACTAAACTATTTTCTTTCAAATTTGTGAATATGTATTATTCTACTTTGGATCCGTTGCAATGGATGGGCTCATTGCTATAGTGATATTTCTCTTGCATCATCACAACAAACATCTGTTGTACTTGTCCGGGCCTGATGCTCGCAACGCGATGACTTGAGTTCGAATTCTGTCCTAAAGTTAAGTTTTTTTTATATTTTTTAATATATGCTTCTTTCGCTACTGTACTGATAGTAGAACCCACAGAGTACTTAGAATACAAGATTAAGGATGGATTTCTTTATTTTTAACTTTCTGTACGAATCTGTAGCCAGCCTGCAAGTCATGTAGACACTATACTGACAGTGGAACCCAAAGAGTACTTAAAATAAAACATTTCTCAGTTTGCATGTAGGTTTAACAGGGGCATTTGATGGAGGTGAGGAGGCGTGTTCAGCCGGGTGTGCAGCGGGCAGCGCAGTACTATTCAATTTGACAGTGGGTGGCGAAGTTCCTGATACGAGTTTAATGCAGACGAGGGAGAGGGTAGCGGTTCCCGAAATATTGAACGACTAATGGTGCCTCCTCCTTCAATTAGCATCGTGAATGCATGAGGGAAGTAATGGTAGGAGGACCGAGAAAAGATGCAGCACGATGTGAATGCAACGTAGTTTGCACTCATATAAAGGTGCCTCTCCGTTCCAATGCATCTACCACATTGTACGCACCTAAGCACCTACACTAAGCGCAAAAGTGCTCACTCCAGACCCATGGCGGCGATGCGCAGGAGCGGTCAGCGGCTGTGCCAGATGGTCCATGAAGCCGGCATTCGACATGGCGCCGAGGGTCGTTTCAGACTGTGTTGGCGACCAGCTGGTGGATGGCCAGTGTCGAAGCCAGCTATGACTCTTAGTTGGACCAGATGATCATTGCCACCATCAACAAGTTCACCATCGTCAAGAAGCTCGCGGACGACATCGCCGTACTCCTCCAGCCCGAGCGCCCGGGCTCCTCATTGCCTGCCACCATAATCGGCCTCCATGGCCGGAACCTCTTTCAAGCATTGGTGGCCCTGCGACTGCCTGCCTACGCAACAAAGAATGTCCACCTGGAGGTCGCGCTTGCCGCAAGACGCCTGGCCCTCCAAGAATTCGTCAACCTACACATCCACGTGTACGAGTTAGTCGTGTACATAGGTATCTACAAGGCTGGTGAGGACGCTACAACGTTGGCCTTCCTCAACCGGCTGGAAGCACTGGACGCCTTTGCTGAGAAGCACCTTGACCTCGCCATAAAAGCCACTGTTGCTAAGCCGCCAGTCGGTGGCCCGGCGCACTGAGTCGAGGAGGAGGAGGAGGTCGTACGTTGATGGATGCATCTTTCTTGCCTCCAGTAACCACCACTGTGATTGCATCATCGTGGCCTTAATTCTTATTGAACTATTGCATTCTCGTTCCAGTCAATACAGACATGTGCGATCCTTTTGCACACATTTTGAGGCAATTATATGCATCACTATAACTAGTACTCCATCCAGCAAATTATAAGTTGTGGTTACCTTTTCCATCAACTTCGTGCAACGCATGTGCATCTTACTAGTAATAATGCTAAAGAAGTAAGTTGGAGGGACAAAGCAACCATCATTTCTCTCGTTGTTGAATCCGCTTCTCCCTCATCTTCTTCAAGTTAACCACATTTTGCTTCTGCTATTGTTCTGCCTCATGTGGGACGCGGATCGGCTTGGTAAAGCACTGACATGTGGGATCGCATGTTCGCAAACCGCCAGGCCAACGTCCTCTAAAAATAAGAAACCTCCCCCGCCATCCGCGCGGCAAAATCACCTCCTTTTTACTAATCATGATACTATAATTTTTTAGATCAATATAATCAAGATTTGTATAGATAGCACACATGAGCAAAACCAAGTGGTACGGTTAACAGCATCCACAATGTGTAGCCAAATGTGAAAATAGCTTTTGGCATCGATGGGAACCATTGTGGATGGTGCTGCCAAAGCCCAAAAGATGGAACCAAAGCTCCCTAATTGATTGATTGAAGGAATAGAAAAATGCAACCTCTCTCCTCTTTCTCCCGTCCTTGGACGCATGTATAGTATAGAGCATAGAGTCTACTCCCCTGTCCCTTCTATCACATATCATAAAGCAGTGAGGCGTCAAATCATAAAGCACGGACAAAGCAACCATCATTTCACTCTTCACTGACTCCACTTCTCCATCGTCTTCTTTAGGCGTAGGAGAAAAAACGCATTAATTGACACATCGAACGAGGATTTGTATTGATCAATCCCGCGAAGGAAAACCCCGCCTTTCTTTTTTAACACAAGTAGTACTCCTACGTATGTACTTGTATCCTGTTTGGGTCTAGGGCTTGCATTGCCATACCTCACCGCACATTTTTGCCATGCTTGCCTAAAGTTTTCAGAGTAAAATGCACCAGTGGTCATTAAATTTGTCACGTATGCTCACTTTGGTCACTGTACTTAAGGATACGGTCAATACGGTCACTATATACGTGTTGAGGTGATTATACGGTCACTAGCAGATCATATAGCTCCATATGCATCCATTTTCACTGATCAACCAAACCACTTGGCGCCTCATTAGCTCACTTTCTCTCTCTATCAAAATGGATGCATACGGAGCTATACGATCTGTCAGTGACCGTATAATCACCTTAACACGTATATAGGGACCACATTGACTGTATTCTTAAGTACAGTGACCAAAGTGAGCGTACGTGACAAGTTTAATGACTAACAGTGCATTTTACTCAAGTTTTCAAAATGAAAAGGAGGTACACTTGCGCACGGCTGTCGCGGTCACACCGCACCCTCACACAGTCGCTCCTGCAAGCCGCAAACCCAACCAAGGGATTGCACCCTCGCTGACACGTGCTACGCATGTGATCAAACCAATCTCAGCCATCCCATGCTGACACATAATTTTCGTTCATACAGTATGTTTATCCAACCGCATGTTGGGGAAGATCCGCATGACACGTGTGGTGGTATGTTGGGGAAGAAGAAGAGGTGAGGAAGAAGGGTTAGGAGACGTAGGATATTCATCCAACCACTGAAATGGTTGACTGACCCAAATGATGAAAGTCAGGCGACTTGCATAAATATATGTTTTTACACAACAAAAGATCCCTAAAAACAACAACATAAAGAAAAACTATCCTTGCTCGTGGAACGAGACGACCTCGTCGTCTTTGGTTGCCGGCGCAAACTAGCCGTAGATGCCGACGTTTCTCTCCGTACTGTGGTTGTCTTCAGCCTCCAGCTACTCGTTCATGCGGAGTGTGCTGACGCTCTGCACAGATGCAAGCACCGGTTCCGCTTGTAGGAGGGCCTCGATGGCAGCGGCATCCGTGCACTCCGTGTCGAGTTGAGCCTCCGCCGTCCAGTTCAAGTCCAGGACGTCCGGTTTCGCCTGCAGGAGGGCCTCAACGGTAGCGGCATGCGCGCGCTGACGAGGACATGTATTAGGGGCAGGGTAACAGGCCTGACCTAAAGACCCTACCCATGGACACCATACACTTTGTACTAGGCCCCTGGGCCAGATCGCCTTGCAGACGTACCGCAACTTCAAAGTCACTCGGACGGCAACAACCACTCGGAGCATAGCACTCCATTCGACGAGCTCATTCCACTCGGCAGTGTAACTCACTCGGATATGCGAAGACCAATAGTCAGCATGACGGTTTTGTAGTGGCCATGTATTATGGCATTGATACTCCACTTTGTAACATAGGAGGTGAGGGGGTGGCGCACTCTATATAAGCCACCCCCCACCACTAGACTTGGGGGGTCTTTTTTCTTCCACCTCTCTTTCTTTCATCATTAGTCTCAGGACTTAGCTCAGGCATGGGGATCCGTTCCTCTCTCACACATACACATTGTAATCTCCAGATATATACTCAGATAAAACAAAGCCTCTCCGGAGCACGAGACGTAGGGTTGTTATCTCCACCGTGAGAGGCCCGAACTCGCTAAAACCACCATGTCACCCTTATGCATCTCGATATATCATGCTCCGTTATCCTACCCCTGTCTTACTGTCGGAATCGTTCCCACGACAGTTGGCGCCCACCGTGGGGCATGACGTCTATCGAACCATGATGCATATGGTTTTTTCTTCAATCTTCAACAGCGGATCAACTACCAGCGCCAGAGAAATTGGCCGCTAGAGCTCTGGTTATCGCGTCATTCGTACAAATGAAAGGATCAGGGAGTTGCTCATCTCAACTTCGTCCTCTTTACAATCAAACATTGCAATAATCTAACTATGGTTTGTTCTTTTCCTGTATGCACATGAGCTCATACAAAGGACGTCTCCCTTTTTCGGTAACTCGGCTCCCTGACGATGAAGCGCCGTCGTCCGCCCGTCATCATCTCGCGTACTCATCGATGATGTCGTCACCGAGCGCCCACACACGCATCGCCGCTAAACGCTCGGCCTGGTTCCCCGGCCGATTGAACATGTCGACCGGTGGTCCGGTCAACCCGGCTCCTCGGGTGACAAGGCCTAGCTGACGGCACTCGACCCAGCTCCACACGCGTCGAAGCACGACTCCGACATGTGCCAACTCTGGTTCCCCGAGCAGCGAAACGTAACCACCAGCGCTCGCGCCGGCCTCGCCCTTGGATGCGCCGGCCCGCGTGCGGAGCTGCTCATCCTCCTCATCGCCACATCTCGGCTGCCGTCCGGTTCCGGCCAGACCGGCCGTTTCCGCCACAGTGGAGCTCTCCTCCGGCGTCCGCACCAGGTCGTAATCTCTTTCTCCTCCTCTAATTAATACCAATCCATACACAACAATGCATACAACATATTTTCTTCCATCCTCGCGGCTGCATGTAGTACACGGGATCGGTTAGGCTCCCGAGCCCTTAACTGCAAACATAAACGCAGCACCCGATACACGCCGTAATTGCAGCCACTGGATCGGTTAGGGTCCTATGCCATTAACTGCGTATATAACGCGTCCGCCCATGCATGTCGTAAGTACAGCTAGCACTAAATGGGGACTTGATTGGTAGCATGCAAAACCGAAGCGTGCAGCCATCATTGCATGCTACTAATACCATTTACTGTTGCTACACTTTCAAAACTCACGTAATTAACATTAATGCTTTGCCATGACCTCCGAGTTTCACGGACCAGTTGAACTGAGTATATGCAGGTCTCATGCGTATTTTTCACTCGGACTGGCTGAGACACACCACTCGGACATGCATGACGTACAGGTCCTGCTCTATGCACTCGGACGAGCGTCGGATAACTCAGACGCCCCGCGTGACGCCACTCCGTAGGACACGTCTACATCATTTAGGCAGCTGTGTGTCGTCGCTTTGGAGGACGCGTCTACTTCACCCTAACGCCCTACACATCGTCACTCAGCGAGACGCGTCTACTTCAGTCGGACGCCCCGCGCATCATCACTCAGCGGGACGCGTCTACTTCAGCTGGACGCCCCGCGCATCACCACTCCACGGGACGCGTCTACTTCACTCGGACGTCCCGCGCTTCGTCACCCCGCGGGATGCATCTACTTCACTCGACCGCCTTGTGCTTTGCCATCGGTTGGTCACCTCATAACCACTCGGCCGCTTCGGGTGTCGCCAATCGGTTGGTCACCTCATCACCACTCGGTCACCCCGCGACACAGTTTTTACAATCTCATAAATGATTGTTATTCTTTTTATATGCTCTAAATCCCCTAGTGGGTGACTTAGTTGCGAATCCGTCTTGCCTAAGTTTCAAAAAATCCTGCCAAGTGGAGAGCAACCCTCCCACTCGGGGGCTTAGCTGCAGTCCAGTACTCGCCTAAGTTTCAAAAATTCCTACCGAGTGGAGAGCAATCCTCCCACTCGAGGGCTTAGCTGCAGTCCAGTACTCGCCTAAGTTTCAAAAAATCCTACTGAGTGGAGAGCAATCCTCCCACTCGGGGGCTTAGCTGCAGTCCAGTACTCGCCTAAGTTTAAAAAAAAAATCCTACCTAATGGAGAGCAACCCTCCCACTCGGGGGGCTTAGTTGCAGTCTAGTACTCGCCTAAGTTTCAAAAAATCCTACCGAGTGGAGAGCAACCCTCCCACTCAGGGGCTTAGCTACAGTCCAGCACTCGCCTAAGTTTCAAAAAATCCTACAAGTGGAGAGCAACCCTCCCACTTGGGGGCTTAGCTGCAGTCCAGTACTCGCCTAAGTTTCAAAAATCCTACCGAGTGGAGAGCAACTCTCCCACTCGAAGGGCTTAGCAGCAATCCAATACTCGCCTAAGTTTAAAAACACCACTCGGCCGCTCCGCGCGTCGCCACTCGGTTGGTCACCTCATTACCACTTGGCCGCTCCGTGCATCGCCACCAGGTTGGTCACCTCATAACCACTCGGCCGCTCCGCGCGTCGCCACTCGGTTGGTCACCTCATCACCACTCGGCCGCTCCGCGCGTCGCCAACAGGTTGGTCACCTCATAACCACTGGGCCGCCCTGCGCGTCGCCACTCGGTTGGTCACCTCATAACCACTCGGCCGCTCCGCGCGTCGCCACTCGGTTGGTCACCTCATCACCACTCGGCCGCTCCGCGCGTCGCCTCTCGGTTGGTCACCTCATCACCACTCGGCCGCTCCGCACGTCGCCACTCGGTTGGTCACCTCATCACCACTCGGCCGCTCCGCGCGTCGCCTCTCGGTTGGTCACCTCATCACCACTCGGCCGTCCCGTGCGTCGCCACTCGGTTGGTCACCTCATCACCACTCGGTCGCCCCGCGCGTCGCCACTCGGTTGGTCACCTCATCACCACTCGACCGCCCCGCGTGCCTTCAGACAGCTAAGTCATTTTACATTATGTTATTTTCGTCTTCCCGAGTATTCCGTAATTCACACATCATGTTCACTCGGAGGCCACGCCACCGAGCGTACCTCTACACTCGGTTGCTTATTTTCACATACTTGCTTAGTACTGGTTATGTGACTCCCAAGTCCAACTTCCATTTTTTCGCATACATCATTCACGAACACCATGTGTCGTTCTTCATTTCGAGTTTGCATCGGTCCTCCGGGGCTGCAACTTAGTCGAAACACTACACTTCCATTTTATTTGAGACAATATTCCAATGAGTTCAGTCGGATCCATCGCTTCAATAAGTTTGAACTGATCCTTCGCTCTTTCAGACTCTTGCTGGTTAACCAGCAAGCCCCTTGCACTCCCAGCGGGTGTCTATGGGTGTTATTCACACAAATCATTTGAGCACACACCGAATTTCCTCAAGAAATTATTTCGTTGTCTTGTGTCATTTTTTACACAAGTTACGTGATCACTCGATGGCCCTATGCGCCAACTTCATCGCTGCTCGGACTTGGTCACTGTATCGGTCCTAGTGCACCACAAAACCTACCTGTCGCTCTGTTGACTTTAAACACATCCGGCCAACCCCTCTGTGGAATCCTCTTCATCGTATCAATGATATAGACCTCGTCAGGTATGAGACAGATAAGTCCCTTTTATAATCAAATTTCACACTTCACTCTTTTGCGAGTTTGCCTCTTTCGAGCATCACTCGGAAGGTTCTCCTCATCTTTACCCGAGTCTAACTCGATGAATTGCAAATCATCCATTCAAAACCATATTTCTCGTGTTTCGACATGTCTGTTGTCAAAACCTGTAGTACGCTCGGGGGCTACGCCGCACTCGGGGGCTGCATCTCATTTGGAATGACACTCTCCTGAGTGGTCGACTACTTCATCACCTGGCAGATCCTTCACTTCAACAAATGCATCCGATCCGCCACTTCGACAAGTTTAGTAATCACCCAGACGCTCTGCATGCCACCTTCATTCCTACTCAGAATCAGTTGGCACACCGGTCTTCTCGCGCCACAACCACGTTACACTAACCTCGTCACTACATAAGCTTCGAAAGCATTCGACTAAGTCCTCCGAGCACCATTTTCGCCGTCCGATGGCACACGACTTCGCCTTAGCCGCTTCGCGCGCCGCCACTCGGTTGTGCACGTCTTCACCACTCGGTTGCCCCGTGCATCTTCACTTGGCTAGATATGTAGTCCTACGTTCGACCACTTCACACGTCATCACCATTCGGCCGCCCCACGCATTGCCACTCGGTTGGGCACGTCTTCGCCACTCGACCGCTCTGCGCGTCGCCACTCTGTTGCGCGCGTCTTCACCACTCGACCGCCGCGCACCGTCACTCGGTTGTACACATCATCGCCCCTCTGCCGCCTCGCGCGTCACCATCAGTTGGACGTGTCTTTACCTCTACACCCCCAGCACGGGAACGACTAAGTTACTCATATGGTCAAACCTCATATCACACTCTGTAGCAAGCTCACCTCCTTCGAGCATCACTCGGGGGCTACGCACGACAGTTGGCCATGTCACCCTCAGGGGTTACGCCCATTTGGTCAACCTATTGATCACATCAGGAATATTCTTCTGACCATACATGCTCGGTTCGCCGAAGATCTATAAGTGAGCACGTCCACTCGGACAAATACCCCTTTCATGCAAAAGGGTGAAAACGAAGCTCCTCTACGGATACAATTTTCTCTTGCAAATACCCCTTTCACGCAAAATCTAACGGTCAATATAAGAAGTACTACTGGAACGATCACTCCTTGGAGTGTCCAGCTTTTTTCTATAGTCGGCAGTTTCAAAGCCAAGTTCATTCACCGTGCCGAGAGTACAAAGATTCACCTGCTTGACCGAGTTCCAGGCTGAATTTATTCCGTGCCGAGCACACAAAGATCAGTCCGACTAACTTAGCTCTAGGCCGAGCTTATTTACCATGTCAAGCATCTGAAGATGCATCCGATTCACTCAATTTCAGACTAAAAGATATTCACCGTGTCGACTGCATGGAGGTTTACCACGACACTTAAACCCTCTGCCCGACTCATTTAGTCCGACAGAGGCTCGGGGACTACACCCAGCGGGTGCACTCAGCGTGCCCCTACTGGAAGAGAACTCAGAAAGAAACATTTTTTGCTCGATCAAGACCAGCTCCAGATCACTCAAGTACTACTCGACCTCCGAGTCGGAGAGGAACAAGTTCGACTGGTACTAGCTAAGAAGATTTTTAGTTTTTTCAGACCTTCTCCGACTGCCCGTAGTCGACGGCGGTCTCGGGGACTACACCCAGTGGGTGCACTCAGCGTGCCCCCACTGAAGTAATCTCCACTCGGTACGGCCTGACCAGTCCGAGTGTTGAACAACAACAAAAAAAAGACAGGCTCTAAGACTCCCGTCGACTATTGGTATCCACTCGGAACGGTCCGCCCGGTCCGAGTGACGGCCAAACAACAACAAAAAATATAGGCTCTAAGACTCCCGGCGACTGCCCATAGTCGACGATAGTCTCGGGGACTACACCCAGTGGGTGCACTCAGCGTGCCCCCACTGGAATGGTATCCACTCGGAACGGTCCGCCCGGTCCGAGTGACGGCCAAACAGAAAAAAAGACACGTTCCAGGCATGAAGAAATTCCGAGTAATCAGTTACCCGATGCAGGACCGGCTCCAAATCACTCCAAAAAAATTGCTATAAGATGAGTTCAACGCTCCTCCGTGGACCCGATTGAACTCATTTCACTCGGACACCGTGCAGTCTGGAATCCGTCAAGCCAACACACGGAGATAAGACCACCGGGTGACCAGAGGAAGTTCATAAGTGCCTCCGTAGCACTCGACTCATCTGGGAATTCACCTCAACTCGACCCGCTCAACCTCGACCGATTCGGGGGCTAATGACGAGGACATGTATTAGGGGCAGGGTAACAGGCCTGACCTAAATACCCTACCCATGGACACCATACACTTTGTACTAGGCCCCTGGGCCAGATCACCGTCCAGACGTACCGCAACTTCAAAGTCACTCGGACGGCAACAACCACTCGGAGCATAGCACTCCACTCGACGAGCTCATTCCACTCAGCAGTGTAACTCACTCGGATATGCGAAGACCAATAGTCAGCATGACGGTTTCGTAGTGGCCATGTATTATGGCATTGATACTCCACTTTGTAACATAGGAGGTGAGGGGGTGGCGCACTCTATATAAGCCACCCCCACCACTAGACTTGGGGGGTCTTTTTTCTTCCACCTCTCTTTCTTTCATCATTAGTCTCAGGACTTAGCTCAGGCATGGGGATTCGTTCCTCTCTCACACATACACATTGTAATCTCCGGATATATACTCAGATAAAACAAAGCCTCTCCGGAGCACGAGACGTACGGTTGTTATCTCCACCGTGAGAGGCCCGAACTCGCTAAAACCACCGTGTCACCCATATGCATCTCGATATATCATGCTCCGTTATCCTACCCCTCTCTTACTGTCGGAATCGTTCCCACGACACGCGCTCCGCATCAAGTTGAGGCTTCGCCGCCCGGTTCACATCCATGACATCCGGTTCCGCCTGTAGAAGGGCCTCGATTGTAGCGGCATCCGCTCGCTCCGCGTCGAGTTGAGCCTCCGCCTCCATGTCCTCCTTTAGTATTGCTAGGATGAACCGCTGGTGTGCCTGCACCATGGGGATCCGGACGCCGGCACGAAGTCGATGTCCATCGTCTCATATGCATCGGGGGGCCTTCTGCACTGCGACCTCCGCCATGAACGTTGGATTGGCTTCCTCCTCCTCAGAGCTTGGCACCAGAGAACTCAGGGATTGGCCCACCGCAAAGCGAGCTTGGGAACGGAGGTCTGTGGCACCGACCGCCACCACGATTTCTACGTGGCGCTCCGGCGTCAGCATCTTGTAGTACGTGTTCTTGCGGCGCACCATGGCTTTCCGGCAAACTAGGGGACGCTTGATGCGGGCTAGGGGATCTAAAGGTGGGGGAATGGGCTGGAGAGGAGGTGTGGTTTTGGGGAAGTGGCAGGCATAGGCCGAGCAGCAAAGGTCTGGCGTGAATAGTGGTTCCGGTGATGACCGGTCAATCGGTTTTAACTGTACATCGCTCTTATCGCGTTCGCGTTGCACCCCGTCACGCTGGACCCACCACGCCGCTCACCGAATGGAACGCGCTTCATCTTGCGTTTATGCTCACTTGTGGTACCGCAGTTGAGAGCAAACTGACGTCCCTCCCCCTCCCCCACCCGCGTCATTTATGCTACTACTACTACCTCTGTCCTGGTTTATTGGTCTCCATTGTAATCTGTGCCAAAGTTTGACCATAAATTTAACTAACAAAATATTCATGCATGTCATAAAAAAATTATATCACTAAAAATAATGTTCAAATACGAATCCAACGATATAATTTTATTAACATACACTAATATTCCATCAGTTAAATCGTTGGTAAAAAATTAGCACAAATTACAAAGAGGACTAATAAACCAGGAAGGAGGTAGTAGAGGAGAGAGGACGACCGAGTGTTACTAGTACTCCCTCCGTTTTATGTGGAGTAAATAAAAAAGAGGGAGTATACTACTAGTATTATGAACACTGCATACTCTACTGCAAATGTTGGATTGTCAGTACTCCACAAGTACTATTGGACAGGGAGCTTAAAAAAGATACTATTGGACTGGCTATACATGGAGAAATCCTAGTAGGAAGAGCATGTGCGAGAACAAGCACGTTCACGTGTTTGAAAACAACTTGGAAACCATCTCTGTTTGAATACAAATCTAGGAGTACGTATGAATCTAACAATATTGATTGGGCGTTGTTGAATGTTGAGACTTCTTTCTGTAAGTTTTATCATAGAGATACTTTGACTACACGTAAAACTTATATGTACACTAGAAAGGATCGGAGGGAGTATATTGTACGTTAAAAAGTGAAACGAACATTGAATACCCTTTATATATGATTTGCTGATGCTATGATCACCAGTTCAAAACTTTGAATCCGCCTTAGGTATCACACATGCACCCACTCGTTCTCTCTTGGTTTTATCTCAGGGTCCGATCGATTGAAAGAGGACTAGGGTGGGTATAGTATGTTCGTTTCACTTTTGAACGTACAATATACTCCCTACGATCCCCACAGACCCCCCTGGGTCATTTCTATCATAGAAACTCAACAAACCTTTATCTCCTTGCACGACACACACTTGATCTCTCAACATCAATCGATGTCATGAAGATGTGTCGGGGCATGAACTGAATGGGATGTCAAAACTAAGATGGGAAGCAACACGTAGTGGAGGCAAAGTGAAACTTTAAACGAACCATTTGTCTGTATGCATGTTGGACAAATTACAACATTGGAAATACAAGCATGGTCTAGGCCCACATGCTAATGGTACTCGGCGGAATGTTCAACTGAGGCATATGGGAGGATGGACTCGACCTGAGGGCCGCATGATCGATGGAGAAGAGGGTTGGAGAGGAATGAGAAATAAGTAATGCCACATGATTATACTTGAACGGCTCAAATAAACAATAAGTTGCCTCGTTTTCCCTTCCACCTTGGTCATAGAGTAAGATACTCCCTCCGTTTTTATTTACTAAGCATATTAGGTTTGAGTGAAATCAAACTTCATAAAATTTGACAAAACTTTTAGAAAAAATATGAACATTTACAATAGCAAATCTATATGATGTGAAAGTATGTTCAATAATGAATCTAATGGTATTGATTTTTTTTTGTATATGTTATTATTTCTGTCTATAAACTTTGTCAAAGTTTACAAAGTTTGACTTTGAGCAAAGCTAAAATGCCGAGTAAATAAAAACAGAGGGACTACGCAGGGACTAGTATAGTTACTACTGCCGGAACATGGTAAGTTGGACCCCTAAATGCGGGCACGGACCAGGCACACCTCAATTATTCCTTCAAACAGTCGGACACCAACAGTAGCACACCATCTGGCTAGTAATCAAGTGTTATGCTTCATTAGTTGAAAAGGAAAAGGGTGGTACCGTACCCAAGACCACCATACTTGGGGCTAGGGTAACAACTTGGTACTGTACCACATTTGAACCAGGGCACAAAAACCACCTGGTCTGCGCCTAAAGCGCACCGCGGAGCACTGACGCTCGAATTTGGCCAGGAAACCAGGGAAACAGACATGTGGGGCACACCTGTCGGGATGACATGGCACAGACTAGTGCAATGGAGGAGCTGGCCCACAACCTCCTCGCCACCGACAACCTTTCATGTGGGTCGTGGGGGCCAGCAACATGGCGCAGCTCCCGCACGGCCTCTGGACATGGTGAGCAACACGCTCATCGTCGCTGGACATGGCCAGCTTCAGGGTGTCGAGGGTGGCGTTAGCGCTATGGCACAACCAGTAGATCAACACCTGGCTCGTCAAGGATGCACTTGGTGCCGAAGTGCGCGCACGCCGTGATGCGTCGCGGAGTGATGTAGCGCGGCCAACTGCATCCCCAGTACCTGAGACCATGCCGGGTCGTCTTGCTTTTTCAATGACTTGTGGGGATTACATATGAGCAAAGGGCATCTCCAACATTGCCACGACCACAACTGACTACCCTGGCACACCAAAAACCATCGTCCCTCGCGTCATCGTGCGGCGCAACCTAGGCGGCGCCAGCTGCCCACATAAATGTCGTCCATCCATATGCTGTCATTAGGAGGCTCTGTGCCCCAGGAAACAACTCCGGCAACTTAATGACGCACCCGGACACTTGGCCTCACCGGAATGCGCTACTTAAAGCGGCAATACCCAACTAAACTCCACACCATAGCGCATCATCCTCCTACCTGGTACCACATCTGTCATGTCCACTGGCACCGCCGAGGTCGGGGACTCCTCCGAGGATGAGTAGGGCATGGGAGGCGGCAGGGCATGGTGTGCCAACTGGCTGGTCCATCTCCCGTGTTCTACTCTTCCTCGCCGGAGACCAGACCTTCACTTCACGGGTCTTAAACCACACCCCCATACATGGAGATCATAGATGAAGCACGTCGGTCGCCGCCCTAGAATAGGTTTGGGGTCGGGTTTCTTTTATTTTTTTGTCCTATAGAAGTTCGAAATGTAATGAAAATATGCCGTGTTTCCAAGAAGCTCGTCCAGTGTATATGAACTTTCACAATAATACTAGGATATATTGTAGGAGTATGAAAATATATGGAATGTAATTTGTTTTTGTGTGTATAAACTTAGAAGGTTTGACCCGAGACAAAGCTAACATGCGAAGTAAATAAACACATAGGGTCTACATACACAATTTATCTTAGGCACTCCAATAGTACGTCCACTACACATTCACGCATTTTACATCTTTGTACATATACGGGAACCTACGAAAGGGTTAAGTAAATTGCCTCTCTCTCTCCCCCTGATTTTCATGGTGGTGGGCCCCTCCCTCCCCCAAATCTCCAATCAACAGCTCACACGTTCCACATTATGTTAATTACGTAACTGGGATTACATAGGTGTAGCATTACTCGTCCAAAATAAACCAATTAAGCCAACCTCCCAGCATATCGCGCGGGAAAAGACCGGGCCGCGCTGTTTTAGTCGAGATTACCGGATTACTAGTAGTAGTGTCGATGGATTGCGCGAAGCACCAAGTATTTTATCTTGAGGGGCCGAAGCACCAAGTTTAAAAGGAAAAAAGGCGGTACACTCACAACACGCCAGTCGCGGTCGCATTGCACCCCTCACATGGTCGGTCCTGCACACGGCTAACGCAAATGGAACGCGCTTCGGCTTGCCTCTTCACTGACACATGGGACTGCACTTGGAGAAACCGACCATGCGCCAAACTCCCCCACCCACCGCGCGAAAATCCCCCCCCCCCAAAAAAAATTCACCCAAATCCCAAATTCAACCACCCTTTGGCGAACTAGCCAATAATATTTCCAAACCCCCCGGCCCATTCCACTCCATTCACTCCGCCAAAGCAGCCCTCCCCGCCGCACCAATACGTCAGCGCCGCGGTTCGTCGAGGCAACGCACGGCGATCCTCCCACTCCCACAGTACGCTCTCGTAGACTACCGTCCTCTAGCTACGCCGCCACCGCTGGGGACATTCTTGTGGAGACGCACGGCAGTTAGCTTCTCCCACGGTATGAGAATTCTAGACTGAGGCCCCGTCCATGTCGGAGTAGCGCTGAATGTTAGCTGATAGACGTTGTTAATCTCACTGTTTGCCGAAGTAGTTTACAGTCAATTTGCTCTGCTTAAGAAGCTTCCTTGTCCTTCTCTGCACTCAATCTTCTTAGCTGAGATGGCATGCCATGCCCGATTAATTGCTAAAATATCCTTGCATATATTTATTATGACGTAGATTGCCATGGTCTAGTAGCCAATCTGTTAGGTGAGATAGCTCTACACCGTTTTATAATCGACCTTTGTTGCTGAGATGGCTTCGATGGCTGTGTGCTCGGCCTCATTGACTGCTGAAATAGCCTGCCATAATTTAGCACTCAAATCTATTTGCTAAATTAGCTTTACCATATATTTCGTTACTTAGATCTGCTTGTCCAAATATCTTGCCATAGCTTTAGACATCGACCTAGGTATTTTTTCTCTGGACTTCATAAAAAAGCATATATGTTTTTCCTGTAATATCTAGTAGAAGAACAAATTTGTATGTCTAATAGATGGACATGACTTGGATAACTTCTGCTCAAAGATTCTCCGCTGCATATGTCGAGGGGATTGAAAACTTGATGAGCTTTATCAGAGCTTAGTACGGTAGTCCGAAATTAGATGTGTTCTGCCAGTGTAGCAGTTGTAGGAATTCAATTACAAGACCCCAATCAACTGTGCAAAATCATCTACACCTGAATGGGATGTCGGTCACATATACTAGGTGGGTTCATCATGGTGAAGCTGTGAACATCAATGTTACTGACTATGTGGAAGTAGCAGATCACCATCTTGATCTGCCTGATGCTCAGATGGAAGAGGAGGAGGAGGTGGTGGTGGTGGTGGAGCCAATGAGTTTGACCAACATTGAAACAATGCTACGAAATGCTCGTGCATTTCGTGAACTTTCACCTGCAGAAGAAAAACGATGGGCCCGCATGTTGGAACAATGCAACGTGGCTGTCACCCCAGGAAATAAGTTGTAAGCATTCTCAGTTATGGTCACCTTTCTTCAGGTGAAGACATCAGAGTGGATGACCAACAAATCATTCGATGTGATGTTGGTTGCTTTCTACAAATCTTTCCCAGAAGCGTTTGAGCTGCCACACACCTACAGTAAAATGAAGAATTTCCTTCGTGTAGTTGGAATTGGATATGATATGATCCATGTTTGTAAGAATAATTGTGTTATGTTCCAGAAGGATTATGCCAACTAAGTGAATGCCCAAAATGCAAATCATCAAGATGGAAAGATGGTGATGCCATGAAGAGGATTCCTCATAATGTTCTGAGACATTTTCCAATTATACCAAGATTGCAGAGGTTGTTTCATGATGCTGAAACAAGAGAGGATGTATTGTGGCATTCTAAGAACTAGGAGCACAGAGATCGGAATGTAATGATCCATCCATCTCATGGTAGTGACTGGAAAAACTTCAATCACAAACACCAAAAATTTGTTGCTGACCCGAGAAATATGAGACTTGGCATAGCTTCAGATGGATTTAACCCATTTGGCCACCAGAGCGCCACATATGGCATGTGGCCAGTGCTTGTTATCCCTTACAACATGCCTCCAAATGTCTGCACCAAAGAATCAAACTGCATGATGGCCTTGCTCATCCCAGGTCCAAAATGTCCTGGAAAGGATTTTAATTTATTCATGGACCACTTGTGGAGGAACTTCAACAGCTATGGAGGGGTGTTCTCACTCGAGACCTATATAGCAGCCTGCCAGCTGATTTCTTTCTGCGTGTTGTTATAATTTGGTGCATCCATGATTATTTGGCTTTGGGCACTATGTCAGAGCGAATGACACATGGTTACAATGCATGTGTTCGCTGTGATAGGAATCCGCTGTCATACACAATACTTAGCAAGATCTGTTACATTGGACACCGATGTTTCCTTGCCAAGGACAAGCCGTGTCCTACAAAATACCGAAGATAAGTGTTCAATGCAAAGCATGAAAACTGTGATGCGCCAAAGAGGCTCACCGTCGTTGAGTTGCAAGTGGAATGAGAGTAGGTCAGGCATATTACACCAGGAAATCATACTGATAATGGTAGCAGGAAAAGTAAGCGTGGCAGGGCAGAAGAGATATTATTGTTTACCCGCGGGTCCACTTTGTGGGACTTGTAGTATTGGAAAGATTTGTATTTGCGGCGTAATCTTGATGTGATGCACATCGAGAAAAATATATGTGACAGCATTATCGGCACACTTCTTAATATTGAAGGCAAGACGAAAGATACCTTAAAATCTAGGATTGATTTGACACGCCTAGGTATCAGAAAGGATTTGCAGGTGCAAGATGAAGGTAAACCACGGGATATGGCACCAGCTGTGTACGTCTTGGACAAGGTAAAAAGAAAAGAATTATGCAAGGTCTTGTCACGTGTGAGATTCCCTCATGGATTTACTTCCAACCCTGAAAGGACAGTCAGTGCAGATGGAAACAAGGTACAAGGGATGAAAACTCATGACTGCCACGTCCTACTTCAAACGGTTTTACCTATTAACCTTAGAGGATTGGGCTACGATGACTTATAAAGAGCAGTTGCAGAGTTGGGATAATTCTTCAGGGAAATCTTCAGTAGAAATATCAGGATAGATGCTTTGGAGCATCTTAGATACAAGATACCAACTATCCTATGCGACCTTGAGAAGATATATCATCCAACCTTCTTTGATGTGATGGTGCATTTGGCTGTTCATCTACCTGATGAGGCACTACTTGGAGGGTATAGTATGGCTGGATGTACCCTATTGAAAGGCGGCTAGGCACTATCAAGGGCTATGTTAGAAACAGAGCTAGACCCGAGGGTTCCATTGCAGAGGCCTACATTACTATAGAAGCGTTGACAGTCTAGTCAAAATACATTGAAACAACTGATCAGCTTAGCAAAGAGGTGGGTGAAGAAAATCCCAGGCTCAATGTTTCCGATTGTTCTGTTCGAGCTACAGGGGAGAGACGACAAGACGACAACCCATAAGATTTGGACGAAATGGTTTGGTATGTGTTGAATAACTGTCCTGACATTCTACCTTATATCGAGTAAGTGCTAAGTACTGCAGCTTATACATCGTAATCTACTAAACTTGCAGCACATTCTTATATATTTAGATGTTTGACGCGATCACTATGTTGTGCAACATCTATAGAAAGGAGTTACTGCCGCAAAATCCAGGAAACATTGCAATACTGGTTATGGCAGGATTTGCGAAATGGTTCAAGAGCCATGTAAGCTTTTGGATTGCACTGTTAGTTTTTTAATATATTGAGTACATAAGATGATCAGCTTGTCTATTTTCTAACCATAGGTTAAGAAGATGCGGGAGAATGGGCAGGCAGTTGATGATTCCCTTTACGCACTAGCAATGGGTCTTGATACTCGGGTTACACATTATCAATTTTGCGTTGTTGGAGATGTGCGCTACAACACCCTTGCACGCGACAATCTTGGAAGACACATTTGCCCACAGTGATGACTGGAGAGTACTGCAAAGGTTTGAGCATAGGAATTCGTTTAATGAAGTTGCACAACAAGATGATGCTTAGACTGCTCCTGATGTACAAGATTCCATAGATGTTCCTAATATCTTTGAGAACCATCACGTCAATGACATTGGCGAAAAGATTGCCTGTCGGGCTGTGGACATACAAGAGTTGATCAACAAGAAGCCACCGTTCGAGGACATTGAGGATGAAGAAGAAGATGACACTGTGGGGAATTACGATTCAGACTAGTACACATGGCAAAGATGTTTACGCTGCTGCTGCGGATGATGACTAGATTTCTTTTGTCGTATTTGCCTGTCAGAAGACGTTTTTTTAATCTACTATGTGAATTGTGTTTTCTATGACTACTGAAACCTGATGAACTTGTTGTTTAGTATTTTGCTGTGAGAACATCACTTATTATGTATGTTGATTTGTGTTTGTGGATTGTATGACGACTAAAACATGATGACATTGTTGTTTAGTTGTACTCATATTTGGCTGTGAAACTTGAATTTGATGACATAGTTTGCTGTTGGACTGCAATTTGCTCAACGTCTTTGAATGGGAACAAAGCTGACCCGACAGGGCCTCTGCTAATTTATTTATTTATTAGCAAAAGGGCCTCTACTATTTATTTATTTATGAGCAAAAGGGGATACCCCCCAATTTTCGTTAATAGAAATCATTAGATGTTCATAACACTATGCCTAGCCTGCTAAACATGTTTCATTCATTACTAGTTTCAGCAAAGTGCTCATGTCATAGCCACTGAATACATCACGAGTGCTACATACATTGCAAATAAAGAGACAATCATCCTACAGAGCACATCGATTTTGCCCATTAACTTCACAAGCTCTTTCATCTCGTCATTGCTATCAAGGTCGTTCAGCAGCTGTTGTTTGGCCATGGTAAGAGGAACTGTATCTTTAACCTTTTTCTCTGCATCTTCCTCTTCGGCCGTTCCTTCAGTTACTTGTCCAACACCCCAACCTGCTGGTATTGGGATTCCTCGGCTAACCAAATAATCCGCGTAGTTGCATTCCCCCACATCAGCAACTTCCCAGAAATACAAATCACACCAATCTTCCCTTTTCTGCATGAATCAAATTGGAAGATCATCAGCCAAACTATTAAAAAAATCAGCAACCGAAAGTAGCAAAATAACACTTAAACATATTTGGCTGTGGTGCATATGCCGACGGGTAGTGAAGAGACTCACATGCGATGGTACGGGTGGCGACTTGGTGCATATCTGGATGTTGCCTACTGAAGAGCAGGTGGACGAGCAGCCAGCAGACATGCTTGCTGCGGCCAGAGCTTCTGATGCTAGGTAGAGTAAGTAGGGAAGAGGAGAAGCAAACATTGGATATGTCAGTTTCATTACTTGCAGAGTAGCATAGAACCATATATAGTCATGGTCTAGGTTTGGATTCGAACCAGCTACAGGAGCACGTCACTCTTTTTTCAAAAACTCAGCAACGTCTCTTTACTGGTACACTAGCTTGTTCTATACGCCTTCTCAAGTCATTGATTTTCTTTCTTTTTTTTGCGAGGAAGGAAGGAGGAAAAAATTGAGAGTTCCGCCTTGGTTTGCTCACCGTGGCGCCGCCCTCCGGTGTTGTCAACATGGTCAACAACTGAGAGGAATGAGGAGATGATTGCACATGGTGAGGATGACAGTACGGACCCACCAGGATCATGGTAGTAGGCAAGCAAGTGCCTCCTTTATTACAAGAAAAAAAGGGTTCCTCCTGATGGTTTCCTGACATCTGGGTCGCACGCCACCATCAACATAGTCAATAAGCGAGATAACTGCACAAGGAGCGGCAGACACCCGGGACCCAGCAACACGCAGTAATTCTTATTTTTTCGGGACGGAGAAAGGTATCAACTAGGTTGTGTGGGAGCTGTGGCCCGTCTAGCCCGGGCTTTTATTTCATATGTTTACCACATGACCAACCCAGTTTTTTTCCTTTCTGAAAATGTCTAGCCCATCTATTTTTGTTTTTTGTAGAATAACCAATGTAGGCCTACTTGCTTTTCTACGCCCTGCTGGTCCGGAAAACTTTCAAGATGAGGAGAGATTCACTTGGGCTTGCCTAGAAAATGGGCTATAAGTAATAAAAAATGGGCTATAAGTAATAATAAATGGGTTGTAAAATGAAAAAAATATAGGAAACATGCAATTAGTTCCAATATACTTTTTTCTTTCTGATTTTGTTATTTTAAATTTCATTTTTTGTGCGGGTAAAATTTCTTTGGATTTAAATCAAGGTATGTATAGTTTTTAAATTAAATCGAATCTGGCTAGAAAATTTGGGTTGTATGCTGCTTGGGACAGATTTGGAGGCTGACTTGTGGGTCTACTAGGTTGACATGTATGAAAGGCTTTGTCAACTTACTCCACAAACGATTCTAGCAGCAGTGGCCGTGGGATGTTAAGCCAACGGTCGTGCTGCTTTTTCAATATCTGAACTTCTTGATCCAGCCGCCCAAACCAGCACCGGTGGGACTGCCTGTTCCCACCTCCCGTGGACGGCTATGCTGCTGCACAGGCCGCACCGCCCCACCCTACTCCATCACTGGCCAGGTCATTCCTCTACTCAGCCACACCTCCTATTATTTTCCGGTGATGGCAGCCGAACCAGTAAACCCTCATACTCCCCATCGCGTGGGCAACCACTGCCGGGTCTTCCCCGGCTCCGGGTCATTCCCTTCGTAGGCCTCGCCCTCGTCCACCGCCCTTGAGCTCTTGGGGCGGCGTGGTCAATGTGGTCAACGAACGACATCCAACGGAAGAGGACTATACATGGAGAGGCTGACAAATGGGTCCATGGCCGCATGCAAGGACGTTCCTCCTTATTACGCGCAAAATAATTATTCCTCTACCTGATAGCTGGGACCCACCGGAATGGCCTCTATATTTCACGGAAAAAAGTTCCTCCCGCTGACAGCTCAGACCCACCAGCTATATCTTTGCACGCAAGGAAGTGCGTCCTTATTACACACAAAAAAATGAATACTCCCCATGCTACCTAGGACCCACCATAGTGGGAGGCTGACTTGTGGGCCTACTAAGTTGACGCGGACGGGGGGCTTTGTCAACTTAGTCAATATGAAGAATTCTAGCTCCCTTGACCGTACGATGCCTATCCAACGGCCGTAGTGCTTCTTCAACCTCTGGTATTCTTGCTCTAGCCGCCCAAACCAGCGCCGGTCGTGCCGCCTGCTCCTGCCTCCCGTGGTCGGCTCGGCCACGTAGGCTCACTGCCCCACTCTACTCCAACCTCTGGCCAGGCCATCCCTCTACTCACCCACAACCCCTATTATTTTGCAGCGATAGCAGCCTCACACCGCTGGCGAACCAGTCAACCCTCATACTCCTCTCCGCGTGGGCATCCACTATCGTGTCTTCCCCAGCTCCGCGTTGTCCCCTTCCTAGGCCTCGCCGTCGTCCACCACCTTGGTGCTCTCGGCGCGGCGTGGTCAATGTGGTCAAGGAAAGACTTCCATCGGAAGAGTACTGTATGTGGAGAGGGTGACAACTGGGTCCACTACCGCAGCAAGGAAGTGCCTCCTTATTATGCACAAAATAATGATTCCTCCACCTGACAGCAGGGACCCACCGAATGGGCCACCGTATTTCGCAAAAAAGTGTTTCCCCCCTGACTACTGGGACCCACATGCTACATCTCCGCACACAAGGAAATGCCTGACAGTCGGGACCCACCTGGTCGAAGCGTACGTAGCGTTGTCATTCTGGACACGAACGTGTACGTAAATACTATCGATCGGTCTGTCTGCGGGCTGCAGTGATGAACCGTGGCCGAGTAAGGAAGGGCACGTGTCGTAATAGAGGCACACACGTGTCGTAGTAGAGGTGCGCATGCAGCATGTACACGAAAAAACGTACAGCCAGGGTGCATGAAAGTAAATATGGCCACGTATCTACATATGGGCGGGGTCTCAAACGCCTACTCGCACATACGTATGGCCAGGGCTCGTGTACATGGAGGGGCAGCGATGGTGTCTTGTTCATGGGCAGCCAACCGGCTGGGTCGGAACGGAGGAAACATCGTCGTGTTCGCCAGGAGCCAAGTGACTGGCTCAGAACGTGTCCTGCTCATCAGGAGGCAACAGACTGGGTCGGAATGGGTCGTGTTCAATGGGAGGCAACTGGCTTGGACGGAACAGCCAGAACAGGGTCTAGCGTACCGAAAAACAGAGGAAAACGGCCTTGTGTTCGACGTGTATAGTCGAAACAGGTTCCTGTTCATTGGGAAGGGTCTGGCAATACCGCAAAACAGAGGAAACGGACTTGTGTTCGAGCTCCTACGGTCGAAACATGGTGCTTTTGATCAGGAGTGGTGTGGCGTACCGCAAAATGGAGGAAATGGACTTCTCCTCAACCTCCTATGGTCAAAACGGGGCTCCTGTTCATCGGGAGGGGTGTGGCATACCGCAAAACGGGACTCCATGGGCTACTATTCATCTCCACCGTCGACCCCCTCCAGCCTCTACAGGCTAATGTTCATCCACCGTCGACCTCCTCCAGCCTCCACCTGCGACTGTTCATCCATGGCGTCTCCGTCCTACCTCCACCAGCTACTGTTCATACACAAGCTCCTGTTCATCCATCCTCTGCCAGCTACTGTTCAACCACCCCTCCACGTGCTACTGTTCATCCAGCCCTCCACTGGCTACTATTCAACCAGCCCTCCACGGGGTCCCGTTCATCCAACCCCAACCGGCTCGATCGGGGTCCTGTTCATCCAGCGGCAATGGCCTCTACCCCCACAGGGTCCTGTTCATCCAACCCCCACCAAGAACTGTTCATCTAACCCCCAACAATGCTCAGTGTTCATCAAGAGGCAGTAGGTCGATCGGCTTCAGTTAGCAGCAGTAGCGAAGGAATCGCTCGATCGGGTTCAGTTAACAGCCAGGGACCGATCGATAGCTCAGGTTCAGTAATGCGTAGCCAGTGCAATCAATCGGGTTCAGTAGGCAAATGCCTCTCTCGGGTTCAGTTAGAGCCCAATTCCTCACACCCACGCGCGTACGTGTACGAGAGAAACGCGCAATCCTCCGTGCAACGCTCGGCCCCGACCACCCGCCGTAACAGGCAACTACCCGAAATTTTCCTCGCCCTCGCTTGTACCATGATTTTTTCCGTCATGGACAGCCTAAAGAATTTCATGCATGTGCATCTCCAGCCCTCCCAGGACGCAAAGCCCATTTTCTCTCATGATTTTTTGTCATAGAAGTAGGATCCCACCACATCTATGATGATACCGGGTTTTGTCATAATGTCATCATAGAAGTGTCATAACTATGATAGAAAAAAATTCGTTCATCCCAAAATGTCACGAATGTGTCTTTTTCGTAGTGTATAGTGTGTTAAGTTTTCAGAATTTTTGGAGTTAGGGAAGTATGATTCCTCTTGCATTCTTTATAGATTGTTATGTTTAGACAGATTAGAATTATGTTTGCATATGTTTGCTTGTTTAATGATTCTATTTGAGGATAGGAGTATTAAATATGCATAGGCAATTAGTATGAAATGTAAAATTATAATTTTACTGATTTGCTACAGTAGAGGACTATAAGATTTTGCATTGATTTAAACTAACTTATCTCACGAATTCTTGTTGAGTTTTGTGTGCATGTAGTTTTTAAGATTCCGGGAAACTATGATACGAGAATATTTAAGGAGACACGAAATCTCAAGCTTGGGGATGCCCAGGGCATCCCTAATTAATATTTCAAGAAGTCTCAAGCATCTAAGATTGGGGATGCCCTAGTTGGCATCCCACCTTTCTTCATCAACAATTATCGGTTACCCTCGATTGATCCTAAGTTTTTGCTTCTTCACATGATATGTGCTATCCTTGGAATGTCATTTTATTTTGTTTTGCTCTCTGTTTGAATAAAATACTAAGATCTGAAATTCTTAAATGAGAGAGAGTCCTCACATAGCTAAATAATTATTTAACCACTCATTGATCTTCACTTTTATCTTTTTGGAGTAGTTTGTCATTTACTCTCATGCTTCACTTATATCCTATGAGTAAATGGTTGAATGAATTTAATATCATAAATCTGAAATTATATATGTGTCATATTCTTATCCCATGGGGAGTAGTGATTTCACATATAATAAGTATAGGCGGTAATTTATTGAAAGTTAGCAACCATAGTATTGCTCACTTGAACAATTCATGAAAGAATATTGAAGGAAGAGAGATTTCACAAA
Source organism: Triticum timopheevii (assembly GCA_963921465.1). Taxonomy (NCBI): domain Eukaryota; kingdom Viridiplantae; phylum Streptophyta; class Magnoliopsida; order Poales; family Poaceae; genus Triticum; species Triticum timopheevii. The sequence goes on from OY997272.1 coordinate 329,746,818, forward strand.
TAAATATACTATCTTGGACATCTTCTATGATTGTGAGCCCCATTAATTATTTTCAAACTTGAGCATATTGGTTGAAGTTGAACAAGGAAGACAACATAATGAGTTATGCTTGGGTATATTTGTATAGAAGTTATATTGTTATGGATCCTCCAACATTTGGTGCTTGCTATTTAGCATCTTTTGCTAGCCAAAATTTCTGTACTAAATGGGAATACTGCTTGTGCATCCAAAATACTTGAACCAAGTTTCTTCCATAAGTGTCCATCATATCTACCTACATGCGGTATTTACCTGCCGTTCCAAGTAAATTTGCATGTGTCAAACTCTAAACCTTCAAATAATAATATGTTTTGTATGCCTGAATCGCTCATGTAGTGACTAGGGGTTGTTAGTATCTTCCATGCTAGGCGGGTTATTCTCATGACGAGTGTTTATTCACTTATCATTCACGAGAGAGTGGTTGGTGAGGGAGTCCTGGACTAGGTGGTGTCCGGACAGCCGGACTATCATCATCCGCCGGACTCCAAGACTCCGAAGATATAAGATTGAAGACTCCGTCCCGTGTCCGGATGGGACTTTCCTTGGCGTGGAAGGCAAGCTTGGCGATATGGATATGTAGATCTCCTACCATTGTAACCGACTCTGTGTAACCCTAGCCCTCTCCGGTGTCTATATAAACTGGAGGGCTTTAGTCCATAGGACACAACATCCATTACAACAATCATACCATAGGCTAGCTTCTAGGGTTTAGCCTCCTTGATCTCGTGGTAGATCCACTCTTGTAATACACATCATCAATATTACAAGCAGGATGTAGGGTTTTACCTCCATCAAGAGGGCCCGAACCTGGGTAAAACATCGTGTCCCTCGTCTCCTGTTACCATCTGCCTGGACGCACAGTTCGGGACCCCCTAGCCGAGATCCACCGGTTTTGACACCGACATTGGTGCTTTCATTGAGAGTTCCTCTGTGTCGTCACTGATAGGCTCGATGGCTTCGTCAATCAACAACAACGCCGTCCAGGGTGACACTTTTCTCCCCGGACAAATCTTCGTATTCGGCGGCTTCGCACTGCGGGCTAATTCACTTGGCCATCTGGAGCAGATCGAAAGCTACGCCCCTGGCCGTCAAGTCAGGTTCGGAAGCCTAAACTTCACGGCCGACATCCGCGGGGACTTGATCTTCGACGCACTCGAGCCACAGCCGAGCATGTCGCACTGTCACAATGGGCATGATTTAACTCTGCCGCCGGACAGTGCCTTGGTGGCCGCACACGAATCCGCTCCGGCCCTTAGTCCGGAGCCGATCGCCCAGATCGAGGACCGGTGGCTGGACACCGCCTCGGGGGCCGCAACTTCCGCGGCGATGGAGCCGAACACTGACCTTGTCCCCTATAAAGCTCGTGACTCCGAGGTGCCGGACTCCCTGCCGGACTCCGAACCTCCTGCGCCCCTGCCAATCGAATCCGATTGGGCGCCAATCATGGAGTTCACCGCCGCAGACATCTTTCAGCACTCGTCCTTTAGCGACATCTTAAATTCACTAAAACATCTCTCGCTATCCGGAGAGCCCAGGCCGGATTATGGCCAGGATGGTTGGGATGCGGACGACGAAGAAATTCAAAGCCCACCCACCACCCACTTTGTAGCCACTGTCGACGATCTAACCGACACGCTAGACTACGACTCCGAAGACATCGACGGTATGGACGACGCTGCCGGAGACGATCAAGAACCAGCGCTCATAGAGCACTGGAGGGCCACCGCAACCCATGATGTATATATGGTGGATACCCCGAAAGGAAGCGATAACGAGGACCAACGGGGCGCGGCAAAGGATAATCCCGCCGATAAACAACCAAAACGGCGACGCAGACGCCACCCTAAGTCCCGCCTCGACAACAACAGCGCTCCTAATGACCCAGCAATAGAGCAAGGCAAACCAGTGGACGACGAACATGCAGCCAAGCAACCGTCTGAACAGGACGAGTCGGATAATCAATCCATGCCCAGCGAAACCAACAGTCCAGACGACCTCACGCCAGACACACCACCGGAGAATAAGAGCCTTCGGAAAAGACTCGTCGCCACTGCAAGAAGTTTGAAGAAGGAAAAACAGAAGCTCAAAACAACGGAAGACATACTTAGAATGAGGTGGAGCAAAGTGCTCAAAACCGCAGACAAATACGGCAATGGCCATCAATCAAAGAGCTACCCCAAGCGCAAGCTGCTGCCAGAATTCGACGAGGAAGCCATAGAGCCTCCACAGTCAAAAAACAAAGAGGCCGACTGGCCGGATAGACGGCCAGATGATAGGCCAAAATCTACAAGCGGCGCCGCACACAAGCCGACTCATGATCTTGGGAAAACAGATGGCCCAGCCAGGTCCATTTACGGGCCAAAAAAAGAGGGGGCCAGGAAGCAACACAACACGCCAAGTGTTCGAAGACAGCGGTACACCCAAATACAGGGGCGCCGCACACCCACTATGTTTCACCAACGAGGTGCTGGATCATGAATTCCCAGCAGGGTTTAAACCCATAAACATAGAGGCTTATGACGGAACAACAGACCCGGGAGTCTGGATAGAGGATTATATACTACACATACACATGGCTAGAGGAGATGACCTCCACGCCATAAAATATCTACCCCTCAAGCTTAAAGGGCCAGCTCGGCATTGGCTCAAAAGCCTCCCAGAAAACACTGTTGGAAGTTGGGAAGAGCTTGAGGACGCGTTTAGAGCAAATTTTCAAGGGACTTATGTCCGCCCTCCAGATGCAGACGATCTAAGTCATATAACTCAACAGCCCGGAGAGTCAGCGCGCAAATTCTGGAACAGGTTCCTTACTAAAAAGAACCAAATAGTCGACTGTCCGGACGCCGAAGCCTTAGCAGCTTTCAAACACAACGTCCGAGACGAATGGCTCGCCAGACACCTCGGCCAAGAGAAGCCGAGGACAATGTCTGTGCTAACAAGCCTCATGACCCGCTTTTGCGCAGGGGAGGACAGCTGGCTAGCAAGATGCACCACCAGCGACCCAAGTACATCCGAGATCAGAGATGGAAACGGAAAATCACGGCGCAGAAAAGATCAGCGCCGGAATAAAGAGAAAAGCCCAAAGATCACGGCGGTCAACGCCGGATTCAAAAGCTCGCGGCCAAACAACAAAACACTGCCTCTTAAGGACAACAGTGACGAGCTATCCAACTTAAACAAAATTTTGGATCGGATATGTCAAATCCACAGTACCTCTGGAAGGCCTGCAAACCACACTCACCGAGATTGTTGGGTTTTCAAACAATCCGGCCGACTCACGCCAAACACAAGGGCTCGACGCACCAAGCGAGGATGATGACGAACCCCACCAGCGGGGCACCGGAAAACAAAAGACTTACCTACAAGAAGTCAAAGCAGTAAACTCACTTCATGTGATAATACGGAAAAACAATGTGGCACCCGCTAAGATGGGTCTCGCACGGTCCACCCCAGTGGAACCTCGAGATTGGATGTTAAAACCAATCACCTTTGACCACCTGGATTATTCCAGAAGTGTTCGAAATGCAGGATGGACTACTCTGATATTGGATCCTATAATCGACGGACTACAATTTACACAAGTCCTGATGGACGGCGGCAGCGATTTAAACCTACTATATCCGAACATGATCCGCAAGTTGGGGATAGACCTTACTACAATTCGACATAGCCGCACTTCCTTTAAAGGAGTGACGCCAGGCCCTTACGCCAAGTGCACAGGCTCCCTATTACTAGAAGTTGTGTTCGGTCACCGAACAACTTCCGACGCGAAAACTAATCTTTCATGTCGCCCCATTCAAAAGTAGCTATCAAGCACTATTAGGACGTGAAGCTTTTGTCCGCTTTAACGCAATACCACATTACGCGTCTCTTACACTTAAAATGCCCGGTCCACGTGGCATCATTTCATTAAGAGGGTCATCTAAAGACCCCGGACACGGCTAGACGAGTCCGGCATAAATAAGCGAGGGGCTCCCTAGCCGCACACCCCTTCACAAGGGGCTGTGCGTATAAGCAATAATGAGCTAATATAGACTCCACTTTATTTATTTACTGATATTTTTCATACACTTTTTCGCACGATTTCCTTTCAAACTAAGTTCCTCTCCTTTTATAGATGAACAACGTGCATACCCATCCAGGATAACGGCACAACGGAGACACAGGCGCAGACGTGCAGTAGGGACCCGCCGCAAGGATTCTTTTCAGATTAAGACCCTGTGTAAACCTTTTTTACTGTCTCTTGTTGCTATAGTCCCCTGGTTCTTCACTATAACCAGAGTGGAGACTAACGTTTTGGCATCAGCCGCGTCAGAGGACCCCGCCCGTACCTGGACACTAGGGGCTTAGGGCATTGTTCTGCCCATTATTATAAAGACCGAACACCTTAGGGAGTGTTCGGCGTCTCGAGTTAGGCCTTATATGCATCAACTCCGAATCATGTCTTTGGTCAAATGTTGGGTTTGCCCGGCTCCTGTGTTTTGCTGCGTTACGTTCCGTATCACCGGCTAACACGGCACCAGGAGAACTACTGCGATTGTGCCCCAGTTTGGCTGGGCGAGCACCTCAGTAGAGAAAGCCGAAAACTGACTGTCATGATACAGCGAGAGACTGGTCAACCACTCGATCGACCACCGGAATGTTTAGAATTCCTCTGCTTTGACGAAGGACCGCTTCCCGGTCAGGCACATACGAGCCCCGAATTCGGAGAGCGCGGTGCCCCCAGGGGCTATATCGTAGTCCCACCCTCGAACTCCAATGGCTAAGTGAAAGTGATAAAGAATTACAGTCCGGTTGCCTCGTTTGCTACGCTACCACCTCCTTAACGGGACCGAGACGTCGGATTAAGTGTGAAAATGCGCTATTTTTGCGAACACCCCCGCATCTTGTGCGTGGGGGCTGAAGCCGAAGACTGCCATCTTTCAGGTTATACACACGTATACATAAACGGCCGCATAGGAGATATTTCAATACTTGAACGCACAAGTATAAAAAGCGATTACATCATAACCATTGTTTTACATAATAAAACGTTCATTTGAACGTGACATTTTTCGAGCACTGCGACTCTATTACACGAGCACCATGCAGAACTTCCCCAAAATAGTGCTCGGCGGGTAACCGGCTTTCGTGCGAACCCTGGGTTGCAACAGCGGTGGCGTCCATCTCTGTCCAATGTGTCTTCACACGGACAAGGGCCATCCGCGCACCCTCTATGCAGGCTGACCGCTTCATCAACTTGAGATGCGGCACCGCCCCAAGAAATTGCTGCAATAAGCCAAAATAGCTCGTCGCCTTGGGCCTCTCTGGCCAGACATGAGTCACGATATCCGTCATGGCAAGTCCGGACAACCTATTTAGCTCAGCCCATTCGACCAACCGATCAGTCAGCGGAAGTGAACGATCCGGACTATGGAATTGAGACCAAAATAGCTCTTCCGTCTTGTGATCCTTCTGACTTCGGAAGTGCACAACGGCATCCACCGCACTCACCGCTAAATCCATATATGGATCCTCCGGACCCCACGGCTGGCCAAGCTGGGCATACTTTGGATCCGTAAACCTGCGGCGCAGCAGAAAAGGCTTGCCGGCCACAATGTCTCCGGCCTGGCGTAGCTCCTCCTTTATAGCCCGCATTGCAGAACGGGCATCCTTGGCTTCGGCGGTGGCCTTCCCCAGGTCTTCCCGCTCAGATTGGCGCTCCTTTTCAAGTGCCTCATTGCGGTCGGTAGCATCCTTCAATTTACCGGCCAGTTCGGCCATCTCTTCCCTGCTGCGGCAGTGTGCAGCCCTTTCGGCTTCTAATTCCTCGGCCGCCCTCGAGGCAGCCGCATCACTCCTTCGGGCTTGCTCCTTGGCTTGAGCAAGTTCTACCCGAAGGCTCTCCACAGCAGTAGCACCATCTGCATCAAGCATAAATATCGTAAGTAGTGGGCTTTTGCTCCCTTAATAGGTGACTGCGGAGACACAATTTACTTTGCGACTCGTCAAGTCGCTTGTTGACTGGCGCGATGTCCGCATCCGCAACATCGAGTTGCCGCATTAATTCAGCAACTCCATCAGTCCGGCTAGCCCCCGAACTATACGCCACCTGCATAGGAAGGGCGACACTCAATACCTGCGATTTTGATCCTCGGCACGTTGTCGCTTCCGACAACCTACCGAGTCTCAGGGGCTACTATCTATACAGGGTGCACTTTATGTGTAAAACTGTCTAAAAGGGGTGTCATTTTTACATACCTCAAACCCCGCCAGCAAACTCCTGACGGCATTATGCAATCCGCTTTCGGCGGACGAAATCCTTCTAAATCACCATACTCATCAGTGCACGGTGATCTTCTGAGATGGACGCCCTCTCAAACAGATCCTTCAGCTGCCCGGCCGAACACTAGTTGGCGCCAAACTCTTCGGCTCTGCCGGGTTCGGGGATACCATCCGTGATGACACTTCAGGCTCGTCCGCCCTCTCCGACGGCGCAGCAGACGGAGGCGTCTCGCTCTCCATCATCTCCGGACGAAGATCCCCCGAAGACGAGCTCATCTGAGAAGGTCGGAAATCCGAACTACAAGGTAAAAATTTCGGTTATCCTCAGAAGCACAAATAGGGATGTTTCTTATTAACGAACTCCCCTTTTTCTACTCACGGCTCGCTGGAGGGCTGATTCTTTAGAGAAAACTGTGCGGCCGGGACCTCCCCGGACGCAGGATCCTCCGGTGAAGATTTCTTCCCCCGCTTAGGGGCTTTGGCCTCCGGGTCTTTGGAAGCGGTCCTCTTCTCCCCCTGGAGGGAGGGATCCTCGATCCCCCCTTCTTCAAGCGCCCCCTTGGTGAGGCAATAGCTCCTCTATTTTCCCCTTCGCCTTCTTCCGAAGGCGCAACCTCCAACATTCTGACCAGCACGTGCTCCGGCGCGGTCTCTGGGAGGGGGGCCGGACACCGTATCAGCTTTGCTTCCGCTATCCACTCCTGTTGCAGGATAACGGGTTAAAAGACGAATTGTAGAAAGGCAAACAAACGATACGTCCGAACACTGAGCTACTTACTTGAGTATCCGGGCGATTGCAGCTTAGGCCGGCATCCTCGGTCAATTCCGGACACGCCGGCTGCGGTCCGAAGAATAACTTGTACATCTCCACGGGTGTCGTACCCATAAAGTGTTGGAGAATCCGTGGTCCCTCCGGATTGAACTCCCATAGCCGGAGAGGACGGTGCTTGCAGGGCAGAAGACGCCTGATTAGCATGACCTGCATCACCACGACCAGATCGATCTCCCTCGCCTGGAGGTCTCGAATCCGGCCCTGCAATAGGGGCACGTCTTTTGACGGCCCCCAGCTAAGCCCTCGGTTGACCCACGACATCAACCGTCGAGGAGGTCCCAAGCGGAATATGGGCGGCAGCTTTTGCCTACTGCCCTTCGGAGCGGTGATATAGAACCACTCCTGCTGCCACAAGCCGAGCTCCTCTTGGAAGGAGCCCTCGGGCCACGGAGCATCGGCCCTCCTGCTTACAGCCGCCCCGCCGCACTCTGCTTGACGCCCCCCGATCATCTTCGGCTCCACATTGAAGGTCTTCAGCCACAGGCCGAAGTGGGGGGTGACGCGGAGAAAGGCTTCGCAGACGACGATGAATGCGGAGATATGGAGGATGGACTCCGGAGGCAAGTCGTGGAATTCCAACCCATAGTAGAACATGAGCCCTCTCACAAAAGGATCCGTCGGGAAGCCTAAACCCTGACGGAGGTGAGATACAAAGACGACATATTCGCCGGGCTCGGGGGTGGGGATGGCCTGCCCTTCGGCGGGCAACCTGTGCGAAATCTCGTAAGACAGGTACTTGGCATCTCGCAGCTTTAGCACGTCCTCCTCCGTGACGGAGGAAGGCTTCCACCGGCCCTGAAGGTCGGAACCGGACATTGTTGAAGGTCCGAAGCACACGAATCTGGGGCTCTAGGTGTTGGAACTTGGAGCGAGGAGAAGATTCGATGGAGGATTGAAGAAAAGAAACGAGCCTTGGTCCTATTATAAAGAGGGAGAATACCAAGAGCCGTCTCTGTGACCGTTCGGAACTTGCCTTCGATAGAGGGGGCATGGCGACGGGCGCGGCTGGGTTGCCCACGTCCGTATTGATGAGAATCCCGGGATAAGGGGAACACGATCTCTGCTTCGACAAGACGTGCCAAGGAAACCGCTTCGCTAAACGCGCTGAGGTGGTATAATAAAAAACGATTCAAGTAAAAGCTTGGTAGTGGTGTGACGTCATGCCGCAGAATACGTCAGCAAATTGAACTTGTGCACATATTATTCTCTCTACGGTGGAATGTGGAACTTATTTTGCAGAGCCGAACACTATCTTGGTGTTCACAATCTTCTATGGATTATTCAAAGGAGGAACCCGCCTTGCAATGCCGAACATTATGCGCGCCGGACTTATCGTCATTGAAGCCAGGTTCAGGGGCTACTGAGGGAGTCCTGGACTAGGGGGTGTCCGGACAGCCGGACTATCATTGTCCGCCGGACTCCAAGACTACGAAGATATAAGATTGAACACTCTGTCCCTTGTCCGGATGGGACTTTCCTTGGCGTGGAAGGCAAGCTTGGCGATACGGATATGTAGATCTCCTACCATTGTAACCGACTCTGTGTAACCCTAGCCCTCTCCGATGTCTATATAAACCGGAGGGCTTTAGTCCGTAGGACACAACATCCATTACAACAATCATACCATAGGCTAGCTTCTAGGGTTTAGCCTCCTTGATCTCGTGGTAGATCCACTCTTGTAATACACATCATCAATATTAATCAAGCAGGACGTAGGGTTTTACCTCCATCAAGAGGGCCCGAACCTGGGTAAAACATCGTGTCCCTCGTCTCCTGTTACCATCCGCCTGGACGCACAGTTCGGGACCCACTACCCGAGATCCGCCGGTTTTGACACCGACAGTTGGTAATTGGGATGCCCAGTTCTATGAACAAAAGATCAAAAAAAATCACAAGTAATTGGTATGGACGGTACCCATTGTTTCAGATCAGCCGTGGAGTGTGATTATTGGTGGAGGGGGGGTAAAAACTTTACCATTCTACTTGGGAACCGCCTATAATGTGTCTAGGATGGAAGATAGTGAGAACTCTTAGTAGTTATGTTGACAATGAAAACATACTTCTCAAAATTATATTAATCTTTGTTTTAAAAGCGTCGAGCTCTGTCACCTCTGCAAATCTCTGCTTCCTTCTGCGAAGGGCCTATCTTTTATTTTTATGCAAGAGTCAGTGGTATTCGTTCTCATTCCAACCTACTCTTTAGTTGGGAAGCAACATGTGATGGGGATAATCTAAGCATATATGGCCATTCAAATATATTTGATCATGAATTATTATTGTTGGCCATTATCTATAAGATAAATAAGTTGGGAGGCGAAACATTAAGGCCCTATCTTTCTCTGTGTTCAATGGATGCTACTTTTTCTACAAATATCCTTTGAGTGGTAGCAATCATGGAAGACTATATGATTGTTGAGTATGTGGGATTTGGTAAATCAAAGCTCTTACATAGACCCTTTCTGAAAATAAGATGAATTGCAATTGTTTGATGACTAAGAACCTAGTTTGTTAGTTTTCAAGAAAGTTTATGATCAGTGCTTTAACATATGAATGGCTTGCTACTTTATCATGAGAAGTTTTATGATATGAGCTATTGTGTATGATATATAATGATGCTAGAAAAAAGTGATTGAAATTATCATTGACCAAATTTGTGCACTTGCTAGCATTCACACTTCATAAATTATTTCTTTTATCATTTACGTACTTGAGGATTAGCAGGAATTAAGTTTGGGGATGTTGATACGTCTCCAACGTATCTATAATTTATGAAGTATTCATGCCATGTTTACAACAATTTTGTATGGTTTGTCTGATCTGATTAGAACTAACCTGGACTGACGTTGTTTTCAGCAGAACTACCGTGGTGTCATTTTTTGTGCAGAAATAAAAGTTCTCGGAATGGGCTGAAAATTTACTGTGATTTTTTATGGACCAAAAGAGAACCCCAAAGCACAAGAGTTGGGCCAGAAGAGTCCCAAGGCAACCACAAGCGTAGAGGGCGCAACACCACCCTAAGGCACGCCCCCCTATCTTTGTCGCTGCCTCATGGACCCCCCTGACGTGAAACCGATGCCAAAAATTCCTATAAATCCGTAAACCCCTAGATAGAAACCTAGATCGGGAGTTCCGCCGCCGCAATCCTCTGAGTTCATGAAAAACCAATCTAAGCTTGTTTCGGCACCCTGCCGGAGGGGGGAATCATCACCGGTGGCCATCTTCATCATCCCAGTGGTCTCCACGACGAGGAGGGAGTAGTTCACCCTCGGTGCTGAGGGTATGTACAAGTAGCTATGTGTTTGATCTCTCTCTCTCTCTCTCGTGTTCTTGATTTGGCACGATCTTGATGTACCACAAGCTTTTTTTATTATAGTTGGATCTTATGGTGTTCTTCCCTCTCTACCTTGTGATGAATTGAATCTTTTCCTTTGATGTTTTGTTATGTCAGATTGAATCTTTGTATGTGAGAGCAGTTGATGTATGTCTTGCGATGGGATATCCGTGGTGAAAATGGGATGCTCTATTGATCCACTTGATGTATGTTTTGGTTATCAACTTGCGGATTCCCGGGGTGACATTGGGGTAATCTATGCATAGGAGTTTCTACGCATTTTCATATTCCATTCTCCGACACAAATCTTGGGGTACTCTTGAAGTTCTTTGTGTTGGATTGAATATTATGAATCTAAGTTAGTTTGATGCATATCGTATAATTGACCCACGGATACTTGTGATGACATTGGAGTATCTAGCTGCATTAGGATTTGATTGATGTGTGTCATATGGTGTTATTTTACTATAAACTCTAGGGTTGTTTGTGACACTTATAGGAATAGCTCAATGGATTGATTGGAAGAATAACTTTGAGGTGGTTTAGTACCCTACAAGCAATTTCATCTTATGTTCTCCGTGATAGGAAATTTGGAGTTACTTTTGTTGCACGTTGAGCGATTGCCATATGATCTTATGTTATCATTGTGGAGAGAACTTGCACTTGTGAAAGTATGAACTCTAGGCCTTGTTTCCAAGCATTGCAATACCATTTCCGCTCACTTTTTTTACTTTCTACCTTGCTGTTTTTATATTTTTAGATTACAAAAACCTATATATACTATCCATTTTACACTTGTATCACCATCTCTTCGCCGAACTAGTGCACCTATACAATTTACCATTGTATTGGGTGTGTTGGGGACACAAGAGACTCTTTGTTATTTGGTTGCAGGGTTTTTTGAGAGAGACCATATTCATCCTATGCCTCCCACGGTTTGATAAACCTTAGGTCATCCACTTGATGGAAATTTGCTACTGTCCTACAGAACTCTGTGCTTGGAGGCCCAACACGAGTCTACAAGAAGAAGGTTGCGTAGTAGACATCAGACCTTGACATGCAACTTCTTTGTTTGCTTCTATACTTGTAGAATTTGTTGAAGTTCTTCACCGTTAAACTCAATTCTTCATTTAAGACTTGTTTCTCACTTGATGCTATAGGAGCTTCACATGAAACTTTATAAGCACCACTCGACTTGTTGTGGAGCTCTTCCTTATCCTTGAGTGACATCTCATGAGCAACAATTCTACCAATGACTTCCGTTGACTTATCTTTGTAGTTGGGCATCATTTGGATCAAGGTGCACACGGTATAATATTTTCCATCCAAGGCTCTTAGGACCTTCTTGAGGATGAATTTGTCGGTCATCTCTTCGCTTCCTAAGCCATCAACCTCATTTGTGACGAGAGCAAGCCTAGAGTATATCTCAGCGACTCCTTCACCATCCTTCATTTTGAACTTCTCAAGTTGACTTTGAAGCACATCCAACTTGGATTCCTTGACGAACTCGCTACCGTCGTGCATATCAACCAAAATATTCCAAATTTCCTTTGCATTCTCAAGGCGGCTAATTTTGTTGAATTCTTCGGGGCACAATCCAATGAAGAGAATATCGCAAGCTTGAGCATTGTATTGCAACATCTTCAATTCTTTCGCGAACACTTCACGATCCGGTTCTCTTCCATCCTCGAAGTATTCACCTTGCAAGCCAATACACACAATAGCCCAACTGGCGGGGTCGTGACCAAGAATATGCATTTTCATCTTGTGCTTCCAACTACCAAAATTAGTACCATCAAAGTAAGGACCTCTACGGTGATAATTTCCCTCGCTAGACGCCATAATCTCCTAGGTTGTGAAACCAAGGCTATGATCACCAAGGCTATGGAAATCAAGGAAAACGAAGACCAAAGCTCTGATACCACTTGTAGGATCGAAAGTAGGTCTAGAGGGGGGGTGATTAGACTACTTGACCAAATAAAAATCTACCCTTTTCCCAATTTTAGTTGTTGGCGGATTTTAGAAACTAGTACAAGTCAACCAATCAACCTACACATGCAATTCTAAGAGTGTAGCAGCGGAAAGCCAAACATTGCATATGAAGGTAAATGGAAGGGTTTGGAGAAGGCAAACATAATATGGACAAGGAGATTTTGGCGTGGTTTCGATAGGTTGTGCTATCATACGTCCATGTTGATGGAGACTTCAACCCACGAAGGGTAACGGTTGCGCGAGTCCTCGGAGGGCTCCACCCACGAACATGAAGGAGCAACCTTGTCTATCCCACCATGGCCATCACCCATGAAGGACTTTCCTCACTCAGGTAGATCTTCACAAAGTAGGCGATCTCCTTGCCATTACAAACTTCTTGGTTCAACTCCACAATCTTGTCAGAGGCTCCTGATGTCTGCTAGAACTATGTCGGTATTTCCCCAAAGAGGAAGGGATGATGCAGCACAGTGATGGTAGGTATTTCCTTCAGTGATGATACCAAGGTTATCGAACCAATAGGAGAACCACGCACCACAACGTAAACATCTCCTGCACAAAAATAACAAATACTCACAACCTACGTGTTAAAGGGGTTGTCAATCCCTTTCGGGTAATGGCACTAGAAATTGGCAAGTGGACGGGAGAAAGTTGTAATAGATTGGCTAAATAGATCGCAAATAAAATAAAGTGCAGAAATGTATTTTTGTATTTTTAGTTTAATATATATGAAAATAAAAGCAAATAAAAATATATCACGAAGGCAAATATGTTAAAGAAGAGACCCGGGGCCGTAGGTCTCACTAGTGGCTTCTCTCAAGAAAAATAGCAAACGATGGATAAACAAATTACTATTGGGTAATTGATAGAACTTCAAATACTCACGATGATATCCAGTCAATGATCAATTTATAGGCATCACGTCCAAGATTAGTAGACCGACTCTTGCCTGCATCTACCACTATTACTCCACACATCGATCGCTATCGAGCATTCATCTAGTGTATTAATTTCATGGAAAAATGGAGTAATGCAAGAGAACGATGTCATGAGGTAGAGAAGATATATTTATGTAAAAATAGACCCCATCTTGTTATCCATAATAGCGACGATACATACGTGTCGGTTCCCCTTCTGTCACTGGGATCAAGCATCGTAAGATCGAAACCATCACAAAGCATCTCTTCCCATTGCAAGATAAATAGATCAAGTTGGCCAAACAAAACCCAAATATCAGAGAAGAAATACGAGGCTATAAGCAATCATGCATATAAGAGATCAAAGAAGACTCAAATAACTTTCATGGATAAAAACATAGATACGATCATAAACCCATAGTTCATCGGATCCCAATAAACACACCCCAAAAAGAGTTACATCAGATGGATCTCCAAGAAACCATTGTATTGAGAATCAAACGAGAGAGAGAAAGCCATCTAGATAATAACTACTCAGGCATCATCAGAGAGGCACCAATGAGGATGAGGAACCCCTCCGTGATGGTGTCTAGATTGGATCTGGTGTTTCTGGAACTTGTGTCGGCTGGAATTGATTTTCGTCGACTATCCTAGGGTTTCTGTAATATTGGGGTATTTATAGAGCAAAGAGGTCATGCAGGAGGCCACCGAGGTGAGCATAACCCACCTGGGCATGCCTGGTGGGTTGTGCTCCCCTCGGAGCACCCCTCTGGTTCTTCTTTGGTCCAATAGGTGTATTCTGGTCCAGAAAAAATCCACAAAAAACTCGCACTGGGCACTATGTCAATAGTTTAGTACCAAAAATGATATAAAATGATTATAAAATGACTGTAAAACATCAAAGAATGATAATATAACAACATGGAACAATCAAAAATTATAGAGACGTGGAGACGTATCAACATCCCCAAGCTTAATTCCTGATCGTCCTCGAGTGGGTAATTGATAAAAACAGAATTTTTGATGTGGAATGTTGCCTAACATGTTCATCACATATTATTTTCTTTGTAGCATGGACATTTGGACTTTTATATGGTTCAAAGCAATAGTCTAGTTTTTACATGAAGACTTTAATACTCAAGCATATCAACAAGCAACCATGTCTTTCAAAATATCAACACTAAACCAAGTTATCCCTAGCCCATTATGGTCAATCATTGATCCATTCATGAAACACATTAGAATAATAGCTATACCCAATGCTCAAGTACAATCATAGTGCCCCTTAGTTGGTGCCTTATAAGAGAAGATAGAGAATCAAGTAAAAAAGAAAAAAATTCATAAAGTAAAAGAAAGGCCCTTCGCGGAGGGAAGTAGGGATTTGTAGAGGTGCTAGAGCTCAAAGCAAAAATTGAGAGAGAAAAACATTTTGGGAGACATACTTTTCCCACCAACGAAAACGACTTATAGTTCCCAACACTTTCCATGCTAGATATATCAAAGGCCGTTCCCAAATAGAAAATGAAGTTTATTCCTTTTTCCACCATACTCCATGGCTAACCATATCCACGGGTGCCCTCCATACCAACACTTTCGAAGGAAATTATTATTTCACAACATAAAGTAAATTCATTTTTCATTTCGGGACTGGTCATCCCTAATACATTTGTCATACTCCCGTGCAATGACAAGTTCATAAGCACTCATTGTGAGAATAACAAATCTAGCATGGAAAATATCGGCCACCCCTCACCGCCTCGTGAGTGGTACGAGCACACAAAAGAGAGATCTATTTTGAAAATTAGAGAAGGCACATACAAATTTTCTTAGAACGGCACGAAAATACCGCATATAGGTAGGTATAGTGGTCTCATATGGCAAAACTAGTTTAAAGGGTTTTGGATGCACAAGTAGTGATCATACTTAGTGCAAATGAAGGCTAGAAAAAAGATTGAGAAGCGTCCAACCATGAAACAAAAAATCTCATAGGCGAGCATTAAGCATAATTAACACCGAATAATGCATCACAAGTAGGATGTAGTTTCATTGCATAATTATTGACTTTCGTGCTTGCATAGGGAATCACAAACCTTAACACTAATATTCTTACTAAAGCATAATCACTCATCAACATGACTCACATATCATATCGTCATATCTCAAAACCATTACAAGAACCAAGTTTATTTTTTCCAATTATCTTCATGAAAGATTTTATTATATCCTCCTTGGATATCTATCACTTTAGGACTAGTTTCATATGTTGCTTTTAATAAGCTCAAACAAATATAAGTGAAGAACATGAGCATAGTATTTCTTTCTCTCAAAATAATCTAAGTGAAGGAAGAGAGAATTTCTTAAAAAATTTACTTACTCCCAAATAAAGCTAAGTGAAGCATGATAGCATTTCTTCAAAAATAACAAAGCACACCGTGCTCAAAAAGATATAAGTGAAGCACTAGAGCAATTCCATGGCTCTAAAAATTTAAGTGAAGCATAGGAGCAAGCATAGCATAATTTTTGGCTCTCTCAAAAAGGTGTGTCCAGAAAGGATTCAATACTTAAAATAAAATGCAAAACAAACAAATACTCATATCATACAAGACGCTCCAAGCAAAACTTATAATATGTGACGAATAAAAATATAGGTCCAAGTAAAATACCGATGGTCGTTAGAAGAAAGAGGGGATGCCACTCCGGGGCATCCGAAGCTTAGTTGCTTGATACTTCTTCAATATTATCTTGGGGTGCCTCGGGCATCCCCAAGCTTAGCCTTTTGCTAATTCTTATTCCTTCATCCATCGTAATATCTCCCAAATCTTGAAAATTTCAATCAAACAAAACTCAACAAAACCTTGGTGAGATCCATTAGTATAAGAAAGCAAACCACTACTATAAGTAATGTTGCAAATCCATTCACATTTTATTATTGCATTATATCTACTATATTACAACTTTTCTATGGCAAAAACTCTTCAAAGAAAACCATAGAATCATCAAAACAAGCACATAACGCAAAGAAAACAAAATATGTCAAAAACAGAACAGTGTGTAGCAATCTGGATATTTCGAATACTTCTGTAACTCAAAATCTTCTGAAAATTTGGACAACATGAGAAATTTGTTTATTAATCTTCTGCAAAAAGAATCAAATCAAAATCACTCTTCTGTTAAAAATGAGAATTATTTTCGTGAGTGCAAAAGTTTCTGTTTTCAGCAAGATGAAATCAACTCTCACCCAAATCATCCCAAAAGCTTTGCTTGGCACAAACACTAATTTGAACCACAAAACAAATCTAATCAGAGGCATAATTGGGCATTTTATTGAAAACAACAAGAAAACTAAAAAGCAAAAAGATACAAGTTGGGTTACCTCCCAACGAGCGATATCGTTTTATGCCCCTAGCTAGGCATAAGATTTAAGTGAGGCTCACATGAAAGATAGTAACTGAAACATGAAGAGAGCATCATGTAAAACACATTTAAGTCTAACATACATCCTATGCATAGGCATTTTCTAAGCAAACAAATTATCAAGACAAGGAATATCTGGCATATGCAAGGAAGACGAATAAAATAATGACAATCTTAACATAACGAGAGGTAATTTAGTAACATGAAAATTTCTACAACCATATTTTCCTCTCCCATAATAATTACATGTACGATCATAATCATATTCAACCATATAACTATCACATAAAATATTCTCTTCATGATCCACATGCATGGAACTAGACACTCTTCCAAAATAGTGGGATTATCATCAAATAAACTCATGACCTCTCCAAGCCCACTTTTATCAAAACTTTCATAAGGTTGAACACTCTCCAAATAAGTGGGATTATTTTTAGCTAAAGTCGACACTCTTCCAAACCCACTTTTAATATTATTGCAAGCATATTCATCATGAGGTTTAAATAAATATTTTAGATCATAAGAACCATTATCACCCCAATCATGATCATTACAATAAGTAGTGGACATAACAAAACAAGCATCCCCAAGCTTGGGGTCTTGCATATTATTAGCACAACTGACATTAACATAATTTATAATAACATCATTGCAATCTTGCTTTTTATTCAAGGAGCTATCATGAATCACTTTATAAATTCCTTCGTTTTACAGTTCATCACAATTTTCAGATTTATAAATCTCAAGAAAAACTTCATAAAGACAATCAATTCACTAGGAAGTGGATGAGGATCCATATCAATAATTTTGTAGGAAGCAAATAGAAGACACGTGGCAACACAAGCAAGCATGATATCTCACGATAAAAAGTCTACGAAAAAGAGGGCGAATAAAACATCAAATTTTTCGTGAAGTGGGAGAGAGGAAAACAAGAGGAAAATGGAAAATAATGTAAATTGCAAAGATATGAGATTCGTGATTAGGAACCTGGTAGATGTTGATGATGTCTCCCAGGCAACGGCACCAGAAATTCCTTTTGATGTCTGCTAGAACTACGTCGGTATTTCCCCAAAGAGGAAGAGATGATGCAGCACACCGATGGTAGGTATTTCCCTCAGTGATGACACCAAGGTTATCGAACCAGTAGGAGAACCACGCAACACAATGTAAACAGCTCCTGCACACAAATAACAAATACGCGCAACCCGACGTGTTAAAGGGGTTGTCAATCCCTTTCGAGAAACGACGCCAGAAATTGGCAAGTGGACTGGTAATAGATTGGATAAATATATCGCAAATAAAATAAAGTGCAACACAATATTTTTGTATTTTTGGTTTGATAGATCTGAAAATAAAAGCAAATAAAAATAGATCGCGAAGGAAAATATATTAAAGAAGAAAAATACCAAATGGTGGATAAACAAATTACTATTGGGAAATTGATATAACTTCAAATACTCATGAAGATATCCAGGCAATGATCATTATATAGGCATCACGTCCAAGATTAGTAGACCGACTACTAGGAAAAGGGCTATAGATGAAATGGACACTAATGGCGCACCAGACATGTGGTGTGCTTCTACTATATACTAATGGCGCACCATGTGTTGGTGCGCCATTTTCAATTTTTTTTTCAATTTTTTTCAAAACTAGTAATGGCGCACCAGGGGATAGTGCACCATTAGTAGTTAAACTAGTAATGGCGCACCACATCCACGGTGTGCCACTAGTAATTTTTTTTCAATTTTTTTATTTTTTAAACTAGTAATGGCGCACCGTGGGAGTGGTGCGCCATTACTAGTTGAACTAGTAATGTCGCACCACTCCCATGGTGCGCCATAACTAACTTGGCCCAAAAATTCCCGCGAATGCACCCCTCCCCCCCCCCCCCACCCGTGGACCGCCTTTTCAGTTTAAAAAAAATAAAAGAAAATAAGTTTCCGATGTGGTATGTGGTCTAGTTGTTGGGAAAATTTACAAATATGAATTTAGACTTTATTTGCAAAATCTCTCTGGAATTTGTAAAATGGGCATAACTTTTGCATACGAACTCGGATTAAAAAGTTTTCTATATGAAAAATCATCTACTCGAAAAGTTACATCCGAATTTCAAACTCACTATATGAACCCCGTTAAAAATTTTCAAAATCCTCAAAAACCTAACAAAAAAAGTTATGGGGCTTTTAAGATCTGGAGGCAAAAAATTCAAAAAATTTCAAACTTACTAGTGGCGCACTGTTTGCTAGGTGCGCCACTAGTAACAGAAAAAAATTAGTTTCGATTTTTTTGGGATTTTTTTTCAAAATATGATACGTAATATGAACGGAAGTTTGAAATATTTTTTCAAAATTTCATCACACTCATGAATATGAACAAAGTCCTAAACATCAACAAGGTTTAATAGGATTGATATGCTAGATATATCAACAAGTGCCTGTGAAGTGAGATGGTGCTGGGTTGGATAGAACTCTGAAGTTAAGCGTGCTTGGGCTGGAGTAGTGTGAGGATGGGTCACCTTTTGGGAAGTTTGACCATGGAGTGCGATTTGACTTGAGATTAAGCATATTGACCCGAGATTAAGCCATAGTCACCTGAGATTAAGAAAAATACGGAAAAAATTTAAAAAATAAAAAAAATAAAAAAAATTAAAAAAAATTTGAAAAAAATTTATTACTAATGGCGCACTTCTATGTGGTGCGCCATTACTAAGTCAGATAGTAATGACGCACCTCTAGGCATACTAATGGCGCACTACAGGTGCGCCATTAGTATCTGGTATACTAATGACGCACCAGTGGTGCGCCATTAGTAAAAAATACTAGTGGCGTGGTACTAGTGGCGCACCAGTAGTGCACCATTAGTAGGCAAAACTGGTGCGCCACTAGTAGGCCTTTTCCTAGTAGTGTTGCCTGCATCTAATACTATTAGTCCACACATCGACCGCTATCCAGCATGCATCTAGTGTATTATGTTCATGGAAAAACGAAGTAATGCAATAAGAACGATGACATGATGTAGACAAGATCTATTTATGTAGAAGTAGACCCATCTTGTTATCCTTAATAGCAACGATACATACGTGTCGGTTCCCCTTCTGTCACTGGGATCAAGCACCGTAAGATCGAACCCATCACAAAGCATTTCTTCCCATTGTAAGATAAATAGATCAAGTTGCCCAAACAAAACCCAAATGTCGGAGAAGAAATACGAGGCTATAAGCAATCATGCATATAAGAGATCAAAGAAGACTCAAATAACTTTCATGGATAAAAACATAGATCTGATCATAAACTCAATGTTCATCGTATCCCAACAAACACACCGCAAAAAGAGTTACATCATATGGATCTCCAATAGACCATTGTGTTGAGAATCAAACGAGAGACAGAAAGCCATCTAGCTAATAACTACGGACCCGTAGGTCTACAATGAACTACTCAGGCATCATCGGAGAGGCACCAATGAGGATGAGGAACCCCTCCGTGATGGTGTCTAGATTGGATCTGGTGTTTCTGGAACTTGTGCCAGCTGGAATTGATTTTCTTCGACTCTCGTAAGGTTTCTGGAATATTGGGGTACTTATAGAGCAAAGAGGCGGTGCGGGAGGCCACCGAGGTGGGCACAACCCACCTGGGCGCACCTGGGCCCCCAAGCGCGCCTTGGTGGGTTGTGCTCCCCTCGGAGCACCCCTCTGGTACTTCTTTGGCCCAACAGGTGTCTTCTGGTCCAGAAAAAATCCACAAAAAGTTTCGCTGCGTTTGGACTCCGTTTGGTATTGATTTCCTATGATGTAAAAAACAAGCAGAAAACAACAACTGGCACTGGGCACTATGTAAATAGGTTAGTACCAAAAAATGATATAAAATTATTATAAAATGATTTTAAAACATCCAAGAATGATAATATAACAGCATGGAACAATTAAAAATTATAGAGACATATCAGCTCCCAAGCGATACCTAACCAATCTAGGAGACATCACTCTCCAAAAGGTAATAAATTATGTGTTGATGATGAACGCCTTGCTCTTGTGCTTCAAATGATAGTATCCCCAACACTCAACTCTCTCTCATAGATTTGGATACGGTGGAAAGATGATTGAGTGGAAAGCAACTTGGGGAATGCTAGAGATCAAGATTCTTGTGGTAGGATTGAATATCTTGGTCTCAACACATGAGTAGGTGGTTCTCTCTCACAAATGGAGAAGGGGGTCGAGGGGTATATATAGCCTCCACTCGTTTAGAAAGAATATAAGAACTCGGTGAGACCAATTCAATTCAAAATGTGAATGTTAGGAATCTTGGTGGGACCGACTGGAACAACTCGGTGGGACCGATGTGCTAGGGCTTAGGGGAAAACCTCATCTCAGTGAAGCCGATTTCTTGAACTCGATGAAATCGATTTCAGTAAAGAGCAAACAAAGAGTTTGTCAAGCAAACTCGGTGGGACCGATTGCACATTTTGGTGACACCGAAATAATTGCAATAGGCAACATAGAGTTTGCAGGGCCATCTCGATGAGACCGATATCTGTATCGATGTAACCAAATTGCTAGGGTTTCTAGCAATGGATGTGTCAACTGAACTCGGTGGTGCCAGATGGATCATATCGGTGGGGTCGAGTTTAACTTTGAGTTTTGGACATATTTCGAAGAGAAAGTGACTGAGGGTTTTGGAGCAATATCACTAAGCGCTTTGAGCAAGTAGACCATTTAGCAAGAACTCATCCCCTTCTAATAGTATTGGCTTTCCTATGGACTCAGTGTGATCAATGAACACCGCAATGAATTTATCCAAAAACTCCATGAACACCTAGTTCATCTAACTCATGAAATAATTAGGGGCGTTAGTCAAACCAAATGACATTACTGTATATTCATATAGCCCATACCTCGTGGTAAAAGTTGTCTTAGGTATATCTTGCTCTCGGATCTTCAACTTGTGATAACCTGATCAAAGATCGATCTTGGAGAAAACCTTAGGTCCTTGCAGTTGGTCAAACAAATCATTCATCATGAGCAGAGGGTATTTATTCTTGATTGTCACCTCATTCAGTGCGCGATAATCAACAAGCATCCTCCGAGATCCATCCTTCTTCTCCACTAGAAGCACTGGGGCTCCCCGAGGTGATGAACTTGGCCGAATATAACCTTTCTCCAGTAACTCCTTAATCTGCTTCTTAATTTCTTCCATATCATTTGCGGGAATCCAATACGGTCTCTTGGATATTGGTCCAATGCCTGGCAATAACTCAATCAAAAATTCAATGTCTCGATCCGGTGGCATGCCAGGTAACTCTTTCGAAAATACATCAGGGTAATCCTTCACCACTGGTACTTCCTCCTAAACAAATCCTGATAAGGAATTCACCTCAGTCCTCCTCGGCGCATGCCTAGACACATACTTGATCCTCTTTCCTTTCGGGGTGGTGAGAAGAATTGATTTACTGGCGCAATCGATGTTTCCCTCATACTTGGATAGCCAATCCATTCCTAGTATCACATTCAACCCTTGTGACTCCAAGACAATCAGGTCAGTGGAGAAAACATGTCTACCTATGGCTACTCGCAACTGATAGCATCCCCTACTGCCATATACTCCTCTCCCGGGGAACTTACTAACATAGGTGACTTAAGGGCTACTGTTGGCAACTTATACTTATCAACAAATCCCCTTGATATGAATGAATGAGATGCACCAGTATCGAAAAGAACAAGTGCAGTAAATGCATTAATCAAAAACTTACCTACAACTGTGTCGGGTTGATCCTCAATCTCCTCCACACTGACGTGGTTCACCTGACCTTTGGTGAAGGGGTTGGGCTTCTTTGCAGAACTTCCATTGCCATTTTCATTCTTGGCTTCAGGACATTCAGTGGCATAATGTCCGATTTTCCTGCACTTGAAACAAGTAATGTTGCTCAAATCCCTCTTGGCTGGTGTTGCGGTCTTGGAACGGTTCTGGATGTTGCTTCCTCCATTCCCATTGCCATTCTTGGGGCCACTGTGGTTGTGCGAACTTCCTCCATTGTGCGTATGCCCTCCATGGTTATGGCCTCCATGGTTGTGAGTATGTCCTCCTGTGTACGGGGAATAGCGGGGCTTCTGCTGAGCTCCAGAAGTGTACCTCTCCTGTCCATACTTCCTCTTGTGATCGTCAATCTGTTGCTGCTTGCCTTACATCATGAGGGCCCTGTCTACCAACTCCTGGTAGTTGTTGAAAGTTGCCACCATCAACAACATGCTTAGCTCATCATTGAGTCCCTCAAGAAACTTCTCCTGCTTTGCGGCATCTGTGGCCACATCATCTGGGGCATAGCGTGCTAACTTGCTGAATTCATCCACATACTATCCCACTGTACGACCTCCTTGGCGCAGGTTGTGAAACTCGCGCTTCTTCATGCTCATAGCTCCTGCTGAAACATGGGCGGTGCGGAAAGCCTGCTGAAACTGATCCCATGTAACTGTATCAACGAGGTAAGTGGTGGTAAAGTTCTCCCACCAAGATTATGCGGGTCCATCCAGCTGATGTGCTGCAAAGCGCACTCTTCACATCTGTGCATCCTGAAGTAGTCATATCTCTTCCAATCTTGTGGAGCCAATCAACTGCAACAATCGGCTCGGTGCTACTACAAAACACCGGCAGATTCAACCTCAGAAAGCGGGCTAGGTTGTCAACAGGGAGTGGTGGCGGTGGGTTGTTGTTGTTGTTGTTGTTGTTGTTGTTGTCTTGGTTCTGGTTTTGAACTAGCATCTGCATCGAGGCATTCTGCTGCTGGATCAACTGAGTGAGTTCCGATGGAACACGAATCCATTGTCACGTCTCGGAGGCATCTGAGGGGTTAGAAGGGGTGAGAAAACAGAGAGATTCACTACCCATATGCACATGAGGCAAATTCAATCAATTCACTTCATTCAAATATCAAACAAGCTTCACATAAAGGATCTAAACTATGACCACAAATCGATCGATACTAACTACTTGGAAGAATGCTACTAGTAACATGGTGGTCGTCTAGAAATTTTGATCGGAGGAAGACTCCATGATATCTGCTCTAGCTTCGTCAATTTAGTCGTCATCACTATCATTGTTTGCATCCCTGTCCGTGTCGGTGTCGTCCAAGATGATGTAGTCCTCCAAACGGATCTCGTTTGCTGGTTCTCGCTTATGGTTCTCCACGGGTAGTCCTAGCTTCCTCTTAAAATCTTCATGCTTCTCCAGTAGTACAACAATTTCTTCCTCATATCCATCGCGTGTTGACTTGAGTTCCTCTTCTAGCTCGATATTCTTCTTCATCAGTTTCTTGATCTTCTTCATGTTGAAGCATAGTTGATTCTCTTGTCGGCGAATGTGATCACCCTTCTCCTGAATGTATGCGGCAATTGATCCATCCTTCCTGGTACGAATCATCTCCCATTCTTCGTCTCGACGGCCACATATTTGATAGATGGTGTTTTCCAGCTCCTTGTGATACACTTCACATATGCGTCCAAAAGTGATGTGGGCTTCCATGCTCTTTCCCAAACTCCAGCTTGGTGCATCCAGGTAGAAATCAATAGGCTCCATTGTTGGCGCAAACGTCCTCCCAGGTACCCAAATTTTGATCTTCCAGCACTCCTCATCTGGTAAAGTTGCAGAGAAAGTCCCAGTGAAGCTTTGTAGTCCAATGTTCAAGTACTTAGTGACTTCCTTCAAGTGTCGTCCGAAATGGGTGTCGTCATCCGGCTGAGTGAACTTGTTCCTGGGGTCCGCCATCCATAGAGTAGAAATAGAGGAGAATTAGACAGGAGCAAATAAGATAAATCATGTGGCTTATCCTAGTGGCCGTGTCCTACAGTCAGCGTGTGCTCTGATACCATTTTGTAGTGACCACGATCCCAATGGACCGAAGTCTCTATGCTTAAGTGTCATCCCTAGATCGGTAATGCTGACACACACAGTACTCGAGGAATTATAACAGAGTTCAATCACACACTTATTACATCGAGTCCTCATGAAGAGTATGATTACACAAAATAATATGGCTGAAGGCCATCTGAACTAAATATCTGCGAAAGCTTCCAAGGTAAATGAGTCCATCAACTCCAACAGCATAGCTGAGTGCAGGACAATGACCTATCGCACCTTATTCGTCGTTTGAGTAGTCTGAAACATGAGGCGTTGCAGCCGTTTAGGTCAGCACATTGAATATGTTGGCAGAGTTACACTGTAAAGCAACGAATGCAAGAACTATATCTACATGCAATATTTGGCTGGTGGAGGCTCTAAGTTTATGATTTTGCATAAAGCTAGTTTTTCCCTACAACAAAGGTATAAATTTTATTTACTACTCCCAAGTTGTACCAAATATTTGAGAAGGTTCCTCGAACTCAAATCCCAATTAAACAAGTATCATCATTAAACCCAATTCAATTAATTAAAGAGTGATGACATCAACATTAATATTCAATTCCAGATACTCAAGATGACCACAACCGGGGACACGGCTAACCATGATTAGATTATACACTCTGTAGAGGTGCGCACTTTTCCCCACAAGACTCGACCGCATCCATGATCGGAAGTTCGAGACATAGTCTTTCTAAAGCATTAACTCTCTACTCCGAGCAGACGGTACACCTACTTTCCCCTACATCTGCTAGTCCTCCTCTTCGAGAGCTCATGCAACTTGCTCAACTATGCCAGAGTCCATAATGGCTTGTGGCTGCACGGAAGTTTCTAGGCATGAAATATCATATGATCCCTTTGAGCCTAGGTGGCGAACCGAGAAAAAATCACACGCGTACTCCGATATTTCCCAAACGGACCAACACTGGATTCTCTAGGTGCCCCAACCAATCCACCCAGATTTGTATTAAAGTTGCCACCTTAGTGTTATCCAAAATTAATAACTCTCATAACTTCCATGTGTATCATGATCCAATCCCTGTCTACGACCATGGCTAAGCAAGAATAGAACATAATGTATATTCCTGTGGTATTCAAAAGGTATTCGGTTCCTACCTCAAGTACTACAACCAAACCACATGTTTCCAATCCTACTCATGCAAATATTTGAGGGGCAAAACAAATGCATAGTAAAAACTGTGTATAGAAAAGTATGATCAAAGTATAACTTGCCTTGCTGACGACTTGCAAACTCTAGGGATTCGTAGTAACAAGCTTCGCACTCAGGGTAATCTAGCGTAGAGAAACATTAGCACACATAAGTAATCACTCAAACGAAACAAAGAGAAAATCTGAGAAAAGATCCAAATCAAACTCAAAAGAAGAAAATGACTAAACTAAACAGAAAATAAAACCTAACAACATTATTTTCATGTGGATTAGATCTTAACAGTAGGTACATGTGATTAGCTACGACTTGCAAAAAGAATCAACTTAAACGGAGTTACGAAACTCAAGATACAAACAAAACAAGATCGATTACTAATCTGAACTCAACTCAAATTTTAAATTATCAAAATCTTGTTCAAGTTGGTTTACTGGAAAGAAGAGATCATTACGAATATGTAGTCATTGGTTTCATCTAAGTTGGATAAACGAGCTAAAAGTTACGCTAGTTTTAAGATCAGGGCCTAAATCACGATAAAACTTATTCGCGGATAAGTCCCTGGCCGAAAAATAAACTAAAAAGAAAAATCTACGGAACAAACGGTAGCTAACAGAACTAAATGAACGAATTCGTTCGTTAAAATAAACTAATGGGTGAACGTTCGTAATCTAACGAACTAACTGGAAAAAAACCGATCTAATAACTAAACAGAAAAAAAAACTGGTGAACCGACGGTTTTTACAGGCTAAACGAAAAAGACTGTTGGCGGCGAGGTCTACGGCGAATCCGGCGGGCGGGGCGAGGCTTCGGCGGCGGCGCGGCGCGGGGCGACGGCGGCGGAGACAGCAACAGCAGCTAGCAGCGGCGGCGGCGGCTTCTAGGCGGAGGCGCTCAGGTGGCTGTGTGCGACGGCGCGGGCGGCGGTGCTCGGGGCGGCGCGGTAATGTGGAGGAGCAGAGGGACCGGGGGGGTCCCCTTTTAAAGGCCCGAGGCGGCGGTGGCTTGCGCGAGGGGCGGCGGCGACGCGGAGTCTGGCGCTCGCACGGGCGGCGGAGGCGGTTGGTGGGCTGGGCCTCGGCGTGCACAGTTTTTTTTTAAAACAACTAGTCAAGTTGCGCGGGCAAGCACTTTGATGTGTTAATTTTTCTAGACTAATCATTAACGTGTAGATTTAATTTTTGCTAGTTGAATTGTTTGATTAACAGCATACTATTTCACATAGTATATATAGCCATGTTTATTGGTAGTGGACATTTATGTGTGAAATAACTAACGAACTTTCGTATCATGTTTATTGCGGGCATAAAAAAAATCTGCACCCAAGGAGGTCTCTCTTGTTTCCACCATCATGCCCCCTATAGTCTGGAGATGTGGACGTTGCATCCCATCCGGTTCAATCCCACTAAATGGACAATATGAAGTATGGCTTCCTCTCTCCATATTACATAATTATATAGGGACATCATACTGAAATTCATTCCTTTTTTATATTATAACAACCACAAATAAGCAAATATTATGTTTGGACACTATCTTATTGAATTGGTGCAACATATATTGGGATAATAGGCCTGAAACATTTTTTTTATTTTGCAATAATGATATATTTATCTAACAATAGCCATCTCTTATGACTATGATATGTGTTGGTATAATTACAATTATTTGTCAAGTGGTAAGGTGGCAACATGTGTGTCCATGCTAACTGAAACTATGGTGAATTTTAAAAAATTGTACACTCGAATCGAATGCTAGTTGATGATAGATTTTTGGTAAGTTTAGATATACAATTACAAAGATTCGTTGTTGGATATTGTTTTTCCTCATAGTCAAAAGTGCAACCAAGAGCAATCCAACTAAAAGGTATATCTTCTTGTCGTGCACACTACCTAAGATGGAAAACTGGATCAGATAAGTTTCTACCGAGTAATTTCAAGTGTACCCTGTACCACGGGATTCATTCTTTCACCATGAGATACACTAACACGCAGGGGCGGAGCTACAGGGTGGCCAGGGTGGCCGCGGCCCATCCTGGGATTTTGGGTCAGGTTATATATACCTATGGATTTTTAACTGGGGCAGAAAAAAAACAGCCCAATAACAGTTACCGATCGATCCAGCGAACACCGCCACGCCCTCTTCTCGTCCACATCTCGCAGGACAGCATCCCAGCCGCCGTTCCTCGCCTGACCGGCTTGCCGACCTCGCGGCCTCGCCGGTCGCCGGCCGGAGCCCAGCCCGCCCCTCTCCTTCCAGCCCGGGCTCTGCCCTCGGATCCACCGCTCCAGTCGCTCCCCCACGGCGCCCCTACCCGCACCGCCTAACCCTGCCGCCTCGCCCCTGCCTCCGCCCTCCGGCCTCGCTGCAAAGCTGCTGGCCGCCGCTGCCGCTCAGTAACCAGTCTTCGGCGGCAACAAGTGTGCAACCCGATTTCAGTTACCGAAAACCCCAAATTTTTTACCTAGGGTTTGCTTTTTTGCACTATGAACACGCACATAATTTTGCACATAATTTCTGCCTCAATTACATTTATTGATATAAATTAATTTTATTGCAGAATTGTTGAAGAATGAACATGATGTAGACATTGTTTCGCTTTTCCAGAGAAAAGCTACGAAGTTAGGGAAGAAGAAGAAGGCGGGGAATACGTCAGGTGTGGCCGGAGAGCAAACCGGAGAGTTTGTGTGTATGGCGGTTGTGATTAAAGAGCAAACTCAAGAACCAGCAATGTCTATGTCAAATGTGACCATAGAGCAAACTCAAGAACTTCTCAAGGTATGTAGTATGGTCCATATAGTATGTACTACTACTATGTATGTTTCTTTATGCAAAACTTAGACTTAAGTGAGATTTTTAGTGTGTTTGTAAGACTATATTAATTTATTTCTATGTGATATTGGTAACTAGTTAGAACATTCACATGTCATATTTCTTGTAAAAATTCTTTTGAGGGGTGGACCTCCCTGATGTCAAATGCTAGCTCCGCCACTGCTCACACGTACTCCCTCCGTTCCAAAATAGATGACTCAACTTTATACTAATTTTAGTATAAAGTTGAGTCATCTATTTTGAAACGGAGGGAGTACAATCTAGCTGCCGCACTTCCGGCTACTTGCACAAGCTACCAGCTTGGTGAATGATCCTGCCTTGCCAGTTGTGTACGTGTACATATAGGCGGAGTCAGACAACTTCACTGGTATGTGTCTGTTTATTTGACAAGAAGTACGGGAGCAAATGGATGCATGTTACAACTAAACATGTGCTTTGAAAGTTTAAGTTGATATGACAACATTATGATTTCTCTATGTGAATCAAAGGCAAAGTTGTTTATGTATTCCCGTGGAAAAAATACATATAGATATCAAGTACTTTTTAAGATTTAAATTTGGTATTATACACAATAATTTGCAACAAACACATTAAAATAATGTATTTTTTACCCTTAAAGTGGCTTTGGCCAGAACAGTTGATTTCCATATTCTTAACTTAAATATAAACTGCGAAACACAACAAACTTAGTAAATATTTTAGAAAAATGCTCTCCTAAGTAAAAAAATATAAGAAATTTGATAGAAGTACGAATTATAGTTTTTTATCGCCCCTTATTTTCCTTTTTTCTTATTTAGTAGAAATAGTGGGATTTTTGTTACATAAAGAAACAATTTAAAGACGTTAGTATTTTTGCACAAATGGTTAATTTTTTCGAGCGGTTCCAGTCATCAATGGGATGTCCCAACAAAAATTTGTGTCACGGAAGACACAAGGTATTTATATGGCCCACAAACATATAGCTAGTACATAGGTATAAACCACTATGATGAACCAAAGTATATATATGTTATTTTAAACCTAATAAGAAACACACTCGTTGTGTAAGAACCAAATATTAGTCCTATTAAAAGCTTAGAGCATCAAGATATGCTTTTACTACTTTTATTATTTATGATATTTAATCGTCACTTATCTTTGTCGGCCAGGGCTGGATGCTGTCCTAGGCACACATTCAAAACCGTGTGGTTAAATATATCATAGAGATTACATCTCCAGTGGCTAGAAAACATCAAAGACCTATTCATATATGCACATACATATTTTGGCAACCACTGAATGGGAAACTCAGCTAAACCAAGAAACATATAACATGATTTTCAGTTGTATAAGAAAACAGATACTTAACACTATGTATATATTGTATTTGCTCATAAGAGAAATGGAATGCTCATAAGAGCAAGGCCATTACATGAAGAAAAATGGAATGCTCATAACAGAAAGAAACTATAATTACTGTTTTCAAAGGTAAATATATGATATCAACATTTAGAATGATAGGGAAAAAACAAAATCATATAATGCCTCATTTGCGCAAAAGAAGATGCCACGATCATACAAATATATGCCGCAATTCTCATTCTCTTTTTATAAGTTTATATTTACTAAATCTAAGTGATGAGCTTACTTAAACATGAAGATACTTACTCCCCACTTTGAATTTTTTTTATAGATTTTGTTATTTTCCCTTTTTCTATTTGTTGTAAAAATTTCTTACAATACTGACTTTTTTGGCAAATCAGAACTTTTGTACCTCCATGAGTTTTTATTTGTTATTTACTTTTTTAGCTTTTGGTCATTTTCCATTTATAGTGTATCTCGTGTAGAGTATCCATGTATGCATGTCCTTGCATGGATTGTTAGATGAATGGTTGTGAGACATCAGCTTGTGCCCCTAGTAGATTAAAAAAAATGTGCACGCAGCATAGTAAGATAACACAAATTCATATGTCTATCATGTTCGGATGTGCAAGAGTTTAAGTTGATTATTGCTAGAGATGTAATGGGAGTATGAACACATTGTCTACACCAATAGGTTTGCGGCTTTATACAGTCATCAACTTATCTTGGCCATGAATCATCGCTACTTCGAATCAGAGAATATATGGAAGAGTTATTGTTGAAACATGGTTGGCATGTAGATCATACCAACATAAATCCATGCAAGGATAACTGATCCATTTGTCCATAGATGTAACATATCACGTGTGACCAGGATAAAGCCGAAGAGGGAATATTCCCATCATATTACAATGGTAGGGAACACCTATTTCTCGTTTGGTTGTTCTGCTTCACACTGGTTAAAGAGACGTTGGAGCTCTCGGTAGGGAACATGACCTGAAAAAACCATAGCGAAAGAGCACCCAATCGGACACAACGCATGTACTCCCTCCGTTTCAAAATAGATGACTCAACTTTGTACTAACTTTAGTACAAAATTAGTATAAAGTTGGGTCATCTATTTTGAAACGGAGGGAGTAAGTTTTATTCATGCATCCATATATCAAGGGAAGAATATACGCATGCATAAAGATAGGCGTGAGCCACGACGCCATATGCTGCCTTTTTTTAAAATTACAATAAGGCAATGTATTTACCTTTTTTTCAAGCGTCCATATAGGAGAAGAATGCATGCGTGCATATAATTAAAGCTAGATTTATTCTTTTAGGAAAATCCTATGCTAATGCCTGTGCGCATATAGAAGGGAATCATCCAGTTTTTTTTCATGGAGAACCCTAATGCATGCGTGCATAAAAAGGAATGAGCCCATATCATGGTACTTTTTTTTCGAAGGAAAGTCCTACGCCAGATTTTTCATGCTGGATTTGTTCTTTTAGGAAATTCCAATGATTGTGAATGCGCACATATAGAATGGAATCAGCAGTTTTTTCTTCCAGAGAATGTTAATGCATGCGTGCATAAAAAGGAATGAACCTATATCACGATAGATTCGTTTTTACTGAAGGAAAGTTCTACGCCAGTTTTTTTACCTGTCATACGCTACGCTAGATTTGTTCTGTCTATTTATATTAAGGTATTGTGAACGAAATGTTTTTCCACATAATGGCAATGGTGGGTAATTTTTTTCACTTAAAACACATCTAATGGCTATAAATTTCTAGTCAATTAAATAGACGGTTGGATGTTTCTAATTTTTATGAAAAGTTCTATCCTATTTGTCTCTTTTTTGGGGAATGCATAAAGTTAGTATAAAGTTGAGTCATCTATTTTAAAACGGAGGGAGTAGGTTTTATTCATGCATCCATATATCAAGGGAAGAATTTACGCATGCATATAGATAGGCATGAGCCACGACGCCATATGCTGCCTTTTTTTTCTATTACAATAAGGCAATGTATTTACCTTTTTTTCAAGCGTCCATATAGGGGAAGAATGCATGCGTGCATATAACTAAAGCTAGATTTATTCTATTAGGAAAATCCTATGCTAATGCCTGTGCGCATATAGAAGGGAATCATCCAATTTTTTTCGTGGAGAACCCTAATAAATGCGTGCATAAAAAGGAATGAGCCCATAGCATGGTAGTTTTTTTCGGAAGGAAAGTCCTATGCCAGACCTCCCTACATCTGCGGGCTGGCGGTCCTGCCGGCCAGCCGACACAAAATCCAATTCGAGTTTTCAATACGGAGCCAGAAGTCCTATGCCAGATTTTTCACGCTGAATTTGTTCTTTTAGGAAAGTCCAATGATTGTGCATGCGTACATATAGAAGGGAATCAGCAGTTTTTTTCTTCCAAAGAATGTTAATGCATGTGTGCATAAAAAGGAATGCGCCTATATCAGGATAGATTCGTTTCTATTGAAGGAAAGTTCTACGCCAATTTTGTTTACCTGTCCTATACTACGCTAGATTTGTTCTGTCTATTTATATTAAGGTAATGTGAACGAAACGTTTTTCCACATAATGGCAATGGTGGGTATTTTTTTTCACTTAAAACACATCTAATCTCTACTACCTAAAAGAACTGTAAGGTTTCGTTTCCCCTCTTACGTCGTTATTTTCGTCCGCCCCTCCCCACCCTTCGTAACTCCATGCCCACCGACTTTTTTCCGATTTTTGGCACCTAATAAATCGTTCATGGAAACTGCCCTGATTTGGGCTGCAAATCATGTCCATGAAAATCGTCCGTGGCACCTAATAAATTTGTCCTTCCATTTCTCACCTCCTTCCATTTCAGTTTCTCTACTACCAAAGTTTTCGCTCCTTCCATAATCTCGCATTAATCACACATTCCATACGGAATGACTGAGATTGATTCCATCAATCACGTGGCCTTTCCTGCCTTCCACGTGTGCCTACCTACTTGAGAACCCAAGATAATTTACCATGACAGTCGCCTGGTCAATCTTCATTCTATCACCATCAAACCCACGAGTTTCTTGGCTCTTGTATCTATCGCGCTCGCCACGCCCCTGGTGAATCCCGCACATCTTGCAGCTCTGGCTTAGTTGGCGTCGCCGGGGCGCCGTATGGCCGTTCAAGGAACAAGCTAGGACGGTGTAATTATGCAACGACGAGGAGAGGGCGCGGGGAGGCATGATTGCGAGCTGCAGGATGCGGCAGTGGAACTCGCAGCAATGTACGCATGGAGAGCGGCCATCGTCATCATGTCCTTCATTATCTGCGACTCCTGGCTATCGCATTGTCTCTACATCGTCGATCGATCTCAGTCCTCATTGTTCGTACTACAGTCCCTCACCCGGTTCAGAGGAAGATTAATCATGTGTGTGACCAGATCGCCATTGTCTGTGACTCCTGGACTGGACATATGCTTTTGCTCTTTGTTGATTCCTTGATTGTGCTGGATGTGAATCAGAATGCTTTGCTACTCGTGCATTCCCTTCTCTGAGAGATCTCTTTACTATGTTGATTGTTTTTTGTATAAATCATTTGTTTGTACACTTGTTAAGAGCAATAGAGCCAAAGAGATTGATGCCTTGTTTGTGCAGATTTTCCACTGACTTGAGTCCTAGCAGCAGTCATTTCTTCTTGGTTTTTATATTAACAAATAAGATAATCCTTATTATGAACGGCTAATTGCATCTCTGCTTAGTGCATATAATGCTAGAGCAGCAGAGAGCTTATGCATGATTAGTAGTCAGGTTTGGAAATCATCATGGTGCATTGGTGCACTGCATCAGGAAGGATAACAAAAATAAATTACAAGGGTCGAACAAGTTTATGCGAAAATATACTTTATATTCAAGTGTGTGCGCTTTCCTGAGTATATGTTTTTTCTTCTTCTTCTTTCGAAACAGCTGAATATATGTTTGAAGTCCGCATTGTTGTATCCGGTTGATGAATGATTACCAAAGTAGTTTGCACTGAATGCGATGAGAATGGTTGCATTTGTTTGCACCGAACTATATTCTCCTTCCGTTCCTTCATATTAGGTATATTGCTTTTTGAGAGAAATTCCAATTTGTAAGTGTATATATTTTTTACTCCCTATATGAATTGCCGATTCCAGCCTTAAAGAACATGCCACATCCATTTATTTTTGGAAGCCATGCTGCAATCGTGCAGTGTGTTATTTTTGAATGATAATTAATGTACCCCTATAATTATGTAACTAATCACCAAACTAAACAAGGGTATTTATGTTCCAAATCCTCCTCCATCACTGCCCGTTACTGTGCCCAGAAAATAAACAGAATACCATCATGTTATTGCAAGAAATTGTCCAGGTAATGACTCACTTTTTGATACGGCAGCTACAAATGAACAAGAACAATCACGATAAATTGTGTTCATTCTTGGTTGGATAAAAAATGCACCATTTTTATTTGTTTACCATTTTTCACTATTGTGTTTTGCGCAGGTGGTTAAGGAATATCGAAATGTGATTTGTGACGGGTGAGACTATAAAAATAGAGTAAGGGCATCTCCAACTTCAACATGTACCCCTAAAATGGACACTGGATCTATCCGCGGACCGGTCCTGACAGATGTCCGGACACTAATATGGGAGCCGGTCATCCAAAGCTAGCCGCAACTGTCAGTTCACATTTCAAACAAAATTTAACAAAAAAAAATTGATAAATTATCTAAACTATTAAAATTTTAGATATATTTACATAAAACCGGACGATATTTCGTCCAGTGAACTAAATAAAATCAAAAAATATCTAAACTATCCTATACTTAATGGTGAGCTCGTACGCATCACTGGCCTGGCTGACGGTCGGTGCCATCGTCGTCGGAGTTGGGCTTCTAGCGACGGAAGGGCGCGGGGTCGTGGCAATGTTTCCCAGCGGCCTGCTGGCGGTCGCGGATTACCCTCTCCGCTTGCGCATGGCCGTGACCACCGCGGACTCAGGCGTGGTTGTTGCTATTGTGGTTGGTCCTCTGCGTGGCCAGAGGAAATTACATCTCCTCCTTCTCCGAGGAACCGACCGCCATAGAGGCAGAGGGTCCTAGAGAGCGAGGGCGGCGGAGCTATGATCCGCCCATCAGTGCCAAGACCCAGGACTTGCCAATCGTTGTTGAGTGGAGGAAGAGGGGAGTGGGGGCGGTGCGCGGATATGTGGAGAGTGCAATGTGGACGGTGCCAGATCCGTGCTCAAAGAGTTGCGGCCAGAAAAATAGGTGGTTAGCCCGCTTCAATGCGGCACAGCGGCCGGAGTTGATTTCTCGAGATAAGGCTTACACATTGAAGTGGCGCCAGTCTGGTCGTGTCGGTCAGCGGCGCCCTCCCATCCGGACACATCGCGCATCATCAATGTAGTCCGCTGCGACTCCGGGGCGGCATGAATGCGGCACGGGAAGCGGCACGTCCTTTGGAGAGATATTGCCAGAGAGGGTTTTGAGTTGGATCTGGGTGTCGGATGCTTAGGTGAAGGCGGTCCGGACGCCCGCAAAGCTCCCCGGGTTGGGTTTCGGTTTGCGGGAAGTCAAATGTCCGGACCGGTCCGTGGGCGGATGGGGTACCGCGTTGATGGTAAAATGCGTCCGGACCGCTAGGTCCTGAAAGATGCGGATGGTTTGAGAGTCAGCGTTGGAGATGCCTATTCTTGTTATTTGTTGGCGAAGGATGGTTTTCCCTAGAAATGTAGTTGGCTGTTGTTCAATTGCGTGTCAAGTGTTTTCATTTGATAAATGTCGTCAGAGTTTCCATTTGTTGATGAGGGGTGGTTGATGGACGGGAGGTAGGGAGACAAAGACGTGACCATCAGTTAATCGTAGTGCTATTGGAAACCATGCTCAACATGTATGTGGGGCATTTTTACAGGATGGGTGCACATAATAGCCAAGAGGGAGGGAGTAAATGAAATATATTTGCATATATAGCTATGAGGTAAATATAAACTAAACATATGTACAAAATAACATAACAGATGTACACATATGTCGCATTGACTTCGAATTATTGCACATAACGAAAAAAGTAGAATAACAAATGCACACACTTTGCATCGTTGCCCGTAGCAACGCACGGGCATTTAACTAGTGGCTATAAATTTCTAGTCAATTAAATAGACGGTTGGATTTTTCTAATTTTTGTGAAAATTTCTATCCTATTTGTCACTTTTTTGGGGAATCCATAAAGTTAGTACAAAATTGAGTCATCTATTTTGAAACGGAGGGAGTATGTTTTATTCATGCATCCGTATATCAAGGGAAGAAGTTACGCATGCATATAGATAGGCATGAGCCACGACGTCATATGCTGCCTTTTTTTTTATATTACAATATGGCAATGTATTTACTTTTTTTCAAGCGTCCATATAGGGGAAGAATGCATGCATGCATATAACTAAAGCTAGATTTATTCTTTTAGGAAAATCCTATGCTAATGCCTGTGCGCATATAGAAGCGAATCATCCTGTTTTTTTTTCGTGGAGAACCCTAATGAATGCGTCCATAAAAAGGAATGATCCCATATCATGGTAGTTTTTTTTCAAGGAAAGTCCTATGCTAAATTTTTCACGCTGGAAAGTCCAATGATTGTGCATGCCTACATATATAAGGGAATCAACAGTTTTTTCTTCCACAGAATGTTAATGCATGTGTGCATAAAAAGGAATGAGCCGATATCACGATAGATTCGTTTTTATTGAAGGAAAGTTCTACGCCAGTTTTTTTTACCTGTCCTACGCTACGCCAGATTTGTTCTGTCTATTCATATTAAGGTAATGTGACGAAACGTTTTTCCACATAATGGCAATGGTGGGTAATTTTTTTCACTTAAAACACATCTAATGGCTATAAATTTCTAGTCAATTAAATAGACGGTTGGATTTTTCTAATTTTTGTGAAAATTTCTATTCTATTTGTCACTTTTTTGTTCAACCCATAAAGTTAGTACAAAGTTGAGTCATCTATTTTGAAACGGAGGGAGTAGGTTTTATTCATGCATCCGTATATCAAGAGAAGAAGTTACGCATGCATATAGATAGGCATGAGCCACGACGTCATATGCTGCCCTTTTTTTTATTACAATATGGCAATGTATTTACCTTTTTTTCAAGCGTCCATATAGGGGAAGAATGCATGCGTGCATATAACTAAAGCTAGATTTATTCTTTTAGAAAAATCCTATGCTAATGCCTGTGCGCATATAGAAGCGAATCATCCTGTTTTTTTTCGTGGAGAACCCTAATGAATGCGTCCATAAAAAGGAATGATCCCATATCATGGTAGTTTTTTTTCGAAGGAAAGTCCTATGCTAAATTTTTCACGGTGGAAAGTCCAATGATTGTGCATGCGTACATATATAAAGGAATCAACAGTTTTTTCTTCCACGGAATGTTAATGCATGTGTGCATAAAAAGGAATGAGCCGATATCACGATCGATTCGTTTTTATTGAAGGAAAGTTCTACGCCAGTTTTTTTTACCTGTCCTACGCTACGCTAGATTTGTTCTCTCTATTCATATTAAGGTAATGTGAACGAAACGTTTTTCCACATAATGGCAATGGTGGGTAATTTTTTTCACTTAAAACACATCTAATGGCTATAGATTTCAAGTCAATTAAATAGATGGTTGGATGTTTCTAATTTTTGAGAAAATTTCTATCCTATTTGTCTCTTTTTTGGGGAATCCATAAAGTTAATATAAAGTTGAGTCATCTATTTTGAAACGGAGCGAGTAGGTTTTATTCATGCATCCATATATCAAGGGAAGAATTTACGCATGCATATAGATAGGTATGAGCCACGGCGCCATATGCTGACTTTTTTTCTACTACAATAAGGCAATGTATTTACCTTTTTTTCAAGCGTCCATATAGGGGAAGAATGCATGTGTGCATATAACTAAAGCTAGATTTATTCTTCTAGAAAAATCCTATGCTAATGCCTGTGCGCATATAGAAGGGAATCATCCAATTTTTTTCGTGGAGAACCCTAATGAATGCGTGCATAAAAAGGAATGAGCCTATATCATGGTAGTTTTTTTTCGAAGGGAAGTCCTATGCCAGACCTCCCTACATCTGCGGGCTGGCGGTCCTGCCGGCCAGCCGACACAAAATCCAATTCGAGTTTTCAATACGGAGCCAGAAGTCCTATGCCAGATTTTTCACGCTGGATTTGTTCTTTTAGGAAACTCCAATGATTGTGCATGCGTACATATAGAAGGGAATCAGCAGTTTTTTTTTCTTCCAGAGAATGTTAATGCATGTGTGCATAAAAAGGAATGCGCCTATATCAGGATAGATTCGTATCTACTGAACGAAAGTTCTATGCCAATTTTTTTTACCTGTCCTATACTCCCTCCGTTCCGAATTACTTGTCGCACGTATAGATGTATCTAGATGTATTTTAGTTCTAGATACATTCATTTCAGCGACAAGTAATTTGAAACGGAGGGAGTACTACGCTAGATTTGTTCTGTCTATTTATATTAAGGTAATGTGAACGAAATGTTTTTTCACATAATGGCAATGGTGGGTAATTTTTTTCACTTAAAACACATCTAATGGCTATAAATTTCTAGTCAATTAAATAGATGGTTGGATTTTTCTAATTTTTGTGAAAATTTCTATCCTATTTGTCACTTTTTTAGCGAACCCATAAAGTTAGTACAAAGTTGAGTACTCTATTTTGAAACGGAGGGAGTAGGTTTTATTCATGCATCCGTATATCAAGAGAAGAAGTTACGCATGCATATAGATAGGCATGAGCCACGATATGCTGCATTTTTTTTATATTACAATATGGCAATGTATTTACCTTTTTTTCAAGCGTCCATATAGGGGAAGAATGCATGCGTGCATATAACTAAAGCTAGATTTATTCTTTTAGGAAAATCCTATGCTAATGCCTGTGCGCATATAGAAGCGAATCATCCTGTTTTTTTTCGTGGAGAACCCTAATGAATGCGTCCATAAAAAGGAATGATCCCATATCATGGTAGTTTTTTTTCGAAGGAAAGTCCTATCTTAGATTTTTCACGCTGGATTTGTTATTTTAGGAAAGTCCAATGATTGTGCATGCGTACATATATAAGGGAATCAACAGTTTTTTTCTTCCACAGAATGTTAATGCATGTGTGCATAAAAAGGAATGAGCCGATATCACGATAGATTCGTTTTTATTGAAGGAAAGTTCTACGCAAGTTTTTTACCTGTCCTACGCTACGCTAGATTTGTTCTGTCTATTTATATTAAGGTAAAGTGAACGAAATGTTTTTCCACATAATGGCAATGGTGGGTAAATTTTTTCACTTAAAACACATCTAGTGGCTATAAATTTCTAGTCAATTAAATAGATGGTTGGATGTTTCTAATTTTTGTGAAAATTTCTATCCTATTTGTCTCTTTTTTGGGGAACCCATAAAGTTAGTACAAAGCTGAGTCATCTATTTTGAAACGGAGAGAGTGAGTTTTATTCATGCATCCATATATCAAGGGAAGAATTTACGCATGCATATGGATAGGCACGAGCCACGACGCCATATGCTGCCTTTTTTTCTATTACAATAAGCCAATGTATTTACCTTTTTTCAAGCGTCCATATAGGGGAAGAATGCATGCGTGCATATAACTAAAGTTAGATTTATTCTTTTAGGAAAATCCTATGCTAATGCCTGTGCGCATATAGAAGGGAATCATCCAGTATTTTTCATGGAGAACCCTAATGCATGCGTGCATAAAAAGGAATGAGCCCATATCATGATAAGTTTTCTTTCGAAGGAAAGTCCTATGCCAGATTTTTCACGCTGGATTTGTTCTTTTAGGGAAGTCCAATGATTGTGCATGCGTACATATAGAAGGAAATCAATAGTTTTTTTTCTTCCAGAGAATGTTAATGCATGCCTGCATAAAAAGGAATGAGCCTATATCATGATAGATTCGTTTTTACTGAAGGAAAGTTCTACGCCAGTTTTTTTACCTGTCCTACGCTACGCTAGATTTTTTTCTGTCTATTTATATTAAGGTAATGTGAACGAAACGTTTTTCCACATAATGGCAATGGTGGGTAATTATTTTTCACTTAAAAGACATCTAATGGCTATAAATTTCTAGTGAATTAAATAGATGGTTGGATGTTCCTAATTTTTGTGGAAATTTCTATCCTATTTGTCTCTTTTTGGGGACCCATCAAGCACTCTTTATATATAATAGATTCCACAAAAAAACTTAATAAAAATATATAAAATTTCTAAAAATTCCAGAAACAATTTTCACGGTCCCTACCTAATATTTGTGACATTATGAACATTTTTTTGGGCTAAATGAAATTTTCAAAAAATGCATGTTTTTCTCTAATTCACATAAAATAGCAATTAAAATTCAAATAAAATAATAATTTAATTTCAACATTTCTTTTCCAATATTTCTGTTCTGTTTTGAAGAAGTCATATTATCTTCTCTCGTTTAGTTTATTGTATTGAAATAATTGAAAAGAAATTATTAAAATCAAATTGATCCTCTTTTCAAATTTGAAACAAATTCAAAATATGAAAATTTCGTGAAACCTCCAATCCTCTCCTTGGGTCATTGAGTTGCTTAAGATTTCTCGGATCACAAGAAAATGCAAATAAACTATGATATGCATATGATGATATATGTATAAGATCCAAATTGAAAATTGGGATGTTACAAACACCCTTTTGATATATATATATATATATATATATATATATATATATATATATATATATATATATATGTATGCATGTATGTATATATATTTGTGTGTGTGTGTGTCTATATATATATATTTGTTCCACATGCAAGTGTTTTCGTGTTCTGACCCTTTCCCGCGTTATTCTTTTTGAAAAAATTTATAAACAGCAGACGAGTTGGATGCAACAATCGTCTGTGATTGGGGATGCAACACACACGGTTCACTTAGACTACCCGTGTGCCACGTTCGTGTCCCTATCACTCACATCAGCACAGTAGATTGGGCTCCACGAGGCTTGCCTTCCTCTCTAAAAAATATCTACTACCTCGCAATCTCGAAAATATCTACTGCCTGAAAGGTTTTTATGTTTGATAGCACACAATTAGTATGTGTGGACCGCATGCGATGTGTGTTACTCCCGCTCTGCTTCAATCCCTTGATTCAAATTTTCAGTAGCCCCGGCATTTTACTCCCGCCTCTACATCCGTCACAATCTCAAAAGTATTTCCTCACCCTTGATCGAAATTTTTAGTAGCCCCGCCCTGGTACTCCCGCCTCTGCATCCCTCGCAATCTCAATAATATCTGCTCTTCCTTGATCTGAATTTTCAGTAGCCCCAACATTTTACTCCCACCACTGCATCCCTCGCAATATCAAAAATACCTGCTCGCCCTTAATCCAAATTTTCAATAGCCCGACCATTTACTCCCGCCTACTAAGATTTTCAGTTGTCGCGGTATTTCCTCAAACACTACCTTGCCACCCTCCACACACACCACACACACCCCAAAACCTCCGCTCACATAGACACAAACCACCCCTCCCTTGCTCGAAACCATTGGTAGGTCGCCGCCATCGCCGCCGCCGCCTCCATCCTCAACTTGTGCCTATGTGCCGGGGTGCTCGAGGAGCCAATGGCACAAAAGAGGTTTATCGCTACCTCTTTGCCCGACGCTGGCGAGGAGGACGCAGAGGTGTCCCCGTCGTCCTCCGCGGGCTCTTTATCGATCCATCATCGCCGGTCGTCCGATCCGCCACGCCCCTACACCGGTTAGCGGACTTCTCCGTCCTCCCTTGGGCCCGGCCGCCGACAAGGTCCTACCTCGGGGTCCGGCAGTGGCGGTGGGGGACAGGGTCGTCGAGATTATGGATAGGGAGACCCACACCCGTCGGTGGCTCGGTAGCTTCCACACGGCCGAGCTCGCAACCATGGAGTACGACCGCTGGCAGGTCTGCTACCACGGCGCGGCAGCTAGAATCAGTTTCCCATGGAGCGGGAGGACCGCGAGGTGTGGGAGCGCCTCAAGGCCGAGGCCGCCGATGAGGCCTACATGCAAGAGCTTTGCCGGTAGCACCCAGAGCTTGAATAGGCGAAGCGAATGATCTTTGTCGGCGCACAGGGCGGCGAGGTTATCGTGCTCTCCTCCAATGACGAGGTCGAAGGATGCATGGATCGCGCCATGGAAGTCCTCGAGGTGAGTGGCAAGGAAGAGGAGATCGACATCGACGAGTGGAGGAGTGTCTTCCCCAACGACCCCGACGACGGCACCGGCCCGAACCCGACTCGCGGCACACCGTACCTGACGAGGAAGGATTGGCTCGACCTGCACTTCAACTAAAATTAGTTTAGTTTAGTTAAAATTTATGTTTTATGTTCGGTTATGTAAAACTATGTATGTTTATGTTTGGATGCATGCTACTTCCGTTGAACCTTCTTTGAACTTGATCAAATTGAAGTTTACAACGTTAAGTTTAGAGGATCGACTAGAAATGGCAAAAAATTGCTGGAGTATATATATATGTACTCCACTAAGGGTTTTAGTCCGTTAACTTCTAGGAGATTGGCTAGAGATGGCCTTATGCCTTGTTTGTTTTAGTTCTTCACAATGTGATGCTCTATATGTGCAACTATTTGCCATGCAGTTCAATTTCATCAATAACAGTTTCAACAATACGATTATGAATTACGATATTTGGTTGTTGTTAAGGATGTTGCCGTTAACATGCCTTTTCTTTTTTAACAATAACTAGTGTACGTTAGACTTGCATAATACCAGTCTGAATGACTATATTTGCTTGTTTTTAAATGTTATGCCTGTTGTAGTTAACACACATTTCCACTTCTTGTTTTGCTTAACTAGCGTGCTTAAACCTGCACACTGAAGCTATCATTTGTAGATTATGTTGTCTACCATGGATATATTTGGTTGATGTTTAGCATGTTGTGCTTAACATGCCTTTATATGTACTCATACATGACAATATTGAGAACAACTGTTGTTTTCCATCGAGGTTAGTTTTATCGCATTGCTTATATATACTCACTGTTCAGGATATCGGTAGCTGGTACCATATAGCCTGGGGGCTGATAAGGGACTAATCGTCCAATCGGATATTTCACTGAATATATCTGTAACCCATTTATCGGTAGGTTAACTAGGGCCATATTTAATATATCTGAGGCTACATAGCAACATCCATTGTACTGAATGACTAAATATGCAATCCCAGACTACATAGCAACAAGGAAGAGTGTTACCTTAATGTTCTGATGTGTCTAGATATACATGTAATAAGAT
Source organism: Triticum timopheevii (assembly GCA_963921465.1). Lineage (NCBI taxonomy): Eukaryota > Viridiplantae > Streptophyta > Magnoliopsida > Poales > Poaceae > Triticum > Triticum timopheevii. Next base: position 329,790,167 of record OY997272.1, read on the forward strand.
CTTACATAAAGGGATGGAGGGAGTGTTGTACTACATCATTTTTAAATTGTTGTTTAGCTTCTAATATTAACTTGGTGCTTTTACATACATATGTCATTGCCAAAAATCCACACTTCGACCCTTTCTGCATATGGGGAAATGAGATATTCATGAACCAGCATCAAGTGAGGAAACTCATAAAGATTGTTATTAAAATGGGTCAAAAGATGTCAATCGAACTATTTGTTTACACTTTATGCAAGACAATAGTGAACTTCAGGATGGTAAGTAAGAACTATGTAGCCTTCTTTTTACTGCCCGTAATGAGTTGTGTTAGATGGCAATGTGATCCTGAAGCAGTTTACTCAAGATTACCTCTCAAACTACATTATTGGTGGCTGACTATCACAAGGGGTTGCACTAAAGTCACGCATGCCTTCTGCATCAAGGAGAGAACAATAGGGCTATTCCGCTTCACCTTGTTCAGCAACCAGAATGTCTTTCGCCTCTTTCTTTACAATCATTAATAGTACAAGTATACAACCTTGGTTCTTCATTATCTATTTGGTGCTTATGTAATTCTTGAACATATGTACCTATGAATCGAATAATGCATTGGTTGTTTGAACATGATGGATATGAATAAAGATATAGCCTAGTTTCAAATTCAAGTTAGGTACAATTTTAAATAGCAGCAATTAAATTAGGGTGAAATTAAGCTCTGCACTTCATTACAACGCACACGGTCTATAAAGCACAGTGATGCGTCTCAAACGTATCTATAATTTTTGATTGTTCCATGCTATTATATTATCATTCTTGGATATTTTACCATCATTTTATAGCAACTTTATATCATTTGTTGGGACTAACCTATTGACATAGTGCCCAGTGTCAGTTGCTGTTTTTTGCTTGTCTTTTACGTCGCAGAATATCAGTATCAAACGGAGTCCAAACGCAAAATATCATTTTTCGGAGATTTTTTTGGACCAGAAGACACCTTGGGGGGCCAATAAAAGCACCTGCAAGGAGTCCCGTGGGGACCACAATGCACCAGGGCATGCAAGGAGGCGCAGGCACGCCCTAGTGGGTTGTGGGGCCCACGAGGGTCTCCTGCATTGCCTCTTCACCCTATAAATTCCCAAATATTCTAGAAACCCTAGGGGAGTCGACGAAAAACGATTTCAGGCGCAGCAAGTTCCAGAACCACGGGATCCAATCTAACACCATCACGGAGGGGTTCATCATCCTCATTGGCGCCTCTCCGATGATGCGTGAGTAGTCCACCATAGACCTACGGGTCCATATGCAGTAGCTATATGGCTTCCTCTCTCTCTCTTTTGATTCTCAATGCAGTGGTCTCTTGGAGATCTGTTTGATGTAATGACTTTTTGCGGTGTGTTTGTTGGGATCGAATGAAGTTTGAGTTTATGATCAGATATTTTATCCATGAATATTATTTGAGTCTTCTTGGATCTCTTATATGCATGATTATTTATTGTCTCGTATTTATTCTTGGAATCTTTGGTTTAGTTAGGCCAACTAGATCAATTTTTATTGCCATCAGAAGAGGTGCTTTGTGATGGGTTCGATCTTGCGGTGTTCTTTCCCAGTGACAAAAGGGGCAGCAAGACACGCATGTATCGTTGCTATTAACGATAACAAGATGGGGGCTATTCCTACATGAATGTCATCGTTCTTATTGCATTACAACATTTCTCCATGAACTTAATACACTACATGCATGTTGGATAGCGATCGATGTCTGGAGTAATAGTAGTAGATGCAGAATCATTTTGGTCGACTAATCTTGGACGTGATGCTTATATATTGATCATTGCCTTGGATATCGTCATAATTATTTGATCTTCTATCAATTGCCCAACAATAATTTGTTTACCCACCGCGTGCTATTTCTCGAGAGAAGCCACTAGTGAAATCTATGGCCCCCGGGTCTTTTCTTTATCATATTTGCTTTCCGATCTATTATTTGCCACTTCTATTTTCAAATCTATTATCACAAAGACCCAAAAAATACCTTGATGCGCTTTTTTATTACTTATTTTATTTCTCGTTTTATCGAGAGCTATTTATCCAATCTACCACAAATTTATCTATCTTTTTACCGTGGAGGGATTGACAACCCCTCTTATGCGTCGGGTTGCAAGTATTTGTTCTTTGTGTGCAGGTACTTTTTACATAGTGTTGCTTGGTTCTCCTACTGGATTGATACCTTGGTTTCACAACTGAGGGAAATACCTACCACATCTGTACTGCATCATCCCTTCCTCTTTAGGGAAATACCAACGCAGTTTATGTGACATCAAAAGGAATTTCTGGTGCCGTTGTCGGGGAGACATCATCAACATCTATCAGTTTCCTAATCACAAATCTCATCTCCTTGCTATTTACATTATTTTCCATTTGCCTCTTGTGTTCATCTCCCTCACTTCACAAAAATTTACCATTTTATTTGCCTTCTTTTCCGTTTGCCTTTTTGTTCGTTTGCTATCTTTGCTTGTGTGCCATGTGTCTTCTATTTGCTTGTATCTTCACTTGCTAAAAATCTATTGATATGGATCCTCATCCACTTGCTAATATTTTTAAAAGAAACAATGATGAACCAATTGCTAGTGAATTGAGTTCACTAGATTATTTTTATGAAGTTTTTGCTTGACATTCGTAATAACCGTACCAAGATGAAAGGACAGAAGTATTGAGGAAAAGTTATGCCACTACCGGAAGAGCCCAGAGAAGGAAATTCTTTAGAGGATCTGAGAAGATCGACACTGCCAATAATAAGGATGGAGTATATGAGTTTTGATGGAACCGTAACAATGCTTCCAAGGGTGGTAGCACCCGAGACCCCGGAGACGATCGATAGATTTTGAAGACCTCCAAACCCTAACCTGTTTCTTTCTAGCCTCTCCGAATCTCGAGGACGAGATTCATTTTAAGGGTGGTAGGTTTGTAACATCCCAAAATTTTAAATTTTGGAATGTTATATTAAATAGATAGATTATTTGTTTGCTTGATTGTTGTGTGATTGATTGAGTGAAATTTGAAACTTTTGAAAGTTAAATGAGAGGGAATAAAAGGACTTTCCCAAACTTTCATCTTGCTTTTTTTATCTCCGTAAGTTCAATATCTTTTAAAATACAAAACCCTGGAGAGAAGATGACATGACTTCTTCCATTTATTTAAAAGAAAGGGTATAGAAAATATTTGAATTTCATTTGGAAATATTTCGATTCATAAACTTCACGCAACTCAATGATTTTCACGAGCGAAGATAAAATGACTTTTTCAAAACATATGAAATATGAGTTGGGAGTTTCAAAGAATTAAATTCAAAGTTCTTTTGAATTTATTTTCAATTTGGTGTTATTTGAGTTTTATTCAAATTATTTTTCTCAAAAAATAAAATATATGGAAAATAGGGTAACATGATTCCCTACATCAGAAAATTGGAGAGAAGTAAATTTGAATTAATTTTGGTATTTTTAAAATGATTTTTGTTGGATTTTATTAGACGAGTAGCACTCTTTGAATTATCTGAATTTATCTGTATTTTATTCAAAGCTAGAAAAATCTTCATCTTGTAGGAAATCTTTTTCTGCAAATTTTGATATATTATATGCCTATAGTATTTTTTTATTTATTCTGGTTTTCTTTTATTTTCTGAAAAATTGTTGTTTTTAAAAAAAAAACTCTTCCGACCGAACTGGGCCTGCCCAGCCAACCGGCCAGGCCGCGGCCCAGCGACCCACCTCCCGGTCGTCCCCGACCCTCGGTCAGAGACCGACTCCCGCATGCGAGCGCCGCCGCCGTGCTCCCCCCGGCCTCCTCCTGCCCCCTTCCCCACGCCGCCTCCTCGCCCGTCCCTATAAAAGGCCAGCCCCGACGCCGCGGCCCCTCTTTTCCTCCTCGCCTCGCCTCCTCTCACCTCGCGCCGCCGCCGCCGGCGAGATCCGCCGCCGCCGCCCCGCTCCACTCTGTCGCCCTCGCCCGCTGCCGTCACCACCGCCGCCACCGCCGCATCACGCCGCGCCTCCCCGTGCCTCCGCCCGATGCCGCCGGCCACCGGAGCCGCCGCCCCGGCCAAGACCGAAGCCGCCGCCCCGCCGGAGTTCGCCGCCACCTCGACCCTCCGGACGCCCGACCCGATCCGCCCCTGAAAACCGTTGGTTTTCGTCGAAAACCCGAACTGGTATAACCCCCGACCCAGATCGGTTTTCTTCTTGAAAACCGTTTCGTTTTTATTTAGCGAATGTTTTCTGTTTAGGTAGATCTAGCGAACGTTTTCGTTCGTTAGCATTCTGTAGCGAGCGTTCGCTCGATAGGTTTTTCTTTTTCTTTTAATTTTCGGCCAGGGACCCGTATGTAATTAGATTCTTTACAGATTAGTCCCTGTACTTCAATCGATCACAACTTTTTACTCGTTCATCCAAATTAGATGAAACCAATGCCCACTTCTTTGTTATGATCCCCTCTATCCAGTAAAACAACTTAAACATGTTTTTGAATGTTTTAAAATTTGAATTCAAACAGTTTAGTATTTGAACTTCATTTGATCATAACTTGAGTTTCGTAACTCCGATTTAGTTGATTCTTTTTGCAAATCGGAGCTCTTGACCTAAACTTTCTGATAAGGCCAAATTCACATAGTTTTGGTACTGTTAGAAATTGTTTTATGCTGCAAGAGTTATTCGCTTGGTTTTGATGTTTTCCGAATCGTACTCCTCATTCTTTCCAATCTTTTGAGTGATTGCTTATGTGTGGTTACCATTGCTTGATCGCGATAGATTGAATGGAGTGTGACGAGTAGAACTATCAAGAGTTTTGAGTGCGAATCATCTTCATCAACATTGCAGGCAAGTTCACACTTTGATCATACATTTTCTCATACCCAGTTTTATGCATTAGTTCAATCCTCCAAACAATTGCATGATTAGGATCTGAATTAAATTGTGGGTTTTGGGAAAGTAGTTGAGGTAGTACCTATTACCTGTTTTATTATCAAACCCTTGGGAGTTATTTCTACGTTTGCTTATTATGCCATGCTATGCTAGTAGACGTGGATTGGGTGAGTGAATTTCCATGACAGATGTGAGATTGTTAATTAATGGTTTATTTAAGGTGGCAACTTAAACACACATCTGGGTGGATTGAGGCACCTGGTTACGCCAAGACTTGCCTGTCTAGGCACCTGGGTTTCCAGGACGTGCCTGTTTTTCTTCGGCCGCCACCCAGGCTCAAAGGGATAATGAGATTATTCAAACTAGAAACTTACGTGTGTAGCCACATGCTATTATGGGCTCTAGCATAGTTGACTAAGTTGTGCGAACTCTTACGGGGTGGACTAGCAGATGTAGGGGATGTAGGTTGGTACGGTCTACCCCACATGTAAGGTGCTAGCGCTTCTGAAAGACTATGTCTCGGTCATCCGTTTCTCAAACACCATGTCGTGCGAGAATCCAAACGGAGGCGATCGAGTCATGTGGGAAAAGTTCGCAAACCTCTGCAGAGTGTACAAACTAATCATGATTAGCCGTGTCCCCGGTTATGGACATCTTGAGTATCTAGTACTTGATTTTCCTGTGAATCTTATCATGTTACTTTAATTAATATTGTTGGGTTTTTAATGAGTACTTTTAATTGGGATTGAGAATGCTGTCAACCATTCTCAATGTTTAACAACCACCATGATAGTTAAATAAATTTATTCCTTTGAAGTAGGGAAAAATTGGCTTTTCGCAAAAACATTATAACCATAGAGCCTTTCCACCAGCCAAATATGCATGTAGTGATAGCCTTTTTCATCATTGCTCTATGGTGTGAATTTGCCAGTACATTCAATGTACTGACCCTTTGTGGCTGCAACGTCTCATGTTGCGGGAATCTTACGACGAGTAAGTGTTACGTTAGGGTTACGATTTCTACACTCAACTTTGCCATTGGTGTTGATGGGAATCCACAACCTTGTTGCTTCCACTATTTTGGATTGAGGTAATAGTATTTACGTTACTTTATACATGTGATTTACCTCTTTTATAAATCCTCGAGTACTGTGTGTGTGAGCATACCGATCTAGGGATGACACTTAAGCACAGAGAATTGACCGTATGAGGTCGGGTTGTTACAAGATGGTATCAGAGCACATGTTGACTGTAGGACGTGACCCTAGAAACTGGCAAGCCCATAGGAAAGATTTTTCTCTACAATTTTCTTTTCAAAAGAATCTTTTACCTCTCTTCTCTTCTGAGCTTATTCAAAAATTCCTTTTAGTGAGACCATACCCTTTCCCCCTTTTGACCACTCGAAGATTCGACTGATGAGACCACTCCAAGAAGGACCAGATATCGGACAACTAAGACTACTTTGGAATAAAGAGGATTTTTACTGTGCGTTGCAATGATGGAAACTACGACGGATAAAGACTTCGAAGACTAGGATAATATGAAGAATTTCCAGATTTGGTATGACCAAGGAAGGCTACACTTTTGAAACTTGGCAGTCTATGGAAGTTGTCAATACCCGAGATCAAGGTGTATCGGAGAAAGACCTGAACATGGAGCATTAGAACTCAAAGTTTTGTCAAGAAAACCCTAAGACAGGAGATATAAATTATGAAAGATAGCTCATGGCAATGACAAGGGCAGAAACACGGTTATCAGTGATGTCATCGCCCGCTGATGCTATTGTCACCGTGCTGAGTTAAGCATGCATTTTTTTTGGATGGATTGGATGACAAAAGGGCTGATGGAGCCGCTACCAGCAAGGATGCAGTTTTAACCTTAGCAGGTGTATCACCAGGATCTGGAGCATTACATGAAGAAGTTTAAGATGGACTTTAGGAAGTTATATTTGACAAGGAGGCAATCTGTGAAGAATTCAGGAACCAGAAGCTGAAGTAGCCAAACTGGAGGAACAAAACCTCGAGATACTGGAGATTTGTGAGGAACTGAAGGACATTAGGACCATGGTTCATGCCAAGGATGTTGAAACCCAGAAGTTTGGGATGCAACCCCAGAAATATTAAAGGATGTCATGAGAGACTTCGCGTCAACAGAGATGTTTTGGCAAAAGAACTTGAGAAGGACAAGCATGATCAGAAGGAGCCATCGGAGACATGACCAAGACTTGAAGAGTTTGATGACGTTGAAGATTTCTAGACCATTAGAAGACCCAACCCCTGTTACATACTTACGTTAGATGCGACGATTGTGAGCTGTCTTTTGTTTGTTGTTTTTCTGACAGCCACAATAAAATCTGTATTTTCAAAACCATTGTTTGTATTGTGTGTATCCCTCTCGATCTCTCTTATCCCACCCCAAACCCATGGACTCAATAGAGGATGAATGGAGATGAACTTATATTTTCTGGACCGATGAGTCAATTGGAGATGAGCCGATGGATTCAGAACATGGAGGATCAAATGGAGAATGACTCTGTAGCCAGAAAGGATATGACCCAGCATGCTCTGGAGTGTTTTGAAAGAGGTGCTGCTACTTGGTGGAGGATGTAGCAAACCATCAATGGATGGCAAAGAGTAACCACTTGGAAGGAATTTAAGTTGACTTTGCTAAAGTCTTAGTTTGTGTCTCAGAAATTGAAGCCTTATGGAATGGATATGAAGAAACCTTGTGCATACAAGCTTTGTGGAGAAATAGGACACAACCATAAAGAAAACAAGGATGAATACCCTCATATGCGGAGGATTACCAAAGGAGTTAGTCGAGCATTTTTAGGGAACTTCGGTTGGATATTGTTCCCAAAGGTTTTGATGCAGCAATGGAAGTTCAGTCTACATTGTTGGGACAGATTCGTGAAGCTCAGAAGTATGACAAAGATACCGCTGAGATAAAAGAGAGGATGAGCAAAGGAAGGGCCAAATGTTTTCATAAGGATGAGCATGACACCTTATGTTTCAAGGACCGTGTATATGTGCCCAATAATGCAGAGATCAGGAAGTTAATACTTCAGGAGGCTCGTGACTCACCATACTCGATTCGTCCTGGAAACACCAAGATGTATTTGGATTTGAAGGAGCGTTTCTGGTGGACTGGTACGAAGAAGTATATTGCGGAGTATGTAGTCGTAGGTGATGTATGCCAGAGAGTAAAGGCAGAGCATCAGAAGCTAGCAGGATTACTACAACCTATGCCGATACCCGAATGGAAGTGGGTATAAGCTTGGCATGGATTGCATTACCAGATTTCCCAAAACCCGATCGGGATATGATTCTATCTGGTTAGTAGTCGATTCGCTTGATCAAAGTGGCCCACTTTATCCCAGTGAAAACCACCTATACAAGCGCGAAGTTGGCCAAGATATATTTGACCAGGATGTATGTCTGCATGACCATCAATAGAGGAACACAGTTTACCTCAAAGTTTTGGAATCAGCTGCACAAGACTTTGGGTACTATGCTAGAGTTCAGTACAGCCTTTCATCCGCAGACATATGGATAAATCGAGAGAGTCAATCAGATTCTGGAGGACATGTTGAGAGCATGTGCACTAGATTATGGATCCAATAGGGATGATAATCTACCTTCTGCTAAGTTCTCATACAACAACAGTTACCAAGCCAGTTTGAAGATGGCCCCTTTTTGAAGCTTTTTATGGGAGAAGGAGCCAGACACCATTGATGTGGGATGAAGTTGGAGACCGTTAGTTATTTGGATCAAATGTGATCAAGGTTTCAAAAGAGAATGTTAAGTGGATTCGAGATAGACTGAAGGTAGCTCAGTCCAGGCAGAAGGGTTATGCAGACTCAAAAACGCAAGGAGGTAGTCTATGAAATTGGAGATAGAGCATGTCTTCGTGTGTCCCCTCTGCAAGGAGTTAAACGATCTGGAGTTAAGGGAACGTTAGCCCCGAGATTTGTAGGACCATACCGAGTTTTGGAGCGTATGGGAGAAGTGGCCAACAAGTTGGAGTCACTCGAAGGACTGTCAGAAGTTCATGATGTGTTTCACGTTTTCCAGTTGAAGAAGTGCCATGCAGAGATGGCCAATATTCCCCTGTAAGGACGCTTGACCCTGGAAAGGATAATGATGTTCCACGAAGTGGAGTATGGACTTCATAAGTATAAGTTTTTATCTCGGTATGTGGGACATCCCACGAGGATGAAGAGATGTATTACTATTGGATATAATGGAGGTATGATGTTGGAAATATGGATCAATGGAAATTTCATGATGAGTCTGAGTAATCATGTCCTAGTTTGGTGCCAATAGAAGGAACAAGGACATTACAATTGGATGGATTTTGAGTATGCTAGGAAGATGGAAGTTGAATGTTGGAATAATGATCAGTTGCTCGATGATAAGTTCAAGGACTATAAGTGATGAGATGGGCCATATCCCACAGGCCCAGGACCAGCCAAGAAGCAAGCACACTCTTGCTGAAGGAGAAACCCTTGGAAGAGGATATACCTTTATCCACCGATGATTTTATAGGAGCAACGCAAAACCTGAGAGTTGTGAAGGAACGACAGATGTTTGTTTGGCTTGCAGAATCAATGGATTTATCCGAACTTAGTTCGTCGACAAGAGAAATTCTGCAATGCTTCTGAGGATGACCGAGTGTTAGAATGCGAGATTTGCTAAACCATATACACGGTAATGATCTGGGTGCGGGATGGATTGATCACCATACCGACTTACTCTTATTATTTGCCTTGCTATATGGGATGGTAAATCTGAGTGACTTACCTATAGTAGAGAGACGACGATATTAAACCTTGTTTGAACATTAGGATGGTATAAGTATTTACCCTTGTACAAGGCCATTGTTGCCAAATGTAGGTCATACGGTGAGGTTCAACCCAGACCCGTTTTTGCAGGAGACACCATAAATTGTTGACCACCAGGAGATATCGATAGTTGTTTAGTATTGGCGCCAGACCCGTCAGCTAAGAAGACCAGTCTCGGCATAACTGTACCAAGATGAAAGGACAGAAGTATTGAGGAAAAGTTATGCCACTACCGGAAGAGCCCAGAGAAGGAAATTTTTTAGAGGATCTGAGAAGATCGACACTACCAATAATAAGGATGGAGTATATGAGTTTTGATGGAACCGTAACAATGCTTCCAAGGGTGGTAGCACCCGAGACCCCGGAGACGATCGATAGATTTTGAAGACCCCCAAACCCTAACCTATTTCTTTCTAGCCTCTCTGAATCTCGAGGACAAGATTCATTTTAAGGGTGGTAGGTTTGTAACATCCCAAAATTCTAAATTTTGGAATGTTATATTAAAGAGATAGATTGTTTGTTTGCTTGATTGTTGTGTGATTGATTGAATTTCTTGATTGTTATGTGATTGATTGAGTGAAATTCGAAACTTTTGAAAGTTAAATGAGAGGGAATAAAAGGACTTTCCCAAACTTTCATCTTGCTTTTTTTATCTCCGTAAGTTCAAATTCTTTTCAAATACAAAACCCTGGAGAGAAGATGACATGACCTCTTAAATTTATTTAAAAGAAAGGGTATTGAAAATATTTGAATTTCATTTGGAAATATTTCGATTCATAAACTTCACGCAACTCAATGATTTTCACGAGCAAAGATAAAATGACTTCTTCAAAACATGTGAAATATGAGTTGGGAGTTTCAAAGAATTAAATTCAAAGTTCTTTTGAATTTATTTTCAATTTGGTGTTATTTGAGTTTTATTAAAATTATTTTTCTCCAAAAATAAAATATATGGAAAATAGGGTAACATGATTCCCTACATCAGAAAATTGGAGAGAAGTAAATTTGAACTAATTTTGGTATTTTTAAAATGATTTTTGTTGGATTTTATTAGACTAGTAGCACTCTTTGAATTATCTGAATTTATGTGTATTTTATTCAAAGCTAGAAAAATCTTCATCTTGTAGGAAATCTTTTTCTGCAAATTTTGATATATTATATGCCTATAGTATTTTATTTATTCTTTCTGGTTTTATTTTATTTTCTGAAAAATTGTTTAAAAAAAAACTCTTCCGACCGAACTGGGCCTGCCCAGCCAACCGGCCAGGCCGCGGCCCAGCGGCCCACCTCCCGGTCGTCCCCGACCCTCGATCGGAGACCGACTCCCGCACGCCAGCGCCGCCGCCGTGCTCCGCCCGGCCTCCTCCTGCCCCCTTCCCCACGCCGCCTCCTCGCCCCTCCCCATAAAAGGCCAGCCCCAACGCCGCGGCCCCTCTTTTCCTCCTCGCCTCGCCTCCTCTCACCTCGCGCCGCCGCCGCCGGCGAGATCCGCCACCGCCACCCCGCTCCACTCTGTCGCCCTCGCCCGCTGCCGTCACCACTGCCGCCACCGCCGCATCACGCCGCGCCTCCCCGTGCCTCCGCCCGATGCCGCCGGCCACCGGAGCCGCCGCCCCGGCCAAGACCGAAGCCGCCGCCCCGCCGGAGTTCACCGCCACCTCGACCCGCCGGACGCCCGACCCGATCCGCCCGTGAAAACCGTTGGTTTTCGTCGAAAACCCGAACTGGTATAACCCCCGACCCAGATCGGTTTTCTTCTTGAAAACCGTTTCGTTTTTATTTAGCGAATGTTTTCTGTTTAGGTAGATCTAGCGAACGTTTTCATTTGTTAGCGTTCTGTAGCGAGCGTTCGCTCGATAGGTTTTTCTTTTTCTTTTAGTTTTCGGCCAGGGACCCGTATGTAATTAGATTCTTTACAGATTAGTCCCTGTACTTCAATCGATCACAACTTTTTACTCGTTCATCCAAATTAGATGAAACCAACGCCCACTTCTTTGTTATGATCCCCTCTATCCAGTAAGACAACTTAAACATGTTTTTGAAAGTTTTAAAATTTGAATTCAAACAGTTTAGTATTTGAACTTCATTTGATCATAACTTGAGTTTCGTAACTCCGATTTAGTTGATTCTTTTTGCAAATCGAAGCTCTTGACCTGAACTTTCTGATAAGGCCAAATTCACATAGTTTTGGTACTGTTAGAAATTGTTTTATGCTGCAAGAGTTATTCACTTGGTTTTGATGTTTTCCGAATCGTACTCCTCGTTCTTTCCAATCTTTTGAGTGATTGCTTATGTGTGGTTACCATTGCTTGATCGCGATAGATTGACCGGAGTGTGACGAGTAGAACTATTAAGAGTTTTGAGTGCGAATCATCTTCATCAACATTGCAGGCAAGTTCACACTTTGATCATACCTTTTCTCATACCCAGTTTTATGCATTAGTTCACTCCTCCAAACAATTGCATAATTAGGATCTGAATTAAATTGTGGGTTTTGGGAAAGTAGTTGAGGTAGTACCTATTACCTGTTTTATTATCAAACCCTTGGGAGTTATTTCTACGTTTGCTTATTATGCCATGCTATGCTAGTAGACGTGGATTGGGTGAGTGAATTTCCATGATAGATGTGAGATTCTTAATTAATGGTTTATTTAAGGTGGCAACTTAAACACACATCTGGGTGGATTGAGGCACCTGGTTACGCCAGGACTTGCCTATCTAGGCACCTGGGTTTCCAGGACTTGCCTATTTTTCTTCGGACCGCCACCCAGGCTCAAAGGGATCATGAGATTATTCAAACTAGAAACTTACGTGTGCAGCTACATGCTATTATGGGCTCTAGCATAGTTGACTAAGTTGTGCGAACTCTTACGGGCTGGACTAGCAGATGTAGGGGATGTAGGTTGGTACGGTCTATCCCACATGTAAGGTGCTAGCGCTTCTGAAATACTATGTCTCGGTCATCCGTTTCTCAAACACCATGTAGTGCGAGAAACCAAACGGAGGCGATCGAGTCATGTGGGAAAAGTGCGCAAACCTCTGCAGAGTGTACAAACTATTCATGATTAGCCGTGTCCCCGGTTATGGACATCTTGAGTATCTAGTACTTGATTTTCCTGTGAATCTTATCATGTTACTTTAATTAATATTGTTGGGTTTTTAATGAGTACTTTTAATTGGGATTGAGAATGCTGTCAACCATTCTCAATGTTTAACAACCACCATGATAGTTAAATAAATTTATTCCTTTGCAGTAGGGAAAAATTGGCTTTTCGCAAAAACATTATAACCATAGAGCCTTTCCACCAGCCAAATATGCATGTAGTGATAGCCTTTTTTTATCATTGCTCTATGGTGTGAATTTGCCAGTACATTCAATATACCGACCCTTTGTGGCTGCAACATCTCATGTTGCAGGAATCTTACGACGAGTAAGTGTTACGTTAGGGTTACGATTTCTACACTCAACTTTGCCGTTGGTGTTGATGGAAATCCACAACCTTGTTGATTCCGCTATTTTGGATTGAGGTAATAGTATTTACGTTACTTTATACATGTGATTTACCTCTGTTATAAATCCTCGAGTACTGTGTGTGTCAGCATACCGATCCAGGGATGACACTTAAGCACAGAGACTTGACCGTCTGAGGTCGGGTCGTTACATCAATTGTGTTAATGATATGCAAAAACCCAAGCTTGGGGATGAAAATTTTGTTATGTCTACTACTTATTGCAATGATCATGATTGGGGTCATAATGATTCCTATGATCTTGAAAATTTATTTAAGCCTCATGATGAATATGTTTGCAATAATATTGACAGTGGGTTGGGAAGAGTGTCAAATTTAGCTAAAAATAACCAACATATTTGGAGAGTGTTCAATTTTAAGAATTTTTTTATAAAAGTGGGCTTGGAGAGGTCATAACTTTATTTGATGATAATCACACTATTTTGGAAGAGTGTCAACTTTGCATGCATGTGGATCATGAAGAGAAGATTTTATATGATAGATATATTGTTGAATTTTATTATGGTCCTACATGTAATTATTATGAGTTAGGAAAATATGGTTGTAGAAATTTTCATGTTACTAAATTACCTCTCGTTATGATGAGATTGTCAATGTTTTATTACTCTCCTTTGCATATGCTATATATTTCTTGTCTTGATAATTTTTTTGCTTATAAAATTCCTGTGCATAGGAAGTATGTTAGAATTAAAGGTGTTTGTTCATGTCTTATGATGCTCTCTTTGTTCTTCAATTCTTGTCTTTCATGTGAGCATCATTGAAATCTCAAGCCTATCTTGATGGCTATAAAACAATAGCGCTTATTGGGAGGCAACCCAATGAATAAGATATTTTTTCTCCTTTCTTTCCATTTTTGTGTGTTTACACAATTACGCTACTGTTATGATTGTGTTTTTACGTTTTAATTAGTGTATGTGCCAAGTAAAGCCTTTAGCATCATGTTGGGTGATAGTTGATTTGATCTTGTTGAAAAACAAAAACTTTTGTGTCCAATACAAAATTGTTTAAATCCAGAGAAGCAATGAAAAATTCTGAATTTTTTACACAAGACTGATATACATATTGCCTACATTGTCCTTATCTTTCAGAATTTTGGGAGTTACAGAAGTATGGTTAGAGTTCAGATTACCACAGACTGTTCTGTTTTTGAAAAATTCTGTTTTCGTTGCATTGTGTACTTATTTTGATGAACCTATGGATTGTATTGGAGGGTATAAGCCATGGAAAACTTAGAACACAGTAGGTATAATGCAATAATAAAATATGAATGGGTTTGCAACACTACTTAGAGTGGTGGTTTGCTTTATTATATAACGGATCTCAGGAAGGTTTTGTAAGTTTTGTGTGATTGAAGTTTTCATGTTTTGGGTGAGATCATGATGGATGAAGGAATAAGGAGTGAAAAGAGCCTAGGCTTGGGGATGCCTATGGCACCCCAAGTTAATATTCAAGGAGAACTAAGCAACTAAGCTTGGAGATGCCCCGGAAGGCATCCCCTCTTTCTTCTAACAGCCATCGGTAATTCTACTTGGAGCTATATTGTTATTCTTCACATATCATGAGTTTTGCTTGGAGCATCTTGTATTATATGAGTCTTTGCTTGTTTTTCTTTTTAGTTTGTCTCATATTTCCTTGATGTACACACCTATTTGTGAGAGCCGAAATTATGCTATCATTACAGGAATCAGGCACTTTGCCGTTGATGTCTACTACACAACCTTCTTCTTGTAGACGTCGTTGGGCCTCCAAGTGCAGAGGTTTGTAGGACAGTAGCAAATTTCCCTCAAGTGGATGACCTAAGGTTTATCAATCCATGTGAGGCGTAGGATGAAGATGGTCTCTCTCAAACAACCCTGCAACCAAATAACAAAGAGTCTATTGTGTCCCCAACAAACCCAATACAATGGTAAATTGTATAGGTGCACTAGTTCGGTGAAGAGATGGTGATACAAGTGCAATATGGATAGTAGATAAAGGTAATTGTAATCTGAAAATATAAAAACAGCAAGGTAACTAATGATAAAAGTGAGAGTAAACGGTATTGCAATGATAGGAAACAAGGCATAGGGTTCATACTTTCACTAGTGCAAGTTCTCTCAACGATAATAACATAGATAGATCATATAACAATCCCTCAACATGCAACAAAGAGTCACTCCAAAGCCACTAATAGCGGAGAACAAATGAAGAGATTATGGTAGGGTACGGAACCACCTCAAAGTTATTCTTTTGGATCAATCTATTCAAGAGTTCATACTAGAATAACACCTTAAGACACAAATCAACCAAAACCCTAATGTCACCTAGATACTCCATTGTCACCTCAAGTATCCGTGGGCATGATTATACGATATGCATCACACAATCTCAGATTCATCTATTCAACCAACACGAAGTTCTTCAAAGAGTGCCCCAAAGTTTCTACCGGAGAGTCAAGACGAAAACGTGTGCCAACCCCTATGCATAGGTTCATGGGCGGAACCCGCAAGTTGATCACCAAAACATACATCAAGTGGATCACGTGATATCCAATTGTCACCACAGATAAACACGACAAGACATACATCAAGTGTTCTCAAATCCTTAAAGACTCAATCTGACAAGATAACTTCAAAGGGAAAACTCAATTCATCACAAGAGAGTAGAGGGGGGAGAAACATCATAAGATCCAACTATAATAGCAAAGCTCGCGACACATCAAGATCGTGCCATAGAGAGGACACGAGAGAGAGAGAGATCAAACACATAGCTACTGGTACATACCCTCAGCCCCGAGGGTGAACTACTCCTTCCTCATCATGGATAGCGCCAGGATGATGAAGATGGCCACCGGTGATGGATTCCCCCTCTAGCAGGGTGCCGGAACGGGCTCCCGAGAGGATTTTGGTGGCTACAGATTCTTGCGGCAGCGGAACTCCCGATCTATCATCTATTCTGATGTTTTTAGGGTACGTAGGCTTATATAGGCGAAAGAAGTCGGTCGGGGGAGCCTCGAGAGGCCCACAAGAGGGTAGGGCGCGCCTAGGGGGGTGGGCGCGCCCCCTGTCTCGTGGCCTCCTCGATGATCCCCTGGCTTGCACTCCAAGTTCCTGGGACTGGTTCTGTTCCAAAAGTAACTTTGCTGAAGGTTTCATTCCGTTTGGACTCCGTTTGATATTCCTTTTCTTCGAAATACTGAAACAGGCAATAAAACAACAATATGGGTTGGGCCTCCACTTAGTAGGTTAGTCCCAAAAATGATATAAATGTGTAAAATAAAGCCCATAAACATCCAAAAGGGGTAATATAATAGCCTGGAACAATAAAAAATTATAGATATGTTGGAGACGTATCAAGCATGCCCAAGCTTAATTCATGCTGGTCCTCGAGTAGGTAAATGATAAAAACAGAATTTTTGATGTGGAATTCTACCTAGCATAATTCTCAATGTAATTTTCTTTATTGGGGCATGAATGTTCAGATCCAAATGATTCAAAATAGAAGTTCATATTGACATAAGAAATAGTGATACTTCAAGCATACTAATCGAAGTAATGATGTCTTCTCAAAATAACATGGCCAAAGAAAGTTATCCCTACAAAATCATATAGTGTGGTTGTTGCTCTATCTTCATCACACAAAGTATTTAATCATGCACAACCCTGATGACAAGCCAAGCAGTTGTTTCATACTTTAGTAATCTCAAACTTTTTCAACTTTCACGCAATACATGAGCGTGAGCCATGGACATAGTACTATATGTGTAATAGAATGGTGGTTGTGGAGAAGACAAAAAGGAGAAGATAGTCTCACATCAACTAGGCGTATCAACGGGCTATGGAGATGCCCATTAATAGATATCAATGTGAGTGAGTAGGGATTGCCATGCAACGGATGCACTCACTACTGGAATCTAGCACTTTGCCATCTGCCATGACAGATGGCAAATGCATGGTCGGCGGATGGCAAAGGCTTTGCCATCTGCCAGCAGATGGCAAACAGGTCGTCCGAAACCCTGCCGGTAAAGGCTTCTTTGCCGTCTGCTGTCTGATGGCAAAGAGCCTGTGGCTTTGCCATCTGCAGATGGCAAAGCCTCTTAACGGGGTTAGCCCCATTAGATGGCTAACGGCATACTTTGCCATCTGCCAGCAGATGGGAAAGGCTGCAGGCTCTTTGCCATCTGCCAGCAGATGGCAAAGGCTGCATGCTTTGCCGTCTGCCAGCAGATGGCAAAGAGGTTTGCCATTGCCATCTGCTGTCAGATGGCAAAGAGCCCAAATAGGCCAGCCCAAATGTTACATGTAGATGACACGTGGCCTCTTTGCCATCTGCCGCCATCTGCCAGTAGATGGCAAAGTGACTATATTGCCCCATTTAATTTTGTTTTTTCTTATATCAATTCATTTTCATAGAAATCAAACACAAATATATTTATATGACCAATATAGCATATTCAACACATATTACCAATAGTCATGAACACATATGTATCCAACACATGTTACCAATAGTAGCAAGTTTCATCCGTACATATACATAGTTTCATCAATATTACACAGTTTCATCCATAGGTAGCAACTCGGCTGCACCACACCGAGGCACTGTTGTTCCATCGAGCTCGACCATGTGCGGGGCTTCGTCATCGTCATGGAGGTCCCGGTGGTCGTCCTGGTCCCTGGAAAGTGCACCTTATTATTTCATTTCAGAGAAAGCGTGAAACACAAATGGCATGTATGTAGATCCCCAGGACAAGCAAACTTAGCTAGTAAATATGAACAAGGACTACTATAGCATAGGATGTAAGTACTGGTGACTACTAGACCTATATTAAAAGTAAACAGAACTAGCTCGGATAACAACTCTATAGCACTAATGTTGATGCATTCAAGTTACTACCATTCAAGTATGCATACATATCATAATGTTCCAAGTATGCATACATATCATACACATCAGTGACGTTAATTTGTTCATAAGATTCATAACACTAAGTGCCAAATCCATTGATTTGTATAAGAAGGTGCCATATCCATTAATTCACATGCAAAGGCAAAGAGTGCTGCTGAAATTAACAGTGCGTGCTTCATTAAATTTTCTTAATTAACAGTGCCAAGTTAATAAGTGCCTTGCTTGTGTAGATCCATTAATTCATGTTAATCAGGAAACAATGCACCAAAATCACAAAATCAAAACACGCAATGTTAAAATACATGGACAAAGGGCCAACAGATGATATGATTTTCTTGAACTATGCAAGCAGCATCACAGATAACTCTTATGAACATATGAACCTGTGCCAAATACAATATATGAATAAAGTACGAAGCAACATCATGGGCAAAAATTACAAAAAAACATGGTGGAATAGAGGGGATGGGGAGAAGCAAAGCCTCACTGGATGTTAAGGAGGAGCACAAGGAAGTGGTGCCGCAGGCCCCGCACTGACGGCGGGCGGGCGGGCGGCCTCCAGGCCAGGGGGTTGCCGGTGAGATCCAGGAGGATGGCCAGGTCGCCGTCGGGCGTCGCCCTGCTCCCTCCTCTTCTCTTGCCCTGCTCATTCCATCCTCGTCTGGGAGGCCGAGGACGCGTTGATCATGGTCATGGCAGTTGACGGTCCAGATCTGGAAAAAGGTAAGAGAGGTGAGGGAAATTGGAAGCTCAAACAAACAGTTTTTCCCCTTTAATTAAATTTTGTTGTCACTCCAAAAGTTCTTAGTTGGTACCCTCCTGTGATGCTAAATCAACAACTAACCTTTTTTTCAGAGTAGTGAACCTATCTAATAAATATAAAACTGTAACAGGGAAGCTTTAACAACAGAGTAGCTGAGGCTTAGAATTTACTGAAGATGATCAACAACAGAATGTATTTGACAGAGCAAGTAGAAACTACAGAGTAATGCTTTAGTAACCACAAGTTTGTCTCTGTTTCCTTGCAAGAACAGTGCAAGTAGAAACTTCTTTTTTGCCTTCATTACCTCACAGATTCAAATACAAAGGTAGGCACCCTAACTCGATGTTAACCACAACATGCCTCCTCACAACACAAGCAAAACCAACTCATCGGACCTGCAATCAGGATAACAACATATCATTCAGAGTTCAAACCGAGTAAACAAACATAAGCAGCAGGCACTAGGGCATCCAAAGTTTAACCATGTCAAGAGCTAAAAACAATCAGCACGTCATATATGGCAATCTGCAACAGCTAAAACAACAGCCAAATAGAGAGACCAAGCCTTTCTCCCTTACAAGACAGTGTCGTAAAATGACCAAGATCAAATACCGTCTGATTCCAAAATAAAGATGTGAGAGTCTACATCAATTAGAAATTCAAAGTGAACATTTTATCAAAGAAACTCAACTAGCAGAACTCATGTAAGCCCATATACTCGTGTTGTTTTTACTTGTCATGTAGAAACAGCATGAACATCACTACTTAAAGCATATCAGCAAACAATCACATTGCAATATGTGTGTAGAAAGTGCATGCAAACTACATAAACAGAGCTAACTATCATATAAGCTAGTGATATATTCCTACACAAACATCTCATATGAGATACTAACTAGGAGTAATTCTTTTATCCTGTCAAAACTGTAGCTGCTACACAATCAGCACTACACTTCCATATTTATCTCAAAATTAGAGATAATGATCTAGTTAATATCAAGTGCAGTTCTGTAAATCTCAATGAGACAAGTGCAACCAGAAGTTTCAGTTTTAATACACACAAGGGGCCTTATTCTGCAGTTCAATAACTTGGTGAGATTCTTTTAAATTGCTGCCGATAACTGCTAGGAGTAATAGTGAGGCTGCATTGTCAATATAACCATGCACACAAGGACCACCCCACCAGATGTATATGTCCAAGTTTGCATATAGAAGTAAAAAGAGGATGTTGAGAAGAAGGTCTGAGCGAGAGACTCTCTTTTCTCCTCAGTGAGCTCAGTTTTAAAAAAAGAGGTATGTGGTTCTTTTTTTTATGCAGAGAAAATATTGTAGTTTGCAAAAAACTGCAGTATTAAAATCACAGTTTTTAGAGACAATCAAACAACCCTTTGTAATAAAAACCACGGTATTATAAAAAGCTGTAGTATTCTAAGAATACTTAGAAAATACTTTGTTATCAAACGGGGCCTCAGCTACCTAGCCATTAGCAGTGCAAGCACACGCCTGCTGGCCGGAGCTGATCAACATGCTCAGCTAGCTAACATACGGGCCATCCCATCAGGAGCCCGGAGGAAGAAACAACCAGCTCATATGTCCCTCTCACTCCTTCCCGCCGGCTGAGCCACCGTTCCATGCACTCGCAGCCCCACCCCATACTAAGGCCCCGTTTGATAGCCCGGTATTTTCAAAGTATTCTAACAATACTGTAGTTTCGTTTAATACTAAAGTTTTAATTACAGTGAGGTGTTTGGTTACCCATAAAAATTGCAGTGTTAATACTATGTTATTCTCAAAACCTATGCCATCAAATGATCAAACTGGAGCTGATATTAATTTGGTTTAGTCAAGAAAAGAGACTTGAGTTTCCATAAGGAAAACACATGTTACCACTACGTACTTTGTAAGAAGTGGACCTTGAAAGTAGGTATCGTCAGAATCAGATAGGAACAAACTGTAATTTCAGACGCATTATTATACTTATTCGTGCACTCTTCTTTCCCTAGTCCCAAGCCTTACTGAATCTGAAATATTTCTAGAACCTGAATCTGAATTATCTCCCAGGTTTCTGAATGAAAATGATTCTGTCTTAGTTGGAAATCGATCTTTTTCTTGTTGTTGCGGTGGGGTTGGAAATCGTTCTCGTGAGAGAGTAATAATAACAAGCGAAGCTCTGGAACGATGGAACTTTGTAGAGATACGATACGGAAGGGGAGAGGCATTGGTACCGTACCGTATGTATAGAGGATGGGGTCAGTGGACGCCGGATCTGGTGACGAAGCAGCCCGGTGGGAAGGGAATCCGGAGGAAAACGATGCCCTCCGCCAGCCTATGTATGACCGAGACGCGCCCGACCGTTACCGATGCCGCGGGAAGGGGGCGGCGCCGTGGCCTGGCTCGGTGGAGGGGCGGGCTGCGGTGGAGGGGAGGGCCGCGGGGCACGCCGCGGTGGCCGGGAGGGCCGCGGGCAGGGGGCGGCACCGCGGCCTGGAACGATGGAGGGACGGGCGCAGGGGCGGGCTGCGGTGGCGGGGAGGGGCGGGGGAGGGCTGCGGTGGCGGGCGTCGTCCGGCGGCTGGGGCGCGCGGGTGCGGTGGTGGGTGGGGTTTTTTTTAGACAACGGTGGTGTGGGTGGGTGAGGTGGGGAGAGAGAGAGGGGTGGGGCCGGGCTGGGAGAGAGAGAGGGGTGGGGCCGGGCTGGAAGAGAGGGGAGGAGAATTTTTTTTAGAAGAAGAGAGGGGAGGAGATAGTCCGACCTCTTTGCCATCAGCCGGCGGATGGCAAAGGCCCATATCTTTGCCATCAGCCAACGGCTGGCAGATGGCAAAGAGGTGGGGCTACTGGGCCGTTACAGCGCCGTCATTCATTGGGCCCCACCCACTTCTTTGCCATCTGCCAACAGACGGTAAAGATTCTTTGCCATCTGCTGGCAGATGGCAAAGAGGTGGGTTGACAGGCCGTTACAGCACTGGACCCCTACCCACCTCTTTGCCATCTGCTAGCAGGTGGCAAAGATTATGTGCCATCCACTAGCAGATGGCAAAGAGTTGGCTGATGGCAACCATGTTCTTTGCCATCTGTCAGTTCTTTGCCATCTGTTTTTTATAAGCAGATGGCAAAGACGTTCTTTGCCATCAGCTGGCAGATGGCAAAGAGCTGGCTGATGGCAAATTCCCAGTTTCCAGTAGTGACTAGAGCTATAAATATATGAAAGCTTAACAAAAGAAACTAAGTGGGTGTGCATCCAACTTGCTTGCTCACCAAGACCTAGGGCATTTTGAGGAAGCCCATCATTGGAATATACAAGCCAAGTTCTATAATGAAAAATTCCCACTAGTATATGAAAGTGACAACATAGGAGACTCTCTATCATGAAGATCATGGTGCTACTTTGAAGCACAAGTGTGGAAAAAGAGATAGTAGCATTGTCCCTTCTCTCTTTTTCTCTCATTTTATTTTTTTTCTATTTTTTTCTTTTTTTCTTTGGCCTTTCTTTTTTTCTTCCCGGCGTTTCTCTTTTTTTCTTTTTTTTGTAAAGTCCGAAGTCTCATCCCTACTTGTGGGGGAATCATAGTCTTCATCATCCTTCCCTCACTGGGACAATGCTCTAATAATGAAGATCATCACACTTTTATGGATTTACAACTCAAGAATTACAACTCAAAGCTAGAACAAGATATGACTCTATATGAATGCCTTCGGCGGTGTACTGGGATATGCAATGAATCAAGAGAGACATGTATGAAAATTATGAAGGTGGCCTTGCCACAAATACAATGTCAACTACATGATCATGCAAAAAGCAATATGACAAAAGTAATGCGTGTCATATGAACAGAACGGTGGAAAGTTGCATGGCAAATATCTCGGAATGGCTATGGAAATGCCATAATAGGTAGGTATGGTGGCTGTTTTGAGGAAGGTATATGGTTGGTGTATGGTACCGGCGAAAGTTGCGCGGCACAAGAGAGGCTAGCAATGGTGGAAGGGTGAGGGTGCGTATAATCCATGGACTCAACATTAGTCAGAAGAACTCACATACTTATTGCAAAAATTTAGAAGTCATCAAAAACAAAGTATTACGTGCATGCTCCTAGGGGGATAGATTGGTAGGAAAAGACCATCGCTCGTCCCCGACCGCCATTCATAAGGAAGACAATCAATAAATAAAATTGTGCTCCAACTTCATCACAAAGCGGTTCACCATACGTGCATGCTACGAGAATCACAAATTACAACACAAGCATTTTTCATAATCACCTCAACTAGCATGACTTTAATATCACTGCCTCCATATCTCAAAACAATTATCAAGTATCAAATTGATCATAGCATCCAATTCACTTTCTGTGATAGTTTTTATTATACCCAACTTGGATGCTCATCATTCTAGGACCAAATTTGGAACCATAGCAAATACCATGCTGTTCTAAAAGACTCCCAAAATAATAAAAGTGAAGCATGAGAGACTAGCAATTTCTACAAAATATAACCACCGCCGTGCTCTAAAAGATATAAGTGATGCACTAGAGCAAATGATAAACTACTCCGAAAGGTATAAGCGAAGATCAGTGAGTAGTCGAATAATTGTGCAACTATGTGAAGACTCTCTAACATTAAGGAATTTCAGATCATGTTGTATTGTATTCAAATAGCAAGCAAAAAAAAAATGACATTGCAAGGATAGCACAACTCATGTGAGTAAGCAAAAACTTAGGCTCAACCGATACTAACCGATAGTTGTTTGAAGAAGAAAGGTGGGATGCCTACCGGGGCATCCCCAAGCTTAGATGCTTGAGACTTCTTGAAATATTTGTCGGATTTCGGGTTCCAGCAGACTCTTGAGGTTCGAACTCTGGGGTGCGCACGAAGATCTTTCCCCTAACAGCTCACGCCTCGAAGGCTCGCAATGAATCTAAGCTAGAAAGAAGATCACACAAGGGACACGAGGTTTATACTGGTTCAGGCCACCATTGTGGTGTAATACCCTAATCCAGTCTGTCATGTGGTGGATTGCCTCAGTGGCTGATGATGAACAGTACAAAGGGGGAACAGCCTCACGAGGGGATGTTCTTGAGCTGGTTCGATGAACTGCTTGGATCAGTTCCGTCGCCTCTCTCTAGTCTATGCGTGATCTGGATCCGCCTCTGCCTTGTGGTGGCTAGTCCTATTTATAGAGGGAGGCCCTGGGCCTCTTCCCAAATAATGAGCGGGAAGGGCGCCAACAATTGGCCATTTTGAAGGAGAACATCTAGTACACTTATCCTGACTAAAGTTGGTCCTCGGTTGCCAAAGGCTCTGACGATGACGCCGTCCAGGGCTCCACGATGACCTCTGTCCTGCCGTTTTGCTGCTCTTGGTCTTGTTGCACCGAAACGGTAACCTTTGCCGATGCCTTGGCCTGTGCTTGCCTCCTTTGCACCGAAGGGGAAACAAGGACACTGCGCAGGCCGGCGCCCGCCTGGCGCCCACCTGGTCTCGGTCGTGATGGCTTGCATCACGGGCTCCTCGCGAGGTGCCCTTGCCTTGATGAGGCCACTCTTGAGGAAGCTTCCTGTCGTCCACCCCGCGAGGCTTGGCCCCTCGCGAGGGTCTTGAGCTTGAGCTGATGAAGCTGGGCCGCACTGGGCCCCCACTTGAGCCACGCCGCAGGCCGTAGGCAGGCAAGTTTGGGGACCCCCGTTCCCAGAACGCTGACAGTAGCCCCCGGGCCCAAGGCGCGCTCGGACTTGGCTTAGCAGAGAAGCGAAGGGGCAAGTGCGAAGCGCCGCGGGCCCCAATAGCCTCCGGCCTTGGGCACCGCGTGGCAATTGATTGGACGTGGGCGTCTCCACTTCCCCACGATGCCTCGGCAACCGAACGACTTGACAAGTCCCTGCATGCAAAAATGGGTCATGATTACCTGCGATCGTGGAGGCTGACAGTTGGCCTTCTCCGACTATAAGTACGGAACGGCGCAAGCCCTTCCAGTCCATCCCTTCCTGCTACTCCTTTCTCTCCATCCCGGCTACTCGCCACTCCCATGGCTCCGCCAAGGAGGTTCTCGGCCGCGGAGAAGGGAAAGGGTCGTCAGGAAGGGCCTGACTCTCCTCCGACCAAGCGCGGTCGGGGCCGCCCTCACAAGCATCCTGCGCCCCCCGTAGTGGCTTCCCATAGTCATGCAGGCAGTCCCCTGCACGGCGATGAGCGCCCGGTTGCAGATGGGAGGCATGCCGTAGATGCGCGACCCTGCAAGACGTGCTTCCGCTCGGCGGAGTTTCTACCGGAGTTCGTTGTGTGGTCGGCGTACCCGACCAGCACCTGGCTCCAGCTCCCCCGCTTCTTTGTAGGTGAACTTCCGGCCGGCGCTCCGAGCGGCGTCTGGCTTCAGGGGGACGGTTGCTGCAGCAGGGCCTCCTGGGCTTCGCTGGAGGTCTCCGTCGCCGGGGATGAGGCCCTAACCCGCGGCTGGCAAACGTTTGCCCGCGCGCGTGGCCTGAGCCGGAGGTGCACCCTGCACTTTAAGTTCGACGGCGATGCCACCCTCTACGTGAGGGTGTTCGAGGAAGACGGCCGCCGTGCCGGGTGCTGCCCCGAAGACGATGACCGCGGCCGTGTGCCTAGCCCCGGCGTTGATCAGTACGAAGATGGTGGCAGGCATGTGGGCAGCGGCGCTCGGGGCTAGCCAAGCTTCGGCGACTTTCCTTCGGACAGCAGCTCCTCCAGCGGTGGTCGCGACTAGCCCCCGTGTCATCGTGCTCGCATGGGGGAAGGTAGCGGGTCAGTCCGCCGTCGTGCCCCGGTGAAGCGAGAGCAGGGATCTGACTGAGCTCTGGAGGCAGTACGAGCCCTCACCGTGAGTTGGTGCCGAGCAAGTCGTGCCTATTTTGTTTTTCTTCCTTTCCTGCTCAAAAAAGAAAGTACTATTGGGCCCCGCGGGGGTGTGTTGAACTATCGCTGTTAATTATCGTGTTGTTTCCGCTATTTCTGTGTTATCTTTCCGTGCCGCGTGCCCGTGTGCGGGAACTACTTAGCTCGGGGAGGCTTGTTGCGGTCTTCGCCTCTCGAGGTCGAGGCCTCGCCGTGCGCTTCATGTCCTGCAAGGATTAGTCAGGAGGGGCAGCTTCCGGTCTTGGTCGCGGGGGCGACCGACCCAGGTCCTGTGCTCGCGTCGTGATGCCCGTGGGGCACGGACTGGGAGGGGTGCTCCCGTGGCGGACTCGGATAGGAAAGCTTCAAACGACCGGGGCAGAAAACACTCGCGAGGGTGCCCGCATACCTCCCTCGCGAGACTTGCGCGAGAGAAAACGAGGCAAGCGAGTGAAAAAGACAAAGAGACACAAGCTAGAGACGGTAACAGCTCCAATAAAACTTCAAATAGGAACGAACAAGCCAACTGCAGAAAGAAAATGAAAAAGCCGCGTCCGGCACCTAATCTAGTCTTCGACGTCTTCTCACCAGCACGGAGCTAAGTGGTGCCACTGGGCGTGGGCGGGAGCCCCCGAGGCCCGAGGGCAGCACTCCGGAGACTCCGGGACATGTACATCCCCACTCATTATTACGTGAGAGTGTCACTGGCGACGAGCTTCACAGGCATTGGCCTTCTTCACAGACACCGGGCCTTTTCCAAAATGCGGCAGCTTCACAGGCATTGGCCTTCTTCATAGGCACCGGGCCTTCCCCAAAATGCTGCGGCTTCACATGCATTGGCCTTCTTCATAGGCACCGGGCCTTTTCCAAAATGCAGCAGCTTCACAGGCATTGGACTTATTCACAGGCACCGGGCCTTTTCCATAGGCACTGGGCCTTGCTCAGGGGTAGAATCTTCGGAGATGTTGAATGTTCCATGCGTTCTGGATGGGCGCCCCCTCCTGGGTCTCCAAGCATGCGGAGCCGGGCCTGGAAACATGAACAACCTTGAATGGGCCCTCCCACATGGGAGAGAGCTTGTGCAACCCCTCCCTGGAGAGGACCCGTCTGAGCACGAGGTCCCCTACCTCAAAAGTTCTGGGGCGGATGTTGCAGCAGTGGTATCGTCGCAGCGCCTGTTGATACCTTGCCGCTCGCAGCGCGGCCTCTCGACGACGTTCCTCCCCTAGCATGAGATTCGTCCCCCGCATGGCGTCCGGCTGCATCTCGTCGAACGCCAGGACCCGTGCGGAACGACGCATGACCTCGTGAGGGAGGACGGCCTCAGCTCCGTATATGAGGAAGAACGGGGTCTCGCTAGTCGGCTTGGCCGCGGTCGTGCGGATAGACCACAGCACAGACTGGAGCTCGTCGTACCAGCCCCTGCCGCAGGCCTCCAGCTTCTTCTTGAAGGTCCTGGTTTTGAGGCCCCTCAGGACCTCCGCGTTGGCTCGCTCGGCCTGGCCGTTGCTCCGGGGGTGTGCTACCGAAGCGTAGCATATCTGCGTTCCAAGGTTAGCATAGTAGGTTTTGAAGAGATTACTCGTGAATTGCGAACCGTTGTCGGTGATGATGCGGTTAGGCACCCCAAATCTGCTCACGAGGCCCTTGATGAACTTGACTGTGGAGCCCACTGGTATGGTGCGGACAACTTCCACCTTAGCCCACTTGGTGAACTTGTCCACGGCGACGTAGAGGTAGCGATAGCCCCCTGGCGCCCGAGGGAACGGGCCCAGAATGTCCAGCCACCAAACTACGAACGGCCATGACAGGGGTATAGTCTGCAGACCCCCCGCCGGCTGATGGATCTGCTTGGCGTGGAATTGGCAGGCCTCACAAGCCTTCACCAGCTCAACAGCGTCACTGAGTGCTGTGGGCCAGTAGAATCCGCCACGGAATGCCTTGCCAATGAGGGTTCATGACGACGAGTGATGCCCACAGTCCCCACCGTGTATGTCTGCCAACAGCTCCTTCCCTTGCTCTCTGGAAATGTAACGTAGGGACACATCATTTGGTCGCCTCCGGTAGAGCTCTCCATCCTTGATGCAATAGGCCGCGGCTGCCGCGCCACACGCTCCGCATCCTCCTCCTTCTCCGGAAGGGTCCATTGCGTCAAGTAGTTCTTGAGCTCTGCGATCCAACATCCTTCCTGAGGCTCTAGTGCCAGGAGCAGGCGTGCCCCTGAGGCCGGGCCGCAGGCCGGGGCTCCCGAGGCAGGCGGCTGAGGGAGCTCCTCCCGAGGTTGCGCCGTGCTTGATAGTGATGGTGCCGCCAAGGGCTTGAAGAGTCGCTCCTCGAAGATGCCAGGCTCCTGAGGCAGCCGCCTGGATGCCCTCTTGGCGATGTCATCAGCCCCCTGATTGGTGCCGCGAGGCACATGCTGCAACTCTAGCCCCCAGAACTGTTTCTCCATCCTGTGAACCTCCGCGAGGTAGGCTTCCATGTGCTCGCTTCAGCTCATATATCTTGTTGGAGAAGTTGAGGAGGAGTTGTGAATCGCCCTTGATGATGAGGCTCTTTACCCCCAAGGCGACTACAGCTTTCAGTCGTGCTATCAGGCCATCGTACTCTGCTATGTTGTTGGAGACCTTTTTTCCGTGCTGGAAACAGAGTTGTACGGTGTAGTAGAGCTTGTCCTGAGTAGGAGATACGAGCACTGTGACGGCCCCCGCGCCATGTCGGGAGAATGCCCCGTCGAAGTACATGACCCAGCCGTCCGGTGCCTCGCTTCCCAGGGAAAGTGATCGGTTCTCGCCTGCCTCGTGGCCCGGCGCCTCTGCCCATTCTTCCATGAAATCTGCAAGTGCGGCTCCCTTGATGACTCTGGTCATGCTGAATTCTAGCTGAAACACTTGCAGTTTGATGTTCCATTCAACGACTCTTCTAGCCGAATTGGGGCTCCTGAGTACTCTTTCCAAGGGGTATGCTGAGACGACCTTGATGGGATGGCCTTGGAAGTAGTGCTGCAGCTTGCGTGAGGCTACCAATAGTGCGAGGAGGAGTTTTTGAGGCATGGGGTACCGCGCCCTTGCGTCCCGTACCACCGTGCTGACGAAGTACACGGGGTGCTCGACGAGGTTGAGGGTGCTGGCGCTGCTTGCGTCCTCCGGAGGTTGGGGCGCCTCCTGAGACGACGGAGCTTTCAGCGTTTGATCGCTTGGAGAGGCCTCTTCTACTCTGGGTGCGCTCCCCTGCTGCGGCTGATCCTTTTCGGCTGCGGTCGCGGTCTTCATGAGGCTTTCTTGGCTTCGGTTTGCTTCGACCCGGACGGTTGCTGCGGCCTTGGTCCGACGCTCCTCCCTAACCGCCACGAGCGCTGTGCTGGCGGAGTAGGGGGTGGCTGCAAGGTAGAGCACCAGGGGCTCCCGAGGACGCGGAGCTACCATCACCAGAGGGCTGGTAAGGTACCTCTTGAGATCTTGGAATGCCTTGTCGGCCGCTTCAGTCCATTCGAAGGGGCCCTTCTTCTTCATCAGCTTGAAGAAGGGCAGTGCTCGTTCCCCCAGCTTGGAGATGAAGCGTCCTAGCGCGGTTAGACGCCCGGTGAGCTTCTGCATTTCTTTGAGGGTCTTCGGCGGGCTCATGTCTTCGACTGCTTTGACCTTCTCCGGGTTGGCCTCGATGCCCCTGTGAGACACGAGGAAACCCAGGAGCTTGCCCGAGGGGACTCCAAACACGCACTTTTCCAGGTTGATCCACAGGTCCACTTCATTGAGGCTCGCGAAGGTTTCTTCCAAGTCTAGTATCAGGATTTTTTCCTCTCGAGATTTCACCACAATGTCATTGACGTAAGCCTCAACGTTCCTCCCGAGCTGCCGGACCAAGGCAATGTGCATCAGCCGCTGAATGGTCGCGCCTGCGTTGCACAACCCAAATGGCATGCATGTATAGCAGTACACTCCACACGGGGTCAGGAAAGCCTTTTTTTCCATGTCTTCTACCGCCATGTTGATCTGTTGATAGCCCGAGAAGGCATCCAGGAAGCACAACAGGTCACACTCAGCGGTGGAGTCGACGATCTGGTCGATGCGAGGGAGTGGAAATGGATCCTGCGGGCAGGCCTTGTTGAGGTTGGTGAAGTCGACACACATGCGCTCCTTTCCTCCCTTTTTTGGCACGACAACCAATCTGGGTAGCGGACCTCGCGAATAACCCCTGCTGCCTGGAGCTTGTGGGTCTCTTGGATGATGAAAGCTTGTTTCTCGGTGGACTGCCGCCTCGCCTTCTGCTTCACGGGGCGCACGTTGGGGCACACGTTAAGGTGATGCTCAATCACACCCCTCGGGACCCTTGCTAGCTGATCAGGTTCCCATGCGAACACCTTCTTGTTCGCGCGCAGGAACTTCACCAAGGCCTCCTCCTGCTCAGGTTCGAGGTTGGCACCTATGGTGAAGGTGGCGTTAGTGGATCCGTCCTCGTCGACTAGTACCTGCTTGGTTTCCGCCTTGTCTTTGGTGAATAGCTGCTTCTTTTTAGCCGGCGCAGCCCCCTTGGGCTCGAGGGTGTCAATGCTGGCGGGCTGCGCCACCGCGGCCGTCTTGAAAGCAAGCTTGAGCGCCTGCAGTGCATCTCTTGTATCTCCTGACACGGTAAGGACGCCACTGCTCCTGGGCATCTTCATGAGGTTGTACGCCGGGTGAGTTGCTGACATGAACCGGGCCAAGGCCGAGTAGCCGAGGATGGCGTTGTAGGGGAGGCCGATGGGGGCGATGTCGAAGTCGATCAGCTCTGTGCAGAAGTTGTCGTAGGTGCCGAAGGACATCGGGAGGCGAATTTGTCCCAAGGAGGCGGTGGAACCGACTCCGACACCCGAGAAAGGCCTGCTGGGCTGAAGCCGCTCTAGTGGCCCATGGAGGAGGCTAAAGGCCTCCACAGAGAGCACGTTGAGGCCGGCACCGCCGTCGATAAGGGTCCTGATGACGGCCACTTGGCAGATGGTGAGGGTGCATAGCATCGGGAGCGCACCCGAACCGGCGGGGTTGGAGGGGTGATCGTCCAAGTTGAAGGTCAGATCGGCCTCGGGCGCCACCCAGCCCGGAGGGTCTTCTCAGCACTTGGAGGCGGTGCCGATCTGGCGGGTGAATGGCTTGACGCGGCGGCTTGAAGGTGGCGCCTGTGAGCCGCCCAGGAGAGCTGCGACGACCGGGGGCACTGGTGCGATGTAATGGGCGAGGAAGAGGTCGCGCAGCTCCCCCCAGGAGGTCACAGAAGTCATCGGTAGGTGGAGCAGCCACATGCGCGGAACACTAGTGAGGGCCATGGGAAACCAGTTGGCCATCACCCTGTCGTCGCCCCCGACCTTGAGAACAGCCTCCTCGTACGCCAGCAGGAAAACCAGCGGATTCGTCATGCCGTTGTAGCGCAACGGCATCTCGGGCTTGAACTTGTGCGGCCACTACACCTGTCGCAAGGAGGGGGCCAAGGCTTGGATCCGCCTGGCCCTAGTGTCGGCATCGACTGCTGGAGCGGGCGGCGCATTGTCAGCCATGAGGGCGAAACGCGATGCTGGTGGAGAGCGGGTCGTCGGAAGGGAGAACTTCGGGGCACCCCTACCTGGCGCGCCAAATGTCAGATTTTGGGTTCTGGCAAACCCTTGATATTCGAACTTTGGGGTGCACATGAAGATCTTTCCCCTACCAGCTCACGTCTCGACGGCTCACAATGAATCTAAGCTAGAAAGAAGAACACACAAGGGACACGAGGTTTATACTGGTTCAGGCCACTATTGTGGTGTAATACCCTACTCCAGTGTGTGGTGTGGTGGATTGCCTCAGGGGCTGATGATGAACAGTACAAAGGGGGAATAGCCTCGCGAGGGGATGTTCTTGAGCTGGTGCGATGAACTGCTTGGATCAGTTCAGTCGCCTCTCTCTAGTCTATGCGTGATCTGGATCCCCCTCTGCCCTATGGTGGCTAGTCTTATTTATAGAGGGAGGCGCTGGGCCTCTTCCCAAATAATTAGCGGGAAGGGCGCCAACAATTGGCCATTTTGAAGGGGAACATCTAGTACACTTATCCTGACTAAAGTTGGTCTTCGGCTGCCAAAGGCTTTGACGATGATGCTGTCCTGGGCTCCATGATGACCTCCGTCCTGCCGTTCTACTGGTCTTGGTCTTCTTGCACCGAAACGGTAACCTTTGCCTGATGCCTTGGCCTGTGCTTGCCTCCTTTGCACCGAAGGGGAAACAAGGACACTGCGCAGGCCGGCGCCCGCCTGGCGCCCGCCTGGTCTCGATCGTCATGGCTTGCGTCACGGGCTCCTAGCGAGGTGCCCTTGCCTTGATCTCTATGCCCCCTCACGAGCCTGCCTGATGAGGCCGCTCCTGAGGAAGCTTCCTGTCGTCCGCCCCGCGAGGCTTGGCCCCTCGTGAGGGTCTTGAGCTTGAGCTGATGATGCTGGGCCGCACTGGGCCCCCACTTGAGCCACGCCGCAGGCCGCAGGCAGGCAAGTCTGGGGACCCCCGTTCCCAGAACGCCGACAATATTATCTTGGGGTGCCTTGGGCATCCCCAAGCTTGAACTTTTGTGTCTCCTTAATTCCTCTCATATCATGGTTTCTCTTTTTATCAAAAGCTTCATCCACAACAAACTCAACAAGAGCTCGTGAGATAGGTTAGTATAAACGAATGCAAAACCTTATCATTTTCTACTGTAACAAATCACTAAAATTATTATTCAACATTGCATACTAAATGCCTCAACATAATTAATACTCCTATGTTCAAATAGAATCATTAAACAAGCAAACATAGGCAAACAATGCAAACATAACAGCAATCTTTCAAAACAGTATAGTCTGTAAAGAATGCGAGAATATCAATACTTACCTTACTCCAAAAATTATGAAATAAAATTCCCACTGTATTAAATTTATCAGGGCTCATTATGCAAAAAGTTTCAACATTATATCATTCTCTGAATTTTCTAGGGAATTTTTGCAACAGCGGTAAACTTTCTGTTTGCAAACAGCAACATGTATACTAGCAAAATAAGCATGGTAAAGGCTATCCTTGACATTTTTGTTGAATATAAAGATGCAAAATATTATTCTAAATAACAGCAAGCTAATACTAACAAAATAAAATGACGCTCCAAGCAAAACACATATCATGTGGTGAATAAAAATATAGCTCCAAGTAAAGTTACCGATGAACGAAGACGAAAGAGGGGATGCCATCCGGGGCATCCCCAAGCTTAAGCTCTTGGTTGTCCTTGAATATTACCTTGGGGTGCCTTGGGCACACCCAAGCTTAGGCTCTTGCCACTTCTTATTCCATAGTCCATCGAACCTTTACCCAAAACTTGAAAACTCCACAACACAAAACTCAACAAAAACTCGTAAGCTCCGTTAGTATAAGAAAATAAAACCACCAATTAGGTACTGTAATGAACTCATTCTAAATTCATATTGGTGTAATATCTACTGTGCTCCAACTTCTCTATGGTTCATACCACTTAATACTAGCCATAGATGCATCAAAATAAGCAAACAACACACGAAAAACAGAATCTGTCAAAACAGAACAGTCTGTAGTAATATATATCAAACGTATACTTATGGAACTCCAAAAATCCTACAAAATTAGGAAGTCCTAAGCAATTTGTTTACAAATCCGTAGAAAAAAGAATCAGATCAGAATCATGCTTATGCGAATTAAAAAAACTAATTTATTGGGTGCACAAGTTTCTGATTCTCAGCCGGATCAACACAACTATCACCGTAAGCTATCCTAAAGGCCTTACTTGGCACTTTATTGAAACAAAATCTGTAAAACATGATTATACAGTAGCATAATCATGTGAACACACAAAAGCAGTAAGGATAAATATTGGGTTATCTCCCAACAAGCACTTTTCTTTAATGCCTTTCTAGCTAGGCATGATGATGACAATGATGCTCACATAAAAGATAATAATTGAAACATAACGGGAGCATCATGAAGCATATGACTAGCAAATTTAAGCCTAACCCACTTCCTATGCATAGGGATTTTGTGAGCAAACAAATTATGGGAACAATAATCAACTACCATAGGACGGCGAAACAAGCATAGCTTCAAAATTTTCTACGCATAGAGAGGAAACTTAATATTATTGCAATTCCTACAAGCATATATTCCTCCCTCATAATAATTTTCAATAGCATCATGAATGAATTCAACAATATAACCAGCACCTAAAGCATTCTTTTCATGATCTACTTGCATAGAAAATTTACTACTCTCCACATAAGCAGAATTCTTCTCATTCGGAGTTGTGGAAGTATCATAAAAGACTTGAACACTAAAAATTGTTTCCACATTAAAAGAGTAATTTTCAGAAAAAGGGTAATCAAGTTATCACAATTTTTGGACACGATTCGATCATGAAACAATTTGCATTGGAGATTTAAATGACCACGTTCATTGCAAAGTTCACAAGGGGCACGAAAAATATTGAATCTTTCAGCACAATCATCGAGACTTTCTTGCAAACCTTTACTTTTTAAATACTTATGCCTCTTGCAATATCTATTTTCTCTATTTGGGGTGTCCATGCAAACCCATTCTACTCCACAAAAATCAACATGCTTATAGGAGACATTTTCATCATAACTAGTGCAATCATCATTAGTACTATGGATATTCAAAGAGTTCATACTAACAATATTGCAATCATGCTCATCATTCAAAGATTTAGTATCAAGAATTTTAATGCATTCTTCTTCTAGCACTTGAGCACAATTTTCCTTTCCATCATACTCACGAAATATATTAAAAAGATGAAGCGTATGAAACAAACTTAACTCCATTTTTTTGTAGCTTTCTTTTATAAACTAAACTAGTGATAAAACAAGAAACAAAAAGATTCAATTGCAAGATCTAAAGATATACCTTCAAGCACTCACCTCCCCGGCAATGGCGCCAGAAAAGAGCTTGATGTGTACTACACAACCTTCTTCTTGTAGACGTTGTTGGGCCTCCAAGTGCAGAGGTTTGTAGGACAGTAGCAAATTTCCCTCAAGTGGATGACCTAAGGTTTATCAATCCGTGGGAGGCGTAGGATGAAGATGGCCTCTCTCAAACAACCCAGCAACCAAATAACAAAGAGTCTCTTGTGTCCCCAACACACCCAATACAATGGTAAATTGTATAGGTGCACTAGTTCGGCAAAAATATGGTGATACAAGTGCAATATGAATAGTAGATGAAGGTAATTGTAATCTGAAAATATAAAAACAGCAAGGTAAGTAATGATAAATGTGAGCGTAAATGGTATTGCCATGATAGGAAACAAGGCATAGGGTTCATACTTGCAAGTTCTCTCAACAATAATAACATAGATAGATCATATAACAATCCCTCAACATGCAACAAAGAGTCACTCCAAAGCCACTAATAGCGGAGAACAAACGAAGAGATTATGGTAGGGTACGAAACCACCTCAAAGTTATTCTTTCGGATCAATCTATTCAAGAGTTCGTACTAGAATAACACCATAAGACACAAATCAACCAAAACCCTAATGTCACCTAGATACTCCATTGTCACCTCAAGTATCCGTGGGCTTGATTATACGATATGCATCACACAATCTCAGATTCATCTATTCAACCAACACAAAGTACTTCAAAGAGTGCCCCAGATTTTCTATCAGAGAGTCAAGACGAAAACGTGTGCCAACCCCTATGCATAGGTTCATGGGCAGAACCCGCAAGTGTGTCACCAAAACATACATCAAGTGGATCACGTGATATCCCATTGTCACCACAGATAAACATGGGAAGACATACATCAAGTGTTCTCAAATCCTTAAAGACTCAATCCGACAAGATAACTTCCAAGGGAAAACTCAATTCATCACAAGAGAGTAGAGGGGGGGGGGGAGAAACATCATAAGATCCTACTATAATAGAAAAGCTCGCGATACATCAAGATCGTGCCATAGAGAGAACACAAGAGAGAGAGATCAAAGACATAGCTACTGGTACATACCCTCAGCCCCAAGGGTGAACTACTCCCTCCTCGTCATGGATAGCGCCGGGATGATGAAGATGGCCACCGGTGATGGATTTCCCCTCCGTCAGGGTGCCAGAACGGGCTCCCGAGAGGTTTTTGGTGGCTACAGAGGCTTGCGGTGGCGGAACTCCCGATCTATCTTCTGTTCTGATGTTTTTAGGGTACATAGGCTTATATAGGCGAAAGAAGTCGGTCGGGGGAGCCTCGAGGGGCCCATGAGAGGGTAGGGCACACCCAAGGGGGTGGGCGCGCCCCCTGTCTCGTGGCCTCCTCGATGATCCCCTGGCTTGCACTCCACGTTCCTGGGATTGGTTCTGTTCCAAAAATAACTTTGCCGAAGGTTTCATTCCGTTTGGACTCCGTTTGATATTCCTTTTCTTCGAAATACTGAAACAGGCAATAAAATAGCAATATGGGCTGGGCCTCCGGTTAGTAGGTTAGTCCCAAAAATTATATAAATGTGTAAAATAAAGCCCATAAACATCCAAAAGGGGTAATATAATAGCATGGAACAATCAAAAATTATAGATACATTGGAGACATATCAGCCGTTAGACATGGCTGACGGCAAAGGCATGGATGGCTGACGGCAAAGACCTTTGCAGTCAGCCAGCAGACAACAATAGGTCCCGCTGAATAGGCTATAGCAAAGGCCTCTTTGCAGTCTGCTGGTTGACGGCAAAGATGAAAAGTGCTTTGCCGTCCGTTGACAGACGATAAAGAGTCTGGATGGCACATGTGGTGGTTCAGGTCCGTTAAGTGGTTAATGGCGTGCTTTGCCGTCAGCCAGCAGACGACAAAGATGCAAAGGCCTTTGTCGTCTGCTGGCTGATGACAAATCTGCAAAATAGGCCAGCCCCCTAAACCCCAGGTTGCACTGGTAGCTGCCATGTGGCAGCGGACAGCAAAGCTCTTCGCCGTCTGCCAGCAGACGGCAAAGTGTCTGTATAGCCCCTGTTTTTTCTTAAATTCATTCAATTTTAACAGAATTTCATACACACACACACATTTCGAAATAATTTCAACAATCATACCAACAATAAGTTTCCAACAACATATACACGTTTCCAACAACAAGAACATATACATGTTTCCAACAACATTTCCATATATACAAGTTTGCAACAAGTTTCCAACAACATATCCAACAAGTTTGCAACAAGTTTCCATAAATAAAAAGGAAGCACAAGTAAAAGTTTGCAACAAGTTTCCATCAATGCTAGCTTCCTCATCTGAAGCAAATCCGCAAATTAGGAAAGATGAAAGTTAGAAGAAGAAGAAGACTAGCTAGAAGAAGAAGAAGAAGAAGAAGAAGAAGAAGAAGAAGAAGAAGGAAGAAGGAAGAAGAAGAAGAAGAAGAAGAAGAAATTCTTCTTCTTCTTCTAACTAAGGTAGGTAAAATGCCATTTTTTAGCTAAGGTCGGTAAAATGCTAAGTGTGTAGGTCATTTTAGAGCTAAGCTAGGTAAATAGGTCATTTTGGAGCTAACCTACATAGTTATGCCATTTTTTAGCTAACTAAGCATATTTATTCATTTTGTAGGAAAAAAATGGTAAGTGTAGGTCATTTTAGAGCTATGCTAGTTAAAGTCGGTCATTTTGGAGCTAGGTAAGGTTATTTTGTCATTTTGGAGGAAAATAAACTAATTATATGATAGTATGGAGCTAAACCAAGGTTATTATGCCATTTTTACCTAAGTGCACTAATTATGTCATAAATGAAGTAGCTAAGCTAATTCTAGATCATTATTGAGCTATCCTAGGTTGCTATGCCATTTTGTACCTAAGTGAGCTAATTATGTCATAAATGAAGTAGCTAAGCTAATTATAGATCATTATTGAGCTATCCTAGGTTGTTATGCCATTTTGTACCTAAGTGATCCAATTATGTCATAAATGAACTAGCTAAGCTAGCTATAGATCATATTGAGCTATCCTAGGTTGTTATGCCATTTTCTAGCTAACAAAGCATTTGTTAAGCAAAAAACTTGGGAAAACTTACCATAATCCGGGAGGTGAAGGGCCGGTCGGGGTTGCGCCACCACGAGACGGAGAAGGATTGGTCGATCCTTTGTGGGAGGCATGCTGCACGAAAGATAATTTGCAATGTTTAGTTAGCATGATGCAACTGAAATGTGAATACTAGTAACTAATGACCATTCAATTGAAACTCACCGTGTCCGCTATAGCAATATGGGGCATCGGCGGAGGGGTCTGGCCGGTTTTCTCGCACACGGACTGCACATTTTGTTTTCACGAGTCAGCCATATTAGTTAGTAATGAAACGAACATTGTGTGCAAGATTTGGCTAGTATGCGGGAGAAACTTACCATGAGGATCTCGTATAGGGCCCGGTGACTGGTGTCAATTGGTTCCTCTCCGCCTCCAACAGATTAGCCGTCCTCTCCTCCATCTCCCTCAGCTTCTCCTCCGCCTGCCTGGTTGCCTCCGCCACAAGCTCCTGGGCCCTAGCCTCAATAGCGAGATCCATTGGCTGTGGACGAAGCCTCATCTCGGGAAGAGACTTCGTTTGCTTCTTCTCGATCTTCGGGAGACTTCTAGGACAACTTATGAGTCCATCCCCAATGTCTACGTGGCCATGTTTCCTCCCATCACCAGATAGCATCATGAGCTCAGGATCAAAAGGACTCTGGCTCGGGTTGAAGTCCTCGCCTTTCATCTGCTTCCCTTAGTCTCTGTACCTCACAAGCTTGTCGTGGGTGGAATGTTGGTGAAGCTATTTGGATGATTGAGGTCATCCTCCGAGAATGCCTTGGTCTTCTTGTACAGGGCACTATGGGCCATGGCATAGAGACGGAGGCACCTCCTTCTTGTTGTGTCGCGCCTGAAAGAGAGGAACAGGGTAAATTAGTAAATAAAGCTAGCATGAAGAATGAAATTGCATGAATCAAACCACATACCCAGTGATCCCCGTACTCAAACAGGTTGGAGCTCCCTTGATGGTGCGGCACACCTCGCATCTGGGCACGCTTGTCCCTCACCTTGTTGTGGACGGCTAGCCATTGGGGAGAGCACCACTCATCCACTAACCTCTCCCAACAGTCCAACTTATCCGCACACCATCTCGGGGGCACCTAAGTTAGACAAAGAAAAATTTCAGTGCTATGCCTACGAATGAAATCAAGGAAACTCGTACAAGGCCTTAAGAATAGGTAATTACCTTCATGTACTTGTCCTTACTCAGATACTTGAGGCAGCACTTCTTCTTCTGCCTCCTGATGTTAGTCGAGGCATAGTAGTCTCAGACAGCCTACACCCGAGCCTCGTGCCGTGTGTTCTGAAGTAGGCGCTTGCACTCGGGTTTGAGAACCATAGCCGCGTCCGCCTCATGTTCCTCAAGACACCTATAGAAGGTCTGCAATCAAACAAGAGAACACTGATCATTAGTACAATCACTAGGTACTATTGATCTTTAATTGTGTAAAGGAGAAATTACCAAAAACCGCCATCTCACAATGCACTACAAAAAAATACACTTCCATGATGATACGTGTTTGTCATAGTAGGTCACGTTTTCTGTCATTCATGTACATCCATGACGATTTTATAACAGAATCAAGATAGTCATACCTGTGCTGTCGTAGAAGTGTTCCATGACATTACCAAAATATCATCACGGAAGTGTCCACTTCCATGACGATAAATAACGCGTCATAGAAGTGCTTTCATCAATGGTGCCCGACACGTGGCATCCACCATAACGGGAAACCGTTAAGCTATTGGGTCCGGTTTTGGATCCGATAACCCGCTAACAGCCACGACCAATGCCGATTTTCCACGTGTAAAATTCTCATTGGCCAACGGAACCACGTGTCGGCTCCGCGTTGGCACAGGTGTCACTCATCCAATGGGCGAGATGCGCCTATGATATGTTGACACGTGGATAGGCAACATAGTGCCCCATAAAGATTAAATGGGCCAGCCCAACTAAAGGCCCACAAGATTTTGCAGACCATAATGGGACGACCCAACTAAAGGCCCACAAGATTTTGCAGACCATAATCGGCCGGCCTAGCTAAAGGCCCAACATTCTCAGTTAAGGCCCATACGGCTAGTGTCAAATCGGCCCATCAACGGCCCGTCCTAAACTTGTCATCATCGCGGCCCATGGTCACTTCTGGCCCGTTAACTGTCCGCTAAGTATTTCGGTCGAATTACGGCCCGGAGTATTTCCGGCCTGTTAAAGGTCCTGCTTCATTTGGGCCCATTTACAGGCCATTGAAACTTTCGGCCCATAAATGACCGTGAAGGATTTGGGTCATATTCGACCATGTCTGACATTCGGCCTGTTAGAGGCCCACTATAGATTTGGGCCACTTTCAGCCTGTTGTGACTTTCGGCATGTTAAAGTCGAAGAAATCCATGGGCCATATGTGGCCCAATGTCACATCGGGCCTATTAACGGCCCATATAAAAATGACACTAATCAAGCCCGACCAAACTTCCGGCCTGTTAAAGGCCCGTGTAGTAGGTCCGTGCATTTAGGGCCCGTCCGAATTTTGGCCTGTGAACGATCCGCATTGTAAATGGGCCACCATTTCTGCCTGCTAAGACCAGTGGGTTATTTGGCATAATCAGGGCCCAATCTCACTTTCGACCTATTAAAGGCCCATGTTTTTTTATGGGCTCGAGATATTTACACATGTAAATGGCCTATTGTTACTAAGGTCCCAAATTATGTTTAGGCCTGTTAAAGGCCCACTATGGGCACAGGCCTACAAAAAAAATATGAAAGCTTATGCTGATCTAGGCCCAGATTTTTTTTAGTGGGCTACATGCAAATTTCGGCCCATAATCATTTTTAGCCCAATTGGAATGGGCCCGACGAATGTTGGCATGTTAGGCTCCTAAGAAGCTTTTGGCCGAATACATTACTAAGATAAACCTACACTATACAAAAATAGCATCGTAATTACTGCAGCCTTTGGCAGCATCATAAATGTTGTATCACAACAAAAAAATTCCAACCATACAACAAAAAGGCCTGTTGGCATAAAGTTTACAGTCCTTGTAGATAGAAGCACCATCAGGTGTATAGAAGCACAAATAATTTCACCTTAGTGCTAATGTTTCAGGTTGTAGAATCTGATGCAGCAGCATGATCTTCACCTTTTTCTGCCATTGCTCTTGAACAACAAAGCGAATGTCTGATAGTCTTGTTTCAAAACCATTTATATCTTGATGACATCTTTCAACCACTATTCTTGTTTCCGAAATGATGTCCATTAGGGATGGACTTGTGTCTGGAGCACAGATATATCACTCTATCTAGCCGGAAGATTTTGTTCAGTAGGAGATTTGGATGAGGTTACCTTGACAACCAACCCAGAATTACGCAGGAAGGTGCTTTTTGCACTGTTAGTGGAGAGATACTAACGCACTGCAACAAGAGGTGGCATTATGTCTGTGGTAGCCTCGTCACCTTCAGGTGGTTGTGGCTGTTCAATCATTTGTTCCATAGCTTGCTCAAAGTTTGAACTTGTAGATTAGTGTACCAGATAAGTTACTAATGAGACAAAACCAAACAAAGTAGGTTACATGTTTATACATAACTTATTTTGATTAACTACTGTAATACATTAGCATGTATTGTACTACCAACTACATAATAAAATCACTTTCGGAACATATGTCCATGTAGCATGCCCACTGTATTATCTATTTCCTGACATTCGTTGACATCTAAGGATAAAGAGACATGGTTTAAAGTAGGATGAACATAGTATGGCATCATTCATATCATGGGCAAACAGATATAAAACAAACATGCTATTTTATCATTGTGTGTGCACGTGAACATCACAACTAGATTACTGATCAAGACTAAAAGAATACCATTCATCTCTTTTAAACCATGTAAGGTGAAATTATACATTAAGACAACTGTGTATAAAAGTGAACAGAGTAACTGACATTGGCTGCAAACATAGCAGTTAAATGAACACATCACAATACCAATCAGTACAAAGGCAGGAGGAGTAAGGACTTACGACAGCGTCTTGAACTGGTGTGCTCATGCCCTTAATCTTGCTGGTGTGGCAATCCTTGAAGATTTGCACTGCATTCCGTTCAGGTTCTTTTTGGTCCGCACGGGCTTTCCTCTGTATTTGGAACAAGTCAATATAGATATGATAATATGGCACAGACAAAATAAGGAAGTAGCAGCTATTTACAAGAGCCTCGCAGTGTGCAATATAGCTACGAGATCCTATTGTCTGTTGGAATTTCACTTTAGAACGGTTGGTTTTTTTCTTCAAATAGTTAGCCTAGAAGAAGATACACTTGTAAGGCACATACATTAATACAAGTTCAATATGTGGTCTGATCAAATACATATAGCCTACCTGATACTTTGGATCATACCAGTGTTTAACAAGGGTTGTCCAGTCTTCATGTGTAATATCTTCCACTAGAGATGTTTGGGCGATTTCATTGTTAGGCTTGCCTTCAAAGTGAGATTTTCTAAGGTGGTACCGATACTGAAAAACATGAGTGCATGCTTGTTTAGTTGCATCATCTTTCAGATCCAACTTGAACCTCATCTGTTGAAAAAAGAATGTGAGTCTTATTAGGAGGAAGCTAGAAAGTATGGGACAGAGCAAGACAATATTACTAATTGTGATGAATA
Organism: Triticum timopheevii; assembly: GCA_963921465.1. Taxonomy (NCBI): domain Eukaryota; kingdom Viridiplantae; phylum Streptophyta; class Magnoliopsida; order Poales; family Poaceae; genus Triticum; species Triticum timopheevii. Next base: position 329,832,619 of record OY997272.1, read on the forward strand.
ACATTACTTACGGATAAATGGTAAAGGAGGTGTTAAACTGGGTATTGTCTTTCTCATTCCTGTACTGGATCCATGTTGGGAGGATACGTGCATGACACCTAACGGCAACGAATGCCTCTGATACTAACTTGGCTGACTCTGTAGCATCACGTGGCCTTTTTAAACCTGCCTCAAAATGGATATCCATTCTTCCTCCTTTAGATTTTGTTAATCTGTCAAGCATTATCCCTTATGTCTGTTTTCGCTTGCGCCGTGGTGCTAGTTCAACAACGAATATGGAAAGTGTTAGTGTACATCAAACTATGAGAGTATATATAAAGGAGCATGCAACTTCAACTTTACTCGGCCAGGTACCGTCTTGGTGTTGATGTTCATGAGGTTCATCTGATCTTGCCAAGTCCTGTTGTGTCAGCAGTGCTTCGGAAGTAGTGTTAGGTGTGAAGGCAGCTTGGGAACTGGCCAGTTCTGGAGCAAAAGAACGAGTAACTCGTTGAGATGCTGGTACAGTTGAAGCGGATGCTGCAGCTGGTTGAGCAGGTGATAATGTGTTTGTAGATTTAGCCGGTGGACTTGGACATTCTACTGCACTATAAGTACTAGAAGAATCTCGAGGGCATATCCTTTACCGTTTAACCCGACGAGTAACACCATTCCCTACTATATTCTTTTCCTTGCTCTTTTTTGACATTGCCATGTCAAGTCGTACCCACAACACAAAAGAATAAAATCGCTTTTTAGAACTCATTGATGCATGCTACAGACAAGCAATAATTTGATGTAAGACAAGCATATGAGGATGGAATATGTATGAAAAACAGGAAGGCATGACATATTCACAGCTAGGATGTGTAAACTAAGCAGAAGGATTTTCAAGAAAATAGAAGTAATGCAAGCTAGACACCATATGAAAGATGCAACCAATATTACTCTGCCAATTTAAAAGTGTCGTGTCATAAGTGGCAATTCAAAAAATTAGAAGCAGTACAACGTAGAAATCAATCCAAGATGCAACCACTATCAAACTACCATGTTAAAAGCGTTCAATCATGAGTGACTGATGCAGGATACACAACATCAGTACTTTGATGTAAGAACATGATATGATAGATAGATGCAGTGTATTCTAGACATAGAAACCCATGTCATATGCACATGTATAATGTATAAACTCAGCAGGTGCAATTTAATCAAAGAAGAAGAAATATAGGCTAGACAACATATGCAACATTTAACCAATTATCACATTGTCAACATATGCAACATGAAACCAATCATCCTCCTATCCTGCGATGGTGGAGTAAGGGAGATGAACTCATCAGGTAGACTTGGGTCAATTTCATTTTCAGTAGTAGTGGAAAATCTAGAGAGTCTCTGTTTGCATCGGTGCGGAGGACCACCAACATCCCCTAACTTACTCTTTTCCTTCCTATTTTCTGATATTTCCTTATGAAGTCAAAACCACAGGAAGATGAATAAAATTAGCTCTACATAGCTGGTTGATGCATTATATAGACGAACACTACTTTGATGTAAGGCAAGCGCAGGATTGGAGGATCGAATATATACAAAAAACAGCATTGCATATTCACACGTACGATAGGAGGATGGAATATGTATGAAAAAATAGTAAGCAGAAGGAATTTCAACAAAATTAGAAGAAATGAAAGCTAGGCACCATATGAACATGCAACCAATATCATCTATCAGGTAAAAAGTGTCTCGTCATAAGTGCCATTACAAGAAATTAGAAGCAGTACAAGCTAGAAGACAATGCAAGATGCAACCTACATCACAGTCCCAAGTTAAATGTGTCTTATGGGTTAATGATCGTTGCAGGTATAACTTATAAGCTAGGCAGATGCAATTCAACATAATCAGAAGCAATACAAACTAGACATCATACGGAACACACAACCACATATAACAGTTCCAAGTTAGAGCAAGCACCTATCAAGGTGGAGTAGGGGAGATGTGCTCATCATGTACACGTATGTTCTAGAAATAGGAACACGTGTCATATTGACAGGCATTATGTGTAAATTAAGTAGATGCAATTCAACAAAGTTAGAAGCAATACAATCTAGACATCAAACGCAACATGCAACCACATATAATAGTGCCAAGTTAGAGCAAGCACCTGTGATGGTGGAGTAGGGGAGATGTGCTCATCATCTACACAGCTATGTTGACTGTCCAACCTTGTGTTGTCTTCTGAATCTTGTTGGGAGGATGGCAGAGTAGAATCTGTGGAGACCACCTATTTGAGTTGCGACGAAGGACCACCATCATCCACTACCGGACTAATTTCCTTCAGCTATAATGATTTTGCATTGTGAAGTTAAACCGATAAGAAAAAGAAATAAAATTCGCTCTTCAGAACTCATTCATGCATGATACTGACGAACACTACTCGGATGAAAGGCAAACACATGATGCAAGGATGTAATATGTACGAAAAACAGGATGGTGTGACATATTCGCACCTATGATGTGGTAACTAAGCAGAAGGCATTTCAACAAATTAGAAGCACTTCAAGCTAGAGACCATATGAAAGATGCAACCAATATCACTCTGCCAAGTTAAAACTGTATGGCGTTTCAACAAATTAGAAGCAGTACATGCTAGAAATCATATGCAAGACAAAACCAATATCACAATGGAGGCTTAAAGGTGCCTTATCATAAGTGGCTGATGCGGGATATGCAAGAACAATAGTCTGATGTAAGAACATGGTGTGATCAGATATAGTACGTTCTAGAAACAGGAACATGTGTCATATTCACAGGCATTATGTGTAAAGTAAGCAGATGCAATTCAACAAAGTTAGAAGCAATACAAGCTAGACATCATACGCAACATGCAACCACATATAATAGTGCCGAGTTAGAGCAAGCACCTATGATGGTGGATTAGGGGAGATGTGCTCATCATCTACCCAGCCGTTGACTGTCTAGCCTTGTGTTGTCTTGTGAATCTTGTTGGGAAGATGGCGTAGTAGAATCTGTAGAGACCCACTGATTCAGTTGCTCGGAAGCACCACTATCATCCAATGCCTTACCGATTTCCTTCCGCTTTATTGATTTTGCATTGTGAGGTCAAACCGACAAGAAAAAGGTATAAAATTCGCTCTTCAGAACTCATTCATGCATGATACTGACGAACACTACTCTGATGAAAGGCAAAGTCATGATACGAGGATGTAATATGTATGAGAAACTGGACAACTTCACATATTCACACCTACGATGTGGTAACTAAGCAGAAGGCACTTCAAAATATTAGAAGCACTGCAAGCTAGACACCATATGGAAGGTGCAATCAATATCACTCTGCCAAGTTTAAAATTGTCTCGTCATACGTGGTGTTCATCAAACTAGAAGCACTACATGCTAGAAATCATATTCAAGACGCAAAAAATATCACACTACCAACTTAATGGTGTCCCATCATAAGTGACTGATGCAGGATACACAAGAAGAGTAGTTTCATGTAAGAACATGGTGTGATAGACAGATATAGTATGTACCAAATAGGAAAGCGTGTCATATTCACACGTATCATGTGTAAGCTAAGAAGATGTAGTTTACACTAATTAGGAGCAATACAAGCTAGACACCATATGCAACATGCAACCAGATATCACACTGCCAAGTTAGAGCAAGCACCATGGATGGTGGAGTAGGGGAGCGGAGACTTGGACCTTGTAATGCACTAGCAGTACAAGGAGAATCCGTACAGATGCTCCGTTTACGTTGCTGCAGAGGACCACCATCATCGCCTTCCTTACTCTTTTCCTTCCTCTTTCTTGATTTTGCCTTGTCAAGTCAAACCCACAAGAAAAAGGAATAAAATTTGCTCTTCAAAACTCATAGATGCATGATACTGACGAACATTACTTTCATGTAAGACAGCCGCATGATAGGAGGATGGAATATGTATGAAAAACAAGATGGTGTGACATATTGACATGTATGATGTATAAAGTGTAAACTAAGCACAAGGTGTTTGAACTTGTTTGAAGCAATGCAAGCTAGAATCCATATGAAAGATGATACCAATATCACGCTGCCAAATTAAAAGTGTGGCCTAACAAATTTATTTGACCAAATTAGAAGCAATACATGGCAACAGGCTAGAAATAATATTCAATATGCAACAAATAAAGGTGTCTCATCGTAAGTGATTGATGTAGGATACAAAACAGAGGTAGTTTCATGTAAGAACATGGTTAACACATAGATGTAGTGTGTACAAAAAACAGGAAGGCATGTCATATTCACAGGTATAATGTGTAAATTAAGCACATGCAATTTACCCTAATTAGAAGCATTACAAGCTAGACACTGTATGCAACATGCAACCACATATCACACTGCAAAGTTAGAGCAAGCACCTGTGATGGTGGTGTAGGGGAAGTGCGGTCTTCAAGTATAGACCTACGTTCAATATCTTCATTTAGGCTTGTTGTTTCTTGACAATCATGGGGAGAGGATGAAACTGCACTCTTTATAAGAGTAGCGCGTATCATACTAACCCACGGGCGTGACTCTCATCATAAGCGATAGATACATGATACACCAGAAAAGTAGTTTGATGTAAGAACATGGTGTGATAGGCAGATGTAGTATGTACCAAAAACAGGAAGGCGTGTCATATTCACATGTACAATGTGTAAGATAAGGTGACGCAATTTAACAAATTAGGAGCAATACAAGCTAGGCACCATATGCAACATGCAACGAGATATCACACTGCCATGTTAGAGCAAGCACCTGGGGTTGTGGAGCAGGGGAGATGAGATTTGGAGCTTGCACTGAAGTAGGAGTAGTAGGAGAATCTATAGAGATCATCTGTTTCGGTTGCTCCAGAGGACCACCATCATTCCGTGCCTTCGTCCTTTTAGATTTTGCCTTGATAAGTAAACACACAAGAAAAAGGAATGAAATTCGCACTTCCAAATTCGTTGATGCATGATACTGACGAACACAACTTTTATGTATGGCAACCACATTGTAGGAGGATGGAATATGTATGAAAAACGCTAAGTAGAAGGCATTTCAACAAATTGGAATCAATGCAATCTAGACACCATATGAAAGATCCAACCAAAATCACTCTACCAAGTTAGATGTGTCTCATTATAAGTGGCACTTCAACAAATTAGAGGCAATACATGTTTGAAATGATATGCAAGATGCAAACAATATTACACTATCAACTTGAAGGTGTATCGTCAGAAGTGATTGATGAGGGATACACAAGAAAAGTAGTTTGATGTAAGAACATGGTTAATAGAAGGACGTAGTATGTACCAAAAATAGGAAGGCATGTCATATTCATAGGTATAATGTGTTAACTAAGAAAATGCAATTTACCCTAATTAGAAGCATTATAAGGTAGACACCATATGCAACATGCAACCACATATCACATTGCCAAGTAAGAGCAAGCACCTGCGATGGTGGTGTGGGGGAATTGCGGTCATCAACTAGAGATCTATGTTGACTATCTTCATTTAGCCTTGCTGTTTCCTGAGAATCATGTGGGGAGGATGACACTACACTCTTTAAACGAGTAGCGTGTCTCATGGTAACCCACTAGGGTGATTGTCTCATCGTAAGTGATTGATGAGGGATACAAAAGAGCATTAGTTTGATGTACGAACATGGTTAATAGACATATGTAATATGTATCAAAAACAGGAAGGCATGTCATTATCAAAGGTATAATGTTTGAAGTAAGCAGATGCAATTTAACAAAATTGGAAGCAATACAAGCTAGACACCATATGCAACATGCAACCACATTTGACAGCGCGAAGTTACAGAAAGAACCTAGAATGGTTGTGTGTGGCAATTGAGATCATCAACTGCAGAGCTACATTTACTGTCTCCATCTCTTGACACTACACCCTCTAGAGCGCTGAAACGCTTAGTGCTTATCTTTGAATTACACTGGAGCGACTTCTGTCTTTTCTTTTTTGTATTCATCAACACTGCGTCAGAGTCTCAAATACCCATGCATAAAAAACAATAGTGTGAGTATGGGTGAAGTGTGTGCACAAGTAGTATAGTGTAAAGGTAGCAGATAGCAGGTCGGTGAGAAATAAATGATGGGAGACATATGATAGCTCTACAACATGCATGGCACACGAAATTACTACAGAATTTTGTGAAAATAACAGTCGACTGAAAACAAATATGTTAGTCCATTTTTTCGGCACCGTCCTATGTACAAAGAACGGGCAGATCGCCTTCATCTACCTCCAGCCAGTCAGTGTTATGATCTTCCTCGAAACGCCAGCGACCACCGGCCTAGACCCCTGCGTCTGCCCTCCCCTTGACCTCACCGCACCGCCATGCTTGGCACTACCCCCCGGCCATCCCTTCAAGCCCCGCCAACCTCCAGATTGGGCGCAAGCAGCTCTTGCGCCCCGCACCCCTATGATAGACACCAATGTGCCGCTTCCCCGGGGAACAGGCGGACTAGGTGATCCGCGCGCCTAAGCGGGTGTTACTTCTTTTAATTGTGGTTTGATCGACCCTGAATTGAAATCCAGGCGGGCTACTAACCTCTAGCAAAGGTGAAATGGTAAATGGGAGGAAACCTTGTGCATTTAGTATCACGAACAAGATGCAGTAAGAAGCGCTCAACTAGTTTCTTTGGTGGGATGAATATGGTGTGAGTAGAGACATACGATTTGCACGGATAAGGGAAGAGGAGTACCTCTTTCAGCTAGCAGTGTTGTGTCCTCCTTCTATATTTCCAGCGATCTTCTTGTTGTTCCCTGGAAACAAGAAGCTGTGGAGGACGGTGGAGCCTTGGACGAACCCATGGCCAAGTTGTTGAGTGTGCTGCGGTGGCCGTCTGTCGGCGGCGTGGAACCAGATCCGAGGCGGCGAACGACGACGTAGCGGGAATAGCTCTAGTGCGGTGGACGGTTGCGATAGTGGAGCGGTAGCGGTGAGGCACAGGACGGCGTGGTCAAAGTGGTTCTGGTATGACGCACGTTGGCGTCGGCGTCGTGGAGGCAGCTTTGCCTCGGCTTCAGCTGCTAAGTCCTTGAGGGTGTTGCGGTTGTAGTTGCGTTGACGACGACGTTGGGGTACCGACTCCAGCGTGATAAAGGTGGGCGGTGGTGGATTGGGCGCTATGGGGTGGACGACAGAGGAGGCTGGAGTTATGCGGCTGGTGGAGAGGGCGTTTTGGCGCCCACAGAGTATGAATGGAGAAACGGAGGGAGGGGGAACTAAGGGGGAACAATCTATGACACAAGAATAATTAAGCTACAGTAAATCCCTGCTAATGGTGCGACATCATCACATTGTTGTTGCTAATCCTCACTTGATACAAATCGCTGTTCATATTCAAACTCAAATTTGAAGTCAAAAATTCAAATTTGCCAAACCTAAAAACTAAAATGTTCATAGTGTGGCAAATAATCCCTGGGTATTTGTCATGTGGGAACCAACCTCTTTTGGATTCCGAAAGTGCCCCTAGAATAATTTGGTGGTCAAGCGGCTTTTAGAATTGGACCTCTCGAATTTCTAAAAATGGTTAGACAACTCCTTTTGGCCCCATACTTTTTGTGGCATTGGGCCAGGTGATAACACTAATTTAGTAGTTTGTTACACAATTTATAAAACTAAAGTAAATAGTAAATAAAGTAGAAAACTAATAAACAGAAAAGTGAAAAGCAAAATAAAACCAAAAAGAAAAGGCCCCTTCCCCACTAGGCCTTGGCCCAGCTAGCTCCCCAAGCCAGGCCACCCCACTCCCTCACGATTGCCCCCTACTCTCTGTTCACGGGGGGCTCCTGGCCACAGCCGATGGCTGCCACGGCCGCGACCATCGCCGTGGCACCCATCCACCGGCTTCGCCTCGTATTTAGCCAACGCCTCTCTCCCGCCGCGAACCCTAGGGCGTGTTTGGTTCCCTGGGCGCATCCAACCTGCATCGTATGAAGGAGCTTGGTTGGGGTTGGCCTGGTTGAGCTAATGCAAGAAGAAGTTGAGATGTGTGTTTGGTGTACTTGCACGATATGGGCCAGGCTCATCTCAGATGTTGTTTGGTAGGCTGCATGAGGATAAGTAGTATGATAAATGTGGAATTTGATTCTAGGTGATTATACATGTATAGTTATTTTGATGACACATGCACTCCAGGTATCTTTGCTGGTTAAAATAAAAGAACATGATCAAACACAAATAAAAAAATCATAACATTTTGAATCTTGCAAATTTCGTATGAAGATCCTTTGAATCAAAGACGCAACTAAACAGGGAAAGAAAACAAACGAAAACCATATACTTCTATGTGTATTCCATTGTCAACATTCATGAGGTCATATTAAACATACATGCACAGAACAGCTAGCCATTTGAAGGCACTTCTTTACTGTCCATCTGCTCTAGCTAACTGATATTTTGATCCAAACAACACCAATACAAAACAAAACTAGCATGTCTCTCTCTTGTTCTTCTTCCTCTAGCTAGCTGATCTCTTGTTCTTCCTCCTGACCAAATCAAAACAAAAAATATACACAAATTATTCAGTTAAGCTTAAGCAGGAGATTGAGCAGCAAGGGCACAAGTGGATCAGGTGGGCGGCAGCTCTCACAGTCAGATCAAGGAGGGAAGCAGTGCCATCTTTACAAGGCCAACGGCCGAACCAAGCAGGAGATCGAGCAGCAAGGGCACAACTGGATCGGGCGGGCGGCAGCTCTCACAGCCAGATCCGGCGGGCGTCCGCGAGTGAGGACACACTGTGTACATGTCGCCGGAATCTCATGCTTGCTGTGATGGCCAGATCAGGCGAAGACAAGCAGGCACGGCGAGATCCAGGATGGGGGATGGGAGGGAGGACCGGAGCTTGGGACGATGGGGAGGAGGAAGAGAGGAGAGCTTCCTTGGCACCGGTGACGAGATGCGGCGGCAAAGATGCATCAGGGACGGCGAGATCCACCAGCGTCGCACAGAGGAAAGAGCGTCGGGAGAGCAGGGGAAATGCGAGCCGCCAGACCGAGAGAGGAGAGACCTGCTCAAGAGTTTGCACGCGCGGGTGCAGGCTCATGGAAACGGCCGATACCTGCGTGCGAGCTCAGCCTGGCCGGGGGCCCTATTTTACATCAGTCGGGCCTGGCCCAGAGAGACATGCAGCCTACCAAACATTGCGAAAATTGTATAATGGATGCGATGCAGGTGCGAGCCAAGGAACCAAACACGCCCCTAGCTACTCTTTCCCTCCTCCTCAGATCCGCCCCTTGGCCCTGTTCACCATTGCCGCCTTCTGCTCGAGGGCGGCCGACGCCGTCGTAACCATGACCATCGATGCACGTGCACTGCCTGACGTCCCCCCACCTAGCAGCTCGTTCGTGAGCTCCGTCGGGCACCGCTGCTTTGTCTACGACCAGAGGTTTGAGACGGAGCCCCCCATCATCGCTGTCACCTTCGCCTTCTCTGTCAGACGCCACCCCTGCCCTGTCATGGATCGCCGGCAACTGCGTTGTGCTTCTGCGCTACTAAGATCCCGCCGGCCACCGTGTGCCTCAACGTGAGCCCCCCTTTGAATCTCCCGCTCTCCCCCTTTCCTCCCGTTCTCGTAGCTACCGTAGGCCAATAGTCACCGCGCCTCGGTTCTGTTCCGTGTGCGCTCGCCCGCAACCGTGACCGTGACGCGGCTTCTGTTGCTGCTGCGTGGACGCACTACCGCCGCTCCCCCTACTCCTCCCTCCGCTCATGCCTGCAGCTCCTCACTGTCGTGCTGCTCACAGTTTCTGTTGCTGCCGTGCACACACGGCCCCACCCGCGCACCTGCGACCCCTGCTACTGCTCCTGTTGTGCTGCTGCAGCCGCCGCCGCGCGCAGCACCTCCCGCCCGGCTGCTCGCCTTGCCGCTCGAGCCTCCCGCTCCGCCGGTCAGCCGCGACTGCGGCCCTCACCCACCTCTCTTGGCCACTGCTGCCGCCGCACAGCTCCGGCCAGCCGTGCCTCGCTGCCGCAGCCACCCTCATAGTTGCCATGTTTCCGGTACGGTGGGAACGAGGAACGGGAACGAGGGACGAGAGTCGGTGGCTGAAAAAAATAGGATACAACAAGGGTATACATCTCTCGAACGATTTTTTTATAGCGGGGACGCGATCCAATCTGTTTGGGTACGATGAACCCGGTACGGTACCGTGGGTCGAGGAACGCAGTTCTGAAGAATGACGACTCCCTCACGATCAGCATTCCTTGCTGTTAATGGACCCCTTGCAATTAATGGATTGGAGGAAGGACGAGGAGTCCTTGAGAAAAGAATCAACAACGTGAGTAAATTATGCCTCGCATTTTGATTGTTGGATCATGAAACCTGAATCGAGGAGTAGGCTACGGGGACGCTGAATCTTCATCGAATCGTACCGAATCCGACCTCGTTCCCGAATCCGATTCTGGGTCGATGAATCGGGATCGAGGGACGGCCTACCGTTCCCTGTTTCCGGCTACTATGGCCACCCTATTCTGGCCGTTCTCCCCGCGCCCACGCGCCACCTCCCAGCCGCCTAGCGTCGTTCCCCGCCGCCCAGCGCCGCTCCACGCCCCGCTCACCTGCCAGGCGTGCACCGCCGCGCCACCCTCGGCCGGCGCCGCCCGCTGCACCCCCCCTGGCCACACGCTCCAGCGCCCGTCGCCCGCTCCGGTGCCACCGGGCTCCGCCCGATTAGCCGGGCGCCCATGCCCATTAGCATGTTGCCTGCTAAGCCCCTAGGCCACTGACAACGGGTCCCCATGCCCCCTTTTCTTAAAAAAAGATATAAGATAAATACAAAAATATTAATTAATTATTTAATTAATTAGTAAGTCAATTAATTAACATCATTTGCTTAGTTAACTACCTAATTAACTGCTAATTAGCTAATGGGTCAATGACAGGGGCCACACCCCTGTTGACCAGTCAAATGTTGACTGGTCAACTGGGTCCCCTTGGCCCACCTGTCAGCCTCTGGTACACTTCTGTGCACGCAGAGCATGGTACACATAGCAATTTGTTATTTATTTTCGAATTAAAATAATTTCAGGATATTGCTAAAACTATAGAAATTCATAAAAAATAATCCGTAACTCGGATGAAAATGTTTTATACATGAAAGTTGCTCAGAACGACGAGAGGAATCCGACTACGCGGTCCGTTCATCTGCCACATATCCCTAGCATAGCGAACCTGCAACTTTCCCCCTTTGTTTCATCTGTCCGAAAATGCCAAACTTCGGGAAAACGTTCCCGAATGTTTTCCCCATTCACCTATATCGCGTAGTACTGCGTTAGATCACCCCTAGCTCTGCTTGTTGACTTGTCATGTATCTTGTTTGCTTTGTATTTACTATTTCTCCCCCTCTTCACTCCGGTAGACCTCGAGATCACTGCTGATGCCTCTGTGATCGACTACTTCGACGACGACCCTCCTTCTCGCCTGAGCAACCAGGCAAGCCCCTCCTTTGATCATCCCGATATCACCCATTCCATTCTCTCATGCTTGCATTAGATTCTGCTACTGTAATTGATTGCTCCTATTCTGATGCATAGCCTGCTTTTGTAACCTGCTTATTGCTACCTACGAGCTTATCCTAAACTACTTAGTATAGGTTGGTTTGTGATCCATCAGTGACCCTCCCCCCAATTGTTCTTGTTGCCCCTGCTTCATCATCGACGACTCGATAAACGTGATCGATGACCAGAGCCCGACACCTCACATCACATCACACCCATTTTGTTTCTCGAATCTGTAGAGCTACTATCGAATGCCGAGGGTGATCCCTCATAACGCAATCCTGATGATAATTCTGTAGTGTAGCTATTCGGTCGTGGTCAACGAGGGTGGTTCCTCTTTCACCATTCCCGATACGGCTCTATCGTGCAACACCTCAAGTGTGAACCTCGAAGGTGGTTCCTCTTACGTTCACCTTGATGATTACATTGAGTGGAATCCATCGTGGGTGATTCCTCGGGTTTTCCCCTTGATGTTTGGACACACGGCTACCCGGACTTTACTTGACCATTGTTGAAGTTGGGTCAGCCCTGAGGGGTACCCGCGAGTTGATGTGAAAGTCGGGCGGGCCCGGAGATCACCCGCGAGTTTTCCACATGGCACGGCCGGGCAGTTTGGGCCCTTGCCATAAGTCCACGAGACGGGGCGACGGGGTCACATAGTCATGAGTCTCTGCTCGTCTCCGCGAGCCCCCAATGCACTAATGGTTTGGGTATTTGTTCTGAGTTGGCCTCTGGCCTTTACACACTAACCACCACGCGAGAATAGTTATGGGCCTCGACGTCGTGGTATCAGCCGAAGCTTTGTCACACGTCTAGTTCAGCATTGTGGCACGGTCGGATCGTGCTGGCCATCCGAGGCAGTGCTGGTATCCACCCTGCACACAACGACCCGGAGTGCTACGGGTGATGGGCCCAAGACCCCGAAGTGCTGAGGATGCAGACCGGCGGGGACCTCTCTGCTGAGCCTAGGTAGGGCTGCGACGTGTTGATCTTCTGAAGCCGGGCATTGTCCCCAAAAAGGTGTGTCCGGCCAGAGTGATCGAGCGTGTTGGGTAACGTGGTGCACCCCTGCAGGGAAGTTATATATATTCCAATACCAGGTCCACAGTAATGGACATTCAGACTTATATCCTGATCTTATATAACTAGAAATTGATACTTGAGTTATGTGATGGATATGTGGCTCCGAGATTGCTTTCTCGCAGGGAGTCGAGGAAGAATCTCTGGGCGTTATTTCTACAACAAGTTTTTTAATTATAAACTGCAATTCTTTACTCTTCTACATGCTATAAAATGCTTGGAGCTGCTTGAAGATGCTAGTCTTTGATAGGCTAGGCCTTCCCCCTCTATTCTAGCATTCTGCAGTTCACTCCACAGATACAAACCTTCCATTTGATACCAATGCATACTTAGTATAGATCTGATGCTTGCGAGTACTTTGGATGAGTACTCACGGTTGCTTTGCTAGCCCTTTCCCCCTTCCTTCTTCTTTCCGGTTGATGCAACCAGATGGTGGATCCTTGGAGCCAGATGCCACCCCCGATGGGTGCTACTACCTGGAGACCGCCGATGACCAGGAGTAGTTAGGAGGTCCCAGGCAGGACGCCTTGCATCTTCGATCGTGTTGCTTTTGTGCTAGCCTTCGTAAGGCAGTCTTGTTTAACTTATGTCTATACTCAGATATTGTTGCTTCCGCTGACTCTTGTGTATCGAGCTATGTATTAGAGCCATCGAGGCCCCTGGCTTGTAATATGAAGCTTGTATTATTTTGATTTGTGTCTAGAGTTGTGTTGTGATATCTTCTCGTGAGTCCCTGATCTTGATCGTACACATTTGCATGTATGATTAGTGTACGATTGAATCGGGGCGTCACACAATGTTTCGGTTTGGGACGCGCTTGTTTGAAATTTGGGGAAAGTTACAAACTTTGCCTCCATCTAAAATTTCGGACATATTACAGGTTGGAGGTAGGACAGTAATCTTAGGTGTCCCAAATGGTGGGCGGGATAGATTTCGGCCGATCACATGGGTGTTTAGGCGTTCACGGTGTATGAATGCTTCTCGGAGGCGGTTGAGACTAGCGTCTTGGTGAAGTTACAAACCTACCCCGGTTTATACCTTTGGACATCGGGCCGATAGGCTACACGGGCCAGAGTCAGCACAGTAATTTCCTACCACCAAACATTAGTCTCGCTCAGTTTCGGGTGACCAAAGGCTTATTTGGCGCTTCCTTCAATATTTGGGAGCAAAAGCATTAACGCTTTCAGTTCTCTTGAATTGAACTATCAGGATTTGTCAAACTTCACAAATCTTTACTCTTGAAAATCCTAAATCTATAATTATTTTGGAATGGAGGGGGTTCATTTGTATATACATTGTACACGAGTATATATTAAAAAATATGCAACTTACCTTAGTTCATGCATGGTTCCAGATATAATCTCCTTGGTTGCAAAAAAATGGTTAGACATGCGTATGAATATATAGCATGTTCAAACGCACAACAATGATTGATGCCCCCTTTTAGATCTAATTTACAAATGCCATTATCTCGGTTCAAATAGATGAATGCACTTCCTATGAAGTCGAATCTTCGAATCCCCCTTTATGTTGAATTCAACATGTATTCTATTTCGTAGCTAGGAATTTGGAATGTATCCATGTAAGTGACAAATGTATAAAGTGCTTCACACTAACAACATGGAGTGCAGTATTTAATGTTTATATATGAATTGCAAAAGCAATGCATTGCCTGGATTTCAAACCGCTCTCACTCTATGGATCGATAATATGAAATAAACACATGCACATGCTAGCATTCAATAGAGTATGGGTGTTTGATAGACCAATTTTCGTTCATATGCAAATTGCAAAATTCATGATCTCATCCCAATCTAACAATGCCATTTATATTTTAATTTAATGCGTAGAACTGCCTTTTACACGTAGATGCACTATGCCTCGACCCGTTCTCACAAACGCGCTATATATCTCTCTATCTAACGCATAACTGCATACACTTTATATGCATCGGCATTTCTCTTCCACACATGCTCACAATCTCTCCTGAGGTGTCGGGGTGTCTCACGCACACGCTCTCTCTATCTCTCTCTCTCTGTGTCTCTCTCTCTTTGTCTCTCTCTCTCTCTTTCTGACTACTATGTACCACTCTTTTCACTAATCTTAGTTGGAAAACACTATTTCTCTCACATGCATATATACACACGCACGGTCTCTACTAGCCCTCTATACACACATATATGTGCCTACTGTCTCCCGCATGCACATTATCTTTAGGCCTCTCTTGCACACATTGCCCCCCGACACACATAGACACACCTCTCTCTTAGTAGTGGGCAGATATGATTCAATCAGATCATTCGGTAGGATATCCCTGACTGTTAGGCTGGATCGTAATACGAGGCGAAGTTTTACCCTAGTTCGGACCATTGCAGTTGAGGGAAAAGCCTTCTCTTGGTACTGTATATTAGTGATAGGGGTGTGTACAAGGTACACGTGAATACCAGACATTGTGCGTGTGTGTATACGATCGACGAACTAGCCCCCAGTCTTCTAGAACATACTCGGGGCCTAGAGTTACAGCTCATATATAGTCGGCTTATCACCAGTGGGGATAGAGTCCTCCACGACTCTGGTAGCTTTGTGTTGTACGCCGAGTCCTCCACATGGGTCTTCATATAATGCATCTCGTTCCAACCTATGTGGTGTAGGATGGAACCAAACCATGAGTCCTCATGTTGACCCACCACAAGTAGAAATGATGTGCCCACCCCAACTAGAAATGATGTACCCACCACACCACACACGCAATCGGCCACTAAGAAAATAAGCATATACAATAGCACAATGTTATACATGAAAGTTAATTGCATGGTGCATCCAAAAATATTGTTCTGCAATGTGAATGTTTATAGTTTCTCCTAAAATATTAGTCACGGGAAAGAGAAATGAAGGGCATATCTCTCCTTGTCTCCATCGGACACCCCCTCTTTCTAAACAACTTTCACGTACGCACACAAACTATCTCTCGGCCCTCTAAAAGTATGCATGCCCATGACACATTCACGCACGACAGTCACTGTATTTCAAGCGAAAGCACTATACGGTCACTGGACTTCAGAATATGCTCATTACAGTCACCATATACATTCTCGTGGTGATCATATGGTATCTAGGTCACGATACATCTCCGTATTTTGTTGATGACACTAACGGACTTTGTATTTGATGCGTGCTCCGTATTTTGTTGACGACACTTACGGTCATTGTATTTGAATCGAAAGCATGATATGGTCACTCGAATTCAAAATAAGCTCATCACGGTCACCACATACATTTTGTGGTGCTAACCAATCTGTGGTTGGATGGTTAGGAGGACAGTGGTTTCTCGAGCCCGCCAGGGTTAAAGTCCTGGTGCTCGCATTTATCCTGGGTTAATTTCAGTATTTTCCAGCGATGTGCATTCAGTGGGAGGAGACGTTCCACTCGACTACGAGGCACCTATGTTGACTTCGTAAAATCTCAAGATCATATGCTGGCTCACTCTCTTGAAGGTGCTCATAGGGGTAGGGTCTGCGTGTGTGTGCTTATAGCGGTGAGTGCTTGCGCATAAATATGAGCCCTTGCCTCTGTATTGTGTTAAAAAAATACATGTCGTGATTATACGGTCACTGGATAACCCATACAACTCCGCATTTTGTTGATGACACAATCAATTGACCAGTCAAACGTTCCACGTGGCGCAACTAGTGTTGCGCCATCGGGGCGCGTAACCGTGGGGCCCACCTGTCAGCGCGTATATGAAAGAAAGAAATGGTAATTTGAGTCTGAACCGTGTTAATAAAATACATTTTAGGGTGATCATACGGTCACTGGCTCACCATACAGCTCCGTAATTTGTTGATGACACGATCAATTGACCAGTCTAACGGTCCACATTCAGTAGCGCACATTACCATAGGGCCCACCTATCAGCGGGTATATGAAGGACATAAATGGTAATAAATTAGTGGTCGGTGGGGATTCAAAGTCGTGAGACCTCTGGTTGGCAGTAGCCTGCGGTGGGGGGTGTAGTGATTGGGCGGTGGCGTGGGGATCGCCGGAGAAAAAGCTCGGCGCGGGGGCCTAGAGGGATGGTCGGGGCAATGGCGGACCGGCGGAGGGGAGTGGTTTCGGGGCGGGAGGGGCGGCATGGCGGCGTGGGCCGGCCGCGGGCGGCGAGGCTGGCGGTTTGGCCAGTGGTGGCTGACGGCTCAGGGGGTGGAGGTTGAAGATAAACTGTAGGCCCTTGATTTCGTATCAAACGGCTGGAAAATCTATTGACCAGAGATGAAAAAGTTAGTCGACTGACGTGTAGCCTCATCCCACACATACACATGCACACGCGCAACACTCGCACGAACACACGCACGCATGTAGGCATGCAACACTGACACGTACACATAACAAACACATGCACGCATGCATGCGTGCAACACTAACACGTACACATGCACTCACAAACACACGCACGTACGCACACATGCATGCAACGCTGAAACGTACACATGCACGCACGCAACACTCGCACGCCTGCATGCACACAGCACACGATGCAAGACACATGCTCAACCTGTACGGGCATGCACCCTTTGTTAAGGACATGAATTGTTATGGGTATTAATCAATCTTATCTGTGATAAGCAGAACATTGATGTTTGCAGCGGTCTTTATGAGTCATAACGTATCGAACAGGCTATGAACGTATATATGAAAATTTTAAAATTCTCTTATATTATATAGTAGGCTTATCTACATGAAATAGATGACGCCACACTCAATGAACAATCATCGGTTTATGAAATGCCCGCTTCTGACCGCCCTGGCCCCCCAAAAGTTCCTCTGTCGTGCGCTACTTGCGTTCGGTCACTGACATGCAGGCCATGTACCCAAAGAACTCACACGTTGGTGGAAGAACTGCACGGTGTCATACGTCAGAGTCGAGAGCGCCACTCGTTGCACGCCCGGCTAAACACGCCTCCTTGCCACATTCAAACCCCTACATCAACCCGCACGGGTGGAAGCCGAGAAACCCACTCTGGACACACGTCCCTTTATGACCGGGCCGCCATTAAACGCAACGCCGGCCGAGCTCCTCCCGTCTGCCATCTATTTAATCTCCTATTTAAACGAGGCCAAACACTGGCCAAGAATCGCATACCTCCGCCGCTCCCCTATGTCATCCTTCACCATTTTGTCTACTCCTATAATGGCTTACAAAGAGTAGTTCTCCCGCATCCAAGCCGGCTGGGTGGCCCGCTGAGCCCGCCGGAGACGAGCTATGCAGCTCACTGATCCACCTCCCTCCCCTCGCCCTGCATAGCCAGTTGCCGCCCCAAGCCGGCGCGCGGTTCAACAACTCACCACTCCAGGACAGCTCGACGAGGAGCGGCGCACAAGCGTCGTCGCTGCCGTCCACGCCACCGCCTCATACCACACCTCCTGTGTCTGCCACCGCGTCTCCCATTTCTGTGGCCGAGATTACCATGCCGGCGGCCGCGCCATGCAAGCAGCGATAGAAGCCGGGTGCGGGAGAGCGACGACTCAGTGGCCAGCGCCTCCGCTTCCACCGCCATCATCGAGGAGAAGTAGAACACAGGAGGCCGCCGCCGTTTGGGTCCCATGAAGGACACCGCGGAGGCGATGCCGGCGTACATAGCAGGTGTCTTGCTAGATCCTTTTGTTGCGAGGACCTTTGTCGACCCCGCACGGGCTCCACGGAAGCGGAGAAGCCCTCTTCAACCATCATCTTGGGCATCAGCCAACGATATCAGTTGGGTAGTGGGGAAGCGAGCCGTCCTTCCGGTGATCGTGCTGCCGGACATGAGGAACACAAATGGATCAGCGGGCGACCATTTAGGCTAGGTATTATATACCTTTGCTGTCCAGAACTAGCACCGCATAGTTCATTTGAATGTAATGAAATCCGTCATGTTTATATGAAAATCCGGTATTTTATATGATTTCCGTCATTGTTTATATGAAATATCGCCGTGTTTGCATGAATTTCGCCTGGTCAGTTGGGTTGTTGTCATAATGTGTGCGGCTATGGTTGGATGGCATAATTTGCGGGTCACCGGTCGGTCTGCGGCTGGCTCTGGCGGCGTGGTGGCACAAAAAAAGCACATCTTGTGCGAGCTCGTCTCCAACGTGTGCGCTGGAGGATGCATGAGCACTCGAGCCATTCCTCGTTCATCGGTGGCAAAGGCACCGGTGGACAAAAGGGTTGCCCATATTTTGGCTACCCCGGGCAAGATCCAAACAACCCCTCCCAGCATATTCAAATCCCTCGTTCGCCATGAAATTTTGCCATGTGTTGTTTTCAGGGACTAGCAAGATGCCCGTGCATTGCACGGAACATCAAGATGATTAGTTAACTTAATTAAAGTGATTAGGTTAATTAGGGTTTAGGTTAAACTAATTACTGTTTATTTAAACTAGCACGTTAATTAGTTTAATTAATTAGGACTAATTAACTTAATTAACTTAGTTAATTAATTAAATTTATTTTTATTTTTTTATTTTTATTTTTTTAATTCTAGTTTTTTTTAAACACGTTTTGTGGGCGGGGCCCGTATGTCATAGGCCCTAGGGGGCCATAGCGGTTTTGGGTGCGGGTGCGGGCACGCGGGCGCTGGGGATATGGGCGTAACCCGGTTGGCCCCGGGCGCCGGCCGGTGCGGCCAAGGGGAGCCGGGCGCGATCACGGGGAGCAGGGGCAGGGCAGCGCGCCACGTGGAGCTCCGGTGGCTGAGTCCGGGCGGAGTAGAGGGGGCCGCGGCGAGCAGATGCAGCGGGGGACGACGAGTGATCCAGGGGCTCCGGCGACAGGCGCCTGAGGAGGTGTGCGCGTGGGGGCGAGCACCGGCGGCCAGCAGCACAGCGCGTGGTGGTGCGCTAAGCGCGGCGGGCAGGACCACGGCGCGGCAACGATGGCTACAAGGCGAGGCGGGCGCGGTGGTCGGCGAGCAACAGTTGAGGAGACCGCGGTAAAATACGGGACAGAGGGAGAGACGGGGGAGGGCGAGCCCCTCACCGGCGATGTAGAGACCAGGTGTGCGGCGAGGCTCGAGGTGGCCATTGGGGAGGAGGACGGGGACGACGTGTGGCGCAGGGGAAGACGAGGAGGCAGTCTGGCGACAGCGTGGCGGTTCGTGGCGGCGTCGAGATCAGTGGACCGCGTCGGGAAGGAGGACGACAAAGACGGCGGTGGTGGATATGACGACGTCCGGGACAAGCGCGGTGACGGCGGTCCTTAGGCGGGGGGGCCTCCGGGCGGCGTCTTGGCGGCGGGGTGGGTCGAGCCCACGATCCAGATCAGATCAGGAGGGGGCGAGAGGGACGAGAGAGTGGGATGGGGATCGTGCGGGGGAGGAGTGGGGTGACTCGGGGGTTAGGGTTTGGGGTACGAGGCCATATAGGCCAGGGGAGGTTAGGTGGGCCAGTTGGGCTGGCCAGCTGGGCCAGAGCCCAGTGAATGGGGGTGCCTTTCCCTTTTTTGTTTGTTTTGTTTTCTTTTACTTTTTCTTATTTTTCTTTTCTATTTTTTTAGTTCCTAATTATTTTGGTTTTAATAAAATACCAAAGTGGCACCTAAATTGATGTTACAAATTATGTCACAACCACAAAAAAAATTCATCCCAAAATAATATAGTTTAGTATGAAACAAAATGTAAAAGGCATTTAATTAATGGTTTTAGCTACTAATTTAATTAGTTTAGTGCATTTAAACATATTATAAAGACTTGGTTTCTCAACCAATATATCTTATGAATTATTTGTCACAATAAGAACATTTTAGTTTTGACTTTTGAAAACTTCAATTGTTTGACTTGTTTTTGAATTTGGATTTTGAATCGGATTTGAACTAACACGAGATTAGCAACAGTAATCAAGGTGACGTGGCATCATTAGCAAAGGTTACTGTAGCTTGATTATCCGGGCGTCACATAGCTGGTACCATATAGCTTGGGGGCTGATAAGGGATTAATCATCGAATCGGACATTTTACTGAATATATCCGTAACCCATTTATTGGTAGGTTAACTAGGGCCATATTTAATATATCTGGGGCTACATAGCAACATGCATTGTACTGAATGACTAAATATGCAATCCCAGACTACGTAGCAACAAGGAAGAGTGTTACCTTAATGTTCTGATGTGTCTAGATATACATGTAATAATATCTTATATAATGAGATGGAGGGAATGTTGTACTACATCATTTTGCAATTGTTGTTTAGCTTCTAATATTAACTTGGTGCTTTTACGTACATATGTCATTGCCAAGGATCCACACTTCGACCCTTTCTGCATATGGGGAAATGAGATATTCATGAACCAACATCAAGTGAGGAAACCGATAAATATTGTTATTAAAATGGGTCAAAAGATGTCAATCGAACAATTTGTTTACACTTTATGCAAGACAACAGTGAACTTCAGGATGGTAAGTAAGAACTATGTAGCCTTCTTTTTGCTGCCCGTAATGAGTTGTGTTAGATGACAATGTCTGAATCTTTTTCCTTTGCAGTGGATCCTAAAGAAGTTTACTCAAGATTACCTCTCAAACTACATGATTGGCGGTCGGCCATCACAAGGGGTTGCACTATAGTCGCATGTGCCTTCTGCATCGAGGAGAGAACAATAGGGCCATTCCGCTTCACCTTGTTTAGCAACCAGAATGTCTCTCGCCTCATTCTTTACAATCTTTAATAGTACAAGTATACAACCCTGGTTATTCATTATTTATTTGGTGCTTATGTAATTCTTGAACATATGTAGCTGTGAATCGAATAATGCATTGGTTGTTTGAACCTGATGGATATGAATAAAGCTATAGCCTACTTTCAAGTTCAAACTAGGTACAATTTTAAGTAGCAGCAATTAAATTAGGGTGAAATTACGCTCTGCACTTCATTACAACGCACACGGTCTATAAAGCACAGTGCTGCGTCTCCAACATATCTATGATTTTTGATTGTTCCATGCTATTATATTATCATTCTTGGATATTTTACCATCATTTTATAGCAAATTTATATCATTTGTTTTGACTGACCTATTGACATAGTGCCCAGTGCCAGTTGCTATTTTTGCTTGTTTTTTACGTCGCAGAATATCAGTACCAAACGGAGTCCAAACGCAAAATATCATTTTTTGGAGATTTTTTTGGACCAGAAGACACCTTGGGGGGCCAAGAAAAGCACCTAGAAGGAGTCCAGTGGGGACCACAATGCACCAGGGCACGCTAGGAAGCCCATGCGCGCCCTGGTGGGTTGTGGGGCCCATGAGGGTGTCCTGCACTGCCTCTTCACCCTATAAATTCCAGCCGCAGCAAGTTCCAGAACCACGAGATCCAATCTAACACCATCACAGAGGGGTTCATCATCCTCATTGGCGCCTCTCCGATGATGCGTGAGTAGTCCACCATAGACCTACGGGTCCATATGCAATAGCTATATGGCTTCCTCTCTCTCTTTTGATTCTCAATACAATGGTCTCTTGGAGATCTGTTTGATGTAATGACTTTTTGCGGTGTGTTTGTTGGGATCCAATGAAGTTTGAGTTTATGATCAGATCTTTTATCCATGAATATTATTTGAGTCCTCTTTGATCTCTTATATGCATGATTATTTACTACCTTGTATTTATTCTTTGAATATTTGGTTTAGTTAGGACAACTAGATCGATTTTTCTTGCCATGGGAAGAGGTGCTTTGTGATGGGTTCGATCCTGCGGTGTTCTTTCCTAGTGACAAAAGGGGCAACAAGACACGCATGTATCGTTGCTATTAAGGATAACAAGATGGGGGCTATCCCTACATGAATAGATCGCGTCTACATCATGTCATCGTTCTTATTGCGTTACACCATTTCTCCATGAACTTAATACACTACATGCATGCTGGATAGCGGTCAATGTCTAGAGTAATAGTAGTAGATGTAGAATCATTTTGGTCTACTAATCTTGGACATGATGCCTATATATTGATCATTTCCTTGGATATCATCATAATTATTTGATCTTCTATCAATTTCCCAACAATAATTTGTTTACCCACCGCGTGCTATTTCTTGAGAGAAGCCACTAGTGAAATCTACGGCCCCCGGGTCTATTCTTTATCATATTTGCTTTCCGATCTATTATTTGCCACTTTTATTTTCAGATCTATTATTCCAAAACCCCCAAAATACCTTTATGCACTTTTTTATTACTTACTTTATTTCTCATTTTATCGAGAGCTATTTATCCAATCCACCACAAATTTATCTATCTTTTTACCGTGGAGGGATTGACAACCTCTCTTACGCGTCGGCTTGCAAGTATTTGTTCTTTGTGTGCAGGTACTGTTTACATAGTGTTGCTTGGTTCTCCAACTGGATTGATACCTTGGTTGCACAACCACTACTAGGGAAAAGCCTATACACAGAATCTTATCAGCAGCGCGCTTCAAAATAACTCGCTGCTGCTAACTAGCAGTAGCGCGGACCACTGAAACTCGCTGCTGAGACAAATATAGCAGTAGCGCATCCACCCAAAGACGCGCTGCTGCTATAATTCCTACGAGGCCGCCGCGAGGCTAGTTATAGCAGCAACGCGTTAAAATGACGTGCGCTACTGCTACGTAGCATAGTAGCAGCGCATTTCCCCGACAAGCGCTACTGCTAAGTTTCCTACAAAAATTTAGTCCCACCTCGCTCCGTGAAGAGAGTTTCTACCACCTTAAATATGTTACTTATCACACTTTGACAAGCACTTGATCTTCATTGAAGTCTATGTGTAGAATTTGTGGCTGCAATATGAGTCTTCACCTGTTCCTAAACCGGTGAGGACACATATTGTCAAATCAAATTGTACACAAAAAGATCGTTGATGATCAATGTGTATTTTTGCATGCTGACATATAGTAGTAGCGCTTTACTGTGAAAAGCGCTGCTGCTAGATAGCTTAGCAGTAGCGTGTTTTGCTGAAGAGCGCTACTGCTAAGCCATCCATCTCCCTGAGCTCCTCCCTTCGGATCCACTCACACACAGCCACTCAAAATCTGCGCCGCGCCCCCCCCGTCGCCCCTCTCCTCCGCGCGTCTGCGCCGTGCGCCCCCGTCGCACCTCCTCCATCTGCGCCGCGTGCCGTCACCTCCTCCTCCTTGCTGGACTCGGTACCGGCCTCCTCCTCCGTCCTCCCTCTCCACTCGCCGCTGGCCGGCCCCTCCTCGCTCCGCCTTCCTCCTCCATCCTCCCTCAACTGGCCGCGCCGGCCGGCCCCTCCTCGCTCCGCCTTCCTCCTCCATCCTACTCTCTTCTCCCTCCTCGAGTCGCCCTCCTTCTCCCTCCTGCTCATATGCAACATTTTGATTTAGTTGATATAATTTAGTTGACTTAGTAGGCTAGTTGATTTAGTTGACTTAGAACATTTTGATTTAGTTGATTTAGTAGGCTAGTTGATTTAGTTGACTTAGAACATTTTGATTTAGTTTTTTTTGACTGGGACATTTTGATTTAGTTGATTTAGTAGGCTAATTCATTTAGTTAATTTAGTTGACTTAGAACATTTTGATTTAGTTGATTTAGTAGGCTAGTTTATTTAGTTGCCTTAGAATAGTTTGATTTAGTTGACTTAGTAGGTTAGTTGATTTAGTTGACTTAGAACATTTTGATTTAGTTGATTTAGTAGGCTAATTCATTTAGTTAATTTAGTTGACTTAGAACATTTTGATTTAGTTGATTTAGTAGGCTAGTTGATTTAGTTGCCTTAGAATATTTTGATTTAGTTGACTTAGTGGGTTAGTTGATTTAGTTGACTTAGAACATTTTGATTTAGTTGATTTAGTAGGCTAGTTGATTTAGTTGACTTATGAACATTTTGATTTAGTTGATTTAGTAATCCTTTGCTCATATTGCTTTAGGAAGAATGGCGCCACCACCACCACCACTATGTCAACTGTGCAAGTCAAGATGCGCCAGCAGCCTTGCAACTGGCAAGCTGTTCAGCATCTACTTCCAGCCGAGTTTTCATCATGCAGCGGTAAGAAATTAGATGAAATGTAATAACTATTTTATTTTTAGTGTTGGCATTACTGCATTGTGTCATTTTGCTTAGTTTACACAGATCGTCCCATGCAATGTGAGGTTGAAATTCAACAAGCTGACAGGAGACACTGTGACATTTGAGGCTCCTGGGGGGCCGTACACTATGGAGGTCGAGAAAGGACGCAATATGTCGCAGATTGGAGGAGATGGATGGGCCCGTTTCGTCGCTCGCATGCATCTTACTGGTGGTGAGTTGATCAGCTTCAACTTCCGAGCAGAAAGACCCAAGCTAGCTATCATTTATCTCAACCTGGTGGAAGATGATGAAGATGACGAAGATGATGAAGATAATGAGGACCCACTCGATGAAGATGATGAGGACCCACTTCATGAAGCCATCGTAGCTCAAAGAACAAGGCTGAGTGAGGAGGAGGTGTCCAACCTGTGGGACATAATTCCGCCACATGATGACTTTGTCGGGGTGCCATTCGTGACCCGCTTGACAAATACCATGGTTGATCGACATGATATGGTATGTTATACTTAAAAATGCAAATTAATAGTGTGAATTACTTAGTGTACAGTCCAATGATATGGTATGTTGTGTGGAATCTAGTCGATGATATATATGTTTTAGTGTAGAGTTCGATCACATGCTTATTAATTGATATGTTTTTCTTATTCAGAAATTGGCAAAGAGCATATCTGTGAGTTATGGTATCGAGCCTGATGAAGAAGGCTCAGCTGGACTACGCCTTACTGCAAGGGGCTTCATCACAACCTGTACTTACTGCGTGGACACGGACGGTCGCACACACTTAAGCTCGGTTGGGTGGACGAAATTCCTCGATGGCAAGAATCTTCGTGTTGGACAGGCCATCCTAATTACTATCAAGAACACCAACCGCCCAGGCTTGAGGATGATGATTGTCTTCGATATCATCTAGAACTACATATGTGTGTGTGGCTATATCATCTAGGACTACATATGTGTGTGTGGCTATATCATCTAGCTAGAACTACATATGTGTGTGTGGCTATATCATCTAGAACTACATATGATGATCGTCGTCGATATCATCTAGAACTACATATGATGATGGCCGTTGATATGACCATGTACTGCTTGAGGATGCATGTTGGCTATGCATGAAATTGTTATCTTAGTACTCCCTTCGTTCCAAATTACTCGTCGTGGTTTGAACTAAAACCACGACGAGTAATTTGGAACGAAGGGAGTACTACCATACCTAGTAATGGTAGTACCTAGTATCTAGCATCTGAAAGGAGAACTGAAAGTGAAAGGAGAACTAAAAGGGAATGGGGTAGTGGGAAAATGATGAAAGATATAGCAGTAGCGTGGGATGAAGAAATCGCTACAGCTAGTTAATAGTAGCGCGTTCCCAAAAAGCGCTGCTGATATCGTTCAACAGTAGTAGCGCGGGTTGGGGCCGCGCTACTACTATGAGTTAGCTGTAGCGCCTTATTAGTAGCGCGGCCACCCGCGCTGCTGCTAGCCTGAAAACCCACGCTGCTGCTAGCCTTTTCCCTAGTAGTGAACTGATGGAAATACCTACCGTATCTATACTGCATCATCCCTTCCTCTTTAGAGAAATACCGACGCAGTTTCAAGCGACATCAAAAGGAATTTCTAGCACGTCGGGGAGACATCATCAACATCTATCAGTTTCCCAATCATAAATCTCATCTCCTTGCAATTTACATTATTTTCCATTTGCTTCTCGATTTCAGCTCTCCCACTTCACAAAAATTTCCCGTTTTACTTGCCTTCTTTTCCGTTTGCCTTTTTGTTCGTTTTCTATCTTTGCTTGTGTGACATGTGTCTTCTATTTGCTTGTATCTTCGCTTGCTAAAAATCTATTGATATGGATTCTCATCCACTTGCTAATCTTTTTAAAAGATCCAATGATGAACCAATTGCTAGTGAATTGAGTGCACTAGATTATCTTTATGAAGTTTTGCTTGACATTCGTGATTCTGGAAATTGTGATGAAGTGTTAAAGAAAGAAATTTATAAGGTGATTCACGATAGCTCCTTGAATGAAAAGAATGAGTGCAATGATATTGTTATAAATTCTATTAAAGTCAATTGTGTTAATGATATGCAAAACCCCAAGCTTAGGGATGATAATTTTGTTATGTTTACTACTTATTGCAATGGTCATGATTGGGGTCATAATTATTCTTGTGATCTTGAAAATTTATTTAAGCGTCATGATGAATAGGTTTGCAATAATATTGAAAGTGGGTTGGGAAGAGTGTCAAATTTAGCTAAAAATAACGCCACATATTTGGAGAGTGTTCAATTTTAAGTTTTTTTTGATAAAAGTGGGATTGGAGAGGTCATGACTTTATTTGATGATAATCCCACTATTTTGGAAGAGTGACAACTTTGCATGCATGTGGATCATGAAGAGAAGATTTTATATGATAGATATATTGTTGAATTTGATTATTATCCTACATGTAATTATTATGAGAGAGGAAAATATGGTTGTAGAAATTTTCATATTACTAAATTACCTCTCGTTATGATGAGATTGTCAATGTTTTATTACTCTCCTTTGCATATGCTATATATTTCTTGTCGTGATAATATTTTTGCTTATAAAATTCCTATGCATAGCAACTATGTTAGAATTAAACGTGTTTGTCACGTCTCCTATGATGCTCTCTTTGTTCTTCAATTCTTGTCTTTCATGTGAGCATCATTGAAATCTCAAGCCTATCTTGATGGCTATAAAGCGATAGCGCTTATTGGGAGGCAACACAATGAATAAAATATTTTTTTCTCTTTTTCTTTCTGTTTTTGTGTGTTTACACAATTATGCTACTGTTATGATTGTGTTCTTATGTTTTAATTAGTGTATGTGCCAAGTAAAGCCTTTAGTATCATGTTGGGTGATAGTTTTTTATCTTGTTGGAAAACAGAAACTATTATGTCCAGTACAGAATTGTTTAAATTCACAGAAGCAACGAAAAATTCTGAATTTTTTACACAAGATTGATATACAAATTGCCTACATTGTCCTTATCTTTCAGAATTTTTTGAGTTACAGAAGTATGGTTAGAGTTCAGATTACCACAGACTGTTCTGTTTGACAAATTATGTTTTCGTTGCATTGTGTACTTGTTGTGATGAATCTATGGATTGTATTGGAGGGTATAAGCCATGGAAAACTTAGAGTACAGTAGGTATAATGCAATAATAAAATATGAATGGGTTTGCAATAGTACTTAGAGTGGTGATTTGCTTTATTATATAACGAATCTCAGGAAGGTTTTGCTAAGTTTTGTGTGATTGAAGTTTTCATGTTTTGGGTGAGATCATGATGGATGAAGAAATAAGGAGTGAAAAGAGCCTAAGCTTGGGGATGCCCTATGGCGCCACAAGTTAATATTTAAGGAGAACCAAGCAACTAAGCTTGGAGATGCCCCAGAAGGCATCCCCACTTTCTTCTAACAGCCATCGGTAATTTTACTTGGAGCTATATTTTTATTCATCACGTATCATGAGTTTTGCTTGGAGCATTTTGTATTATATGAGTCTTTGCTTGTTTTTCTTTTTAGTTTGTCTCATATTTCCTTGTTGTACACACCTATTTGAGAGAGCCAAAACTATGCTATGATTTGTTAGAATTTCTCTATGTGCTTCACTTAAATTTTTGAGCTATCGAGTTGCTCTAGTGCTTCACTTACATCTTTTTTTAGAACGATGTGCTTTATTATTTTTTGAAGAAATACTCCCATGCTTCATTTAGATTTATTTGAGAGTTAGTAAAACAAGTTGAAGAAATTCTCTCCTTCTTCACTTAAATTATTTTGAGAGATGAATTTTTTTATGCTCATGTTCTTCTCTTAAATTTGTTTGAGCCTGTCAAACGCAATTGCAACATATGAAATTAGTCCCAAAGTGATAGATATTCAAGAGGGATATAATAAAAACTATCATGAAAATCATTGGATAAAATAAACTTTGTAATACTTTTGAGATATGATGATACTAATATGTGAGTCATGTTGGTGAGTAATGATGCTTTAGTAAGAATATCGGTGTTAAGGTTTGTGATTCCCTATGCAAGCACAAAAGTGAATAGTTGTGCAATGAAATTACATCGTACTTGTGGTACATTATTTGGTGTTAGTTATGCTTAATGCTCGTTTATGTGAATTTTTGTTTCTTGGTTGGTTGCTTCTCAATCTATTTGCTAGCCTTCACTTGTACTAAGTAGAAATACTAATTGTGCATCCAAAATCCTTAAACCTAGTTTTGCCATATGATTCCACCATACCCACCTATATGCGATATTTCCGTGCCGTACCAAGTCAATTTGTATGTTCCATCGCTAATTTTCAAAATGAATTTCCTTTTTGTGTGCCCGTACCGCTCATGAAGCGGCAGGGGGTGGCCAATATTTTCCATGCTAGATGTGTTATTATCAAGATGATTGTTTATTCACTTGTCATTGCATAAGAGTACGGCGGTAATAGGGATGCCTATTGATAACCCACAAGTATAGGGGATCGCAACAGTTTTCGAGGGTATACTCTACCCAAATTTATTAATTCGACCCAAGAGGAGCCAAAGAATATTCTCAAGTATTAGCAGTTGAGTTGTCAATTCAACCACACCTGGAAAACTTAATATTTGTAGCAAAGTAATATGGAAGTAACGGTAACAGTGGCAAAAGTAACAGTAGCAGTTTTGTCGTAATTGTAACAGTGGCAACGGTAAAGTAACTAAGCAAAGATAAATACGTGAAAAGCTCGTAGGCATTGGATCAGTGATGGATAATTATGTCGGATGCGATTCCTCATGCAACAGTTATGACAGAGGGTGACACAAAACTAGCTCCAGTTCATCAATGTAATGTCGGCATGTATTCCGAATATAGTCATACGTGCTTATGGAAAAGAACTTGCATGACATCTTTGTCCTACCCTCCCGTGGCAGTGGGGTCCTATTGGAAACTAAGGGATATTAAGGCCTGCTTTTAATAGAGTACCGGACCAAAGCATTAACACTTGGTGAATACATGAACTCCTGAAACTACGGTCATCACCGGGAGTGGTCCCAATTATTGTCACTTCAGGGTTGCCGGATCATACAACATAGTAGTTAACTATTGACTTGCAAGATAGATCAAGAACTCACATATATTCATGAAAACATAATAGGTTCAGATCTGAAATTATGGCACTCGGGCCCTAGTGACAATCATTAAGCATAGCAAAGTCATAGCAACATCAATCTTTAGATCATAAATGGATACTAGGGATCAAACCCTAACAAAACTAATTCGATAACTTGGTAAATCTCATCCAACCCATCACCGTCCAACAAGCCGATGGAATTACTCATGCACGGCGGTGTGCATCATGAAATTGGTGATGGAGGATGGTTGATGATGATGGCGACGACGGATTCCCCTCTCCGGAGGCCCGAACGGACTCCAAATTAGCCCTCCCGAGAGAGATTAGGGCTTGGCGGCGGCTCCGTATCGTAAAACGCGATGAATCCTTCTCTCTTATTTTTTTCTCCCTGAACGTGAATATATGGAGTTGGAGTTGAGGTCAGTGGAGCCTCAGGGGGCCCACGAGACAGGAGGCGCGCCCCGGGGGCGTAGGCGCGCCCCCACCCTCATGGACAGGGTGTGGGCCCCCTGATCTTGATTCTTCCGCCAGTATTTTTTATTAATTTTGAAAATATTCTCCGTGAAGTTTCAGGTCATTCCGAGAACTTTTATTTCTGCACAAAAATAACACCATGGCAATTCTGCTGAAAACAACATTAGTCTGGGTTAGTTCCATTCAAATCATGCAAGTTAGAGTCCAAAACAAGGGGAAAAGTGTTTGGAAAAGTAGATACGATGGAGACGTATCAACTCCCCCAAGCTTAAACCTTTGCTTGTCCTCAAGCAATTCAGTTGAAAAATTGAAAGTGATAAAGAAAAACTTTTACAAACTCTGTTTGCTCTTGTTGTTGCAAATATGTAAAGTCAGCATTCATGTTTTCAGCAAAGATTATGAACTAACCACATTCACAATAACATCTAGGTCTCATATTTACTCATATCAATGGCATAATCAACTAGCGAGCAATAATAATAAATCTCGGATGACAAAAATTCTCAAAACAATCATAATATGACATAACAAGATGGTATCTTGCTAGCCCTTTCTGAGACCACAAAAGATAAATGCAGAGCACCTCTGAAGATCAAGGACTGACTGGAGTTGGTAATTCATGGTAAAAGAGATCCAGTCATAGTTATACTCAATATAAACTAATAGTAATGGATGCAAATGGCAGCGGTTCTCTCCAACTGGTGCTTTTTAATAAGAGGATGATGACTCAACATCAAAGTAAATAGATAGGCCCTTCACGGAGGGAAGCAGGGATTTGTAGAGGTGCCAGAGCTCGAATTTTGAAACAGAGATAAAGAATATTTTGGGTGGCATACTTTCATTGTCAACATAACAACTAAGAGATCTCGATATATTCCATGCTACACACATTATACGCGGTTCCCAAATAGAATGGTAAAGTTTATACTCCCCCACCACCAACAAGCATAAATCCATGGCTTGCCCGAAACAACGGGTGCCTCCAACTAACAACAATCCTGGGGGAGTTTTGTTGGCAATTATTTTGATTTGAGCATGGGACTGGGCATCCCGGTTACCGGCCATTTTCTCGCGAGTGAGGAGCGGAGTCCACTCCTCGTGAGAATAACCCACCTAGCATGGAAGATATAGACAGCCCTAGTTGATACATGAGCTGTTCGACCATACAAAACAGAATTTCATTTGAAGGTTTAGAGTTTGGCACATACAAATTTACTTGGAACGGCAGGTAAATACCGCATATAGGAAGGTATGGTGGACTCATATGGAATAACTTTGGGGTTTATGGAAGTGGATGCACAAGCAGTATTCCCACTTAGTACAAGTGAAGGCTAGAAAAAGACTGGGAAGCGACCAACTAGAGAGCGACAACAGTCATGAACATGCATTAAAATTAATCAACACTGAGTGCAAGCATGAGTTGGATATAAATCACCATGAACATAAATGCCATGGAGGCTATGTTGATTTTGTTTCTACTACATGCGTGAACATGTGCCAAATCAGGCCACTCGAATCGTTCAAAGGAGGATACCACCCTATCATACCATATCGCAACCATTTTAATAGCATGTTGGCACACAAGGTAAACCATTATAAACTCCTAGCTAATTAAGCATGGCATGAGCAACTATAATCTCTAATTTTCATTGCGAACATTTTTCATTGATAATAGGCTGAATCATGAATGATGAACTAATCATATTTACAAAAACAAGATAGGTCGAGTTCATACGAGCTTCTCTCATCTCAATCAGTCCATCATATATCGTCATTATTGCCTTTCACTCGCACGACCGAACGGTGTGGATAATAATAGTAGTGTACGTGCATTGGACTAAGCTGGAATCTGCAAGCATTTAATACAAGGGAGAAGACAAGGTAATATGGGCTCTTGATTAAATCAACAATAATGCATATGAGAGCCACTCAACATTTTCACCATGGTCATCTCCTCCCGACCCCCAAAGAAAAGAAAAGAAACAAAACTGTTTACACGGGAAAACTCCCAACAAGAAAAAGAAGAATGAGAAATATTTTTGAGTCTTCTTTTAGTTACTACTACTACAGGCATGGAAAGTAAACTAGCAAAAAGCTATAACTAATTTTTTTGGTTCTTCTAACACACAAGAAGAAAGCTTAGAAAAGAGAATAAACTAGCATGGATAGTAAAATGAAAAAGTATGAGCACCGACAACTAAAATGAGTGTGTGAACATGAATGTAGTGTCAGTGAGAAATACGTACTCCCCCAAGCTTAGGCTTTTGTGCTAAGTTGGTCTATGCCCATGGATCAAAGCTACTCTCTCTGGTGTACTGAGGAGGGTCCTCAGGGTGCCACTGGTTAGCAATCTCCTCCGGATCCCACTGATAAACAGGCTGTCGATAAGGGTCAAGTTGTGGCTCGAGCTCATCCTCTAGAGCAGGTGTCGCGCTCAAGTATGCATGAATGTCCTCTGGCAAAATGAGGTACTTGCCTGAAAATATGTTTAACAAAGAGGGCACTGGCAAGGTAATAATCTCACAATATTTTTTATCAAATATCAAATTATACTTAAGCAGTTTCTTCTTATTTTAAACAATAAAATCATGTCCTATGATACTCTTATAATCTAGAAAAACAGAGGGCAACAACTTTTCTTCTTTCTCATAATACCTAATAGGTATATTAAAGTGTGCAGCAAGGCGCGAAGCAAAGATACCACCGAATATGGGGCCCTTTGTACGGTTCAGACTTAATCGCTTAGCAATGACAACACCTAAACTGAAAGTTGTATCATGAAAAAAGCATGGCGCAAAATAACAATATCAGGTGCACTAATATTTCCACTGTTCCCACGACCAATTAAACATCCACTAGAAAATATTGCAAAGTAACGTAAAATAGTAAAATGTATGCTAGTAATTCTTGCACCTCAAACTTTCCTCGTTTCCCCTACAACAATCATATCAATAAACCCCTCAAAAATTATACGGTGTGGTTCCTCTATGCGGCCCTCAAAGGGTAACTTGCAGACCCGACAAAAATCATATAATGACATCTCCTTAACCTCATCATATAAATGAAACTCCACCGAAGGTGGTGATTTCCTAGCATGAAAGTAAAAAATTTGCACGAAAATATTAGTGAGTAGGAGATACTGTTCGCGCTGGTCGTGGAGGAAGTCGGTGAAGCCTGCATTCTCCGCCAAATGATAAAAATCATCATGAATCCC
This sequence comes from Triticum timopheevii, assembly GCA_963921465.1. Classification (NCBI taxonomy): domain Eukaryota; kingdom Viridiplantae; phylum Streptophyta; class Magnoliopsida; order Poales; family Poaceae; genus Triticum; species Triticum timopheevii. The sequence continues at coordinate 329,866,102 of OY997272.1, forward strand.
GGCTGCCTTCAAGAACTCATCACAAGGCCATTCACACGGCCGAACCTCGGCAGTGCGAGGGAGATTATATTTGGGCTTCTTATTTTCCTCACTTTCCTTATCCTTCGAGCTTCGGCTCGAAGAGCCCCTCAACAATCTCTTCATCATTTTCTTTCTCTGAAATTCCTGAAATTTTTTAATGACTCAAAATAAAAGTGAATCAAACTCAACAAAATTGATAGCAACTACTCCCACAAGTGCCTAGAGGCTATATCATGCATCAGAACTACTTTTGACCATATAAATTTGACATGCAAGCTCAAACAGGGTCACCTTAGTAGCAGAAATTTGCAATAAATAAAGCACTAAAACTAATTGAACCATTGGAGGAGTCACATACCGAAGAACAATCCCCCAAAACAGTTTTGTGAATGAAGTTGAGAGCAAGGAGATCGAAAAATTGCAGCAAAACGAGCTAGAACACGAGTTTGAGCTGTGTGGTGATTTTTTTCTGGAGGAAGACGAAGTGTGTGGGTGCAGGAATAAGTGGAGGGGGCCATGTGGGGCCCATGAGGCAGGGGCGCCCAGGGGCGGATGTGCCCTGGTCCCTCGTGGCCAGGTGGTGTGGTCCCCTGATTCGTTCTTAGTGCCAAATATTCTTAAATATTCTACAAAAAATCATATTTCAATTTCGGGACATTTGGAGAACTTTTATTTTCGGGGTATTTTTTGTTGCAAGGATAAATCAGAAAACAGACAGAAAAATACTATTTTTGCTTTATTTAATCTAACTAACAGAAATTAAAAGGAGGGTACAGAGAGTTGTGCTTTCTAACTTCATCCATCTCATGCTCATCAAAAGGAATCCACGAACAAGGTTGATCAAGTCTTGCTAAGCAACTCATTCCGAATCGCATGAGACCGGAGAATCTTCGAATAGCACTAAGTTACGTCAACGGGGATATGCATGTCCCCAACAATAAGAATATCATATTTCTTCTTGACAGTACGAAGAGGAAATTCAAAACCTCCAATAGTAATCATTGAAATTTTTCTAATACAATTGATATTGTGGACTTGAGGTTGTTTCCTCGGAAAGTGTACCGTACGTTCATTACCATTAACATGAAAAGTGACATTGCCTTTATTGCAATCAATAACAACCCCTGCAGTATTCAAAAAGGGTCTACCAAGGATAATTGACATACTATCGTCCTCGGGAATATCAAGAATAACAAAGTCCATTAAAATAGTAACATTTGCAACCACAACAGGCACATCCTCACAAATACCGACAGGTATAGCAGTTGATTTATCGGCCATTTTCAAAGATATTTCAGTAGGTGTCAACTTATTCAAATCAAGTCTACGATATAAAGAAAGAGGCATAACACTAACACCGGCTCCAAGATCACACAAAGCAGTTTTGACATAGTTTCCTTTAATGGAGCATGGTATAGTTGGTACTCCTGGATCTCCTAGTTTCTTTGGTATTCCACCCTTAAAAGTATAATTAGCAAGCATGGTGGAAATTTCCGCTTCCGGTATCTTTCTTTTATTTGTAACAATATCTTTCATGTACTTAGCATAAGGATTCATTTTAAGCATATCAGTCAAACGCATACGCAAAAAGATAGGTCTAATCATTTCAGCAAAGCGCTCAAAATCCTCATCATCCTTTTTCTTGGATGGTTTCGGAGGAAAAGGCATGGGCTTCCAAACTCATGGTTCTCTTTCTTTAACGTTCTTCCTAGCAAGGAAGTCTCTCTTATCATAATGTTGATTCTTTGATTGTGGGTTATCAAGATCAACAGCAGGTTCAACCTCTACATCATTATTATTGCTAGGTTGAGCATCAACATGAACATCATCATTAACATCATCACTGGGTTCATGTTCATTACCAGATTGTGTTTCAGCATGAGAAATAGAAATATCATTGGGATTCTCAGGTATGTCAACAACAGGTTCACTAGAAGCATGCAAAGTCCTATCATTTTTCTTCTACTTCTTTTTAGAAGGACTAGGTGCATCAACATTATTTCTCTGAGAATCTTGCTCAATTCTCTTAGGGTGGCCCTCAGGATACAAAGGTTCCTGAGTCATTCTACCACCTCTAGTCCCAACTCTAATAGCATTATCATTTTTCTTATTATTTAATTCATTGAGCAAATCATTTTGTGCTTTAAGCACTTGTTCTGCTTGAGTGGTAACCATGGAAGCATGTTACTAATAAGTTTAAGTTCACCTTTAACTCTAGACATATAATCGCTCAAGTGTTCAATCATACAAGTATCGTTTCAATTGTCTACCAACACCAGCATTGAAGTTTTCTTATTTAACAATAAAATTATCAAACTTGTCCAATCATTGACTAGCAGACTTATAACAAGGAATATCACCTTCATCAAATATATAGAGATAATTTACCTTTACTACCTGTGTCGGGTTATAAAGACCATGTATTTATTCAATAGGCGGTATATTCTTAACATCTTCAGCTTTAATACCCTTTTCTTTCATAGATTTCTTTGCCACCTACATATCTTCAGGACTGAGAAATAAAATACCCCTTTTCTTTGGAGTTGGCTTAGGAGTTGGTTCAGGAAGTGTCCAATTATTTTCATTAGTCAACATATTATTCAATAACAGTTCAGCTTGATCAATAGTTCTTTCCCTAAAACCACAACTAGCACAACTATCCAGGTGGTCTCTGGAAGCATCGGTTAGTCTTGGAGATGTTAAGTATTTCATTTTTCTTGAGAGGATGATCAGGCAAGGCATTAAGTAATTGGAGAAGCCTCACCCAAGCTTGTGGGAGACTCTCTTCTTCAATTTGCACAACATTATATATTTCCCTTAAAGCAGCTTGTTTCTTATGAGCGGGGAAATATTTAGTAGAAAAGTAATAAATCATATCCTAGGGACTGTGCACACAACCAGGATCAAGAGAATTAAACCATATTTTAGCATCACCCTTTAATGAGAATGGAAATAACTTAAGGATATAGTAGTAACGGATTTTTTCCTCATGAGTGAATAGGGTGGCTATATCATTCAATTTAGTAAGATGTGCCACAACAGTTTCAAATTCATAGCCATAAAAAGGATCAGATTCAACCAAAGTAATTATCTCAGGATCGACAGAGAAACATAATCCTTATCAGAAATATAGATAGGTGAAGTAGCAAAAGCAGGGTCATATTTCATTCTAGCATTCATAGATTTTTCTTTCAGCTTAGCTAATAATATATTAAGATCATATCTATCATTGCAAGCAAGAAAATCTCTAGCAGTTTCTTCATCCATAACATAACCCTCATGCACAACAGGCAATTCATATCTAGGGGAGAATCTTCATCATCACTTTCATCACTATTATCAGTTTCAATAATTTCATTCTCTCTAGCCCTAGCAAGTTGTTCATCAAGAAATTCACCTAATGGCACAATATTATCAAGCATAGAAGTAGTTTCATCATAAGCATCACACATAGCAGAACTGGCATCATCAATAACATGCGACATATAAGAATTAACAGCAAGAGTAGGTGTCGCAAGTTTATTCAAAACAGAAGGTGAATCAAGTGCAGAGCTAGAAGGCAGTTCCTTACTTCCCCTCGTAGTTGAGGGATAAATCTTGGTTTTCTCGTCTTTCATGTTCCTCATAGTGACCAGCAGATATAAATCCCAAGTGAATCAAAGAATAGAGCTATGCTCCCCGGCAACGGCGCCAGAAAATAGTCTTGATAACCCACAAGTATAGGGGATCGCAACAGATTTCGAGGGTAGAGTATTCAACCCAAATTTATCGAGTCGACACAAGGGGAGCCAAAGAATATTCTCAAGTATTAGCAGTTGACTTGTCAATTCAACCACACCTAGAAAACTTAATATCTGCAGCAAAGTATTTAGTAGCAAAGTAATATGGAAGTAACGGTAACAGTGGCAAAAGTAACAGTAGCAGTTTTGTAGTAATTGTAACAGTGGCAACGGTAAAGTAACTAAGAAAAGATCAATACGTGAAAAGCTCGTAGGCATTGGATCAGTGATGGATAATTATGTCGGATGCGATTCCTCATGCAATAGTTATAACATAGGGTGACACAGAACTAGCTCCAATTCATCAATGTAATGTAGGCATGTATTCCGAATATAGTCATACGTGCTTATGGAAAAGAACTTGCATGACATCTTTTGTCCAACCCTCCCATGGCAGCGGGGTCCTATTGGAAACTAAGGGATATTAAGGCCTCCTTTTAATAGAGTACCGGACCAAAGCATTAAAACTTGGTGAATACATGATCTCCTCAAACTACGGTCATCACCGGGAGTGGTCCCGATTATTGTCACTTCGGGGTTGCCGGATCATAACACATAGTAGGTGACTATTGACTTGCAAGATAGGATCAAGAACTCACATATATTCATAAAAACATAATAGGTTCAGATCTGAAATCATGGCACTCGGGCCCTAGTGACAAGCATTAAGCATAGCAAAGTCATAGCAACATCAATCTTTAGAACATAATGGATACTAGGGTTCAAACCCTGACAAAACTAACTCGATTACATGGTAAATCTCATCCAACCCATCACCGTCCAGCAAGCCTACGATGGAATTACTCACGCACGGCGGTGAGCATCATGAAATTGGTGATGGAGGATGGTTGATGATGACGATGGCGACGGATTCCCCTCTCCAGAGCCCCGAACGGACTAAAGATCAACCCTCCCGAGAGAGATTAGGACTTGGCAGCGGCTCCGTATCGTAAAACGCGATGAATCCCTCTGTCTTATTTTTTCTCCCTGGACGTGAATATATGGAGTTGGAGTTGAGGTCGGTGGAGCCTCAGGGGGCCCATGAGATAGGGGGGCGCGCCCGGGGGGCAGGCGCGCCCCCACCCTCGTGGATAGGGTGTGGGCCCCCTGGTCTTGATTCTTTCGCCATTATTTTTTATTAATTCCAAAAATATTCTCTGTGAAGTTTCAGGTCATTCCGAGAACTTTTATTTCTGCAAAAAATAACACCATAGCAATTCTGCTGAAAACATCGTCAGTCCGGGTTAGTTCCATTCAAAGCATGCAAGTTAGAGTCCAAAACAAGGGCAAAAGTGTTTGGAAAAGTAGATACGATGGAGACGTATCACCTAGTCCCAAAATGAAAAAGAAATTTACTTTATGTTGTCAAAGAATAAATTCCCTGGAAAGTTTTGGTATGGATGGTACCCGTGGATACGACTAGCCGTGGAGTGTTTGGGAACCGCCTATGATATATCTACCATGAAAAGTGTTGGGAATTACTCGGTCGTTTTCGTTGACGGGAAAAGTATGCCTCTCAAAATTTGTGTCTCTCAATTTAAGCTTTGAGCTCTAGCACCTCTATAAGTCTCTACTTCCCTCTGCGAAGGGCCTATCTATTTACTTTATGCAATTTATATTTTTATTTGAGTCTCTATCTTCTCTTATAAAGCACCAACTAGGGAGCACTATGATCATACTTGAGCATTGGATGTAGCTATATGCAAGTGTGTTTTGTGAATGGATCAGTGATCATGGTGGGCTAGGGATAACTTTATTTAGTGTTGATATTTTGAAAGACATGGTTGCTCATTGATATGCTTGAGTATTGAAATCTCCATGTCAAAACTAGACTATTACTTTGGACCATATAAAAGTCCAAATGTCCATGCTATAAGAGGAAAGAATATGTGATGAACATGTTAGGCAACATTCCACATCAAAAATTCTATTTTGATCATTTACCTACTTGAGGATGAGCAGGAATTAAGCTTGTGGATGCTGATATGTCTCCAACGTATATATAATTTTTGATTGTTCCATGCTATTATATTATTATTCTTGTATGTCTTACCATCATTTTATAGTAGCTTTATAACATTTTTTGGGACTAACCTATTGGCATAGTGCCCAGTGCCAATTGCTGTTTTTTGCTTGTTTTTTACTTCGTAGAATATCATTACCAAACGGAGTGCAAATGCAGCAAACTTTTTGGAGATTTTTTTGGACCAGAAGACACCTTGGGGGCCAAGAAAGCACCTGCAAGGAGTCCCGTGGGGACCACAATACACCAGGGTGCGCCAGGAGGCCCAGGCACACCCTGGTGGGTTGTGGGGCCCATGGGGTCTCCTGCATCGCCTCTTCGCCCTATAAATTCCCAAAGATTCCCGAAACCCTAGGGGAGTCAATGAAAAACAATTCCAACCGCCGCAAGTTCCAGAACCACGAGATCCAATCTAATACCACCACAAAGGGGTTCATCATCCTCATTGGTGCCTCTCTGATGATGCGTGAGTAGTCCACCATAGACCTACGGGTCTGTAGGCAGTAGCTAGATGGCTTCCTCTCTTTCTTTTGATTCTCAATACAATGGTCTCTTGGAGATCTATTTGATGTAATGACTTTTTGCGGTGTGTTTGTTGGGATCCAATGAAGTTTGAATTTATGATCAGATCTTTTATCCATTAATATTATTTGAGTCTTCTTTGATCTCTTATATGCATGATTATTTATAGCCTCATATTTCTTCTTCGAATCTTTGGTTTAGTTAGGCCAACTAGATCAATTTTTTGCCATGGGAAGAGGTGCTTTGTGATGGGTTCGATATTGCAGTGTTCTTTCCCAGTGACAGAAGGGGCGGCAAGACACAAATGTATCATTGCTATTAACGATAACAAGATGGGGGCTATTCCTACATGAATAGATCGCGTCTACATCATGTCATCGTTCTTATTGCATTACTCTGTTTCTCCGTGAACTTAATACACTAGATGCATGCTAGATAGAGGTTGATGTGTGGAGTAATAGTAGTAGATGCAAAATCATTTCGGTCTAGTAATCTTGGATGTGATGCCTATATATTGATCAATTCCTTGGATATTGTCATAATTATTTGATCTTCTATCATTTTCTCAACAGTAATTTGTTTACCCACCGTGTGCTATTTCTCGAGAGAAGCCACTAGTGAAATCTACGGCCCCCAGGTCTATTCTTTATCATATTGCTTTCGGAGCTATTATTTGCTAGTTTTATTTTCAGATCTATTATTCCAAAAACACAAAAATACCTTGCTGCACTTTTTATTACTTATTTTATTTCACGTTTTATCGAGAGCTATTTATCCAATCTACCACAAACTTATCTATCTTTTTACCATGGAGGTATTGACAACCCCTCTTACGCGTCGAGTTGCAAGTATTTGTTCTTTGTGTGCAGGTACCATTTACATAGTGTTGCTTGGTTCTCCTGCTGGATTGATACCTTGGTTTCACGACTGAGGGAAATACCTACTGTAGTTGTACTGCATCGTCCCTTCCTCTTTAGGGAAATACCAATGCAGTTTCAATCGACATCGCACAGCGTGTGTGATATACATCATCATCCGACACGGTTCAGGAGACAAAATGTGTGTAACCATGCATACAGTTTCCATTTGCAAAGTGTGTGTGATGTCAGACAATATCACAAACGGTGCAGGAAAACTAAATGTGTGTAATTGTCGACCTATCATACACGGTTTACAATCATGAACTATTTGTGATGTGCCAGGCATGTAAACGTAGAGCCAGTTTGGTACGTGCCCGAAAAATACCGTGCCTCGAATGTGCCTGGACTGCGCCTGGTTTTAGGTGAACCCATAGAAGTCCAATTGCGATGGTAATGCCAACACACACGAGTAGCAAGGATGGAGCATTTGGCACATTCGAGATATTAGAAACAGTTTTATAGGGAGAACTGTATGCATCATGGCTCCCTATCCCCAACGGTTAAATGTCGTCACGGAAAGGGGTTAAAAACGTTTGTATAGCACCTCTATGTACCAGTGAATGAACGAAGGAAGATACTTGAGGGAATTTAGATACATGAAATATGCACCAAAAGAATTTGGAGATGAATGAAGAAATAACAGTTTCAGAGAACTAGTGAACAAGAGCTGAAAGTTGAGAACAAATAAATATTCTGAGATAATGGCCTTCGGAAATCCAAATGAAAATAGCTCCTAAAATGCTTTAGATAGGTATGAAAAGAATTTCTCGCGATTGAAACACTTTAAGAGGATAGAAACACGCTTTAACCATGAATCTTCGAGAGAACAGATAAGATTTGGAGAAAACCACTTCTTCGATCTTCAACTGTTGAGAATGATGACAAGAACCACCACTAAAATTATTTGTGACACTCCGGAATGAAAAGAGAGAAAGGGACGAGCCAAAGATGAAAAATAATTTTAAATTCGATCTTGGAGGAGGCATCTGACTGATGAAAATTCATTCTTACGTCAAACTTTGAAAAGAATTTGAGAATAACTCTGGAAAAATTTAGAAGAGTTAGGTAAGATCCTCGGAAAAGACATGTGGGTTATGGGCCCACTCAATAGAAACACCGTTGAAAAGAATTCTTAGAAATAGATTATGCACGAGAATATTTGAATGGCTTGAATGAGGTAAAGACCACGAAATATAACCAACGGATCTTGAATGGAGACACAAATCTTCTAGATATCTTTAACACTACGAAATCAATGGATAGCGAGAGGGGAACGATTACGAGATGTGCTACCTCTTGAGCACTGCGTTAGTTTTCCCTTGAAGAGGAAAGGGTGATGCACCAAAGTAGCATAACTATTTCCCTCAGTTTTTGAGAACCAAGGTATCAATCCAGTAGGAGTCTCCTCACAAGTCCCTCGTACCTACACAAACAAACAAGAACCTCGCAACCAACGCGATAAAGGAGTTGTCAATCCCTTCACGGTAACTTGCGAAAGTGAGATCTGATAGAGATAATAAGATAAGATAAATATTTTTGGTATTTTTATGATATAGATTGGAAAGTAAAGATTGCAAAATAAAGATAGATGGGAAACTTATATGATAAAAGATAGACCCGTGGGCCATAGGTTTCACTAGTGACTCTCAAGATAGCATAAGTATTACGGTGGGTGAACAAATTACTGTCGAGCAATTAATAGAAAAGTGCATAGTTATGAGATTATCTAGGCATGATCATGTATATAGGCATCACGTCCGCGACAAGTAGACCGACTCCTGTCTGCATCTACTACTATTACTCCACACATCGACTGCTATCCAGCATGCATCTAGAGTATTACGTTCATAAGAACAGAGTAACGCATTAAGAAAGATGACATGATGTAGAGGGATAAACTCAAGCAATATGATATAAACCCCATCTTTTTATCCTCGATGGCAACAATACAATAGGTGCCTTGCTGCCCCTTCTATCACCGGGAAAGGACACCACAAGATTGAACCCAAAGCTAAGAACTTCTCCCATTGCAAGAAAGATCAATCTGGTAGGCCAAACCAAACTGATAATTCGAAGAGATTTGTAAAGATAAGCAATCACACATAAAATAATTCAGAGGAGATTCAAATATTTCTCATAGATAAACTTGATCATAAACCCACAATTCATCGGATCTCGACAAACACACCACAAAAAGAGTTACATCGAATAGATCTCCAAGAAGATCGAGGAGAACTTTGTATTGAGAATCAAAGAGATAAAAGAAGCCATCTAGCTAATAACTATGGACCCGAAGGTCTGTGGTAAACTACTCACAACTCATCGGAGAGGCCTTGGCGATGATGTAAAAGCCCTCCGTGGTTGATGCTCCAAGATGGGATCTCGTGGATACAGAAGGTTGCGGTGGTGGAAATAGGGTTTCATGGTGCTCATGGATGTTTTCAGGGTATGAAGGTATATATAGGCGAAGGATGTCGGTCATGGGAGCCACGAGGGGCCCACGAGGGTGGGGGCGCGCCCACCCCCCTAGGGTGCGCCCTCCTGCCTCGTGGCCGCCTCGGCTGCTTCTTGACGTCCACTCCAAGTCTCCTGGATTGCATTTGTTCCAAAAAGATTGCTCCCGAAGGTTTCATTCCGTTTGGACTCCGTTTGATATTCCTTTTCTTCGAAACACTGAAATAGGCAAAAAAAACACCAACTCGGGCTGGGCCTCCGATTAGTAGGTTAGTCCCAAAAATGATATAGAAGTGTAAAGTAAAGCCCATAAACATCCAAAACGGGTAATATAGTAGCATGGAACAATAAAAAATTATAGATACATTGGAGACGTACCAAGCATCCCCAAGCTTAATTCCTACTCGTCCTCGAGTAGGTAAACGATAAAAATAGAATTTTTTATGTGGAATGCTACCTAGCATATTTCTCAATGTAATTTTCTTTATTGTGGCATGAATGTTCAGATCCAAATGATTCAAGACAAAAGTTCATGTTGACATAAGAAATAGTAATACTTCAAGCATACTAACAAAGCAATCATGTCTTCTCAAAATAACATGGGTAAAGAAAGTTTATCCATACAAAATCATATAGTTAAGTTATGTTTCATTTTCATCACACAAAAATACTCCCATCATGCACAACCCCGGTTTCAGCAATTGGTTCATACTTTTTAACGCGATCAGCTTTTTTCAACTCTCACGCAATACATGAGCGTGAGCCATGGATATAGCACTATGGGTGGAATAGAATATGATGATGGAGGTTGTGTGGAGAAGACAAAAGAGGAGAAAGTCTCACGTTGACGAGGCTAATCAACTATGGAGATGCCCATCAATTGATGTCAACATGAGGAGTAGGGATTGCCATGCAACGGATGCACTAGAGCTATAAATGTATGAAAGCTCAACAAAAGAAACTAAGTGGGTGTGCATCCAACTTGATTGCTCACGAAGACCTAGGGCATTTTGAAGAAGCCCATCGTTGGAATATACAAGCCAAGTTCTATAATGAAAAATTCCCACTAGTATATGAAAGTGACAACATAGGAGACTCTCTATATGAAGAACATGGTGCTACTTTGAAGCACAAGTGTGGAAAAAGATAGTAACATTGTCCCCTTTTTTATTTTCTTTTTTATTTGGCCTTTTTTTGGGGACAATGCTCTAATAATGATGATCATCACACTTCTATTTATTTACAACTCATGAATTACAACTGGATACTAGAAGAAAATATGACTCTATATGAATGCCTCCAGCAGTGTACCAGGATATGCAATGGATCAAGAGTGACATGTATGAAAAATTATGCATGGTGGCTTTTCCACTTATACGATGTCAACTACATGATCATGCACAAGCAATATGACAATGATGGCACGTGTCATAATAAACGGAACGACGGAAAGTTGCATGGCAATATATCTCGGAATGGCTACGGAGATGCCATAATAGGTAGGTATGGTGGCTATTTTGAGGAAGATATAAGGAGGTTTATGTGTGATAGAGCGTATCGTATCACGGGGGTTGGATGCACCGGCGAAGTTTGCACCAACTCCCAAGGTGAGAAAGGGCAATGCACGGTATCGAAGAGGCTAGCAATGATGGAAGGGTAAGAGTACCTATAATCCATGGACTCACATTAGTCATAAAGAACTCATATACTTATTGCAAAAGTTTTATTAGCCCTTTAAGCAAAGTACTACTACGCATGCTCGTAGGGGAAGGGTTGGTGGAAAAGAGCACCTCATGAAACATAAGGAAGGCAATCAAAAGAGCACCTCATGATACAAATTTGTTACACAACTTTTACCACACGTGCATGCTACGGGACTTGCCAACTTCAACACAAGTATTTCTCAATTTCATAATTACCCAACTAGCATGACTCTAATATCACCACCTCTATATCTCAAAACAATTATCAAGCATCAACTTGATCATAGCATCCAATTCACTTTCTATGATAGTTTTTATTATACCCAACTTGGATGCCCATCATTCTAGGACCAATTTTATAACCATCGCAAATACCATGCTGTTCTAAAAGACTCTGAAAATAATATAAGTGAAGATGAGAGATCAACAATTTCTACAAAATAAAGCCACCGCCGTGCTCTAAAAAGATATAAGTGAAGTACTAGAGCAAAATTTATCTAGCTCAAAAGATATAAGTGAAGCACATAGAGTATTCTAATAAATTCCAAATCATGTGTGTCTCTCCCAAAAGGTGTGTACAGCAAGGATGATTGTGGTAAACTAAAAAGCAAAGACTCATATCATACAAGACGCTCCAAACTAAACACATATCATGTGGAGAATAAAAATATAGCTCCAAGCAAAGTTACCGATAGACGAAGACGAAAGAGGGGATGCCTTCTGGGGCATCCCCAAGCTTAGGATTTTGGTTGTCCCTAAATTATCTTGGGGTTCCATGGTCATCCCCAAGCTTAGTCTCTTGTCACTCCTTATTCCATAGGCCACCAACTCTTTACCCAAAACATGAAAACTTCACAACACAAAACTCAACAAGAAATCTCATAAGCTCCGTTAGTGCAAGAAAGAAAAACCACCACTTAAGGTACTGTAATGAACTCATCCTTCATTTATATTGGTGTTAAACCTACTGTATTCCAACTTCACTATGGTTCATACCCCCCGATACTAGTCATAGATTCATCAAAATAAGCAAATAGCACACGAAGAACAGAATCTGTCAAAAACAGAACAGTCTGAAGTAATCTGTAACTTTAGAATATTTCTGGAACTCTAAAAATCCTACCAAAATAGGAAGTACTGGGCAATTTTTCTATTGATCTACTGCAAAAATAATCAACTGTAAATCACGTTTCTGTGATTTATTAAAATTATTCTCGTGCGTGCAAAAGTTTCTGTTTTTCAGCAGAATCAAATTAACTATCACCGTAGGTTATCCCATAGGTTCTACTTGGCACAAACACTAATTAAAACATAAAACCACATCTAAATAGAAGCTAGATGAATTATTTATTACTAAACAGAAGCAAAAAAGCAAGGAACAAAAATAAAATTGGGTTGCCTCCCAACAAGCGCTATCGTTTAACGCCCCTAGCTAGGCATAAAAGCGAGAATAGATCTAAGTATTGCCATCTTTGGTATTGGGAAAGAAAAGAGAGAATTCTCTTTCTATAGCATTCATCCTTATATTTTGGGAAAGCACATTGCCATTAATGGAGGAAGAAAGATAAGCACATTACGGAAATTTGCATCTAAGATAGCCTTCATCTCTTTGATAATTTCGTTTTGATAAAAGCATAAGAGATTGGTAGATTCAACCTTATCATTCATGGGGTGCCCAAATATAGTTTTTATTTTTTCATAGGTATCAATAGCATCCCCTTCAAGAAAACCCCCTTCAAAAATAGAATCTAGAACTTGCTTGAAAGAAGCGGGTAAGCCAACATAAAAGCTTTTTAAGTATGTCTCAATTTGATATTGTGGCACATAGCTAGCTCGAATCCTTAATAGCCTATCCCAAACATCTTTTAAAGTCTCATCAAGTAAATAACAAAAAATTCTGGAGTCATATTCATCGAAATTACTCAAGATTTCATTGATAACCCCAATAGGTCTTTCCATAGCATCATTATTTATGAGCTTAGAGAGGATACAGGGACTATCCAGGGTATTAAAACCTTGGAAAGAACCCTTAGTTATTTTCGGTTCGGCCATGGCAAAGGGAAGGCAAACGATAAAGAGAGGGCGAATAAAACGGAAATGGTGAAGTGGGGGAGAGGAAAACGAGAGGCAAATGGCAAATAATGTAATGTGAGGGAGATGAGTTTGTGATGGGTACTTGGTATGTCTTGACCTGAGCGAAGCCCTCCCCGACAACGGTGCCAGAAATCCTTCTTGCTACCTCTTGAGCACTAGCTCTTGAACCAGTCCTCGAGTTTTCCCGTGCTTGCCGCAAGTCTGCCCATTTTGGACCAGCACCATCGACACTGGCCACCTGTATTATGTTGAATTAAGAATCCGCGGGTAGCACCAACTCCCTATGTGTTAATTTAATTAATCATGATTATTATGTTAGCAAATTTTAAAACCAAAGTTGGTCCTTGCTGTAAGAGTTTTTATCCTAAGAAAATGATGAGGGGGGTCCTCATAAAACCCCTCACATGTTAGGATTACTTGTCATGTAACATAACAACGATACGATGGAAACTAGGGCGGCAAGAGTGGAACAAAACACCAAGCAAAAGGTCAAGCCTTTCACCCTTTACCAATTATATAGATGCATTAAATAAATAAGAAATATTGTGATATCCACGTCCCAACATGGAACACCCTGCTCTGCACCTGCAACTAGCAATGCTATAAAAGGGGCTGAGCAAAGCGGTAACATAGCGAAACAATGGTTTGTTGGGATGGTGGAGGTTAGAGGCTATATCATGGCAATTTGTGTGGCTTGACAAACAAGTGGTAGGTAGCGAGACATAGTGATAGCTTCGAGATAACTAGCAAGAAAATATAGAAGTGATATCCAAGGTAATGGTCATCTTGCCTGAAACCCCGTTAGGAAGAAGACCGAATCCATGAAGAAGACGAGCGGGCATAATCGAACGGCTCCTCACAATCGCGTCATTACCAGGAACTATTGAGAAGAAGCATAACCGGAAAGAAGCAAACAACACGGTAAGAAATCATCACATAAACATGGCATGATGCACAATCAAGTATGAGGCTTGTATGGTTTAATGAGTCATGGCATGGCAAAGTGCAATAAACAACACTATAAATTAAGTGAAGCTCAATATGCAACGAGTTATGTATTGATGAAACTCCACATTCCATTATTTAGTCAACTCTTGTTTATGTGCCCAACCATATCAAATGTTGTTAAACATGGCAAGAGGTGAAGCATGAATAAACTATCTAGCTAGGCAATTTAAATGAGGCCGGAAACAACACATAACAAGTCCGGAAAATCTCCATTTGTTATTTTCGAATTTTCTACTCTTCTGCCATAAACACAATTTTAAAGTTGTTAGGCATGCAAAGTAAGTGCACCTTGTTATCCTAGACATTTTTCTACCCAATTACATATATAATTTATTTAATTCGGGGCTACAGTTAATTAGTTATGAAATAAACCATTTTAGCATGTAATTTATGCGAACTAATGCAAGCAACAATTTTTAACATTTCAATCACAGAAGAGAGTTGCATATAATTAAGATTCACTATATTCTGATCATTTTACATATATAAAGTTTGGACACTGATAACGCCCACACGTGTGGTGGGAGCAACATCCGCCCACACACCTTATAACACACAGACTGCACCACGTCACCGCATGCATGCATGTGAGAATTTTTTTTGATTTCTGGTTTTATCTCTTAAATGAAAAATCTGATTGAAGATCCGTTTCACCATTAAATCCATCGTGACAAGATCTTCGAAACTAGATATCGTATCAATATGTTTCGACGACTTTTTTTGGGGGTTAAAAGTTGACATGTCTATTGCACATGAATTGTCATGGTGTTTACACTGAAGTTGCCATGATATGTTTCAACTATCTTCTTCTACATTTAAAATTAAATTTTGACATATTATAAAACGGAGAATTAAGAAACTAGACGTCATATGTTTTGATGTGGCAAAATGAATGGTAATGGAGGCTTTTGAGCTATGTTGCTTCGCGTCACACGTGTGGGCGTTAACATTTGCGTAAATTTTATACATGTGATGCGCGGTTATTTAGATATGGGCAATGCAATTAAATGACATTTTTCTATTATTATGCAATGTCCTGGAATTTTGTTAAAATTGCAGCAGGAAAAAATCATAGTCGGGCCAAAACTAGGCATGATGGGCTGTAACAGGAATGAGCACAAGATAGCAAGATAGCAAAACGTGCCCAGGGCGAGGGTTTGTGGTGGTGCTCACATTGGGCCTTAGTTGAGGTGGTCTGGCAAGGAGGTGAATGGCGTGGTCGATGGAGATGGGGCCCACGCGAGTTGGCCAGCGGTCAAGGCGACCCGAGCAGGCGCGAGCTTTCGTCTCTCTGCTCGAGCGCTCACACGAGTAGGAGACCTATGACGGCAGGACTTGCGGGGCTCCAGAGATGGGCGGCGAGCGTCGTGGGAACCGGGAATCGACGAATCCGGTCAACGCAATGCCGGATCTGGTCAACACGGTGACGGATTCGGGCAGGGTTGGAGGGGCTCCGGTGAGGCTGGCATTGGGTATCCATGGCGCGGCGGGGTTGGAGATCCACGACCATGTGCAGAAAAGAAAGAGAGGTTAGAGAGGAATGGAAAACTGGAGAAGAGGAGAATGAGACGGGCGGTGACGAGGTCTCATCGGCGAGGTCGTCAGTCGGCGGCAGCATGCTGGGGGCGCGGGAGGAGAAGAAGAACGGGGACGGGCTCCTCTCCCGATCTGGACGAGGGGGCATCAAGGGGCGACGCTCGTGCTCGGGTGCGGTGATGGATGGGCTTCGCGGGCCTCCCATGGGCTCAGGCGGGCCCGCAGCGTGAAGAGGGAGACAGGGGCGACGTGGCTGCACGCGTTTGGACAAAGATGGCGGCTCAGGTGGCGACGGGTCGGGCTGCTGCTCGCGCGGGGAGTGCGGCGGCGTGGATAGCGAGGGAGGCGGCGGCTGGAGCTGCGTGGAGGGGTAGGGGCCAAGGCTTTTGCCCGATTTGGAAGGAGGGAGGTGTGTAAATAGGGCAGGCTAGTTGTTCGGGGTGTTTAGGGGGTTTTGGGACCCTCTGAGGGGGTAGCTGGGTTTAGTGGGCTATGTAGGAGGCCATGGGCTGAGATTAGAGGGAAATGGTGCGGCCCGACACAAGTTTTAAATACCGAAAAGGTTCGAGTGCTGCTATAGTAAACGGTTGGGCTAACAAGCAACCTTCGAATGCGACGAAATTTGGCAGATGGTCTACCCATAATATAACAAGACTACACATCAACTTTCAAACCATTCCGGGAACGTTTTATTCCCACTTAGAAAATAATTATAAAACGATGTCGCGAGCGCGTGCAAGTGCGGTTGATCTCGGAATAGTCAACAAAGAGAATGAGGAGGGTCGGTAACTTTGAACGGATGCAAGTTTTCTGAAAACATGCGGATGCAATGCGCATGATGCGATGGTGAATGCAACAAACAAATGAAACACATGGCAACAACGAAAATCAATGGAATGCATCTAAAACATCGGTTTCGGGCTATTGCATCCCTACCTTCTCAAACTTTTATCATCCAATATGTTTTCACTAGGTTTTGTTCTTCGATGGTAACTAATGCTAATTCCTCTGAAGTCCTAGCTGTAAACGTAGGAGTACCATCTTTTTTTTCAGGAAGCAATCAAAGTACTTAATAGCTCCTTTCTGGAACTCAATCAACTTATATGCATGTTTTGGTCTCAGCGTCATATGGATAATTTCCAGATAAAATCCTACTAATTAGCACCCAAACTAATAAATTAAGAAAACTGCTAAGTAAACAAAAATGCTAAAAGGGGCATTGAACAAGGTACATGGATCATGGCAAGAAAATTAGAAATCGAAATCTTTTGGTGCTGCTTACGAGTCACGAACAGAAACATGAGTTTCTTTTCTAATCCCAATCGGTACAGGAAATCAGGAAATCAGAGTCCTAGAAAGATATAAGTATGTGCATGGATTAACTTCAAGGAACGAACAATCTACCAAAGCTATAAGAAGAGGGGATTTCCATTGAGGAGGAGGTTGATGGAATCTGGAAAATCGAATTACCTCCTCCATTAATCCCGCTCAGCATCAAAGAATCGCAACTAGATCCAGCGGCGGGCCGTAGACCTTGCCTCTGGCATAACTCATTTGTTGTCACTTGCGAAAGAAAAGGAGTAGAAGCCGAGAAGACCACACGCGTGTGGAAAGCGGAGAATTAATGGATTTGTTCATTTCGTTTTCGATTCAAAATCACTTGGTCTGTTACGGACATGGGATAATGATCTATTGAACGGGCAAATGGGCTAAGCATCACACACTGATAACCCACAAGTAGAGGGGACTGCAACAGTTTTCGAGGGTAGAGTATTCAACCCAAATTTATAGATTCGACACAAGGGGAGCCAAAGATTATTTGTAAGTATTAGCAGTTGAGTTGTCAATTCAACCACACCTGGAGATTAAATATCTACAGCAAAGTGATCCATAGCAGAGTAATATGATACTTTGATAGTGGTAGTAACGATAGCAGTGGTAGAGGTAACAACAATAACAGTTTTCTAGCAGTTGTAACAATAGCAATGGCAATAGTAACTTAGCAGGAACAATATGTGGAAACTCGTAGGCATTGGATCGGTGATTACGTTGGATAATATTCATCATATAATAGTCATAACCTAGGGTGACACCAAACTAGCTCCAGTTCATAAATATGATGTAGGCATGTATTCCCTAAATAGTCATACATGCTTATGGAAAAGAAATTGCATGACATATTTTGTCCTACCCTCCGGTGGCAGCGGGGTCCATAAGAAAACTAAGTGATATTAAGGCCTCCTTTTAATAGTGAACCGGAACAAAGCATTAACACATAATGAATGAACTCCTCAAACTACGGTCATCACCGAAAAGTATCCCAATTATTGTCACCTTGGGGTTTATGGATCATAACAAATAATAGGTGTATATGACTTGCAAGATCGGATCACGAACATAGATATAATGGTGATAACATAAATAGTTCAGATCTAAAATCATGGCACTCGGGCCCTAGTGACAAGCATTAGGCATACCAAAGTCATAACAACATCAATCTCAGAACATAGTGGATACTAGGGATCAAGCACAAACAAAAATAACTCGATTACATGATGAATCTCATGCAACTCCTCACCGACCAGCGAGCCTATGAAGGAATTACTCACTCCCGGTAGTGAGCATCATGAAATTGGTGATGGAGGATGGTTGATGATGACGAAGACCGAAGATTACCCTCTTCGGAGCCCCGAACGGGCTCCAAATCTAGCCTCCCCATGAAGAATAGAAAGTGGCGGCAGCTCTGTATCGTAAAACGCGATGAAACTTCCTCTCCTATTTTTATAGAAAAATAGGATTTTATAGCGTCTCGATTAGGGTCAGTTGAGGGTCGAGTGCCCCACCACCCACCAGGGCCCGCCAGAGGGCGGTGGCGTGCCATGGTGTCTTGTGGGTAGCTAGGCCCCCCTCTAGTAGGTCTTGGTTCTAGTATGTTTTATTTATTCCAAAATAATTCTCCAAAAACTTTCATCCAAATTCGAGAACTTTTATTTCTGCACAAAAACAACACCATGGTAGTTCTGGTGAAAATAGCGTCAGTACGGGTTAGTTTCATTCAATTCATGCAAATTAGAGTCCAAAACA
This sequence comes from Triticum timopheevii, assembly GCA_963921465.1. NCBI lineage: Eukaryota > Viridiplantae > Streptophyta > Magnoliopsida > Poales > Poaceae > Triticum > Triticum timopheevii. The sequence goes on from OY997272.1 coordinate 329,885,246, forward strand.
GGAGCAAAAGCGTTAGTAAAAGTAGATACGATGGAGACGTATCAACTTTCCCAAGCTTAACCCATTGCTAGTCCTCAAGCAATTCAGTTGACAAACTGAAAGTGATAAAAAAACTTTTATGAACTCTTTTGTTATTGTTTACATATATATGCTTAAATAGCACCCAGGTTTTCAGCAAAGATCATGACTAACCATGCAAGCAATAACTCTTAGAAATTATATTAACTCATATCAATGGCATAAACAACTAGCGAGAAATAATAACATATCTCAAATGCCAACACTTTGTCAAAACAATCATGATATAATATAACAATAGTGGTATCTCGCTAGACCTTTCTGAGACCGCAAAACATAAATGCAGAGCACCCCAAAGTTCAAGCAGTGACTAAACATGGTAATTCATGGTAGAAGAGATCCAGTCATGATGCATTCAACATTAACTATACACAATGCATGAGGATGACAATAGTGCTCTCAAGACTGAAACTTGTTTGAGAAGGTGATGACTCAACATAAAAGTAGATAGATAGTCCCTCATAGAGGGAAGCAGGTATTTGCAGAGGTGCCAGAGCTCAAAACTTAAATCAAAGATAAATGTAATTTTTTTTGACTACATACTGCAAGGAAACAGCCTCACGGTCTTTTATTAAACCACAGAACCAAAGTATTACAAAGTCACAAAGTTAAGACAAAGGAGGAGAGAGTAATACTTACAAGAGATAGCTGATGACAATTGGGGAAACTGGGATGACAATGTAGCCCCTGATCCTGTGCAGGACCAGGAGTCCATGGTGGTAGATTTGTCGCACAACCTAGCTCTGCTGCTGATGCCCATGTGCCACCTGTTGTAATTCTTGATGATGAGCAGCCTGAAGCCCCTGCTCCTCCTCCAATCAATGAGGAGTTTGCTCCTGATCATTGGGCCATTGTGGTCTATTAGCATCCTGTGATTAGGGAGGAATTTGTTCTGCCTGCTGTGCCTTATGGGCCTCCTCTACCTCCTGACATGAATTGGAGAAGATCTTTTGAAAGTCTGCTACAAGCTCTCTGGATATGGTGATTCATGAAACCCATGGTATGATGTGTAAACACAGCCCCCCTGGCGAATGGAAGTTGCATAGCACGGTAATCATCGCTGGTGAAATGATTGATAATTGGTTGGATGATCGGACAATTGAGCCCGAGGAACAAGGAGTGGTTGCTGAGGCTGTAAACCCGCCTCCAGTTGAATACGCCTGGCCCAACGGATCTGGGATCTTTCTCGAACACGAAGCAGCCATAGCCATCAATGTCACGAACGCCCCACGCATTGTACTGCATGTGGTTTGATGTAATGTTTTGGTCAATTTGGTACGTGCGAATGAGCATCAAATGACCGCCGTCAGCTGAACGAGCAATAAACCACCACCCATCGGCTGGTATGATTCTAGGTCCTGGAATCATGAAGGCCATCGCATTTGTGTCTGCTGCAACAATTCAAATTGGAGACCAAAAGGACAAAAATAAACAATCATGTTCAGAGTATGTGTGGAATTAAGATTATTATAACAATGACACATATCATAGACAGAGAATTTCAATGCCGTGGTCATAATCATACCCCAAGTTAAAAAATAAGCCAATGGCTTTCATATTCTAGCAATATGTCATGGTTCAAAAGATGCTTGATCAGCAAGGCATCGTTCTGAATGCTCAAGTTCAGAACGCCCAAACCTCCAAAAGATTTAGGACGACATACCAATTCCCAAGACGCCAATGATTGCTGGGGCATTTCTGTGTTCCCTCTCCACAAGCATTGCCGCATGATGCGCTCAATCTGCTTCAAGATGCCCTATTGTAGCGAAAGAGTGCACAAGAAATATATTGGCATAGAACTAAGAACAGATTGTAAGAGTTGAAGCCGGATCCCTTGGTTCAACACGCAAGAAGATCCAGATAATCGTCGCTCGATACGATCCACCAAGGGCAACAGATCATAAATTGTTGGCCGGGAAGTACCAATTGGTAAGCCCAGATAAGTGAATGGCATGGAACCAACATCACACCCAAGCAAGCAAGCAACACGCTTGCCCTCGTCATCACTCATATTGATGGGTATCAAATAGGACTTACTAAAATTTACCCTCAGACCGGTTGATTTAGCAAAGACTTCAAGCATTTCTTTGAAAGCAATGAGTTGGCTGTCAATAGCTGGAAGAACAATGAGGGTATCGTCCGCATACTGCACGATCGGATAGTCCATCGAGGAGGTTGGGATTGGAAAGGTGAGAATATTCCTTGAGCACATTTCATTTACAACCGATTGGAGTAAGTCCACCATGATCACAAAGAGAAAAGGAGATAGCGGATCTCCTTGACGAACACCCGAACGGCAGACAAAATGATTACCAGGCACTCCATTCAAGAGAACCGAAGAGGAGCCCATGGACAAAATGCTCTCAATCCAACTTGTCCAACGATCATCAAATCCCTTACATTCCAGAATCCTAAGAGTCAGTTCATGCTCAATGGTGTCGAAAGCCTTTGTGAAGTCAAGTTTAAGAAGAATGATAGGCCTCTTGGAAGCTTTGCATTGGTGTATGTACTCAAAACACCACGCCAAACAGTCCTGAATGGATCGACACCGAAGAAAACCATATTGGTTGTGGTGAATGCATTTCAAGATCACACCCTGAAGATGATTTGCCAAAAGCTTGGTTAAAAAATTCAAACATGTATTAGTCAGTGATATGGGCCGGAAATCACCAACATATTCAGGGCTCAGCTTCTTCGGAATGAGGGTGATAAGAGATGTGTTGAGACACTCCAAGTTACATTTCCCTTCATTGAATTCTTGCACAAGCTTTATAAAGTCCTCCTTCAAAATAGACCAACATTTCTTTAAGAAAAGTCCAGTAAATCCGTCTGGTCCCGGAGCACGATCAGTAGACATATTTTTAATTACCGCATCAACCTCAGATTCCGTGAACGGTGAAGACAACTCTTCTAGACCATCAATCCGGGTAATTAATGTGTCTAGATCAAATCCCAGTTGAATGCCTTTTGATTGGCCCATTCGCTGATTGAAATCATCCCAAAACATCCTTGCCAACTGTTGGTGATCGTTGACCACATCACCCTCCACGGACTTGATCGAGGAGATAGTGTTCCTTCGATATCTTTCCGTAGCCATGCCATGAAAAAATTTCGAATTCTCCTCACCAACTTTGATGTTTCTGATTGTGCAACGCTGCTTCCAGTAGATAAATTGCCAATGTAAGATATCCTCAAGGTGCAATTTAACAATTCTACGAAAATTGAACTCCGGCCAACTCAAAGGCCTAAATTTCTCAAGATTATCCAGAAAAATAATCACTTTATTACAATCAGCAATTAGAGCTTTGACTGTGGATATGTTTAAATGCCATTTCTTGAGAGCATATCGGAGGGCCTTAAACTTAGCCGAAATTGTTAATGCAATTGACGATTTAGCCAGTGGCATATTCCAAACCTCAGAAACACAATCAGCAAAACTAGGCAAATCAACCCAATAATTCTCAAAGCAGAAAACCTTTTCCTTGGGAATACATGTGGCAATCGAGACCACACACGGAACATGGTCGGAGGCAGTGCATGCAAGAGGAAAAACCATCGTGTTGGGGTGGTCTGATGTCCAAGAAACCGATGTGAAAAACCAATGAATGTAATTTTGGGACGTACACCCTTCCTGTCAACGTTACGACCAAGAGTTCTCAATATCTTCCATGCTAAACACATTAGCAGTGGTTCCCAAGTGATAAAAGTAAAGTTTACTCCCCCTCCACCAACAAACACAAGCCATGGTTAACCAAATCCACGGGTGCCTTCCATACCAACAATAGTCCTAGGGGAGTTTTGTTTAATTATTTGCACTTTTTGATTTCGGGATTGGGCGTCCCTATTACCAGCCCCTCTCATGCAAGGACGAGTGAATAAACACCCATCATGATAATAACCCGCTTAGGATGGAAGATACTAACCACACCCTGTTGCTCCATGAGTGGTCTAGGCATACAAAACAGATGTTCATTTGAATTTTTAGAGGTGGCACATGCAAATTTACTTGGAATGGCAGGGTAATACCGCATATAGGTAGATATAGTGGACTCATCTGGAATAACTTTGGTTTATGGATTTTGATGCACAAGCAGTATTCCCGCTTAGTACAGGCGAAAGCTACCAAATAGGTTGAGAAGTAGCCAGCTAGAGAGCGAAAATGGTCATGAACGTGCATTATGAATAATCAACATTGAATACTAGCATGAGTAGGATATAAGCACCATGAACATAAACATCGTGGATGCTATGTTGGCTTTGATTCAACTACATGCGTGAACATGTGCGAAGTCAAGCCACTTTAAACATTCAAAGGAGGATACCATATCATCATACTACATCATAACCATTTTGATGCATGTTGACTCTCAAGATAAATCATTACGCACTCCTAGATACTTAAGCATGGCATGAGCAACTATAATCTCTAATTGTCACTGCACGTATGTTTAATCATAATATGTTGAATCATGGATACTGAGATAAACATATTTACAAAAACAAAAACAAGTTGAGTTCATACCCGCTTTTCCCTACCATAGTCACTTCAACAAATATCATCATTATTTCCTTTCACTTGCATGACCGAATGATATGAAAATAATAATTGTGCAAGAGTGCCATGGGCTAAGATGGAATCTGGAACATTTTATTCAGAGGAGAAAACAAAATAATGTGGGCTCTTTATTAGATCAACAATCCTGCAAACAAGAGCCACTCAATATTTTCATCGTGGTCTTCCCCTTCGTACGACTCAAACAAAAGAAAAGAATTTGAGAGAAATGGACTGAAATATTTTTGGAGTTTAAAGTTTTTCTTGAAGAAAGCAAATTAAAGGAAGAAAAACAAGAACGAGAAAAACTATTTACACGGGAAAGCTCCCAACAAGCAAAAGAAGAAGTGGGAAATCTTTTTGGGTTTTCTTTTAATGCTACAACTAAATTAAACTAGAAAGAAAAAGCGAAAAAACAAGCAATAATTATGTTTCTTCTCAAAGTTTTTCAAACACACAAGAAGAAAACGCGAGAATAAATCTAGCATGGATAATACAATGAAAAAGTGTGGACACCGACAACTAGAATGAAATGTCTAAACATTTATGTAATTTCGGTGGAAATATGTACTCCCCCAAGCTTAGGCTTTCGGCCTAGCTTGGTAATCACCATCCGCGGCCTGGGTAATAGTCAAAGTGATAACTCACGGATGCTCTTGGTGCAGCCCCCTCAGCCTGGCGAGCAGCCTCAACCGCCGCATACTCGTGGGCCTCTCTCTCAAGAACCTAATATCTTCCTTTACTATGATAATCAAAGAGAGCAGGTGCCGGCAAAATAACATGCACAATGGGATTTTTATTGAACATCAAGTTGTAATTATAGTTATTAGATGTGGCCTTAATGAACTTATGGTGCTTCATGGCCTCAAAGTCTAAGTACTAAGTAGGTAAAAGGGATCATTGGGCCAAGGTGACACACCAGCTCTTTAGCTAAATGGGAGGCATAAATCCCACCATAAAAGTGACCACTATCAGTGTTGCATTGCAACCTCCCTGCAACAGTCGCTCCAAGATTATAACATTTATTTCCTGTCAGAGTAGTGTGTATGAGGCTCAAGTTAGGGGCACATAGTGTGCTGTAATATTGCTTGCCAACGATGCATTTGCCATTAAAGAATGCAAATTAATGAATTGATGGAAAATGAATACTTTTTATTCTACCTTGTGTCACCCCTCTAACCTCATAGTAACAGAGACTAGTAAAAAATGAATCCTACTCATATTTTGGGGGTTCGTCTAGCGAACCCCAATATGGAATTTTACAGGCAACACAGAACACTTCTAGAGGCATGGTAAAAGCATTATTATAAAGGCTAAATGAAACTATAAATTCACGAGGATGACATTTAAATTTCTTACTGAATGTCTCTATGAGGTTGTGGTGTTGGATGCACTCATGTACGACGAAGGGAGCGAGCTCGGTGTTATGAATATACTTCTCAAATTCTTCCTTGATAACTGCACCTACCATTAACTCGTTGCACAACCATAGGCCGGATTTGGTATCGGCGTCCCGCGTCAAGCTTGCACTTGGCTCAACATAAGACTATTGTGTCGGGCTACCACTCAATGATGCCTCCGAGTACCTCCTCCTCGAAGAAATCCTAAAGAGGTGCATTGTATTCGTGAACAATTTTCTGAAATTTTTGGGTCACAAAATTTTGTTAACAGAACTTCACAAGATTGATAACAACTACTCATATGGATGCCTAGAGGCCAAATCAAGCATTCAAACTACTTGGAACTCAAAGAATTAATCATGCAAGATCATTTACAGTAGCACCAAGAGTAGGTAAATACTCAAAAATTAAACCACTAGAACAAAAACTAATTAGAGCAATGGAGGAGTCACATACCAACTAGCAATCCCCCAAAACAGTTTTAGAAATGGAGCCTCGAGCAAAGAGATTGAAATCTGTGGGTTTGAGAGCAAGAACACAAGAGAGAGAGAGAGAGAGAGAGAGAGAGAGAGAGAGAGAGAGAGAGAGAGAGAGAGCAAGAGTGATATTTTCTGGAGGTAGGAGATGACATGGGCTAAAGAGATAAGTGAGGGGGGCATGTGAGGCCCACTAACCACCAAGGCGCGCCCGGGGTAGTTGGGGCGCCCTGGTGTCTTGTGGACACCAAGAGCACCCCCTCGTGTGGTTATTTGTTCTAGAAATTCTTAAATATTCGGAGAAAAAAATCATGTTAAAATTTTAAGTCATTCTGAGAACTTCTATTTTTGACCACTTTTTTATTGCACGGAAAATTCAGAAAACAGAATAAACATGGCATTTTATTTTATTTAACTAAGAAAAACATAAAACAAAAAGTAGGGATAGAAGGTTGTGTCTACTAAATTCATCAACCACATGCCTCCCGAAAATAATCCATTAATAAGGTTGATCAAGTCTTATAAACAACCACTTCCGACTAGCATGAACCCGAAGAATCTTCGTAAAACACTAAGTTACGTGAACGGGGATATGCACGTCCCCAATAATAAATGCTTCATATATCTTTTTGGTAGTAGGTAAAGGGAGTTGACAACTTCCAATAGTAATTGACGGAGACTTTTCGATAATATTAATACCATTCACTTGAAATTGTTTCTTCAGAAATGCACCGTATGCTCATTTCCATTGATATGAAAAGCAACTTTGATTTTATTGCAATCAATAAAAACCCTTGCAGTATTCAAAAAGGATCGACCTAGGATAATTGACATGTTGTCGTCTCTGGGCATCTAAAGTATAACAAAGTCTGTTAAGATAGTAACATTTGCAACAACAACGGGCACATCCTCACAAATACCGATAGGTATGTGCTACCTCTTGAGCACTGCATTGGATTTCCCCGAAGAGGAGAGGATGATGCAGCAAAGTAGCGTAAGTATTTCCCTCAGTTTTTGAGAACCAAGGTATCAATACAGTAGGAGACCACGCACAAGTCCCTCGTACCTACACAAAACGATAGCTCCTTGCAACCAACGCGATTAGGGTTTGTCAATCCCTTCATGGTCACTTACGAGAATGAGATCTGATAGAGATGATAAATAATATTTTTTTTGGTATTTTTGGTATATAGATGCAAAGTGAAAAGTAAAAGGCAAAGTAAAAACAAAGCAAGTAATAAAGTAATGGAGATTGATATGATGAGAATAGACCCGGGGGCCATAGGTTTCACTAGTGGCTTCTCTCAAGAGCATAGATATTCTACGGTGGTGAACAAATTACTGTTGAGCATCTGTTGAGCAATTGATAGAATTGAGCAGAATTATGAGTATGTCTAGGTATGATCATGTATATAGGCATCACGTCCAAGACAAGTAGACCGAAACGATTCTGCATCTACTACTATTACTCCACCCATCGACTGCTATCCAACATGCATCTAGAGTATTAAGTTAAAAACAGAGTAACGCCTTAAGCAAGATGACATGATGTAGAGGGATAAATTTATGCAATATGATAAAAAACCCCATCTTGTTATCCTCAATGGCAACAATACAATACATGCCTTGCTGCCCCTTCTGTCACCGGGAAATGACACCACAAGATTGAACCCAAAGCTAAGCACTTCTCCCATTGCAAGAACTACCAATCTAGTTGGCCAAACCAAACGGATAATTCGAAGAGACTTGCAAAGATAACTCAATCATACATAAAAGAATTCAGAGAAGATTCAAATATTATTCATAGATAAGCTGGATCATAAACCCACAATTCATCGGTCTCAACAAACACACCGCAAAAAGAAGATTACATCGAATAGATCTCCACGAGAGAGGGGGAGAACATTGTATTGAGATCCAAAAAGAGAGAAGAAGCCATCTAGCTACTAGCTATGGACCCGAAGGTCTGAAGTAAACTACTCACACTTCATTGGAGGGGCTATGGTGTTGATGTAGAAGCCCTCCCTGGTGGATGCCCCCCTCCGGCGGAGCTCCAGAACAGGTCCCAAGATGGGATCTCATGGATACAGAAGGTTGCGGTGGTGGAATTATGTTTTTGGCTCCTGTTCTGATTGTTTGGGGGTACGTAGGTATATATAGGAGGAAGGAGTACGTCGGTGGAGCAACAGGGGGGCCACGAGGCAGGGGGGCGCGCCCTAGGGTGGGGGGCGCCGCCCACCCTCATGACCACCTCTGTTACTTCTTGGAGTAGGGTCCAAGTCTCCTGGATCACGTTCTGTGAGAAAATCACGTTCCCGAAGGTTTCATAACGTTTGGACTCCGTTTGATATTCCGTTTCTTCGAAACATTGAAATAGGCAAAAAAAACAACAATTCTGGGCTGGGCCTCCGGTTAATAGGTTAGTCCCAAAAATAATATAAAAGTGGAAAATATAGCCAATATAGTCCAAAACAGTAGATAAAGTAGCATGGAGCAATCAAAAATTATAGATACATTGGAGACGTATCAGGCATCCCCAAGCTTAATTCCTGCTCGTCCTCGAGTAGGTAAATGATAAAAAAGAACTTTTTGATGCGGAGTGATATTTTGGCATAATTTCAATGTAAATCTTCTTAATTGTGGCATGAATATTCAGATCCGAAAGATTCAAGACAAAAGTTCATATTGACATAAAAATAATAATACTTCAAGCGTACTAATCAAAGCAATCATGTCTTCTCAAAATAGCATGGCAAAATAAAGTTCATCCCTACAAAATCATATAGTTAGGCTAGGCTTCATTTTCGTCACACAAAGATGTTCCCAACTTCTATACCCCCGATGACAAGCCAAGCAATTGTTTCATACTTAAATAATCTCAAACTTTTTCAACCTTCACGCAATACATGAGCGTGAGCCATGGATATAGCACTATGGGTGGAATAGAATATGAGGATGTGGATTGTGTGGAGAAGACAAAAAAGGAGAAAGTCTCACATTGACGAGGATAATCAACGGGCTATGGAGATGCCCATCAATTGATGTCAACATGAGGAGTAAGTATTGCCATGCAACGGATGCACTAGAGCTATGTATGCTCAACAAAAGAAAATTAGTGGGTGTGCATCCAACTCGATTGCTCATGAAGACCTAGGGCATTTGAGGAAGCCCATCGTAGGAACATACAAGCCAAGTTCTATAATGAAAATTTCCCACTAGTATAAAAATACAACTTATGAGACTCACTACATGAAGAACAAGGTGCTACTTTGAAGCACAATATATGAGACTGACTACATGAAGAACAAGGTGCTACTTTGAAGCACAAGTGTGGAAAAAGAGATAGTAGCATCGCCCCTTTCTTTTTTTTCCTTTTTTTCTTTTTTTTCTTTCCCCTTTTTTTCTTTGGCCTTTTTTTTCTTTTTGGCCTTTTTTTTGGGAAAATGCTCTAATAATGATGATCATCACACTTCTATTGATTACAACATAAGGATTACAACTCGAAACTAGCACAAGATATGACTCTATATGAATGCCTCCGCCGGGGTACCAGGATGGTGCAATGAATCAAGAGTGACATGTATGAAAAAATAATGCATGGTGGCTTTGCCACAAATACGATGTCAACTACATGATCATGCAATGGCAATATGACAAAAGTAATGTATGTCATGAATATGATGATGGAAGTTGCATGGCAATATATCTCGGAATGTCTATGGAAATGCCATGATAGGTAGGTATGGTGGCTGTTTTGAGGAAGATATAAGTAGGTTTATGTGTGATAGAGCGTATCGTATCACGGGGTTTGGATGCATCGGCGAAGTTTTCACCAACTCTCAAGGTGAGAAAGGGCAATGCACAGTACCGAAGAGGCTAGCAATGGCGGAAAGGTAGAAGTGCGTATAATCCATGGACTCAACATTAGTTAAAAGAACTCATATACTTATTGAGAAAATTTAGAAGTCATCAAAAATCAAGTACTACGCGCATGCTCCTAGGGGGATAGATTGGTAGGAAAAGACCATCGCTCGTCCCCGACCGCCACTCATAAGGGTGCACAAGCCAGGTACACTTCATGTTTCAAATTTGTTACACAACTTTAACCATACGTGCATGCTACGGGACTTGCAACCTTCAACACAAGCATTTCTCAAATTCACAACTACTAAACCATCACGACTTTGACATTATCACCTCCATATCTCAAAACAATTATCAAGCATCAAACTTATCTTAGTATTCAACGCACTCAAAAGAAAGTTTCACATATCTTGAATACCAAGTATATTAATATTAAGCAAATTACCATCATATTAACGACTCTCAAATAATCTAAGTGAAGCATGAGAGATCAATAGTTTCTTTAAAACAAATCCACCACCGTGCTCTAAAAGATCTAGGTGAAGCACTAGAGCAAAAATTATCACGCTCAAAAGATATAAGTGAAGCACATAGAGTATTCTAGCAAATTCCAATTCATGTATGGCTCTATCAAAAGGTGTGTACAGCAAGGATGATTGTGGTAAACTAACAAGCAAAGACGCAAATCATACAAGACGCTCCAAGCAAAACACATATCATGTGGTGAATAAAAATATAGCTCCAAGTAAATTATCGATGGAAGTAGACGAAAGAGGGGATGCCTTCCGGGGCATCACCAAGCTTTGACTTTTTGGTGTCCTTGGATTATCTTGGGGGTGCCATGGGCATCCCCAAGCTTAGGCTCTTGCCAATCCTTGTTCCATAATCCATCAAAAGAATTCACCCAAAACTTGAAAACTTCACAACACAAAACTCAATAGAAATCTCGTGAGCTCCGATAGAGAAAGAAAACAAAAGACTACTTAAAGGTACTGTAATTAACTCATTCTTTATTTATATTGGTGTTAAACCTACTGTATTCCAACTTCTCTATGGATTATAAACTATTTTACTAGCCATAGATTCATCAAAATAAGCAAACAACACACGCAAAACAGAATCTGTCAAAAACAGAACAGTCTGTAGTAATCTGTAAATAATGCAAACTTATAGAACACTACAAATCCTACTAAAATAGGAAGTCCTGGAAAATTTGATTATTGAACAGCATAAAAAAGAATCAACGCAAAATCACATTTCTGTGATTTAACAAAATTATATTTGTGCGCGCAAAGTTTCTGTTTTTCAGCAGAATCAAATCAACTTATCATCGTAGGTTATCCTATAGGTTCTACTTGGCACAAACACTAATTAAAATATAAAACCACATCCAAACAGAGGCTAGATGAATTATTTATTCCTAAACAGAAGAAAAAAAATTAGGTTGCCTCCCAACAAGTGCTATCGTTTCACGCCCCTAGCTAGGCATAAAAGTAAGGATAGATCTAGGTATTGCCATCTTTGGTAGGCAATCCATAAGTGGCTCTCATGATAGGTTCATATGGTAATTTTATTTTTTTTATAGGGAAGTGTTCCATGCCCTTCTTTAAGGGAAATTGGAATCTAATATTCCCTTCCTTCATATCAATAATTGCACCAATCGTTCTAAGGAAAGGTCTACCAAGAATAATAGGACTTGAAGGATTGCAATCTATATCAAGAAAGATAAAATCTACCGGCACATAATTCCTATTTGCATCAATAAGAACATCATTAATTCTTCCCATAGGCTTTTTAATAGTGGAATCCGCAAGATGCAAGTTTAGAGAGCAATCATCAAAGTCACGGAAATTTAGCAAATCAAACAAAGTTTTGGGAATAGTAGAGACACTAGCACCGAAATCACACAAAGCATGAAACTCATAATCTTTAATTTGAATTTTAGTAGTAGGTTCCCACTCATCATAGAGTTTTCTAGGGATAGAAACTTTCAACTCAAGTTTTTCTTCATAAGATTGCATCAAGGCATCAACAATGTGTTCGGTAAAGGCCTTATTTTGACTATAAGCATGAGGAGAATCTAGGACGGATTGCAACAAGGAAATACAATCAATTAAAGAGAAATTTTCATAATTAAATTCCTTGAGTTCCAAAATAGCGGGTTTAGCCACATCTAGGTTTTTATTTCTTTCAATCCCACATTTATCAATTTCATCATCAAGATCTAGAAAATCTGAATTCTTAGAATGCCTTCTAGGTAAAGGAAGATCATATTCAGTTTCATCAAGATTCATATTGCAAAACAAAGATTTAATGGGGGACAACATCAATAACTTTTAGATCTTCATCTTGATTTTCATAGGAATTGGAAGAACACGCTTTAATAAAGGCATCTTTGGAAGCACGCATCCTAGCGGTTCTTTCTTTGCACGCATCAATGGAAATTCTCATGGCTTTGAGAGACTCATTGATATCATGCTTAGGAGGAATAGATCTAAACTTTAAAGAATCAATTTCAAGAGGAATTCTATCAACATTCATAGCCAAATCATCAACTTTAAGCAATTTCTCTTCAAGCAAAGCATTAAAATTCTTTTGTGAATTCATAAACTCTTTAACACTACTCTCAAATTCAGAGGGCATCTTATTAAAATTTCCATAAAAGTTGTTGTAGGAATTTACACAATTATTAGAAGGATTACTAGAATAAGGCCTAGGATTAAAATTCCCTCTATACACGTTGTTTCCAAAACTATTCCTACCAACAAAATTCACATCCATATATTCATTATTATTCTCAATCAAAGTAGACAAGGGCATATCATTGGGATCAAGAGAAGTATTTTTAGTAGCAAACATCTTCATAAGTTCATCCATCATTTCACTCAAAACATTGATTTCTTCTATAGCATGCACTTTTTTACTAGAAGATCTTTCGGTGTGCCACTGAGAATAATTAGCCATAATATTATCAAGCAATTTTGTAGCATCTCCTAACGTAACTTCCATAAACGTGCCTCCCGCGGCCGAATCTAAAATATTTCTAGAAGCAAAATTCAATCCGGCATAAAAATTTTGTATGATCATCCATAAACTCAAACCATGAGTAGGGCAATTGCGAAGCATCAATTTCATTCTTTCCCAAGATTGGGAAACATGCTCATGATCAAGTTGTTTAAAATTCATAATATCGTTCCTAAGAGTGATGATCTTAGCAGGAGGAAAATACTTAGAGATAAAAGCATCTTTGCACTTGTTCCAAGAATCAATACTATTTTTAGGCAAAGACGAAAACAAAACTTTAGCACGATCTCTGAGTGAAAACGGAAATAACTTCAATTTGACAATATTGTTATCCGTATCTTTCTTCTTTTGCATATCACACAAATCAACAAAATTATTTAGATGAGTAGCGACATCTTCACTAGGAAGGCCGGCGAATTGATCTTTCATAACAAGATTCAGCAAAGCGGTATTGATTTCACAAGACTCATCATTATTAAGAGGAGCAATCGGAGTACTAAGGAAATCATTATTATTGGTATTAGAGAAGTCACACAATTTGGTATTATCTAGCGCCATGGCAACAAGTAATCCAACACACAAGCAAACAGAAAGGCAACGGGAAAAGGCAAACGGGAAAGAGAGGATGAGATTGGGAAAGAGAGGGCGAATAAAACAGCAAAGGTGATGTGGGGGAGAGGAAAACGAGAGGCAAATGGCAAATAATGTAATGCGAGAGATAGGGATTGTGATGGGTACTTGGTATGGTTGACTTGCTCTTCCGTGAGCCTCCCCAGCAACGGCGCCAGAAATTCTTGTTGCTACCTATTGAGCACTGCGTTGGATTTCCCCGAAGAGGAGAGGATGATGCAGCAAAGTAGCGTAAGTATTTCCCTTAGTTTTGGAGAACCAAGGTATCAATCTAGTAGGAGACCACGCACAAGTCCCTCGTACCTACATAAAATGATAGCTCCTCGCAACCAACGCGATTAGGGGTTGTCAATCCCTTCACGGTCACTTACGAGAGTGAGATCTGATAGAGATGATAAATAATATTTTTTGGTATTTTTGGTATATAGATGCAAAGTGAAAAGTAAAAGGCAAAGTAAAAACAAAGCAAGTAATAAAGTAATGGAGATTGATATGATGAGAATAGACCCGGGGGCCATAGGTTTCACTAGTGGCTTCTCTCAAGAGCATAGAGATTCTATGGTGGGTGAAGAAATTACTGTTGAGCAATTGATAGAATTGAGCATAATTATGAGTATATCTAGGTATGATCATGTATATAGGCATGACATCCAAGACAAGTAGACCGAAACGATTCTGCATCTACTACTATTACTCCACTCATCGACCGCTATCCAGCATGCATCTAGAGTATTAAGTTAAAAACAGAGTAACGCCTTAAGCAAGATGACATGATGTAGAGGGATAAATTCATTCAATATGATAAAAAAACCCCATCTTGTTATCCTCAATGGCAACAATACAATACGTGCCTTGCTGCCCCTTCTGTCACTGGGAAAGGACACCGCAAGATTGAACCCAAAGCTAAGCACTTCTCCCATTGCAAGAACTACCAATCTAGTTGGCCGAACCAAACAGATAATTCGAAGAGACTTGCAAAGATAACTCAATCATACATAAAAGAATTCAGAGAAGATTCAAATATTATTCATAGATAAGCTGGATCATAAACCCACAATTCATCGGTCTCAACAAATACATCGCAAAAACAAGATTACATTGAATAGATCTCCACGAGAGAGGGGGAGAACATTGTATTGAGATCCAAAAAGAGAGAAGAAGCCATCTAGCTACTAGCTATGGACCCGAAGGTCTCAAGTAAACTACTCACACTTCATCGGAGGGGCTATGGTGTTGATGTAGAAGCCCTCCGTGGTGGATGCCCCCTCCGGCGGAGCTCCGGAACAGGCCCCAAGATGGGATCTCATGGATACAGAAGGTTGCAGCGGTGGAATTAGGTTTTTGGCTCCTGTTCTGATTGTTTGGGGGTACATAGGTATATATAGGAGGAAGGATTACGTTGGTCGAGCAACAGGGGGGCCACGAGGCAGGGGCGCGCCCTAGGGGGGCACACCCCACCCTCGTGACCGCCTCTGTTACTTCTTGGAGTAGGGTCCAAGTCTCCTGGATCACGTTTAGTGAGAAAATCACGTTCCCGAAGGTTTCATTCCGTTTGGACTCCGTTTGATATTCCGTTTCTTCGAAACACTAAAATAGGCAAAAAAACAACAATTCTGGGCTGGGCCTCCGGTTAATAGGTTAGTCCCAAAAATAATATAAAAGTGCAAAATAAAGCCCAATATAGTCCAAACCAGTAGATAAAGTAGCATGGAGCAATCAAAAATTATAGATACGTTGGAGACGTGTCAGTATGGCAGTTGATTTGTCAGCCATTTGTAATGATATCTCAGTAGGTGTGAGTTTATTCAAAACAAGTATTTTATATAAAGATAAAGGCATAACACTAACACCAGCTCCTAAATCACATAAAGCAGATTTCACATAATTTCTTTTAGTAGAGCATGGTATAGTTGATATTCCTGGATCTCCAAGTTTTTTAGGCACTCCATCCTTAAAAGAGTAATTAGCAAGCATGGCTGAGGTTTCAGCTTTAGGTATTTTCCTTTTATTAGTAACAAATTCTTTCATGTATTAGGCCATCTTTAAAATACTAGTCAATCGAGTACGCAAAAAGACTAGCCTAAGCATTTCAGCAAAGTGTTCAAATTCTTCATCATCCTTTTTCTTAGATGGTTTAGGTGGAAAGGGCATGGGTTTCTAAACCCACGGTTCTCTTTGTTTACCTTTCTAACAACAAAGTCTCTTTTATCATATCATTTATTTTTAGGTTGTGGGTTATGAAGTTTAACAACAGGTTCTATGTCAACATCATTATCCAGTTTTTTATCACTGCCTGGTCGAGTATCTTCATGAACATCATCATTATCATTTTCATTATCACTAGGTGAATGTTCATTACCATACTGAGTTTCAGCATCTGAGATAGAGACATGATTATCTTCAGGAGGTTTTTCTATTTCAGGTTCATTAGAGGTATGCAAAGTCCTATCATTTTTATTTTTCTTCTTCCTTTTAAAAGGACTAGGTGAATCAGTATTAATTCTTTGACAATATTTTTCAGTTATTTTAGGGTGTCCCTCAGGATAAAGTGGTTCCTGAGTCATTTTACCTCCTCTAGTTGCTACTCGAACAACATAATCATTTATATTATTGTTCATTTCACTAAGCAATTTTCTTTGAAATTTAGCAACTTGTTCTAACTGAGTTTGGACCATAGAGACATGTTTTTCTACACCTCTAACATCATTAGTGATGCTAAATAACAAGTCACTCAAGCGAGCAATCATATTAGAATTCTGTTTCAACTGTTTCATAACATTTGCATTAAAGTGATCTTGATTTCTAATGTAGTTGTCAAATTCATACAAGCATTGAGTAGGATGTTTATCATGAGGGATATCACCTTCATCAAACTTAAAAAGAGAATTTACCTCTACAACCTGTGGTGGTGGTGTGTCAAGTCCATGTATTTCTTCAATGGGTGGTAAATTCTTAACACCCTCAGCTTTAATACCTTTTTTCCATCATACATTTCATTGCTTCTTGCATATCTTCAGGACTGAGAAATCATATACCCCTCTTCTTTGGAGTGGGTTTAGGCGGTGGTTCAGGAAGTTTCCAATCATCATAATTCCTCAGCTTGTTCAATAGTTTGTTCCCTGAAAACATAACCATCACAACTATCTAGGAAGTACCTAGAAGTATCGGTTGGTCCATTATAGAAGATGTCAAGTATTTCATTTTTCTTGAGAGGATGATCAGCAAAAGCATTATGTAATTGGAGAAGCCTCCCCCAAGCTTGTGGGGGACTTGCATCTTCAATTTGCACAAAGTTAATTATTTACTATAAGGCAACTTGTTTCTTATGAGTAGGATTTTTTTCCAGAGATGTAATAAATCATATCCTGGGGACTATTCACACAACCAGGAGCAAGAGTATTGTACCCTATCTTAGCATCACCCTTTAATGAGAATGCAAATAACTTGAGAATATAGTAGTATCGAATTTTCTCATCATGAGAAAAAAGGGTGGCTATATTCACACAACAATTTCAGTTTCAGAGCCATGGAAATGATCAGATTCAACCAAAGTAATTAACTCTGGGTCGACAGAGAAGTCATAATCCTTATTAGTAACAAATATAGGAGAAGTAGCAAACTTAGGATCACATTTCATTCTAGCATTCAAAGATTTTTATTTCAACTTGACTAGTAGTTTCTTTAGATCATCTCTATCCTTACAAGAAAGAAAGTCTCTAGCTATCTCTCCATCCATAACATAACCCTTAGGTCTCTTAGGCAATTCAAATCTAGGAGATCTAGGTCTAATAGGTGTTTCAAAATTTTTAGTTTCAAAGACTTCATTAGTTTCAATGATTTCATCAGTTTCAATGATTTCATCAGTTTCAATAATTTCATCAGTTTCGGTAATTTCTTTTTCTTTAGCTCTAGCAAGTTGTTTATCAACAAATTCACCTAGTGGTACATTATCATCAAGAAAGTTACTAGCATCATTCATAACAGAAGTAGCATCATTAATAACTTGCAACATATCAGGATTAATAGCATGTGGTGGTGTTGCAAGTTTACTCAAAACAGAAGGCGAATCAAGTACATAGCTAGATGGCAGTTCCTTACCTCCCCTCGTCTTAGAGGAAAAAATCTTAGTTCTTGTATCTTTCAATTTCTTCATAGTGACAAATAGATATAAATCCCAAGTGACTCAACAAATATAGCTGTGCTCCCCTGCAACGGTGTTCGAAAAAGGTATTGATAACCCACAAGTATAGGGGATCACAACAATTTTAGAGGGTAGAGTATTCAACCCAAATTTATAGATTCGACATAAGGGGAGCCAAAGAATAATTGTAAGTATTAGCAGTTGAATTCTCAATTCAACCACACTTGGAGATTAAATATGCAGCCAAGTGATCAGTAGCACAATAATATGATAGTTTGATAGTAGTAATGATAGCAGTGGTAGCGGTAACAGAATTAATAGTTTTGTAGCAGTTGTGACAGTAGCAATAGCAATAGTAACTTAGCAAGAACAATATCTGGAAAACTCGTAGGCATTGGATTGGCGATTACGCTGGATAATATTCATCATATAACACTCATAACCTAGGGCGACACAGAACTAGCTCCAGTTCATAAATATAATGTAGGCATGTATTCCGTAAATTGTCATGCGTGCTTACGGAAAAGAACCTGCATGACATCTTTTGTCCTACCCTCCCGTGGCAGCGGGGTCCATAAGGAAACTAAGGGATATTAAGGCCTCCTTTTAGTAGAGAACCGGAACAAAGCATCAATACATAGTGAATACATGAACTCACCAAACTACAGTCATCACCGGAAAGTATCCCAATTGTTGTCACCTTGGGGTTTATGGATCACAACACGTAATTGGTGAATATGACTTGCACCATCGGATCACGAACATAGATATAATGGCAATAACATAAACAGTTCAGATCTAAAATCATGGCACTCGGGCCCTAGTGACAAGCATTAGGCAAAGCAAAGTCCTAACAACATCAATCTCAGGACATAGTAGATACTAGGCATCAAGCCCTAACAAAACTAACTCGATTACATGATGAATATCCAAATCCTCACCGACCAGCGAACCTACGAAGGAATTACTCACTCTCGGCGGTGAGCATCATGAAACTGGTGATGTAGGATGGTTGATGATGACCAAGACCCAAGATTCCCCTCTTCGGAGCCCCGAAGGCGCTCCAGATTTGGCCTCCCAGTGAATAGCATGAGGTGGCGGCGGCTCCGTATCATAAAACGTGATGAAAATTCCTCTCCTATTTTTTTTTGGAAAAATAGGATTTTTATATCGTCAGGTTTAAGGTCAGCGGAGGCTCGAGGGCCCCACCACCCACCAGGGCGTGCTAGAGGGGGGTGGCGCGCCCTGGTATCTTGTGGGCAGCCAGGGCCCCCCTTCTAGTGGGTCTTGCTTCCAGTATTTTTTATTTATTCGAAAATAATTCTCCAAAAGGTTTCGTCCAAATCCGAGTACTTTTATTTCTGCACAAAAACAACACCATGGTAGTTCTGCTGAAAACAGCGTCAGTCCGGGTTACTTTCATTCAAATCATGCAAATTAGAGTCCAAAACAAGAGCAAAAATGTTAGGAAAAGTAGATATGATGGAGATGTATTGAAAGGATAGAGAAAAAGTGTATAGAGGGGGGTGATTAGACCCTCAACAAACAAAGTTGATAGTTTTTAAGTTTTTCAATTTGAGGTGGTAGATTAACACAATTTCAAGCATACACATTATGATTCAAGCAAGCATGCAAAAGAGTATATGAGCAGAGGAAAGTAAAGCATGCAACTTGCAAGAAAGTAAATGGATGGGATTGGAGTGTGCAAACGCAATTGGAGACACAGAGATTTTTGGCGTGGTTCCGATAGGTGGTGCTATCGTACATCCACGTTGACGGAGACTTCAACCCACGGAGGGTAACGGTTGCGCGAGTCCACGGAGGGCTCCACCCATGAAGGGTCCATGAAGAAGCAACCTAGTCTGTCCATCATGGCCATCGCCCACGAAGGACTTGCCTCACTAGGGTAGATCTTCACGAAGTAGGCGATCTCCTTGCCCTTACAAACTCCTTGGTTCAACTCCACCATCTTGATGGAGGCTCCCAAGTGACACCTAACCAATCTAGGAGACACCACTCTCCAAAAGGTAATAGATGGTGTGTTGTTGATGAATTCCTTGCTCTTGTGCTTCAAATGATAGTTTCCCCAACACTCAACTCTCTCTCATAGATTTGGCTATGGTGGAAAGAAGATTTGAGTGGAAAGCAACATGGGGAAGGCTAGAGATCAAGAATCATATGGTAGGATTGGAATATCTTGGCCACAACACATGAGTAGGTGGTTCCCTCTCAGAAAAAGAGTAGTTGAAGTATAGGTATGTTTTGATGGCTCTCTCCATGAATGAAGAGTGGGTGGAGGGGTATATATAGCCTCCACACAAAATCTAGTCGTTACACACAGATTACCAAACTCGGTGGGACCAAATCAACAAACTCGGTCGGACCGATTTAGTTCAAAATGTGAACGTTAGCATTTCGGTAGGACCGATATAATCATCTCAGTGGGACCGATGTGCAGGGGTTACGGTAAAACCTCAACTCGGTTTGACCGATTACTCAAACTCGGTGAGACCGGTTTTACTGACCGAACAAACCCGGTTAGACCGAAACTGTGGCAATAGATCATAGAGAGTTTGCAAGCCCATCTCGGTGAGACCGAGATCCCATCGGTGAGACCGAAGTAACTAGGGTTTGGCAGTGGCTGAATATGATGAAACTCGGTTGTCGCGGGAGAACTGATCCACGGACACCTATGGGGCCGGCGGACCGAGCCCCTTTCGGTTCGGCGGGGGGCGGAGATCGTGCGAAGAGCAGATCGAGGCGAAGCACACGAGCGATTTACCCAGCTTCGGAGCTCTCCGGAGAGATAATACTCCTACTGCTACATGTCTGATTGTATTGAGTTCTTGCTCGGGAGCGCTGAGTGCTACAGAGACCGAGCATGAGTGTTTTCTGGCTTCGAACCTTTCGAACCCCCCTCTACGTTGCGCATGGGCCTTCTTTTATATGCTAAAGGGGTCACCGACAGGTGGCAACGTAGACAAGGGCAAAAATGGAAAAGTGTTGCGGTTGGTACAACTACTTGTACAGTGTATCCTACCTAACCCTGACGGCAGGGGACGAAGGCATTAAATGCCCGTCTGCGTCGCCCAAAGAGTGCAAAAAGGGACCGTCAGGGGCGCCACCGCTTGCCACGATGGCAATCTTGTCAGCGTCGCTTGCCACCTCGCACCGCTGGCTGCACAGCTTCTTGCCACGCGCGCCTGGAAAGGCCCCAGGGCGACACGTTGGTGGATGTGCTGGAGCGCGGGTACAGAGTGGTGTCTTGCCGCGGCAAGAGCCTTGACGCGGTCGTTGTCTTGTCGCGTCCGGAAGCTTGTCGCTCACCGGGCCTTGCCGGGATGCGTGGCGCGTCGCGGCAAGTTCCTTGAGATGCCTTCGTTGGCCTTCCCGGCAAGCTCCTCTTGCCGGGGTCTTGTCTCCTTGGCTTGAACACTTTGTTCTTGAATGGCTCCAATAGGAACCACGGAGGACCTTGGCGGTCACCCGGCAAGCCTTGCCGTGGGGTGCTGTGACTGCCCGTGCACAAGTTCGGGATATTAGGGTACCCCTACTCTAGTACACCGACAGGAGCCCCCGGGCCTGGGCCACACACGGTGCCGAGCGCTGTTGGGCCAGGCCCAAAACAGGGCACAGGCACGCGCGACCTGGGTTACGCCGTATCTTACTCCGTATCCACCGCGCCCTCCCCTAACGGCACGCGTTGAATGCGGCGTCGTGGGAGAGATCGTGGGTGGTTTCTTTATTGGGAAAAACGGAACGTCCGCCCCCTCCCTCTTTATAAGCAGGGGAAACAGGGGCAGTTCTCCCATCTCGCCCGTTGCTGTTCCAATCTCACAAACCTCCGCCGCTCCCTCCTTCCGAAAGAGAGCAGCGCTCCGCCCCCCATCGCCACCAGCACTACCAACGCCGTCGATCTCCCCCACCACCTCCGTCATGGCTCCGAAAACCGGCAAGGGGAAGGCCGTGAAGACGACCGAGGCGCAGCAGCTCGCGGCGCTACGAAGGGAGCGAACAACCTTCCCCCCCCCCCAACTCGCCGCGAAGGAGCTGAGGGAGTACTACTACCTCTTCTGGTCGACGGAGACGCGAGCGCATCCGCGCACGAAGGTACTCTCCGCCGCCGCCTCAGAACGGGCTCCGAGTGGATATCCCTTCTTCGCGCTGTTCTTCTACTGCGGGCTCTGCCCGCCTTTCTCTGAATTCTTCTGCGATATCATGAACACCTACGGGTTCCACCTCCTTGATTTCACCCCCAACGGCATTCTGACCATGGCAGTTTTCGCACATCTCTGCGAAAACTTTGTCGGAGCCCACCCCAATGTAGCCCTTTTCTGCCACTTCTTTATGCCCCGTGTTGAGAGAGCGGAGCCCTTATCTGGCGGAATCGCCTGGATCTCGAGAGCCGGCAAGAAGGAAGCTTATCTGGAGGGCGAGCTCCGCGGCAAGTGGGAGGAGTGGAGAGCAGAATGGTGCTGGATTGTCGAGGAGAACCCGCAGCCGTTTACTGCCCAGCGGCAAGCCCCAGTAGCGCGCGGCAATGATTGGAGCAGCGTGGCCCCGGAAGATGGTAGGCTGAAGATTGCCATCACCAGGATCCTACGCCTCAGGCTTGCCGGGCTTACTGTAGGCGCCATTGGCGCAGATTTTCTTCGCTGCCGCATCGCCCCCCTGCAGGAGAGGAGGAGACCCGCCTGGGAGTTCGGGGGTCTGGCGGACATCATGAGGCTGCGCCCGGGCCTCAACTTCAACTTCACGGTTCTGGAACTGGACGCGATGCTCAAGGAGCTGTTCAAGCACGACCCTCAACATCCCGAATGGTTCAGGTTGCCGAAGGGTGTCGTTCCGCTGTGCAACAATTCCTCGCTCGACCGCATCCGTGCAATGATGCCGCTGTGCGATTCGCATGGAATTGTGCCAACTTGGCAAGAGCCTGCAGATGACGTCGTGCAGGAGTTCTTCGACGGCTTGGTAGAAGTGGCAGTCCGCACCGACGAACAGAAGAGCCTCACCCGCGACACCACCGATGCGGAGATGCAGCGCATCGCCACTAGGGCGGAAGAAGCGGCAGCAGCCGCTGCCGCGGGCGATTTTAGATTCACCGTGGAGGAGGCAGAGGGAGTAGAGGCGGCAAGCCTTGCCGATCGAGATGAGCTTGTCGGCGAGGGAGGGCTTGCCGGCGAGGGAGAGCTTGCCGAGCCTGAAGCCAAGTCGAGCGAGCCCGCCGAGGTTGTGAGCGGCTCGTCGGAGTCCGACTCCTCTTCCTCCTCATCTTCAGATAGCCCGCCACAAGCAGAGCCCCCAGCTCCACCAAGAAGGCATCTCCGCAAGGTTGGGGACGTAGCAGGGCGGCAGAGGGGTCAACAGCCGCCGCGCCGCGCGACACGCTCCACCGTGACAAGCACTGTTGCCGCGGGAGCGCCTCACGCCGCTGCGGCAACTTGAGCGGGGTCCTCCCGGACCGCCGCTTATGCTCCTGCCGCTGCCCCCGCCAAGCGGTCAAGGGAACCCACTCCTCCGCCTCGTCGCGCCGAAGGTGGGCCGGACTTCGACCTCTCCGCTCTCAGTTCTGACGAGGAAGAAGAAGAGTAAGATTCTTTGATGTACTTGTAGTTCTTCAATTCTTGCTGTTCTTTGTCTTGTATCTGACTTGCTTGATTCTGAACCCATTCCTTTTCAGGACTCTGGCCCAGAGAGCGGCGAAGAGAGCCAAGGTCCCGGTGATTGTCATCGAGGACGAACCTACTACGACAGCAGGGGGCGCGCCCGAGACCACCTTGCCGGACCCGGCAACCCTTCCCCAAAGCAGCGCCCAGCGCAGCCCCCAACGTAAGTATTTGGTTTACTTCCTGCTGTTAGGCGCGCGTGGGTGCTTTTCTTTGCTGATATCTGACTCTTGATTTGTGTAGGAGCAGAGCAGCTTTACCTGGAGCGCTCGGAAGCCGCCCCCGACGTACCATCTGCTTCGACTACACCGCCAAGGGAGGATTGCCCGGCAAGGGAGCGTTCTCCGGCAAGGTAGCGCTCTCCGGAAAGGGAGAGTTCTCCGGCAAGGGACAGCACCAGCGACCCCCCGGTGGCGGAGACCGTGACTGTAGAGCCCAGTACAGGTAATCCTCTTGCTTGAAAACTTCCCTTGGGTTCTTCTTCTTCTGATTTTCTTTATGGATATTTGCTTGACTTTTCTCCCTTTTCCAGCCGCCAGATCCATCTACCGCGGAGCCGATGGAGACCGAGGTTGTCGGAGAGGAGAACACGCGCGGCAACACCGACGACGCCGCTGCCACCGAAGAAGCAGCCGATGCTGATGATCCCGCCGGCGAAGAGGCCGCCAAAGCTGGCGCCGCAGGAGCTGGCGAGGGGTCTGGCGATCGCACTGACGGCCCCGAGGCCACAGGAGCGCAAGGCACTACACTGACCGCCGATCCCTCTGCCGCTGCCGCAGCGCCAGGCTCCGAAGAGCCCCAGCCCGGCGCCTATTTGAAGGCCGGCGATGGCGTCTTCATCAAGCTCCCCTGGGCGTCAAGCTCCAGGGCGCCGGTCGAAGGAGAAACCTTTGATGGAGAGGTGCTTGCTTCCGCTGGGCTGACGCTGGTTGACGCGCCGAGCAGTAGCAGCGGCGAGTCTGAGGAGGAGCAGCTGCTGCGGAAACTGGTGTCACTCTACCACGCTCGGCAGGCCAAGCTGGAATCCCGAGAAGCGCTTGTCGCGAGGGCGGGAGTGGACATCGAGAAGCACGCGAAGGAGCTCCGGGGTCGTAACCAGGAAGCCCTCCGGTCCATTGCAGAGGAGCGGGCGCAACTCGCCGAGGTGCGGAAAGCCTTCCTCCTCGAGAAGGCCGAAGCTGAAGAGCAACAACGGCTTGTCGCCGAGGAGCTGTTTGCGTGGGAGGGCGAGTTGGCGCAGCGCAAGGTCAATCTTGATAGCCATGAAGAGGAGCTTGCTGCGCGCGAGCAAACATTTGGCGGGGCTCTCAAGGAAGCAGAGGATGCCGCCGCAGCTGCTGAGGCCGCCAAGAAGGAGCTGGAGGTGAAGGTGGCGCAGCTGGAGGCCGATCTCAGGGCGAGGGGCGAAGAGCTTGCCGCTCTCAAGCGTGAGCGCGAGAAGGACGCCTACACCCTTGGCGAGCTGCAGGGTAGTCTCATCGAGAAGGGCAAGGAGCTTAGCGCCGCCAAGGATTCGAATGCAGATCTTGAGCTAAAGCTGGCCACTCTGACCAAGACGCTGGACGGCGCGAGGGAGCAGGAGGCGGCCTTGAAGAAGGAGATTAAGGCCAACGAGGCGCTGCTGGCGAGTGCGGCCGCCACCCAGAACACCTTTAGGGAGAATGTGGAGCACTGGACGGTGGGGCTCGTGGATGTTGCCGCAGCCATCGACAGGGAGTTGGCGCAGCTCGGGATGGAGGATTTCGGGTACTCCTCCGACGAGAACCTCCAACCCAGCGCCAAGCTCACTTTGTTCTTCAAAGGCGTGGCGACGGCCCTCCAGCGACTCCAGGAAAGGATCCCAAAGCAGCTGGCCGATGAGTCGCGCACGATCTACACGAGAGTTCTTCAAAAGGTGTTGGTGAAGGTGGCCTTTCGCAACCCGGGCCTCAACCTCACCAATGTCCTCAAGAAGCTGCCGGCGGATGCAGATCTGGAAGCGCTCAAGGCCCTTGTCGCACCCATTGTGGACAAGGTGAACGAGGTCAAGAGGGTTGATGGCGATCGCGTAGATTAGGCCGCCCGTTTTCTCCTTTTCTTGTCGCTGCTGGTCATGTTATGAAAACAATCCTGTTTAGAGCTGCGACAAGCTATTTTGTAATATAACTCTATTTTGGGTATCGATTGCTATGTTATTTCCTTTACTCGACTCCTTCCTTTGTATGTTTTTGCCCCATGCTTTTAGGGAACTTGCCGGTGCAGGCACCTTAGCCGCGAGTGCTGAGTGCGGGACGTCAGCAGCCTGCTGGCGGTGCTGCTACCGGCAAGAAACCTTGTCGCAACTAGTCGCAGCTCACTTAAGTTGTTGAGCGGACTCGAAACAAAGTAAGGGCGCAACTAGCTACGAGTTGGTTCCTCCGCGCATAGGTTTTCCATACAAAGCACGGTCGTTCGAGGAAGATAACTTAATTTTTTTTTAAACTGATTGCTCAAACTTTGGCAACTTAGCTTTTCTGTCGTTTGCGTCCCGGTAAGGCGAAACTTTATTGAACGATGCCTGGTCCACACCGTTATCTTCTCCCTTCCCCCAGGCAAACTTGTGGGCGAGGGAACCTTCCTTTCTTTGAGAAAGAGAAAGAAGAGAAAATAAAGATATGGAGCCTTACGGCTCGTTATTGCTTACCGGGGGTAGGTGCTGCACAAAATGTCAGATAACACATGCAAAAACTAGAAAGCATGAAATTGACAAGATGTGCGGAGCACATGAGCTTTATTTATGCACGGGGTCTGCGCCCGGCTTTGTACAAAGGATTACATGCAGCAGCGGCAAGACTTGTACAAAAGGTGGTTGCCGGAACAGGTTCCGGCAACCGCGCCTTACGGGTAAAACTTGCGAAGATGCTCAATGTTTCAGGAGTTGCTCACCGGAAAGCCATCTTCGGTCTCAAGGCGGACGGCGCCAGGCCTAGTGACTCGTTTCACCCAGTAAGGGCCTTCCCACTTTGGCGTCAACTTGTTGGAATTCTTGGCGGACTGAACGCGCCGAAGAACAAGGTCGCCTTCCTCGAGACTTCTGGCATTAACTTTGCTGCTATGGTAGCGGCGCAAAGCTTGCTGGTATCGAGCAGCTCGTACAGCAGCCTGAAGACGGTCCTCCTCAAGGAGCAGGGCGTCATCTTGTCGCAGCTGCTCTTGCTCAAGCTCATCATAAGAGAGCACTCGAGGCGACCCGTATATGAGTTCTGTGGGGAGAACTGCCTCTGCTCCGTAGACTAGAGCGAAAGGTGTCTGGCCAGTGGCTCGATTTGGCGTCGTCCTGATCGACCAAAGAACCACCGGCAGCTCCTCAATCCAGTTCTTTCCGCACTTGTGCAGCCTGTCGAAAGTTCTGGTCTTGAGCCCGCGCAGCACTTCAGCATTTGCCCTCTCCGCTTGACCGTTGCTTCTTGGATGAGCAACAAAAGTGAAGCAGACCTTGGCGCCAAGATCTTGGACGTACTGCATGAAGGTGCGGCTCGTGAATTGCGTGCCGTTGTCGGTGATGATCCTGTTAGGGATCCCGAAGCGGCAAACAATCGACCTGAAGAACTTGACTACTGACTGTGCTGTCACCTTCCTCACTGCTACCACTTCCGGCCACTTTGTGAACTTGTCGATTGCAACGTACAAGTACTCAAAGCCCCCGACAGCTCGAGGAAAAGGGCCGAGGATGTTGAGCCCCCAGACCGAAAATGGCCAGGATAAAGGGATCGTCTAGAGAGCTTGAGCTGGCTGGTGTATCTTCTTGGAATGGAACTGGCACGCTTCACACTTGGTTACTTGTGTAGTTGCATCCTGGAGGGCTGTCGGCCAAAAGAAACCTTGCCGGAATGCTTTGCCGGCAAGTGCTCTTGCGCCAATGTGGTAACCACATATGCCTCCATGTATCTCTACCAACAGCTTTTGTCCATCTTCCCGGTGAATACACTTCAATTTCACACCGTTGAGTCTTCTTCTGTACAGTGTGTTGTCGACAAACTGGTACATACTTGACTGCCGGGCTACTCTTTCCGCTTCTTCTTGCTCTTTGGGAAGTTCTCCTGTCTGAAGGAAATGGAAAATCTACTGTGCCCATGCTGGAGCTTGCGGCTCGACAATAAGGACTGAAGGCACATATGCTGCTGCGGGAACATCCGCTTCTACGGCGAGAACCTGTGGCTCAGCCGGAGCTTGATGTTCCCCGGCAAGCTTGCCGGAGCAAAACTTGTCGGGAGCGTCTGCTTCAACGGAACAAACCCTAGGGCTTGTCGGAGCAGACTGCTCCTCAGCACTCTTGGTGTTGATCTTGGGGACCTTCTTGGCGGCGGCTTCGAGGAGCTCTGCCGGAAAATAGTCACCAGAAATCAACTTCCTCTTCTTGCTCTGTCTAGTTGATGGCGTTACAGATGGTTGAGTCAGTTTGAGCACAAAGATCCCTGGTTCCACAGGTAACTTTAGTGCGGCGCACTTTGACAGGCCATCGGCAACGTCGTTCTGAGCTCTTGGAACATGTTCCATCTGTAGGCCGTCAAAGTGCTCTTCTAACTTTCTCACTTCATCAACGTAAGCTTCCATCAACGGACTCTGATAATTCTTGTTTACTTGGCGGACGACAAGCTGTGAGTCACCCCTGACAATGAGCTTCTTGATCCCAAGGTCTACCGCGATCCTGAGACCGGCAAGCAAACCTTCATACTTTGCAGTATTGTTTGTTGCTTGCTCCTTGGGAAAGTGCATCTGGACTACGTACTTGAGGTGCTCTCCGGTGGGCGCGACAAGTAGCACGCCCGCACCGGCGCCTTGCAGTGAGAAGGCACCATCAAAGTACATCAGCCACTCTTTGCTTGCTTCCTTGACGGGGATGCTCGTTTCTGGAATTTCTTCATCTGGTGTTGGCGTCCACTCTGCCATGAATTCTGCCAATGCTTTGCTTTGGATAGTTGAAGTGCTTTCAAACTTGAGGCCAAAGCTTGACAGTTCCAGTGCCCACTCGACAATCCTGCCTGTTGCTTCTAGATTCTGCAGTATCCTCTTCAGCGGAAAACGAGTGACAACTGTGATCTCATGTGCTTGGAAGTAATGGCGCAGCTTTCTCGAGGCCATGAGAAGGCCGAAAAGCAATTTTTGCACACCAGAATACCTTGACCTAGCCCCCTGCAGAAGGGGATTGACAAAGTAAACTGGGCACTGCACCATTCTCTTTTGTATCTCCTCACATGCTTGCGCAGATCCATCTTTGTCGGGACCAGAGCTTGTCGGTGAAGCCCCCTGCTTGTCGCTGGATGCATCTGCCGTTGTTGCCGGCTCATCATCCGCCTCCCTCTCCGCTACTAACGCAGCACTAACCACTTGATTGGTTGCCGCTAGATACAACAACAACTTCTCTTGTGGCTTAGGTGCGACAAGTGTTGGAGTGGAGGACAGGTATCTCTTCAAAACCTGCAGCGTAGCCTCCGCTTCCGGAGTCCATTTCATTGGACCTGCCTTTTTCAATATTTTGAAAAACGGCAGGGCGCGCTCAGCAGACTTATAGATAAACCTGCTGAGAGCAGCCACGCAACTGGCAAGTCTTCGTACATCCTTGACGCGCTTCGGTGCTTCTATCTGCTCAATGGCCTTGATCTTGTCGGGATTGGCTTCAATTCCTCGCTGAGACACGAAGAACCCGAGAAGCTTGCCGGAGGGGACTCCAAACACACACTTCTCGGGGTTAAGCTTGAGGTTGATCTTGCGCAGATTTGCAAAGGTCTCGTCTAAATCCTGAATCAGAGTTTCCTTGCTCTTGACCACTATGTCATCCATGTAGGCTTCCACATTTCTGTGCATTTGGGGCTCAGAAGCGTGATGGACTACCCTTGCAAATGTTGAACCAGCATTCTTTAATCCGAAAGGCATCCGTATGAAATAGTATGTGCCACATGGAGTGATGAATGCGGTCTTCTCCTCATCCTCTTCTGCCATGAAGATCTGATGGTATCCTGAATATGCGTCAAGAAATGAAAGCAAGTCACATCTGGCCGTGGAGTCAACAATCTGGTCAATGGGCGGCAAGGGAAATGGGTCTTTGGGACAAGCTTTATTAACATCGGTAAAGTCGATACAAAGCCTCCATTTCCCGTTTGCCTTACGCACGACTACAGGATTGGCCAACCACGTAGGATGGAGCACTCCTCTGACAAGGCCTGCTGCTTCCAACTTCTTGATTTCTTCTGTGATGAATTCTTGGCGCTCCACTGCTTGTTTCCTGACCTTCTGCTTGACGGGCCGCGCATGAGGACAGACGGCAAGATGGTGCTCGATTACTTTCCTGGGAACACCGGGGATGTCAGACGGTTGCCACGCAAACATGTCGACGTTCGCCCGCAGGAAAGCAACGAGCGCGCTTTCCTATTTAGGGTCGAGAGTAGCACTGATGGTGAAGGTACCACCAGTGCCGTCCTCCTTGGCGGACACCTTCTTGGTCTCTAGCGGAGCTGCCATTGCCTTCTTACACTTGCCGGTGGAGCTCGATGGTGCGTCCTCGACGGTAGCGCAGCACTCCGAAGAGGTGCGCTTGCCGGAGTGGGCATCAGAACTCTTGCCGGACTTGGTCTTCTTCTTCCCCCCCAGGAGCTTCAGCAGCAAGTGACTTGCGATCTGTTGCGGCTGCTGCTTCCCGGTAGATCTTGTCGGTGCAGATAAGAGCATCCTTCTTGTCGCCAGGGACTATGGCGTCAACGTGAAGAATGTGCCTCTCCTCTGCGACAATGAGAGTGCCATCAAGATTGCAACCCAGTTCAGCACTCGAAGACAAAGCACATTCAGATTCGTCATCATTTTCTTCGTGATCATGTGTTGAAGGGCGACATCTCCATTGAACATGTGAAGACTGAAGAACAGCTAGCTGATATCTTCACTAAGCCCTTGGATGAGAATAGATTTAGAAAGTTGCGGTGTGAGCTAAATATCTTAGAATCTTCGAATGTTCTTTGAAAAGGACACACATCCTAACACTTATGCAAAATTGATGACTTAGATGTGCAACACATGAAGAAACATTTTTCTTCAATCAATGAAGAATAACACTCTAAGTGTGAAGAAATTAATGAAGAATTTGATTCTCAGAACCCTACGACAATTGTACGCGGTGTCTGAAATCATCATTCTTATACGGTGGGTCACGCCACCACAAAAGTTGAAAATCTTCAATTTGAGTTTTTCCTCATTTTTGAAATTCTTCAGTTTTTCAAATTCTTCAACTTTGCAAAATCTTCTCTATTTCCGTCGTTTTTCTTCATTGGCTACATATAATATGAGTTTATGTCCTCTACAGCATTCACTTATGGCTATTTCTTCATGTTGCATTCTCTGCTAAGTGAATGTGATCGGACCCTTCCCCCTCTATGCTATACTCAATCCAATCTATTCACAAATTTTTCATGTGCGTTCTATTTGAAACTCGTTCAAAGTCTTCACTGTGTCCTTGTCAGTTGAAGAAATTGCGAACGAAACTTTAAAACAAATCTTATCTAGATTTTCGGTTTTACCGCTCAAACCGTTCCGCATCCCATGATGCATTATTATATTCACCCACGATCTTATACGATCTCATCTGCACAGTGCGTGGGTGACACATGTCGCGTGAAGGAGAAAGGGCAGGGGCATGTTCGTCCCAAAATCTTCGGGCGAACAGTTTTTCACCGTGGCTATAAATACCCCTCTCCCCTTCCTCACTTCATTTACTCCACTCGACCGCTGTCTCTCACTCTTGCTCCTCGAACCCTAGCGCCGCCGCTACTCCATCGTCGCCGGTGAGGAAGAGCTTCGCTGCCTCAACCTCATCGCCGTCGTACTCGCGCCGGTTGTGGAAATCTTCACTCCTCGGCCGCCGTAGCTGTCTCCCTCTGCCAAGTTAGGGCGTGGGAGATCTAACTTGACGAACTTCACCTCTGTTCATCACAGTTCGTCGTGTTCTTCAGTTCGGGTAATTAAAAGTTACTTTTATTACTCACTTTGATTCTCAAGCTTTCCTGAAAATCTTCAAAGGTGTTTTATTCTTCAAATCATCACACATATGAACACCTCACACACTGTATGCTCTTGATCCATTTCTCTAAGAAATCATTTTCTTCAAGATTCCTCAATTGTGTGGATTTTCGATCTGTACAACTCTGGAACCTAAGACAAGAACGCTTAGTGAAATTCCTCAAGGCTCAACTGGTCAAATTCCTCAAAACTTGTCTTTTCGAAAAACCTTCTGAGAACGCATATGACCTCTCCAAATTCCTCGCACCTACACTCTGTTCACAGGTACTCTTGTCCACTGCTAAATCACTAGGTTCTCATCAACTTAACTCATTTGCAGCGTTCCTCGAAGAAAAAATGCATACTTCTTTAGAGTGTTCAATTGTTCAAATTCCTCATCTGAAGAATATGGCTGAAGGAAAGAGACCGCAGAAAGGAGGAAAGAAGCCTGAGGTCATGACTGCTTTCGAGATCCCTGATGACATATACAAGGACTATTGCACACCTGATGAAGCCAAATTTGGCAAAGAGAACAAAAATCAGCGCAAGGTGCGCATTCAGAGGATTGAATGGAGATGGGCAAGAGAATGGAGGGAGTACAGATATGTAACTCCAAAGTACATGAAGAAATTCACTTTAAATCCTCCATGCCCAAGAGCTCCATTGGCACCTGGCCAAGTAGCTGATCCCACCAGCATCAAGCGTGGTGAGGACTTTCCTGAAGAATGGGCTAGGCGCCAAGCTAAATTGGCAAGACAAGCCAAGGAGGCAGTGAGGAAATTCAATGAGGATTCTGCTGCTGCTGCTCCTACTGAGGCCTCGGTCAAGCCGAGGAAATCAATGCCAAAGAAGCCTGCTCGCAAGCCAAGTGCTTCACCAACAGCGCCCTCATGGCCAAGTTCTTTAGCTATGCCCTCACGGCAAATTCCTCAGACCGCTACTGCTCCAACAAAGTCATCAGCTCCTGTGCATCTGGCTACATGTCAAAGGTCTACGGGTTTCTCGATTGCCTCTGGTGTCTCAGCAAGTTCCTCAGCTGCACCAATGTCCTCATCAGGCCCCACACTGTTGAAGACTAAAGCAACAGCTGGACGCGGTCCTCGGCCAAGTCCAAGGAAGAAACAGGTCGCATTCCAAGTGCCCTCTGATGATGAAGCTTCTGATGATGAACTTGCAGAAATCATCAGAGACAGGCAAGTGAAGGCCGCTAGAGCAAAGGCACATCGGTGCCACTGATTTTGGATCCGAGGAAAATCCTCGACTACATTGACCTCTGGCACAAGGATCCAAACACCCCCATGCCTGATTTTCAACTGACTCCTGGTCAAAGTCACATGCTGACCCATTTCATCACTCAAGAGAAATGGAAATTTGAAAAGGCAAGAGAGATCAAGAAAGCGCAATACAGAAAGGAGAAGCTCCTAAAGAAAAATGTTGTCAGAATGACACCTGAGGAACTTCTCAAGGCTCAGTCTGAAATAGAAGCCCTCAGCAGAGACTTTGATGCGTACTATGCTGATTGGCAAGGAGCCAAAGTGAGATTCGTCAACCTGACGAAGAAAATGACAACTGTTGTAGCTCCATCGCAACAAGAAAATCTTCAGGCTGCAGACTCTGCTCAGCCTGCTGAAGAACATGCCAGCACCGCTGATGACTTTCAGCCTGCTGAAGAAAATACAAGTTCCAGGGCTAATGACTCCATCCCAGCCGCTGAAGAAATTGCCAGGGCATCCACTAGTGGTGCGCCTGAAGAAACTGAAGAGATCAGGGCAACTGCATCAGTTGCGCCTGAAGAAAATCAACCAGATTCCTCAGCTCCTCCCGCCCTACACCAACTCCAATTCTTCCTTCTGCCTATGAAGTGAAGAAGACCAAGGCTGCAGAGCGAGCTGCAGTGAATAAAAGGAAGGCATCAGCTGCGTTAAATTCTTCGGCTGCGAAGAAAATGAAGCCAATGACCAGCTCACTTGAACATCCAATTGATGTTGTTCCAATTTCCTCCATGTCATCAAAGGAAATTGTTCCTTTTGGAGAAGACTATAAGATCCCAAGCGGATCTGATGAAGAAAATCATTCTGCTGCTTCGTCATAGCAGATTGATGAAGAAATTGAAGTGGATACAATCCCTTCAACGACAGTCAATTCCTCACCTATGCCTCAGTTCACAGCTGAAGAGGTTGGTGTTGAGGAAATTGAAGATGAAGATGTGGATATTGGATGCACCACACCTGTGATGAATGATGACTTTTGGGAAAGTCAGCATCCCAATACTCCTCTCTTCACACCTATCCAACAGATTCCTCTGTCCCCGGCTACAACAGTTCAACTGGGCTCTGAATAAACCATCCCACTCCCTCTATTCATGAAGATATTCCAGCCACTAGTGCTGAAGAACCTGCTACTGATGATCATCAGGTTGCCCGAGAGGAGGAACCAGAAATTCCTCAGCCTGAAGTACTTGAGCTCGTGATTCCTGAGGCGGTACTGCAACTCACTGACACCCCTCTGCTAAAGCCGACGAATCCGTTCTCAAGCAAACAAAAGTTCAAGGCTGAAGAGTTCTTTTCCGAGCATGTATTCTTCACTGATTACAACCCCTATGACTCTGCTCGCATAAGGAAGAGGCGTTTCTGGACTGCTAGTCAAGCCAACTTCTATTCCTCAGTGTTGTTTGACAAGGACAAAATCTTCGATCATGAACATATTCCTCACGTGGATATGGAATCTCTGCCATGCTTCGAGCCAGTCCTCAGTGTTCTTCACGATGCAGGCTTACTCAATTTTGCATTGACATCTCTGATTGGAATGAAGAACTCATTCTTCAGTTCTATGCTACACTACATATCACTGGAGACGCTGAAGATATCAACTCATGGGTGTTGGATTGGATGACTGAAAACACTCACTACAAGGCACCGGCAACTGAATTGCTCCATGTCCTTCCTCTCGATCCTCCCCATGACAGTGCACGTTGCATCTACAATGACCCTGAACTGACAAATCACTATATGCAAGTGCTCATGAAGCCTTTGAAGCCTGGGCAAGCCCCACGAACCAAATTCCTCGTCAAGGAATTGCTCTATGTGCCTCGGACTGTCTATCGCATTCTGACGAAGATAATGAGTCCTATCAAAGGCCACGACTCAAATGATGAAGATGTCGTTGGCATCATGAAGAATATGCTTTTCAACATCATTCATGGCGTTCCCGTCAACTTCCATGATTTCTTCATGAGGACTCTGGCAAATGTTGCTATGTCACCTTTTGAGCTGAAGCCCTATGCGCCTTGGATTATGAGATTCATAAGGGCAAGATCTTCACTGAATTACAAAGCTGACACTCTGAACCACGGTAGCTACTTGCCTCCCATTTAAGTCCTCAAACGGCCAGTTTCATCATCTAATGATAAAGGCAAGGCAGCTGCTGTGATTGATGAAGGCATTCGTCCATTGGATGGTCAATTTCGCCTGGCTACATCTTACTCTACCAATGACGACTCTGCCACACATGACACTGCCGCAAATACCTCAGCTAAGCAAAATCCTCAAGCCACAGCACCCAGGGTGATGACTGACCGTGAGTTACTCCTCAGTCTTCATCAGAAGGTTGATCGCAATCACAAATGGGTAAAGCGTCAGTTTGGTGCACTTCTTCACAATATGACCTCAACACACAATGCAGTGAAGAAAAACCACTACTACCTTCATGAAACCCTCAACCGCACCTGGGCTGTCCTCACTCATGTCTATAGCGCTGAAGAACTGAAGACTATGGGTCTCAAGGAAGAATTTGACTGGTCTGCACCTCCTCCGAAGAAATTCAAGAGGGTCAAAGTTCCTGATCTGGTGGCCAGCTCTTATTCTTCATCGCGTGACACTGATGAGTATGAAGATTTGGACGACACTGCGACAGGCCCTGCTACAACAAACAACCCCGACAACGCTGGCGCTCCTCCATCAACTTGAAATTCTTCAGGGGCGTTAGTCTTCAGTTTCGATCCTTTTGGTCATTTGATGACAAAGGGGGAGAAATCTGAGTTAGTCTTCAAGCGGGTCTATATTAAGGGCGTTTTTTTAAGTTACAACTCTCGTTCTTCCGAAACTTTTATTGGATCGAGTTGTAATCTTAAACCCGATGGTGCTCTGATACTTTTGGATGGTGCTCTGATACTTTTGTTACACTATGCTCCGATATTTTTGATGCTTTCGGCATGCTTATTCCTCGTTAATATTATTGCACGCATGCTGAAATTCATCAGGCACCATATTTCATCATGCATTTCAAATTCTTCATATAATATTTCAAATGCGTGTATGAATTACAAGATATAGGGGGAGTTCTCCATGATTCAACTCTTCAAATGTGCATTGCCTCAAATGCAAATTCCTCACTATACACATCTTTAGGGGGAGTTCTTCTATATCTTGCAATCAAATTCCTCAATATCAGTATTTACACTTCATATGTTTATCCCCGTTGAAAACTTAACCTATGTTGTCATCAATCACCAAAAAGGGGGAGATTGTAAGTGCATCTAGTGCCTCTTAGTGATTTTGGTGTATTGAAGACTTATAGGTTAAGGGACTGATGTGTTTGTGAGTGTACACAGGTCTATAAGTCTATAAGGAGTTTGATATTTACAGAGAAAGTTGACCCCTAAAAATGAAGTTCTTCGACTGAAGACTTTGATATTCTGAAGACTTTCTGAAGACTTTGAAGGTGAAGAAATTGGTGTGACCTTGAAGACTTGGTATTCATTTGAGGAACATGAAGCGTGAAGACTTTTGTTTTCATAGTTTCATTTTCTCTTTCTTGAGTCATAGGAAACACCGTACTGTTAAAGGGGGTCGAGGAAATACTAAGGAAAAATTTCCATGTGATGCTCAACTCAAAATCCTACACCTACCAATCCCTTCGAGTGAAGCCAT
This sequence comes from Triticum timopheevii, assembly GCA_963921465.1. Taxonomy (NCBI): domain Eukaryota; kingdom Viridiplantae; phylum Streptophyta; class Magnoliopsida; order Poales; family Poaceae; genus Triticum; species Triticum timopheevii. The sequence goes on from OY997272.1 coordinate 329,922,006, forward strand.
TGGAAATCTCATACAGCTCAGTAAATTTCTTCAGTGACAGAGACGCAATTCTTCTGGTCACTGAGGACTTTGCTCTGACTGAGGAGTTAGGAATTTTCCAGTGCGAATTGCCTACACAGTGAGGAACATGATAGCCCTGAGGAATTTGAGAGTCAAATTTCCGACCATTGCTGTGCTGCGTGCCGGCTGTCCCAAAATATCTTATCCACCTAACGGTCATATCATTGAAGGGCATTTATGTCTTATCATGTCGGGCTGCTCCCTAGGCTATAAATAGCCGCCCCCTACAACCACTAGTTGGTTGGCTGCTCCGAGAGAACTTGACACTTTTCATTTGAGAGCAACCCATCCTCCGAGGACTTTGAGCGAAAATCATCAAGTGAGGAAAAACCCAAAACCAAACCCCCACAAACCCAAAGTGATTGAGCATCACTGAAGAAATTGATCCTGCGTGGATCCGACACTTGTTACCTTTGAAGACTGTGCTTCTTCCAAACGGTTAGGCGTCATGGTCTAGAGCATCCAAGAGGAATTGTGGATCGCCGAGTGACCAAGTCTGTGAAGGTTTGGAAGTCACCTGAAGACTTACCACGAGTGATTGGACGAGGTCTGCATGGCCTTAGTTCATGGAGAATACGGTGAGGACGGGTGTCCTGAGCTGCGTGCTCAGTGTCTGGGTGTCCGGGACTGCGTGTCCTCGAGTTTAAATACTCAGCCGCTCCAACCAGATGTACAACTGATACAGCAGTTGGAACTGGTTTACCAAATCATTGTCTCACCAACCAACTGGTTCTATTTCCTCAACTCTTTCATTTCCTCATTACTGTGTTGAGTGTTTGTTCATATCTGTGCTTGAAGACATTGACTGAAGACTTTCTCAATTTCCTCAGTTCAATTTCTTCAGTCTGTTTGTCTTCATCTAGTGTTATCCTGTGATTACGCTTTCTGTACTCCGTGCTTGTCTTCATTTCATCATGATGACCATGCTTGTATTCTGTTGTGCTTACTTCTGAGTACTTATTCCGCTGCAAGTAGTTCTTCGCTAAGGAATTTCCTCACCAGCAAATTCCTCAGTGAAGAATTCATAAAAATCGCGTATTCACCCCCCCTCTAATCGATATAACGCACTTTCATTTAAGCATTTTGATGTATTCTCATCATTTTGAGTTGCTTTGACCCATGTCTTGGGGTTAAGCTTCTCTAAGATGGAATGACATACCTTGGGTGGTGGTGATGAACTTCGTCATGTAGTTAAACTTGTGTAGGGTGCTCAAGTTGATGTAGATCATCAAGTGTTGGGAGCATCATTTGTAGTTGAAGTTCATCTTCCTACATGGGTTAGTCTTGCAAGAAAGAGCACTTGTGTATCCAAAGTGACAATCATGAAATTTGATATCAATTGAAATTTGACATAGGAATTTGTCAAAGGATATATTGAATGGATTCGTGCTTCCTTGTCTTCATCCACCATTGTAGGGACTTGGAGATGTAGAGATTGCTCAAAGTGTGATTGAGTTGCAATCTCATAGAATTGGGCTTATCCAAGTACCTACAAGGGTTAGATAGCATGCAAGAGTACAAGAGTATCCAACACATATGATCATCATCATAAGAGAATGGTCAAGGATTAGACAAAATAAGGCTCATGCCTTGCATGCATCCACTTGGAGTTTCTACTCCAAATTTGAGGCATCAATGATGTTCAATTCTCCTCTCAACCCGCAAAACACTTTCACATCAAGTGGTTTTGTGAATATATCCGCCAATTCCTTGTCGGTACGAACATGCTTAAGTTTGATATCTCCCTTAGCAACATGATCTCGAATGAAATGATGACGAACTTCAATATGCTTAGTTCGAGAATGTTGCACGGGATTATGAGCAATCTAAATAGCACTCTCATTGTCGCAAAGCAATGGAACATGTTTCACATATATCCCATAATATTTAAGAGTTTGGGTCATCCAAAGTAATTGAGCACAACATGAACTAGAGGCAATGTATTCTGCTTCGGCGTTGGATAAGGATACTGAGTTTTGTTTCTTGGAGGACCAAGATACAAGAGAACTACCAAGAAATTGACAAGTACCCGAAGTGGACTTTCTATCAACCTTGTCATCGGCATACTCCAAGTCGGAGTAGCCAACAAGATGAAAACAAGACCTCTTAGGATACCAAATGCCAAAATTTGGTGTATGCATTAAGTATCTCACTATCCTTTTCATAGCCTTAAGATGACACTCTTTGGGGGCTGCTTGATATCGTGCACACATGCACACACTTAGCATGATATCGGGACGGTATGCACATAGATATAATAATGAATCAATCATAGAGTGGTAAACCTTTTGGTCAACCAGTTCGCCATCCTTTGTCAAGTCAAGATGTCCACTAGTAGGCATGGGGGTATTCATACATTTGCATTCTTGCATGTTGAACTTCCTGAATAAGTCCTTGGTATACTTTGTTTGAGAGATAAAGGTTCCCTTCTTAGTTTGCTTGATTTCCAAACCAAGAAAGAGCTGGAGTTCACTCATCATAGACATCTCAAACTTCTCCGACATAAGCTTCCCAAACTTCTCACTAAAATGAGGGTTGGTTGATCCAAATATGATATCATCAACATAAATTTGGCACACAAATAGTTCTCCATTAACCCAAAGAGTGTAGAATCAATTTTACCAATTTCAAACCCTTTATCAAGAAGAAACTTAGTCAAGCATTTATACCAAGCTCTAGGAGCTTGCTTAAGACCATAAAGAGCTTTGTCAAGTTTGTAAACATGATTGGGTTTCTTAAGATTAACAAAGCTGGGAGGTTGTTTAACATAAACTTCCTCCTCAATTTCACCATTAAGAAAAGCACTTTTGATGTCCATTTTATATAAGGCAATGGCATGATGATTGGCATAGGCAAGTAAGATGCGAATGGACTCAAGTCTAGCAACGGGGGAATAATTCTCACCATAGTCCATACCTTCGACTTGAGTGTAGCCTTGAGCAATGAGACGAGCCTTGTTGCGTACAACTTGTCCATCTTCATCTTGCTTGTTCAGAAATACCCATTTGGTTCCAATGACATTGTGCTTCTCATCGGGCTTCTCAACCAACGTCCATACTTGGTTCCTCTCAAAGTTGTGTAGCTCTTCATGCATGGCATTTATCCAATCCGGATCTTCCAATGCTCCTTCAACCTTCATAGGTTCAACGCTAGAAATGAATGAGTAATGTTCACAAAAGTTAGCCAAGCTAGTTTTAGAGCGAGTAATTATCCCGGTTTGAATATCATCAAAGATTTGTTCGATGGGATGATCTCTTGAGACTCTTGCTCGAACTCGTGATAGCTTTTGTTTGGGTCGGGGTGGAACATCCACTTCATTGTCTTGTTCTTCTTCTTGTCTTTCTTCGTTGTTGTTGGCGTGATTGTTCTCCCGTGGAGGTGGAGAAGGAGGTCGTCGAGGTTCTTCTTGTTATACATCCTCGTTCTCATCGTCTTGACGTGTCCCACTCATGGATACCTCCAAATCAACTCGTGGTTCACCTTGGCGTGAGGTTGAGGCTTTCACTTGGACAGATGAGGTGCTCTCCTTCACCTCCGTTGGGAGAATCTTGCCTATAGACAAGTCTTGGATTGGTTCCGAAGGATCTTTGTCACCTACATCAATTGGCAATTGCTCTACTTGCGAGCCGTTAGATTCATCAAACTTCACATCTACCATCTCTTCAACCTTTTGGGTGAAATTGTTGTAGACACGGTAAGTGTGAGAGTTTGAGCAATAACCGAGTAGGAAACCTTCGTGAAACTTAGGAGCAAATTTCGAACGACGATGCTTGTCAAGAATGTAACACTTTGAGCCGAATACCCGAGAGTATCCAACTTGGGGTTTGTTAGCGGTGAGGAGCTCGTATTCCATCTTGCCAAGTAGCTTGTGAAGATATATACGATTCGTTGCATGACAAGCTGTCTCAACCGCTTCTTCCCAAAAGTGTTTTGGCATCTTGTACTCATCAAGCATCGTTCTCGCCATTTCGATGAGCATCCGATTCTTTCGCTCAACAACCCCATTTTGTTGAGGTGTGTACGGAGCCTAGAACTCATGTGAGATCCCTTCTTCATCAAGAAAGGCGTTCTTGAGCTCCGTTCCGTTGTCGTTGTGAACCGTCTTGATCTTTACTTCAAATTCGTTTTGGGCCTTCCTGGCGAAGTTATTGAAGATCTTTTGAACCTGCGATTTATCATCGAGAAAGAACACCCACGTAAATCTTGAAAAATCATCAACGATGACTAGTCCAAACGAGTTACCACCGAGACTATTGTAGGCATTGGGACCGAAGAGATCCATGTGAAGTAGCTCGAGCGGTCTTCTCGTGGTCATGATGTTCTTCATGGTGTGGCTTCCTCCAGCCTGTTTTCCTGCTTGGCAAGCACTGCAAAGTCTATCCTTATCAAATATGACATCTTTAACACCAAGGATATGATCACCTTTAATAAGCTTGTCAAGGTTTCGCATGCCCACATGACCTAACCGTCTATGCCACAACCAGCCTTTGGAAGATTTAGCAATTAAGCAAGTTCTAGGTTGAGCCTTTTTAGTGAAGTCAACAATGTATAGATCACCTCTACGTATGCCGGTAAAGACCATTTTATGATTATCTCTTCGAAACAATGTATAAATCAAAGCATGAGATCGTGCTGCTAGAATTAGATTTTGCTAAGGCCTTCAACACTATTGAGCATACTGCGATGCTTGACATAATGAAGCACATGGGATTCAAAGACCGCTGGCTCTCCTGGATTAGATGTCTGTTTTCCTCGGGTAAATCTTCCATTCTTCTTAATGGGGTACCAGGACGTACATTTCATTGCAACAAGGGGGTATGTCAGGGTGACCCACTATCCCCACTCATCTTTGTCCTGGCTGCGGATTAACTTCAGGCTGCAATCAACAAAGCATTTAGGCAAGGCCTTCTCCGGCTGCCTTTCCCGTGCCCTGGACAGACGGACTATCCGGTGATTCAGTACGCCGACGATACGATCCTTCTCCTGCCTGCATGTACCACACAAGCTCAAACGCTCAAGACCATTCTCAATGATTATGCAAGCTCCATTGGTCTCAGAATCAACTTCCACAAATCCATCTTGATCCCTATAAACATGAGCTTGGAGCAAAGTAAAGTCATCGCGGATATATTTTGATGCTCAATTGGGACAATGCCCTTCACATACTTGGGATTACCACTTGGTACAACCAAACCCACCATACAAGATCTAATGCCACTTGTTTGTCAAATTGAAAGAAGTCTCACCTCCACAATGTCCATGATGTCCTATGGTGGGAAGCTATCCTTGCTTAACTCTACGGTAACGTCCCTGCTTATCTATGCAATGTGCACTCTCAAGTTTACGCCTAAGCTCATTGAGATGCTAGATCGAATCCGTAGAAGATGTCTCTGGAGGAAACAAACGGATGAGGGCGAACGTTCAAAATCTCTGGCCGCCTGGAGCATGGTTTGCATGCCTAAGCAAAGTGGTGGCTTAGGTGTTCTGGACCTCAAGACACAGAATGAAGCTCTGTTGCTCAAATTTCTACACAAATTCTATAATAAGTAGGATAGCCCTTGGGTTAAGCTGACATGGGACACGCTTTACGATCAAAAATTCCGCATGCATCCAATTCTGAAGGTTCATTCTGGTGGTGAGACATTCTTAAGCTCACACCGTTTATAGAGGGATCACCAAAGTTAACGTGGTTTGTGGCACGACTACACTGTTCTACAAAGACATGTGGCTAGATGATCTTCTAATGAATAAACACCCAAGAGCTTTTTCCTTTGCCACATCTGAAGATTTCTCTGTTCGTGACTTCCTGAGCTGCACTAGCCTTCAAGAAACGTTCCAACTTCCACTGTCACCCCAAGCTTTCGAGGAGATCAAGGCATTACAAGTTGTTACTACACACATGCAACCTATGTCCTCTGTGCATGATGTCTGGCATTATATTTAGGGTGATGCAGAGTACACCTCCAAGCAGTTCTACAAGTTTGTCTTCCGTGAGACACGTGCGCACAAAGCTTTCACTTGGTTATGGAAATCAAAGAATACCATGAAGATAAAAGTGTTTGGATGTCTCTTGATGCATGACCGACTAAACACCCGTAATATGCTCAAGCGGAGACGTTACAACGTGGGAGATGATGATCATGACTGTCCACTATGTGACTCACATGTTAAAGAAACCATCAATCACATGATTTTTGACTGCTCACTTAGCGTTCAATGCTGGAACATCTTGTCAATCTCCTGGACGTTGGACAACTATCGGCTACACAAGATTGAAACTGCAAAACTTACTTGGGATAGGCCAATGTTCATGGAGGTCTTTCTAGTTGCTGCATGGAGCATCTAGAAGGAGAGGAACAACAAAGTTTTCAGGAATATTACGCCAACTATCAACTCTTGGAAGAATAGATTTGCCACTGACTTCTCTCTCCTCACCCATAGAGTGAGGGATAACAACAAGGAGTTCATTACCTCCTTCCTAGACAATCTATAATTTTCTTTAAATTCCCTTAGGTGCACTCTACTGGAGTTTTTAGCTTTGTATTTTACTTGTACAGTTGACACACTGATTTTTTTAAATTTAATTACACAGTAGGAGCCTCTCCTACTGTTTTCAAGGTTCAAAAAAAATCTACTTTAGTAAATAGGACATTGAAACCAAAGTCATCTGGTCTAGATACAGAAAGCAGATTATAGCCAAGAGATTCAACGAGCATAACATTTTGTATGGAGCTTTCATGTGAGATGGCCACCTTACCGAGGCCAACCACCTTACCCTTTGAGTTATCAACGAAAGTGACATACTTTTGAGGGTCGTCATTTTCAGCAAGCTCATGAAACATATCTTTATCTCCATGATCGGTACATGCACTATCAAAGACCCATTCCTTTCCTCCAGCCATGTAGCCGCGAAGGTTAGCCATAAGACCAAAGTGTCTCATAGACTCTTCAAGATCAAATTCATTATCCTCATCCTCATCATAGTATCCATGTTCAACATCATCTTGCAAATGATCATTTCCTAGAGAGAGTGATTCATTAGATATAAGATTTTGGCAATGTTCATCTCTATGAATTATAATAGCTTCGGAAATAATATTGCTAATGATTCCAACATCTCTTTTAGCACGCATAAGATTGGTAACCTCAAATAAACAATCTTCAAACTTAGGATCATTGGGATTCATCTTATTCAAAGCAATAGACTTGTGAAGAATCTCATCTAAGTTTTTCAAGGAATAGTCAGGAAATCATTGCTCAAGAAATGTCCATATAGTATAAGCACAATCAAGAGTAGGCAAGTGACCAATCAAATTTCTAGGCAATCCTCTAGTAATAAGATTGATAGTTCTAAGATTGTGAATCATGTCAAGAGATTCATCACGGGTAGGATGCAAGGGATCAACAAGGGGTTCACAAGGAGTAGTGATGTACTTGTTCAAGTGATATTCATGAAAAATTCCAAGCATCTCATTTTTCCACTCACTAAAGAACTCTCCATCAAGCATAGGCACTCTACGTCTAAGAATCCCCAACGTAGACTGATCCATCTTCCTCCAGTGGTGATTAAACCAAAGCAATGAAGACCAAAGCTCTAATACCAATTGAAAGGATCGAGAAGAGGTGTCTAGAGGGGGGTGATTAGACCCTCAACAAACAAAGTTAACAATTTTTAAGTTTTTCAATTTGAGGTTGTAGCTTAACACAATTTCAAGCATACACATTATGATTCAAGCAAGCATGCAAAGAGTATATGAGCAGTGGAAGGTAAAGCATGCAACTTGCAAGAAAGTAAATGTATGGGATTGGAGTGTGCAAACACAATTGGAGATATGGAGATTTTTGGCGTGGTTCCGATAGGTGGTGCTATCGTACATCCATGTTGATGGAGACTTCAACCCACGGAGGGTAACGGTTGCGCGAGTCCACGGAGGGCTCCACCCACGAAGGGTCCACGAAGAAGCAACCTTGTCTATCCCATCATGGCCATCGCCCATGAAGGACTTGCCTCACTAGGGTAGATCTTCACGAAGTAGGCGATCTCCTTACCCTTTCAAACTGCTTGGTTCAACTCCATAATCTTGACGGAGGCTCCCAAGTGACACCTAACCAATCTAGGATACACCACTCTCCAAAAAGTAATAGATGGTGTGTTGGTGATGAACTCCTTGCTCTTGTGCTTCAAATGATAGTCTCCCCAACACTCAACTCTCTCTCACAGATTTAGCTATGGTGGAAAGATGATTTGAGTGGAAAGCAACTTCGCGAAGGCTAGAGATCAAGATTCATATTGTAGGATTGGAATATCTTGGCCTCAACACATGAGTAGGTGGTTCTCTCTCAGAAAATGAGTAGTGGAAGTGTAGGTATGTTCTGATGGCACTCTCCACAAATGAAGAGTGGGTGGAGCGGTATATATAACCTCCACAGAAAATCTAGCCGTTACACACAGATTCCCGAACTCGATGGGACCGAATCAACAAACTCGGTCGGACCAATTTAGTTCAAAATGTGAATGTTAGGATTTTTGGTGGGACCGATATAGTCATCTCAGTGGGACCAATGTGCAGGGTAAAACCTCAACTCGGTTTGACCGATTACTCAAACTCAGTGAGACAGATTTTGGTAATAAGTAAACAGAAGATTGGTCAAGCAAACTCAGTGGGACCGACTGAACAAACTTAGTTAGACCGAAACTGTTGCAATAGATCACAGAGAGTTTGCAAGCCCATCTCGGTGAGACCGAAGTAACTAGGGTTTGGAAGTGGCTGAATATGATGAAACTCGGTGGCGCCGGATAGACATAGTCGGTGGGGCCGTGTTTGACATTTAGGTTTAGGACATATGTGTATGTGAGAAAGTGGCTGAGGGTTTTGGAGCATATCACTAAGCACTTTGAGCAAGCAAAGCCATTAAGCAACACCTCATCCCCTACTATTGGCTTTCCTATGGACTCAATGTGATCTTGGATCACTGAAATGAAAATGTAGAGTCTTGAGTTTTTGCCAATATTTGTCCTTAGCATCTTGAAGGGGTTCCACATCCTCTTGTCCATGTCCATGCCACTCCAATGTTGAACTTATCTGAAATGAACTAGGTAAAGGTATTTGTCCAACAAGAGATATGTTGTCATGAATTACCAAAATCACCCAGGGAGCACTTGTGCTTTCATGTATCACACACATACGAGGGAAACTAAGTCATCGGGGGGCCCTCCTACTCGGGGGCCTGTGGCAGCCGCCGCCTCTGCCCCCTCATGGTCGGCCCTCGTTGCACCCATAATAACATTTTAAAAATGTTTAACATGTAAAACAACATCATATTCAGATTCGACACCTTTTTCTAAACAAATTTCATATATAACATGTCAAAATTGGAGGGTGGGTTTAAAAATATAGATATTTTTAAAATCAACTAAATTTTCCCAAAAACAAATATATAATGTTTATTTTCTAAATGGGTTGCGGGTTGATTAACTAGAATATCAGCGGTTTTTCACAAAAAGCAAAACATTTCCTAGACTCACTTAAAGCGAAACATTTTCCTAGACTCACTTAAAACTTGACCACTGGTTGATTTTAATATACAACATGGGGTTTTCTGCAAAAAGCGTGATAAATAGGCCGAAACGTTTCTCCCTTTATTAGTAGGTATTGATTAGTTTTTCTAGCTACATATTAGCAAAGCTTGTTAAACATAGTAATATCATATTCTTATATGAAAAGCAAATGCCAATATAATCTTTGTATGAAATATCTAAAGATGTCACATATGAACCGGCCAAAATTCTCTAATGTATTTTGGAAAAGTTATCTTGGTAAGAAAACTCAATACCCTGTATGTTGCTTGTTTGGTTAGTGGAGATGATTGAGATTGATGTCGTGTGATTGGCAATGTGAGGATCAAAGTGTTATGTCCTGGACCTTGGAAGGTGATGCGGCGGTGTTACATCTGGTGGGTGATCGGTGTGTGAATCTGTCTTGATCACGTGTTGATGCTTCTTGTAGGCGGTGGCTTGATGACATGAAGAGGCACCTTGCTACTGCCCTGTGGTGATTGGCATGATGGACAGTGGCGGTGACACCGTGCTTGGCATCCACATCCCGGCTTCGATGCGGTGATTGGTTGGATGTTGCTCTGGGTGGTCGTTGGTTAACTCTGGGTGAAAGATTAGCTTGAGCTCGGTCAATGCTGGTGGCGGCGACGGCCTCAGACAACGTTCCCCTCCATGGAGGCATGGTATTGGAGCACCAAACTCTTGATGCTCCATCTCGGGATCACCAGGTGAAAACCTAGCTCCAACCCTCACCGAATCGGGAGATGGTGACGCCTTCGTCACTCCCTCCTTGGGGGTGTTTACTTTGGAGGCTTGGCACCTCATATACCATTTTCATGCTTTGCGATGTTGGTTTGTCTCATCGGATGGGATGGTGCAAGTTGAGGCAGTGACCTCGAGTTAGTTGTTGTATGCCAGGGTAGCGGCCCTGAGCGACAGTGCACTGGCGACCCTATGGGGTATGGTTGGGGCTCGACATGGTGTGGGTGGTGATCCGGTGCATCATTGGGGAGAGATTCATCGGCCCGACAGTGACAACCTCTGAGGATGGTTCTTGTTGTATGTCGGGGTGGCGGCCTCGGGTTTGGCATGGCGGCCCAGATCTAAAGGTGGACGTTTATGGGCAACTTGGGATGCAGTTGTCCGGGTTATGTTGCATTGCGGTTTGTGTGCGAATGGTGGATGTCAGGGCAGAGGCTGCAGAAGGTGGTGTCGGAGGCTTATGCAGGACATGACAGCTAGGTGGACGCAGGGGTGGCAGCCCTAGGTATGTGTCGGTTGTCAATGTGCCTGCTGAGACAATGTGCATTTCTTGTGGTATGCTATATTTACGGGAAAGGTTGGGGCAGCCCAAGCCTACGTGACGAGGTTTAGGCGCCCCAACCCTACGTGATGAGGGCTTTTGATTATCTCTTTCATATCCTTAGAACCAAAAGACCAAATTAATTTTCGTTTCCATATTCATGTGTTTCTTGTGACGTGGGCTTTCAAATGAGATCCATTTTAAATATGTTTTGACGAGTTTTTTTTACTTTCATTAAGTTCAACTTCTGAAACCTGGTACGAGTGACCGACAAAATCGTGAGTTCAATCCTGCGACCGAAAACTTCTAAACTTGATACGAGCGGCTGACAAAATCGTAAGTTTCAGAAGCTGCAACCAACAAATATGTAAGTTTTAGAAACCAAAACTTAAAATTGTGCCATCATGCGAGATCCATCGACTTTGTGGATCGCGAGTCAACCTGGCGGTGCATACCCTATTTTTACCAATAAGCTATTGAAGATGTCGCAAGTACTCCCTTCATTTTATAATGTAGTGTGCCCGCACTTTCCAAGATTTAATTTTGACCATAAATTAAACCAACAAGACCGACTGCGGTGGCGGGAGAAATTATACCACTGAATTCGTATCTGATACAAATTCAGTAGTATAATTTTTGCTCCCACTACAGTCGGTCTTGTTGGTTGAATATATGGATAAACATAGATTTTGAGAAGCGCAGACTGTCGGTGTACTAGAATAGGGGTACCCTAGTATCCCGAACTTGTGCACGGGCAGTCGCAGCGCCCCGCGGCAAGGCTTGCCGGTTGACCGACAAGGTCCCCCGCGGTTCCTTTGGAGCCATTCAAGAACAAAGTATTCAAGTCAAGGAGACAAGGCCCCGGCAAGAGGAGCTTGCCGGGAAGGCAAACCAAAGCATTTCAAGGAACTTGCCGCGACGCGCCACACTTCCCGGCAAGGCCCGTTGAGCGACAAGCTTCCGGGCACGGCAAGACAACGACCGCGGCAAGGCACTTGCCGCGGCAAGCTACCACTCTGTACCCGCGCTCCAGCACATCCACCAACGTGTCGCCCAGGGACCTTTCCAGGCGCGCGTGGCGAGAGGCTGTGCAGCCAGTGGTGCGAGGTGGCAAGCGACGCTGACAAGATTACCATCATGGCAAGCGGTGGCGCCCCTGACGGTCCCTTTTTCTGCACTGTTTGGGCGACATAGACGGGCATTTAATGCCCTTGTCCCCTGCCGTCAGGGTTAGGTAGGATACACTGTACAAGTAGTTGTACCAACCACAACTCCTTTTCCATTTTTGCCCTTGCCTACGTTGCCACCTTTCGGTGACCCCTTGAGCATATAAAAGGAGGCCCATGCGCAACGTAGAGGAGGGTTCGAAGGATTCGAAACCAGAAAACACTCACGCTCTCGAGCAAGAACTGAATACAATCAGACAAGCAGCAGTAGGAGTATTATATCCCCGGAGAGCTATGAAGCTGGGTAAATCGCTCGTGTGCTACGCCTCGATCTGCTCTTCGTGCGATCTCCGCCCCCCGCCAAATCGAAAGGGGCCCGGTCCGCCGGCCCCATAGGTGTCCATTCCCACGACATCTTTGGCGCGCCAGGTAGGGGTCGAACCTACGGCCTTCCGCTTAGGAAACGGAAGGGAAATGGGTCTTTGGCGCGTGTTCAGTCCGCCAAGAATTCCAACAAGTTGACGCCAAAGTGGGAAGGCCCTTACCGGGTGAAACGAGTCACTAGGCCTGGCGCTCTCCGCCTTGAGACCGAAGATGGCTCTCCGGTGAGCAACTCCTGGAACATTGAAAATCTTCGTAAGTTTTACCCGTAAGGCGCGGTTGCCGGAACCTGTTCCGGAAACCACCTTTTGTACAAGTCTTGCCGCTGTTGCATGTAATCCTTTGTACAAAGCCGGGCGCAGACCCCGTGCATAAATAAAGCTCATGTGCTCCGCACATCTTGTCAATGTCATGCTTTCTATTTTTTGCATGTGTTATCTGACATTTTGTGCAGCACCTACCCCCGGTAAGCAATAAGGAGCCGTAAGGCTCCATATCTTTATTTTCTCTTCTTTCTTTTTCTCAAGAAAAGGAAGGTTCCCTCGCCCACAAGTTTGCCGGGGGGGGGGGGGGGGGAGGAGAAGATAATGATGTGGACCAGGCGTCGTTCAAGAAAGTTTCGCCTTGCCAGGACGCAAACGACAAAAAAGCTAAGTTGCCAAAGTTTGAGCAATCAGTTTTAAAAATTTTAAGTTATCTTCCTCGAATGACCGTGCTTTGTATGGAAAACCTGTGCGCGGAGGAACCAACTCGTAGCTAGTTGCGCCCTTACTTTGTTTTGAGTCCGCTCAACAACTTAAGTGTGCTGCTACTAGTTGCGACAAGGTTTCTTGTCGGTAGCAGCGCCGCCAGCAGGCTGCCAATGTTCCGCACTCAGCGCTCGCGACAAAGGTGCCAGCGCCGACAAGTTCCCTAAAAGCGTAGGGCAAAAACATACAAAGGAAGGAATCAAGTAAAGGGAATAACATAGCAATCGATACCCAAAATAAAGTTATATTACAAGATAGCTTGTCGCAGCTCTAATGGATTGTTCTCGTAACATGACCAACAGCGACAAGAAAAGGAGGAAACGGGTGGCCTAATCTACGCGATCGCCATCAACCCTCTTGACCTCATTCACCTTGTCCACAATGGGTGCGACAAGGGCCTTGAGCGCTTCCAGATCAGCATCCACCGACAGCTTCTTGAGGACGTTGGTGAGGTTGAGGCCTGGGTTGCGGAAGGCCACCTTCACCAACACCTTTTGAAGAACCCTCGCGCAGATCTGGCGCGACTCGTCGGCCAGCTGCTTTGGGATCCTCTCTCGGAGTCGCTGGAGGTCCGTCGCCACGCTCTTGAAGAACAAAGTGAGCTTGGCGCTGGGCTGGAGGTTCTCATTGGAGGAATACCCGAAATCCTCCATCCCCAGCTGCGCCAGCTCCCCGTCGATAACTGCGGCGATATTCACGAGACCCTCTGTCCAGAGTTCCACAGTCTCCCTAAAAGTGTTCTGGGTTTCGGCGGCCCTCGTCAGTAGCGCTTCGTTGGCCTTGATCTCCTCCTTCAAGGCCACCTCCTGCTCCTTGGCGTCGTCCAGCGTCTTGGTCAAAGTAGCCAACTTCAACTCAAGATCTACGTTAGAGTCCTTGGCGGCGCTAAGCTCCTTGCCCTTCTCGACGAGACGACCCTGCAGCTCGCCATGGGCGTAGGCGTCCTTCTCGTGCTCACGCTGGAGCGTGGCAAGCTCTTCACCCCTCACCTTGAGATCGGCCTCCAGCTGCACCACCTTCGTATCCAGCTCCTTCTTGGCGGCCTCAGCAGCTGCGGCAGCATCCTTTGCCTCCTTGAGAGCCCCACCAAATGTCTGCTCTCGCGCGGCAAGCTCCTCCTCGTGGCTGTTCAGATTGACCTTCCTCTACGCCAACTTGCCTTCCTGCACAAACAACTCCTCGGTGGCAAGCCGCTGTTTCTCTTCAGCTTCGGCCTTCTCAAGGAGGAAGGCTTTCCGCAACAGTTGCTCTTCCTCAGACTCGCCGCTGCTACTGCTTGGCACGTCAACCAGCGTCAGCCCAGCGGAGGCGAGCACCTCTCCATCGAAAGTTTCTCCTTCGACCGGCGCCCTGGAGCTTGACGCCCAGGGGAGCTTGATGAAGACACCATCGCCGACCTTCAAATAGGCGCCGGGCTGGGGCTCTTTGGAGCCTGACGCTGCACCAACGGCGGAGGGATCGGCGGTCAGCATAGCGCCTTGCGCTCCTACGGCCTCGGGGCCATCAGTGCGATCGCCGGACCCCTCGCCAGCTCCTGCGGTGGCAGCCTTGGCGGCCCCTTCGCCGGCAGGATCATCAGCGCCAGCTCCTTCCTCGGTGGCGGCAGCGTCGTCGGTATTTCCGCGCGCGTTCTCCTCGCCGGTGTCCTTGGTCTCCATCGGCTCCATGGAAGATGGATCTGACGGCCGGGAAAAGAGAGAAAAAGTCAAGCAAATATCCAAAAAGAATATCAGAAGAAGAAGAACACAAGGGAGGTTTTCAAGCAAGAAGGGTTACCTGTACTGGGATCTGCAGTCATGGGCTCCACCACCGGGGGGTCGCTGGTGTTGTCTCTTGCCGGAGAACCGTCCCTTGCCGGAGAACTGTCCCTTGCCGGAGAACGCTCCCTTGCCGGGGAATCCTCCCTTGGCGGTGTAGTCGAAGCAGATAGCATCTCGGGGCGGCTTCCGGTTGCTCCTGGTGAGGCTGCTCTGCTCCTACACAAACCAACAGTCAGATGTCAGCAAAAGAAAGAACACCCATGCGTGCCATAACAGCGGGAAGTAAAACATATACTTACGCTGGGGGCTGCGCTGGCGGCTGCTTTGGGGAACGATTGCCGGGTCCGGCAAGGTGGTCTCGGGCGCGCCCCCTGCTGTCGCGGTGGGTTCGTCCTCGATGATGATCACCGGGACCCTGGCTCTCTTCGCCGCTCTCTAGGCCAGCGTCCCGAAAAGGAATAGGTTCAGAGTAAAGCAAATCAGATGCAAGACCAAACAGCAAGAATTGAAGAAACTACAAGTACAGCAAAGGATCTTACTCTTCTTCTTCCTCGTCGGAGCTAAGCGCGGAGAGATCGAAGTTCGGCCCACCTTCGGCACGACGATGCGGAGGAGTAGGTTCCCTGGACTGCTTGGCGGGGGCGGCGGCAGGATCAGAAGTGGTGGTCCGGGAAGACCCCGCTCCAGTTGCCGCTGTGGCGTGAGACGCTCCCGCGGCAACAGTGCTTGCCCCGGTGGAGCATGTCGCGCGGCGCGGCGGCTGTTGGCTCCTCTGCCGCCCTACTACGTCCCCGGCCTTGCAGAGACGCCATCTTGGTGGAGCTCTGGGCAACACTGGGGGCTCTGCTTGCGGCAAGCTGCCTGAAGATGGCGAGCCGCTCGCACCCTCGGCGGGCTCGCTCGACTCAGCGTCAGGCCCGACAAGCTCTTCCTCCCCGGCAAGCTCTTCCTCGCCGGCAAGCTCTCCCTCACCGACAAGCTCATCTCGATCGGCAAGGCTTGCCGCCTCTGCTGCCTCCGCCTCCTCCACGGTGAATCCAAACTCACCCGCGGCAGCGGCTGCCGCCGCCTCTTCCGCCCTGGTGGCAATGCGCCGCATCTCCGCATCGGTGGTGTCGCGGGTGAGGCTCTTCTGTTCGTCGGCGCGGACCGCCACCTCCACCAAGCCGTCAAAGAACTCCTGCACAACGTCGTCCGTAGGCTCTTGCCAAGTCGGGACAAGCCCATGCGAGTCGCACAGTGCCATCATTGCGCGGATGCGGTCGAGCAAGGAATTGTTGCACAGCGGGACGACGCCCTTCGGCAGCCTGAACCATTCGGGATGTTGAGGGTCGTGCTTGAACAATTCCTTGAGCATCGCGTCCAGTTCCAGCATGGTGAAGTTGAAGTTGAGGCCCGGGCGCAGCCTCATGATGTCCGCCGGGCCCCCGAACTCCCAGGCGGGTCTCCTCCTCTCCTGCAGGGGGGCGATGCGGCGGCGAAGAAAATCTGCGCCAACAGCGCTTACAGTGAGCCCGGCAAGCCTGAGGCGCAAGATCCGGGTGACGGCAATCTTCAACCTATCATCTTCCGGGGCTAGGTTGCTGCAATCATTGCCGCGCACTGCTGGGGCTTGGCGCTGGGCAGTAAACGGCTGTGGATTCTCCTCGACAATCCAGCACCATTCCGCTCTCCATTCCTCCCATTTGCTGCGGAGCTCTCCCTCCAGATAGGCTTCCTTATTGCCGGCTCTCGAGATCCAGGCGATTCTGCCGGATAAAGGCTCTCCTCTCTCGACCCGGGGCATAAAGAAGTGGCGGAAAAGAGCTACATTTGGGTGGACTCCGACAAAGTTTTCGCAGCATTGGGGGTGAAATCAAGGAGGTGGAACCCGTAGGTGTTCATGATATCGCAGAAGAACTCAGAGAAAGGCGGGCAGAGCCCGCAGTAGAAGAACTGCGCGAAGAAGGGATATCCGTTCGGAGCCCGTTCGGAAGCAGCGGCGGAGAGTACCTTCGTGCACGGATGCGCTCGCGTTTCCATCGACCAGAAGAGGTAGTACCACTCCCTCAGCTCCTTCGCGGCGAGCTCGGGGGGGAAAGTCTCCCGCTCCTTTCGCAGCGCCTCGAGCTGCAGCGCCTCGGCCGAATTAACAGCCTTCCCGGCTTTCGGAGCCATGGCGGAGGTAGTGGGGGAGATCGAAGGCGTTGGTGGCGCCGGCGGCGATGGGGGGCGGAGCGCTGCTCTCTCTCGGCTTTGAAAGAAGGGGGGAGCGGCGGAGATTTCTGAGATCGGGACAGCAACTGGCGAGATGGGGGAACTGCCCCTGTTTCCTCTGCTTATAAAGAGGGAGGGGGCGGACGTTCTGCTTTTCCGAATAAAGAACCACCCACGATCTCTCCCACGACGCCGCATTCGACGCGTGCCGTTAAGGGAGGGCGCGGTGGATACGGAGTAAGATACGGCGTGGACCCAGGCCGCGCGTGCCCGTGCCCTGTTTTGGGCCTGGCCCAACAGCGCTCGGCACCGTGTGTGGCCCAGGCCCGGGGGCTCCTGTCGGTGTACTAGAATAGGGGTACCCTAGTATCCCGAACTTGTGCACGGGCAGTCGCAGCGCCCCGCGGCAAGGCTTGCCGGGTGACCGCCAAGGTCCCCCGCGATTCCTTTGGAGCCATTCAAGAACAAAGTGTTCAAGTCAAGGAGACAAGGCCCTGGCAAGAGGAGCTTGCCGGGAAGGCCAACCAAGGCATTTCAAGGAACTTGCCGCGACGCGCCACACGTCCCGGCAAGGCCCGTTGAGCGACAAGCTTCCGGGCGCGGCAAGACAACGACCGCGGCAAGGCACTTGCCGCGGCAAGCTACCACTCTGTACCCGCACTCCAGCACATCCACCAACGTGTCGCCCTGGGACCTTTCCAGGCGCGCGTGGCGAGAGGCTATGCAGCCAGTGGTGCGAGGTGGCAAGCGACGCCGACAAGATTACCATCGTGGCAAGCGGTGGCGCCCCTGACGGTCCCTTTTTCTGCACTGTTTGGGCGACACAGACAGGCATTTAATGCCCTTGTCCCCTGTCGTCAGGGTTAGGTAGGATGCACTGTACAAGTAGTTGTACCAACCACAACTCCTTTTCCATTTTTGCCCTTGCCTACGTTGCCACCTGTCGGTGACCCCTTGAGCATATAAAAGGATGCCCATGCACAACGTAGAGGAGGCTTCGAAGGATTCGAAACCAGAAAACACTCACGCTCTCAAGCAAGAACTGAATACAATCAGACAAGTAGCAGTAGGAGTATTATCTCTCCGGAGAGCTCCGAAGCTGGGTAAATCGCTCGTGTGCTTCGCCTCGATCTGCTCTTCGTGCGATCTCCGCCCCCGCCGAACCGAAAGGGGCCCGGTCCGCCGGCCCCATAGGTGTCCGTTCCCATGACACGGACGCACTACATTGTGGAACGAACGGAGCAAGTAGGAATGTCAGATCATACGGGCTGGCAAGGTAATCATTACATCTCACTGTATGGACTTCATATCTTGTTAGTGCAAGCTAAGCTGAAGTGGGTATGTGATGTGCGTATGCTGAAAGGAAAATAAAGAGTGGGATTGATATATTTGTGACGACGTCATCGCAGAAGAGAGAGACTTCTATGCATGAATGGTCCTATATACTAGTCATTGTCAAAAGGAGCATACAGATAGATAGTTACATTTTCAGATGCTTTTTTTATACAGGCTGGCATGTAATAGTATGCCCTACAACCATGTTTGTTTATATTACTAAGCAAAATGTGAATTGCATTTTGAAATACTTATATATAATTATTGTGTCGTGTGAAAAAATTGAACCAGATTTGATCTTCTATGAGACACTGAACAATATTAAGAATACTCAAACTTTAGTTAAAATTAAAGTCACATGGCATCGTAAAAGATGATACCCACACGATTTCTTTATCTCGGAGTGGGGGGCAAAATTCAAAGTACGTAGAAATTTGGAAATAAAGCACATCAAACAGGTCTTGTCAAAAGCTTCATTTTTTCTAGAGGAATTGTGAAAAGTGTCATCACATCTGTTAGAATAAATTCGAGGCATACCGTCGATCATCTGAGGACCAAGCAATCACACTAGCACGACACCGGGATTTGTTAACGAGGTTCACTGATATGGCTACATCTCCGGGGCCTGACTACGGGCGCTCCTCCCTGTGACACCGTCACAATACCGCATATCGGCTAGCCAGGCGCCGGCACACGCCGCCGGCTCACCCTTGCGCGCCTGTGCTATTATGTTGGCATAGGTTATATCGTGTGTCTACCCCCACCATATATAAGAGGTCTAGGATACAAGTGTCCTACAAGGACACGACTCCATATCCTATCTAAACACAATTCTTCTCAGAGTCCAACTGTAACCTACCTTGTACATAATATTCGACACAACTCTAACAAACTCCACCTTGGTGAACATTCTCCACCACCTTGAGTTCATCAATGCATCAAATTTCCATGTACGTTGGACTTGAGCTTATCCCGTGAGCACCACTGCTACTCCAAAGACTCCATATGACTCCACCTGCAACTTGTAGTCCCTTCTTTTCTTGACCATAGTCAACACTCGAGCAAAAATAAGTTTCTTGTTACTTTAGTTTGCGCTCCCAACTTCCAGAGTATCCGTCCAGCGCCATCACACACTGATCACAGACCTGCGTGAAAGTGAACAACTCACATATTGGGTGTCACACATATGAGTTACCTGAATTCAACATCACCGCTCCTTTCTTGACTGCCTGTTTGGAACTTGAAGGAATTTCACCATTACTTGTAGTCATCCTGAGTCAAATTCGCAGTTGTCTCACCACATGTATGACCACGAGAGCCCTGGACCGTCTCCATGTCTCCGTGCTTACCACACTCCTCGCCGCTATTATTGCGCCGAGCCTCCACTGTCCTGGTCGAGTCTCAAGGGTCGCGAACCCACACCACTCTACCCCCACTACAGAGTACCACCGATCATCACCGACAGATGACGAGTTTCACGCTTCCTTCAGACCATTGGGTTCCAGTCCGAACTGCATGTCACTCGCTTTTCCCCCTTGCTAAATAGGCTTCGATTCCCTGGATCCTTACACCATAGCCCCTCAATCCAGCTCCACCTTCAACATGACTCCATGGTAGATGGTCAGTCTACCCTCGCGCCCCATCGACTTCAAGATCACATGTGCACCATCTTGAATCAACCCTGCGCCATAGTCTTGTCGAAGCCACACAAGCCCTCAGGGCCCACGCCATGTGTTTCCACACCCAGAAGTCGGTCACCATCAGCTTCATGCTCCTACTCGTCATCGTCGATCCCACTACCGTCTTCTGTACCAACCAACCTGCATCCTTTAGACTGTTCAGTCCTTTAGACTGTTCAGTCCGACCCAGCCGAACTTGTTCAACTGCATGACATGCTCCAGGCTCTCAAATCGTCTTTCAATAATTTCCATCCATCACATAATAATTCCATCTTACCTGACCTGACTTCCTGCAACACCTTCAAGCATCACTGGTGTCCCATCAAAACTTTCACCCTTGTCTGCCATAACCCAATGTGTTCAATTTCATGAACTTCTCCACCTCAAACCTGGTACCCGTTGTCGCCATGGTTCTTCATATGACTGACCCTGCGAAAAATTATTCAAGCTTTCCACGTGATGCCCCAAGTACAGGAACAACCTCCGCGTACTACAGCAGTTCCAACCAAAAAACACTCTGGTCCTCACGTGTAAAAGCTACTAGGCTCAACTCACTGTGCTAGCTTTTGCCTTGCCGTAGCCTTGCTATTTCCAATGGACGTGAATCATGCATCAATGGATTTCCTTTGCCGATTCGTTCTGCTGCTGCCTCTTTCCATGTCGTACACGAGGACTCAGTCCTCTTTTTATTCCAAAACAAATATCACGTAGTACCCAAACCTGTGCTACTGCCTCTCAATTGGTCCACAAAGATACCAAGGACCAACATTGCTTCAGCAGAATATTGTCACTATCTTTTTCAATCTCATCGAGAACCACGCCACTGCCGGCTACAATCTTAGACTCGATACTTCTTCGAGATCAACAACTCACAGCCTTCGAACAACCTAGCTCTGATACCACTTGTTAGAATAAATCCGAGGCATACGTTCGATCATCTGAGGACCAAGCAATCACACGAGCACGACACCGAGATTTGTTAACGAGGTTCACCAATATGGCTACATCCCCGGGGCCTGACTACGGGCGCTCCTTCCCGTGACACCGTCACAATACCGCACACCGTCCACCCGGGCGCCGGCACATGCCGCCAGCTCCCCCTTGCGCGCTTGGGCTATTATGTTGGCATAGGTTACATGGTGTGTCTAGCCCCACTATATATGGGAGGTCTAGGATACAAGTGTCCTACTAGGACATGACTCCATATCCTATGTAAACACAATGCTACTCAGAATCCAACTGTAACCTACCTTGTACATAATATTCGACACAACTCTAACAACATCTGCAAACAAGAAATGGCGTTCCCCATTTCTTACACCAAACGACTTGATCCTTTTATTTTAGTATGTCATACAACCCTATTTGTTGTCATTACTACGCAAAAAATATGTGGATGTTGCTCAAATCACTGATTTTTTGTCCAAAAGGACCCTTTGGCCAATAGAATGGTCAAAAAGGACTACCCATGGACATAATTGACAAAAAGGACCCCCTCAGGCGTGGCAGTAGGCGTAGCAGGCGACAGGTGGCACCTGCTGCCACGCCTGGAGGCGGCCAGCCGGCTAAAACGTGTTTGGAACAGTACGCCGAGCCAGGATGGAACGGGCCAGGCCTGGTGGGACATGCTGCCACCAGACGAGGCAACCTTTGTTGCCGCTGTCGCTCGCAAGCCGACAGCTATAGCTGCACAGAAGGCAAGGAGTGGGCCAGGCCGCCACCGTAGTAAGTGGCGTCGCTGTTGCTGCTGCGCGCGCGACAACACCCTGTTGTAGACAGCGCTGATTCCCACACGCGGACGACGATGATTTTCACGGGCGGGAATCTAATGTTTTGTATTTTTTATGCCTTGTACCGACACTCAGTGGTGCTCCTCTGCATTGGTTGGTTTGGCGGGAATCACTCACTCCGTTGGCTTTTTCTTCTGCGGACGCGACCGCATCTGTCACTCAGCTTTGCTTTTGCTTCAGAGGACGTGACCGCATCAATCACTCATTGTTGCTTTTACTTCAGTCTGTTACTGCAGCCGTCGTGACAGCACTCAGGCATGCACTGGTTGCACTGTTTTGGATCACACATATTTCTCGCCTAAAATTTCATTTGTTCGCGCCTATTTTCTCGCCATCGTTTGTTGTATGAGCCTCTAAAAGGAGACACCGAGGCTCTCGTCATCTTCGTCCATCCATCCTTGAAATCGCCACATCGCACAGCGTGTAACACATTTTTTCAGTCGATATGAATTTGCCTTGCTCAGATCAAAGCGTTAGGCCAAGGAAAATGAAGAATGCAAGTTTGCCTTCGGGGGTGGCAGTCCTGCGGTGTTGGTGTGGCGATCTTTGCAAGGTGAAGGAGGTGATAGATTTTTCAGATTGGTTGGGCATGAAGTTTTTCATGTTGCGCCAATTATGAGGAAGATCCACCCGTAGCTAGTTCAGAGTACGACAAGCCTCCGGTATGCTTTAACCATCATGAATAGATATTTTATTTGGTTGATTCTTTATTAACATTCTTGTTCTTGTTGTAGTCTCCTTCGCCTCTGTGCATGTACTATTGTTGGATTGACACAGACATGCCGACTTGGGAAGTCACTGAGATTCATTAAAGATGTCGTCGTGCAAGGGATAGTTTCTACATGGAAGAGCGACGCGAAAAGGTGGAAGCAGAGCAAGAGAGAGAGAGAGAGAGTTAAAAGAATACTACGCTGAGCAAAAGGGTTACTTTCAGGATTTACTGAAGAAAAACAGGGAAGAGGCTCGTCGTATGGAGGAGCAGGAACGACAACAAAAGAAGGCTCATGAGGCAGAGAGATAGAGAAAGAAAGAAAGGGCTCTTGAGGCCAAGGCAGCAGAAGAAGCTGGCGATGGAAGAAGAGCGATGCAGTGGCAGAGGTGAATCATGTCATGGCAATGTCGTTCTAGTACTCGGACCCTCCCCCCACTACCCATGGCTTGTACGCGCCTCGCTTGGTTTGGACGACAATGCCACATTCGGACTGGCTGACCTCGCTACTGGCATGTTGTACGCTCCAGTGACAACGTCGTGGCCTCTACCACATCTGAAATTTGTTGTCACGTAGTCTTGAAGATGTTTGTGGAATGACTTGCGAGCTGGGCCCCGGGCCTACATGGCTCCACCGCCATATGCCCTACTTCATTGCAAGTTTCAAGCCGACCAATATTGGTTGTTATTTGGTTGAAATGATTAAGAAATGATGGACCTGAAAAAGTTACTTGTGATTACCAGCTGGTCACGATAGTAAGCTGCATGCAGCTCAATCTGTCTCTGCATCTGCTCCCTGTGTGAGATTTGTTGGTATCATAGGTGGTTTACTAGTCAAGATAGTACGCGTGCTGATGCAGTACCACTGCTTGTACGCTTGAGCTATACTTCCATTGTATGGTTTGCAAAATTAAATAATTATATTAATTGTTGTGATGAAAGCAAAGCATCTTCACGCATTGTATGGTCATCATAATAAAATAATGTAAATAAAATGTACCTAAGTCGATGCACTATATCTGCTAGCACTTCATTTTCCCACTTGTGTACCCATTGAATGTTGTGTTCCCTCCAATCTTAACAACTCCAACCGCGGCCCATATTGGTTAGCCTGCAAATTATGTAACAAAGTGTGAGTTTAATAAATTAAAAAAGACATTAACTATTTAGGGAGGTCACATCTTACTTATGGGTTTCCTCGTAGGTACATCTTGGAAAAGGTGGTGTTATCTCCTGATAGAGACCGAACTGTCTCATGACACGCTCTGGGTTGTAAGGCTCAACACACCATAGGAACAATAAGTAGCAGCGAGTCAGCCAGAATGCACTATCGCTCAAGATGCCTGTTGTGATGGGTCGTATATGGAAAACCATCTGTAACTCCTCCTGAGTCCATGGGTTCCATGTGACTAGTGACTCATCAAGTATCTCGAACTGCTGGTGGCATATAGGGTAACAATTTTTCGCGATATTTGGAGACCATTGTTTCTGTCCTTTGTTCACCTGGTGGCCATAATTACACTATTGCCCTCGCTACAGAGCTTTTTGTGCGAAAGAAGTATTTTGTGTGGCATCACACAAGCCTCTATATGTATGACATAGCATGGCAGAACCGAAGCTGTATTTTGACTGCTCAGGTAAAGATTCGTCTACCATATTCTATACAATGTAGATGACACTAGGGAGAACTATGTTCCCGTGTGAATTTGGGAACAGAGTCCCGAGGAGCCACACCAAATATGCAAATAGATGTCTTTTCCTCGTCTCAGAATCAGCGTAGCTAGATAAAATATGAAATTTATCACGAAGCCAGGCGAGTGGGATGACCAGAGGGCCACCAGAACATTATGATTCTGGCATTATCGTCCCAAGACGGGCTGATATATTTAATGCCCAAGATGGAGACACTCGTGGAGAGACTAACGACTCGCCTCTAATTGGGAGAGCAGTGATCATAGAAACATCTTTTAGTGTAGGTGCAAGCTCCCGAAAACGAAAGTGAAAGGTGTGGGTTTCAGGTCTCCACCGGTCAACGAGGGATGTCAAAAGGGATGGGTCTGAACGTAATTGGTCTTCGCATGATGTGAACCTAGCAAAACCATGTAGTCCATAAGAGTCAAGGTGAGCAACGAAAGAATTGTGTATTGGCCATGTTTTCTTTACGGTTCAAAGTCTGAATGTTCGATAATCATGATTATTATTTGGGTTCAAAAATAGGTGGAGGTGGCCGGCGTCATGGTGACCCTACAAAAATACTGGCACTTCAGCCTTAACCTGCACACAAACATACAAATAAAAATTATGAGGAACACACAAATACACATGCAAATAAAAATAACTTAAAAAATACAAAGAGATACAATTTACATTAATTATCTAAAGTTAACATCACGAGTACAGTAATGCAAAGAGATTCAATTCAAATTAAATATAAGTATAGATAACGAGTACAAATATAAGTAGACATAATGAGTACAGATATATCAACATCATGCGGTGTTGTTCGCTCAATACAGGCATTCCCTACGTGAATGTCCAGGACACGTGCAAAAGCGGCATCACCTTGGTTCTCCCATCTCGCTATGGTCCATGTCATTGCGATGACCCCTAGACTAACGTCGTTCCTTGGCGGTTCTCATCAAGTTCATATTCGGAACCCATTTCGGCCCTTCTGGCCACAACATTTTGTAGTTCATATCAATACCCCAAGCCCAGAATTCACCGCTCCAAGTGTTGTACAGATTGTACATGTTGAAGTACGGTGATATGTATGGCTCGACACTGCTTTTTTTATCTGCAGCCACCCGAAGCACATTACTGCAAGGGTATCCCTCAAGCTTGGGCTTGGTACAAGTGCACTCATAGGACGTTGGGTTGTGGGTGACAACTTGCTTTTTTGATCCTCTGTGGTGACCCTTAATGTACTTGGCTCGCACATTGACCTCCCACTTATTCCTAAGTGCGTCCACTTTCCTGCAACCTTGGCTTTGGGACTTCTTTGCTTTCTCGTCCAGATGTCTTTGCATCTTCTCGGACCATGGCTTGTTCAATTCAACTTGTGCATTGGCGACGATAACCCTGTCTACAAAGTATGACTGGGTCCGATTCCAAGTTTCTTAAATTAGGGTTGGGATAGGCAGGGCTCTCACCCCTTTAAGAACACAATTGTATACCTCTGACATGTTTCTGGTCAATATTCCATACTGAGCCCCGGTGTTGTGAGTCTGCGCCCACTTGTACAAATCAGGGCAATTCTCGCTGATCCACTGGCTCAAATTTATGGGCGTCTGATATCTGCTAGAACTACGTCGGTATTTCCCCAAAGAGGAAGGGATGATGCAGCACAACGATGGTACGTATTTCCCTCAGCGATGAGACCAAGGTTATCGAACCAGTAGGAGAACCACGCAACACAACGTAAACAGCTCCTGCACACAAATAACAAATACTCACAGCCCAATGTGTTAAAGGGGCTGTCAATCCCTTTCGGGTAACGGCGCTAGAAATTGGCAAGTGGACGGGAGAAAGTTGTAATAGATTCGATAAATAGATCGCAAATAAAATAAAGTGCAGCAAAGTATTTTTGTATTTTATGTTTAATATATCTGAAAATAAAAGCAAGTAAAAATAGATCGCGAAGGCAAGTATATTAAAGAAGAGACTCGGGGGCCATAGGTTTCACTAATGGCTCTCTCTCAAGAGAAATAGCAAACGGTCGATAAACAAATTACTGTTGGGCAATTGATAGAACTTCGAATACTCATGACGATATCCAGGAAATGATCATTATATAGGCATCACGTCCAAGATTAGTAGAACGACTCCTGCCTACATCTACGACTATTACTCCATACATCGACCGCTATCCAGCATGCATCTAGTGTGTTAATTCAGGGAAACATGCAGCAATGCAATAAGAACGATGACATGATGTAGACAAGATATATTTATGTAGAAATAGACCCCATCTTGTCATCCTTAATAGCAATGATACATATGTGTCGGTTCCCCTTCTATCACTGGGATTAAGCACCGTAAGATCGAACCCATCACAAAGCACCTCTTCCCATTGCAAGATAAATAGATCAAGTTGGCCAAACAAAACCCAAATATTGCAGAAGAAATACGATGCTATAAGCAATCATGCATATAAGAGATCAAAGAAGACTCAAATAACTTTCATGGATAAAAACATAGATCTGATCATAAACTCAAAGTTCATCGGATCCCAACAAACACACCGCAAAAAGATTTACATCATATGGATCTCCGAGAGACCATTGTATTGAGAATCAAATGAGAGATAGAAAGCCATCTAGCTACTAACTATGGACCCGTACGTCTATAATGAACTACTCACGCATCATCGGAGAGGCACCAATGAGGATGATGAATCCCTCTGTGATGTTGTCTAGATTGGTTCTGGTGTTTCTGGAACTTGTGGCGACTGGAATTGATTTTCGTCAACTACCTTTGGGTTTCTGGAATATTGGGGTATTTATAGAGCAAAGAGGCAGTGCAGGAGGCCACCGAGGTGGACACAACCCACCAGGGCGCGCCTGGGGGCCCAGGAGCGCCCTGGTGGGTTGTGCTCCCCTCGGAGCACCCCTCTGGTACTTCCTTGGCACAACATGTGTCTTCTGGTCTAGAAAATGATTGGACTCCATTTGGTATTATTTCTTGCGATGTAAAACAAGCAGAAAACAGCAACTGGCACTGGGCACTATGTCAATAGGTTAGTACCAAAAAATGATATAAAATGATTGTAAAACATCCAAGAATGATAATATGACAGCATGGAACCATCAAAAATTATAGATATGTTGGAGACGTATCAGCATCCCCAAGCTTAACTCCTGCTGAAAGGATCGATATGGTTGACTAGAGGGAGATGAATAGGCAACTAACAATTTTTAGCTTTTCTTGACCAAATTATACTTAGCATCAAAGTAGGTTGTCTAGATGTGCACCTAGGTGAGCAACCTATATAATGCAACAACAACAAGCACAGAAGCAAGAACGTGATACAACACAATGAAAGCTTGCACAAGTAAAGGTAAGAGATAACCAAGAGTGGAGCTAGTGGAGACGAGGATGTGTTACCGAAGTTCCTTCCCTTTAAGAGGAAGTACATCTCCGTTGGAGTGGTGTGGAGGCACAATGCTCTCCAAGAAGCCACTAGGGTCACCGTATTCTCCTCATGCCCTCACACAACGCGAGATGTCGTGATTCCACTATTCATGCCCTTGAAGGCGGCGACCGAACCTTTAGAACAAAGGTTGGGGCAATCTCCATAACTTAATTGGAGGCTCCCAACGACACCACGAAGCTACACCATGATGGAATATGGCTCTGAGGTGACCTCAACCATCTAGGGTGATCAAACACCCAAGAGTAACAAGATTCGCAAGGGATTAGTGGGGTGAATCAAATTTCTCTTGGTGGAAGTGTAGATCGGGGCCTTCTCAACCAATCCCTAGAAAATCAGCAAATTTGATTGGCTAGGGAGAGAGATCGGGCGAAAATGGAGGTCTGAGCAACAATGGAGCTTGGGGAGGGAAGACGTGGTCTTCTTGGGGAAGAAGACCCCCTTTAAATAGTGGGGGAAAAGATCCAACCGTTATCCCGTCACTCAGCCCGCGAGGTGCGGTACTACCACACGCAGCCGTGGTACTACCGCAAAAGGTTGTGGTACTACCGCTGCAGCTTGCGGTACTACCACTTGCATGCAGTGGCCAGACGAGGACCTGTTGCACTGGGCAATGAGCGGTAGAACTGCCGGAGCGGCACTACCGCGCGCCCCTATGGTACTACCATAAGGTAGGGCTCAACTAAAGCTGGAAATACAGGGAATGAATAAATTACTTCCGTAAATACTTCAGTTGAGATCAGAGCTGTGCAAAAATCCGGCACGGTACTACCGCTCACAATGAGCGGTACTACTGCGTAGGAACGGAAGTAAAGAATTACTTCTGCACCGACTTCCGCATGCGTCAGTGTCAGGGCTGGAGGCAGCGGTACTACCGCTCACCAGGAGCGGTACTACCGCTGGGCCCTGCGGTACTACTGCTGCCTCGAGCGGTACTACCGCAAGCACCTACGATACTACTGCTCCCTTGAGCAGTACTACCACACCACATAGACACTTTAGCATATGGCAGCCTTCATTTCGCAGAGACAAAGATAAACGGACGGTGCTCCATAGATGCGAAGGAAAGGTGGTGTAAAGGAACACATGTGTACGTGTTGATTCCACCCTAACCTTTCCGAAATGGAACCCCTCTTAATAGTACAGCTTTCCTACGACTCAAAAAGAACTGTAGAGGACAGCCGTCTTCGATAGGCTCCGAGGGGCACCGAATCTTCTTGTGCCTAGATATGAAATATCTAAAATGCTCAATGCACAAGATTAGTTTGCAAATGTACTATCATCAACCACCAAAACAACTTAGGGATGAATATGCCCTTACACCTGCTCGTCCTCGAGTAGGTAAATGATAAAAACAAAATTTTTGACGTGGAATGCTGCCTAACATGTTCATCACATATTCTTTTCTTTGTAGCATGGACATTTGGACTTTTATATGGTTCAAAGCAATAGTCTAGTTTTGACATGCAGACTTTAATACTCAAGCATATCAACAAGCAACCATGTATTTCAAAATATCAACACTAAAGCAAGTTATCCCAAGCCCATTATGCTCAATCGTTGATCCATTCATGAAACACACTCGAATACTAGCTATACCCAATGATCAAGTACAATCATAGTGCCCCTTAGTTGGTGCTTTGTAAGAGAAGATGGAGACACAAGTAAAAAATAAAAATTTCCATAAAGTAAAATAAATTCCCTTCGTGGAGGGAAGTAGGGATTTGTAGAGGTGCGGCCAAAGCTCAAAGCGAAAATTGAGAGATAAAAATATTTTGGGAGGCATACTTTTCCCACCAATGAAAAGGACTTAGAGTTCCCAATACTTTCCATGCTAGATATATCATAGGCGGTTCCCAAACAGAAAATAAAGTTTACTCCTTTTATGACCATACTTTCACTTTCCATGGCTAACCGTATCCGCGGGTGTCCTCCATACCAACACTTTCCAAGGAATTTATTATTTGACAGCATAAAGTAATTTATCATTTTAGGACTGGGCATCCCTAATATCTTTGACGTACTCTCGTGCCATGACAAGTGAATAAACACTCATTGTGAGAATAAAAAATCTTGCATGGAAAATATCGGCCACCCCTCACCGCCTTGGGAGCGGTACGAGCACACAAAAGATAAATTTATTTTGAAAATTAGAGATGGCACATACAAATTTGCTTAGAACGGCACGGAAATACCACATATAGGTAGGTAATAGTGGACTCATATGGCAAAACTGGTTTAAAGGGTTTTGGATGCACAAGTAGTGATCATACTTAGTGCAAATGAAGACTAGCAAAAAGATTGAGAAGCGTCCAACCAAGAAACGAAAATCTCATAAGCGAGCATTAATCATAACTAACACCGAATAATGCACCACAAGTAGGATGTGATTTCATTGCATAACTATTAACTTTCGTGCTTGCATAGGGAATCACAAACCTTAACACTAATATTCTTACTAAAGCATAATTACTCATCAACATGACTCACATATCATATCGTCATATCTCAAAACAATTACAAAGAACCAAGTTTATTTTGTCCATTGATCTTCATGAAAGTTTTTATTATATCCTCCTTGGATATCTCACTTTGGGACTAGTTTTATATGTTGCTTTTAATAAGCTCAAACAAATATAAGTGAAGAACATGAGCATAGTATTTCTTTCTCTCAAAATAATCTAAGTGAAGCAAGATAGAATTTCTTCAGAAATAACAGAGCACACCATGCTCAAAAAGATATAAGTGAAGCACTAGAGCAATTCCATGGCTCTAAAAATTTAAGTGAAGCATAGGAGCAAGCATAGCATACTTTTTGGCTCTCTCAAAAAGGTGTGTCCAGCAAGGATTCAAGACTTAAAATAAAAAGAAAAACAAGCAAAGACTCATATCATACAAGACGCTCCAAGAAAAACTCATAATATATGACGAATAAATATATAGCTCCAAGTAAAATACCGATGGTCGCTAGAAGAAAGAGGGGATGCCACTCGGGGGCATCCCAAGCTTAGTTGCTTGATACTTCTTGCATATTATCTTAGGGTGCCTTGGGCATCCCCAAGCTTAGCCTTTTGATAATCGTTATTCCTTCATCCATCATAATATCACCCAAAACATGAAAACTTCAATCACACAAAACTCAACAAAACCTTCGTGAGATCCGTTAGTATAAGAAAGAAAATCGCTACTATAAGTATTGTTGAAAACCCATTCATATTTTATTTTTGCATCATATCTATTGCATTCGAACTTTTCTATGGCAAAAACTCTTCAAAGAAACCATAGAATCATCAAAACAAGCACACAACGCAAAGAAAATAGAACCTGCCAAAAACAGAACAGTCGGTAGCAATCTGGAAACTTCATATACTTTTGTAACTCCAAAAATTCTAAAAAACTAGGACCACGTAATAAATTTGTATATTAATCTACTGCAGAAAGAATCAACTCAAAAGCACTCTTCTGTTAAAAATTGAATTTTTTTCTGCGTGCAAAACTTTCTATTTTTCAGCAAGATCAAATCAACTATCACCCAAATCATCCCTAAGGCTTTGCTTGGCACAAACACTAATTTAAACCACAAAAACAAATCTACTAAGAGGCATAATTGGGTATTTTATTGAAAACAGCAAGAAAACCAAAAAGCAAAAAGATACAAGTTGGTTTGCCTCCCAACGAGCGCTATCGTTTTACGCCCCCAGCTAGGCATAATGCGAAGGATCTAAGTGTTGTCATCTTTAATTCTAGATCCATATGATGCCCTCATGATTGATTCGTATGGTGGCTTAATTCTTGTTCTAGGGAAGTGTTCCATTCCCTTCCTTAGTGGAAATTGAAATTTAATATTGGCTTCTTTCATACCAATCACGACACCAATAGTACGTAAAAACGGTCTACCAAGTATAATTGGACAAGATGGATTGCAATCAATATCAAGAACAATATAATCTATGGGCACGTAATTCCTATTTAAAAGAATAAGAACATCATTCATTCTTCCCATAGGCTTTTCAATAGTAGAATCCGCCAAGTGCAAATTTAAAGAGCATTCTTCAATATTGGTAAGACTAAGCACATCACATAAAGATTCCAGAATTGTAGAAAAACTGGCACCCAAGTCACATAAAGCAAAACACTCATAATTTTTAATCTTGACTTTGATGGTAGGTTCCCATTCATCATGTAATTTTCTAGGAGTTGAAACTTCTAATTCCAACTTTTCTACAAAAGCTTTCATCATAGCATCGACAATATGTTTAGTAAAAGATTTATTTTGTTCATAAGCATGGGGTGAATTTATCATGGATTGCAACAAAGAAATACAATAAACCAAATAGAAACTAACATAATTAAAGTGTTTGTAATCCAAAAGAGTGGGCACATCACTAGTTAAAGTTTTGACCTCTTCAAACCCAGTTTTATCAATTTTCTCAACAAGATTTTCACCCTCCGAATTATCGGGACGCCTTCTTGCTAAAGTTGACTCTTCTTCAGTCCCTTTTTCATCAATCTTAATTTTACTAAACAAATAGTCAATAGAATAAACACCAATCATTTTAAGATCACTAAAAATTCTCTTCTAGCTCTAAGCATAGCGGTTCTTTTATTAGTTTCATCCATAGAAACATAAATAGCTTTAATTGATTCTTTAACGTTAGGCACAAATTTTTTCATCTTGAGAGTTTCTACATCATGAGAAATTCTATCAATACTTCTAGACATATCATATACTTTGTTCAGCTTCTCTTCTATCGTAGCATTGAAAACTTTTTGAGTATTGATAAATTCTTTAATATTATTCTCAATATCAAAGGTGTTCCTATTATTATTATAAGAAGGATTACCATAGGAATTACCATAATTATTAGAGGAATTACTAGGAAAAGGCCTAGGATTAAAATTACCTCTATAAGCATTGTTACTGAAATTGTTTCGCGAGATAAAATTCACATCTATGGCATCACTATTTTGATCAATCAAAGTAGACAAAGGCACATCATCTATTATATATAAAAAGTGCTTGATGGGTTCCCCAAAAAAGAGACAAATAGGATAGAAATTTCCACACAAATTAGAAACATCCAACCATCTATTTAATTGACTAGAAATTTATAGCCATTAGATGTGTTTTAAGTGAAAAAAATTACCCACCATTGCCATTATATGGAAAAACGTTTCGTTCACATTACCTTAATATAAATAGACAGAACAAATCTAGCGTAGTGTAGGATAGGTAAAAAAACTGGCGTAGAACTTTCCTTCAATAAAAATGAATCTATCGTGATATAGGCTCATTCCTTTTTATGCACGCATGCATTAACATTCTCAGGAAGAAAAAAACTACTGATTCCCTTCTATATGTACGCATGCACAATCATTGGACTTTCCGAAAAGAACAAATCCAGCGTGAAAAATCTGGCATAGGGCTTTCCTTCGAAAAAAAACTACCATGATATGGGCTCATTCCTTTTTATGCACGCATGCATTAGGGTTCTCCATGGAAAAAAACTGGAGAATTCCCTTCTATATGCGCACATGCATTAGCATAGGATTTACGTAAAAGAATAAATCTAGCTATAGTTATATGCATGCATGCATTCTTCCCCTATATGGATGCTTGAAAAAAAGGTAAATACATTGCCTTATTGTGATAGAAAAAAAGGCAGCATATGGCATCATGGCTCATGCCTACCTATATGCATGCGTAAATTCTTCCCTTGATATGTGGATGCATGAATAAAACCTACTCCCTCCGTTCCAAAATAGATGACCCAACTTTATACTAACTTTGTACTAAAGTTAGTACAAAGTTGAGTCATCTATTATGAAACAGAGGGAGTACATGCGTCATGCCCGATTGGGTGCTCTTTCGCTATAGGTTTTTCAGGTCATGTTCCCTACCGAGAGCTCCAACGTCTCTTTAACCGTTGTGAAGCAGAACAACCAACAAGAAATAGGTGTTCCCCACCATTGTAACATGCTGGGAATATTCCCTCTTTGTTTTTATCCTGGCCACACGTGATATGTTACATCTATGGACAAATGGATCAGTTATCATTGCATGGATTTATGTTGGTATGATCTACACGCCAATCATATTTCAGCAATAACTCTTCCATATATTCTCTGATTGGAAGTAGCGATGATTCATGGCCCGGATAAGTTGATGACTTTATAAAGCCGCAAACCTATTGGTGTAGCCAATGTGTTCATACTCCCACTACATCTCTAGCAATAATCAACTTAAACTCTTAAACATCTGAACATGATAGACATATCAATTTGTGTTATCTTACTATGCTGCATGCACATTTTTTAATCTAGGAGGGGCACAAGCTGATGTGTCGCAACCATTCATCTAACAATCCATGCAAGGACATGCATACATGGATACTCTACACGAGATACACTATAAATGGAAAATGACCGAAAAGCTAAAAAAATAAATAACAAATAAAAACTCATAGAGGTACAAAATTTCTGATTTGCCAAAAAAGCCAGTATTGTAAGAAATTTGTACAACAAATAGACAAAAGAAAAATAACAAAATCTATAAAAAAAATCAAAGTGGGGAGTAAGTATCTGCATGTTTAAGTAAGCTCATCACTTAGATTTAGTAAATATAAACTTCTAAATAGAGAATGAGAATTGGGGCATGTATTTGTATGATCGTGGCATCTTCGTTTGCGTAAATGAGGCACTATATGATTTCATTTTTTCCCCTATCATTCTAAATGTTGATATCATATATTTACCTTTGAAAATAGTAATTATAGTTTCTTTCTGTTATGAGCATTCCATTTTTCTTCATGTAATGGCCTTGCTCTTATGAGCATTCCATTTCTCTTATGAGCAAATACAATATATACATAGTGTTAAGTATCTGTTTTCTTATACAACTGAAAATCATGTTATATGTTTCTTGGTTTAGCTGAGTTTCCTATTGAGTGGTTGCCAAAATATGTATGTGCATATATGAATAGGTCTTTGATGTTTTCTAGCCACTGGAGATGTAATCTCTATGATATATTTACCCACACGGGTTTGAATGTGTTCCTAGGACATCATCAAGCCCTGGCCGACAAAGATATGTGACGATTAAATATCATAAATAATAAAAGTAGTAAGCGCATATCTTGATGCTCTAAGCTTTTAATAGGACTAATATTTGGTTCTTACACAATGAGTGTGTTTCTTATTAGGTTTAAAATAACATATATATACTTTGGTTCATCATAATGGTTTATACTTATGTACTAGCTATATGTTTGTGGGCTATATAAATACCCTGTGTCTTCCGTGACACAAATTTTTGTTGGGACATCCCATTGATGACTGGAACCGCTCGAAAAAATTAATAATTTTTGCAAAAAATACTAATGTCTTTAAATTGTTTCTTATGTAATAAAAATCCCACTATTTCTACTAAATAAGAAAAAAGGAAAATAAGGGGCGATAAAAACTATAATTCGTACTTCTATCAAATTTCTTATATTTTTTACTTAGGAGAGCATTTTTCTAAAATATTTACTAAATTTGTTGTGTTTCGCAGTTTATATTTAAGTTAAGAATATGGAAATCAACTGTTCTGGCCAAAGCCACTTTAAGGGTAAAAAATACATTATTTTAACGTGTTTGTTGCAAATTATTGTCTATAATACCAAATTTAAATCTTAAAAAGTACTTGATATCTATATGTATTTTTTCCACGGGAATACATAAACTACTTTGCCTTTGATTCACATAGAGAAGTCATAATGTTGTCATATCAACTTAAACTTTCAAAGCACATGTTTAGTTGTAACATGCATCCATTTGCTCCCGTACTTCTTGTCGAATAAAAAGACACATGCCAGTGAAATTGGCTGACTCCGCCTATATGTACACGTACACAACTGGCAAGGCAGGATCATTCACCAAGCTGGTAGCTTGTGCAAGTAGCCGGAAGTGCGGCAGCTAGATTATACGTGTGAGTGTATCTCATGGCAAAAGAATGAATCCCGTGGTACAGGGTACACTTGAAATTACTTGGTAGAAACTTATCTGATCCAGTTTTCCATCTTAGGTAGTGTGCACGACAAGAAGATATACTTTTTAGTTGGATTGCTCTTGGTTACACATTTGACTATGAGGAAAAACAATATCCAACAACGAATCTTTGTAATTGTATATCTAAACTTACCAAAAATCTATCATCAATTAGCTTTCGATTCAAGTGTACAATTTTTTAAAATTTACCATAGTTTCAATTAGCATGGACACACATGTTGCCACCTTACCACTTGACAAATCATTGTAATAATACCAACACATATCATAGTCATAAGAGATGGCTATTTGTTAGATAAATATATCATTATTGCTAAATAAATTAAATGTTTGAGACGTATTATCCCAATATATGTTGCACCAATTCCATAAGATAGTGTCCAAACATAATATTTGCTTATTTTTGGTTGTTATAATATAACAAAAGGAATGAATTTCAGTATGATCTCCCTATATAAGTATATAATATGGAGAGAGGAAGCCATACTTCATATTATCCATTTAGTGGGATTGAATCGGATGGGATGCAACGTCCACATCTATAGACTATAGGGGGCATGATGGTGGAAACAAGAGAGACCTCCTTGGGTGCAGATTTCTTTATGCCCGCAATAAACATGATATGAAAGTTAGTTAGTTATTTAACACATAAATGTCGACTACCAATATACATGGCTATATATACTATGTGAAATACTATGTTGTTAATCAAAAAATTCAATTAGCAAAAATTAAATCTACACTTTAATGATTAGCATAGTAAAATTAACACATCAAAGTGCTTGCCCGCGCATTTGCACGGGTCACTTGACTTGTTAAAATCAATAGGAGCATTTTTATTAGCAACCAACTTCATAAGAGCATCAACCTTTTCACTCAAAGAATTTATTTCTTCTACGGAATTGACTTTTTTACTAGCAGGAGCTCTTTCGGTATGCCATTGTGAATAATTTGCCATAATATTACCAAGCAATTTAGTAGCTTCACCCAGAGTAATCTCCATAAAAGTACCCCCACGGCGGAATCTAAAAGATTACGAGAAACAAAATTCAACCCCGCATGGAAATTTTTTATGATCATCCAAAGATATAACCCATGAGTTGGGCAATTCCTTAGCATCAATTTCATCCTTTCCCAAGATTCTGCAACATGCTCATGTTCAAGTTGCTTTAAATTCATGATCTGGGTTCTAAGGGAAATGATTTTTGCGGGCGGAAAATACTTAGTAATAAAAGCATCCTTGCAATTATTCCAAGAATCGATACTATTGCGAGGCAAAGAAGAAAACCAATTTTTTGCGCGATCTCCAAAGAAAATGGAAATAATTTCAACTTCACAACATCATTGTCTGCATCTTTTTTCTTTTGCATATCGCATAATTCCACGAATGTGTTAAGATGGGACGCGGCATCCTCATTAGGAGTACCGGAAAATAGATCTTTCATAACAAGATTCAGTAAAGCAGTATTAATATCACAAGACTCCACACTAGTGGCGGGAGGAGCAATCGGAGTGCTAATAAAATCATTGTTGTTGGTATTTGAGAAATCACAGAACTTGGTGTTCTCTTGAGTCATGGTGACTAGACGACAAGATTGCACACTGATACGTCTCCAACGTATCTATAATTCATGAAGCATTTATGCTATATTATTATCTGTTTTGTATGTTTATGGGCTTTATTATACACTTTTATATTATTTTTGGGACTAACCTATTAACCAGAGGCCCAGCCCAAATTGCTGTTTTCTTGCCTATTTCAGTGTTTCGAAGAAAACGAATATCAAGCGGAGTCCACACGGAATGAAACCTTTGGGAAAGTTATTTTTGGAACGGAAGCAATCCAGGGGACTAGGAGTGCACGTAAGGGAAGCTTCAAGGTATCCACGAGGCAGGGAGGCACGCCCACCTCCCCTAGGCGCGCCCCCACCCTCGTGGGCCCCTCATGGCTCCCCTGACCGACTTCATTCGCCTATATATTTCCATACACCCTAAAAACATCGGAGAGCACAATAGATCGGGAGTTCCGTTCGGGAGCCCGTTCGGGAGCCCGTTCTAGCACCCAAAAACCTCTCGGGAGCCCGTTCTACCACCCTGCTAGAAGGGGAATCCATCACCGGTGGCCATCTTCATCATCCCGGCACTCTCCATGACGAGGAGGGAGTAGTTCACCCTCGGGGCTGAGAGTATGTACTAGTAGCTATGTGTTTGCTCTCTCTCTCTCTCTCTGTCTCTCGTGTTGTTGATTTGGCACGATCTTGATGTATCGCGAGCTTTGCTATTATAGTTGGATCTTATGATGTTTCTCCCCCTCTATCTTCTTGTAATGTTTTGAGTTTTCCCTTTGAAGTTATCTTCTCGGATTGAGTCTTTAAGGATTTGAGAACACTTGATGTATGTCTTGCCGTGCTTATCTGTGGTGACAATGGGATATTCACGTGATCTACTTGATGTATGTTGTGGGGATCAACTTGCGGGTTCAGTGACCTTGTGAACTTATGCATAGGGGTTGGCACACGTTTTCCTCTTGACTCTTTGGTAGAAACTTTGGGGCACTCTTTGTAGTACTTTGTGTTGGTTGAATAGATGAATCTGAGATTGTGTGATGCATATCGTATAATCATACCCACGGATACTTGAGGTGACATTGGAGTATCTAGGTTACATTAGGGTTTTTGTTGATTTGTGTCTTAAGGTGTTATTCTAGTACGAACTCTATGATAGATCGAACGGAAAGAATAGCTTCATGTTATTTTACTACGGACTCTTGAATAGATCGATTAGAAAGGATAACTTTGAGGCGGTTTCGTACCCTACAATAATCTCTTCATTTGTTCTCCGCTATTAGTGACTTTGGAGTGACTCTTTGTTGCATGTTGAGGGATAGTTATATGATCCAATTATGTTATTATTGTTGAGAGATCTTGCACTAGTGAAAGTATGAATCTTAGGCCTTGTTTCCTAGCATTGCAATACCATTTTCGCTCACTTTTACCACTTGTTACCTTGCTGTTTTTATAATTTCAGAATACAAATACTCATATCTACCATCCATATTGCACTTGTATCACCATCTCTTCGCCGAACTAGTGCACCTATACAATTTACCATTGTATTGGGTGTGTTGGGGACACAAGAGACTCTTTGTTACTTGGTTGTAGGGTTGCTTGGGAGAGACCATCTTCATCCTACGCCTCCCACGGATTGATAAACCTCGGGTCATCCACTTGAGGGAAATTTGCAACTGCCCTAAAAACCTCTGCACTTGGAGGCCCAACAACGTCTACAAGAAGAAGGTTGTGTAGTAGACATCAAGCTCTTTTCTGGCGCCGTTGCTGGGGAGGTGAGTGCTTGAAGGTATATCTTTAGATCTTGCAATAGAATCTTTTAGTTTCTTGTTTTATCACTAGTTTAGTCTATAAAAGAAAATTACAAAAAATGGAATTGAGTTTGCCTCATACGATTCATCTTTTTAATATCTTTCATGAGAATGATGGAAAGGAAAATTGTGCTCAAGTGCTAAAAGAAGAAGTCTATAAAATGTTTGGCACTAGATCTTTGTATGATGAGCATGATCACAATGTTGTTAGTATGAATCCCTTGAATCACTACTAAGGAAAAGCCTAGCAGCAGCGCGGGTTTTGGACCTCTCAGTAGCGCGGGGATCGGCGCTACTAATAAGGCGCTACAGCTAACGTATAGCAGTAGCGGCTGTTGTCCCACGCTACTGCTATACATGAATAGCTGTAGCGCTCTTTAGAAAAGGGCGCTACTGATATTATCTGCAGCGCTGTTTACAGGGAAGCGCTGCTGGTAAGGCGTCTGAGGGAGTCCTGGACTAGGGGGTGTCCGGATAGCCGAACTATCATCATTGGCCGGACTCCAAGACTATGAAGATACAAGATTGAAGACTTCGTCCCGTGTCCGGATGGGACTTTCCTTGGCGTGGAAGGCAAGCTTGGCGATGCGGATATGTAGATCTCCTACCATTGTAACCGACTCGGTGTAACCCTAGCCCTCTCCGGTGTCTATATAAACCAGAGGGTTTTAGTCCATAGGACACATAACAATCATACCATAGGCTAGCTTCTAGGGTTTAGCCTCCTTGATCTCTTGGTAGATCTACTCTTGTACTACCCATATCATCAATATCAATCAAGCAGGAGTAGGGTTTTACCTCCATCGTGAGGGCCCGAACCTGGGTAAAAACATCATGTCCCTTGTCTCCTGTTACCATCCGCCTAGACGCACAGTTCGGGACCCCCTACCCGAGATCCGTCGGTTTTGACACCGACATTGGTGCTTTCATTGAGAGTTCCTCTGTGTCGTCACCTATAGGCCCGATGGCTCCTTCAATCATCAACAACAACGCGGTCCAGGGTGAGATTTTTCTCCCCGGACAGATCTTCGTATTCGGCGGCTTCGCACTGCGGGCCAATTCACTTGGCCATCTGGAGCAGATCGAAGGCTACGCCCCTGGCCATTAGGTCAGATTGGGAAGTTTGAACTATACGTCCGACATCCGGGGAGACTTGATCTTCGACGGATTTGAGCCACAGCCAGGCGTGCCGCACTGTCTCGATGGGCACGATTTAGCTCTGTTGCCGGACAGTGCCCTGGAGGCCGCACAAGAGTCTGCTCCGACCCTTGGTTCGGAGCAAACGGCGCCAATCGAGGACGGGTGGTTGGACACCACCTGGGGGGCTGCTACCTCTACGGCGATGGAGCCGAATACCGACCCTGTCCCTCATGAAGCTCGCGACTCCAAGGTGCCGGACTCCTATCCGGACTCCGAACCTTCCGCGCCCCTGCCAATCGAATCCGACTGGGCGCCGATCATGGAGTTCACCGCTACGGACATCTTTCAGCACTCGCCTTTTGGCGACATCCTGAATTTGCTAAAGTGTCTCTCTTTGACAGGAGAGCCTTGGCCGGATTATGGCCAGGACGGTTGGGATGCGGACGACGAAGAAATTCAAAACCCACCCACCACCCACTTCGTAGCCACTGTCGATGACTTAACCGACATGCTAGACTTCGACTCCGAAGACATCGACGGTATGGACGACGATGCCGGAGACAGCCAAGAACCAGCACCCACAGGGTACTGGAAGGCCACCTCAACTCACGATGTATACATGGTGGATACACCTAGAGGAAGCGATAACGAGGAACAACAGGACGCTACGAAGGATAATTCCCCCGAAAAACAGCCGAAACGGCGACGCAAGCACCGCCAAAAGTCCCGCCTCGACAACGACAGAACCCATGTAGACCCAGCCATAGAGCAGGGTGAACTAAATAAGCAATCCACCCCCGGCGAAAACAACAGTCCAGATGATCTAACACCGGACACATCGTTGGAGCAGAAGAACCTCCACGAAAGGCTCGTTGCCACTGCATGAAGCCTGAAGAAGCAGAAGCGGAAGCTCAAAACAGCAGAAGACGTACTCAGAATGAGATGGAGCAAAGTACTCAAGACCGCAGACAAATACGGCGATGGCCACCAAGCAAAAAGCTACCCGAAGCGTAAACTACTGCCCGAATTTGACGAGGAGGCCATAGAGCCCCCACAATCAAAAAACAAAGAGGCCGCCCGGTCGGATGGACGACCACGTGGCAAACCAAGAGCGGCAAGCGGCACCGCACACAAGCCGGCACGTGATCCATATAAGGATCCTCGTAAAGAGGACGGCCTGGTCAGATCCATATATGGGTCCAGAAAGCAAGTTTTAGAAAGCAAAACAACACGTCGAGTATTCAAAAATCACGGCACACCCAAATACAGGGGCACCGCACACCCCTTATGTTTCACCGATGAGGTGCTGGATCATGAATTTCCAGCGGGATTCAAACCCATAAACATAGAGGCATACGACGGAACAACAGACCCTGGAGTCTGGATTGAGGATTACATCCTGCACATACATATGGCTAGAGGAGACGACCTCCACGCCATAAAATACCTACCCCTCAAGCTCAAAGGGCCAGCTCGGCATCTGCTCAAAGGCCTCCCAGAAAATACCATTGGAAGTTGGGAAGAGCTCGAGGATGCGTTTCGGGCAAATTTTCAGGGGACTTATGTCCGCCCTCCGGATGGAGACGATTTAGGTCACATAACTCAACAGCCCGGAGAGTCAGCCCATAAATTCTGGAACAGGTTCCTCACCAAAAAGAACCAAATAGTCGACTGTCCGGATGCCGAAGCTTTAGGAGCCTTCAAACATAACGTCCGAGACGAATGGCTCGCCAGACACCTCGGCCAGGAAAAGCCAAGGACAATGGCAGCACTAACAAGCCTCATGACCCACTTTTGCGCAGGAGAGGATAACTGGCTGGCAAGATGCAGCACCAGTGACCCAAGTACATCCGAAGTCAGAGATGGAAACGGGAAACCACGACGCAAAAAGGACCAACGCCGAACTAAGGGAAACGGCCCAAGGAGCACGGCAGTCAACGCCGGGTTCAAAAGCTCTCGACAGAACAACAAAACACTGCCTCTCAAGGACAGCAGCGACGAGCTATCCAACCTAAACAGAATCTTGGACAAGATATGCCAAATCCACAACACCTCCGGGAAGCCTGCAAACCATACCCACAGAGATTGTTCGGTCTTCAAACAGTCCGGCCGACTTAATGCCGAACACAAGGGGCTCGAAACACCAAGTGAGGACGATGACGAAACCCACAAGCAGAGCACCGGCAAACAAAGGAACTTCCCACAAGAGGTCAAAAAAGTAAATTCACTTCATGTGACAACAGGCAAACATAGAGTGGCGCCCACAAAAATGCGCGCCGCACGGTCCACCCCAGCGGAGTCCAGACACTGGATGTCAAAACCAATCACCTTCGACCATCAGGACTACTCCGGAAGTATCCGGAATGCAGGATGGACTGCCCTGATATTAGATCCTATAATCGATGGACTGCAATTTACACAAGTCCTAATGGATGGCGGCAGTGATCTGAACCTGCTATATCAGGACACAATCCGCAGAATGGGGATAGACCCAACCAAAATACGCCATAGCAACACTTCCTTTGAAGGAGCAATGCCAGGCCTATATGCCCATTGTACGGGCTCTCTACCACTAGAGGTTGTGTTCGGCTCAGCCGACAACTACCATCACGAAAAGCTAGTCTTCCACATCGCCCCATTTAAAAGTAGCCATCAAGCACTATTGGGACGCGAAGCTTTTACCCGCTTTAACACAATACCCCATTACGCATCTCTCACACTCAAAATGCCCGGTCCACGCGGCATAATCTCATTAAAGGGAAGCCTCGAGTGTTCCTCAAATAAGGAAGAAAGTGAGACTGCCTTGACAGCCACACATTAATCCGGCTTTTGCCGATCAAAGCCCCCAAACAGGTCATCCCGACCCCGGACACGGTTAGGCGAGTCCGGCGCAAATAAACAAGGGGCTCACCAGCCGCGTACCCCCTTACAAGGGGCTGCACGCATGTACCATAAGAGACAATAAAGCTCAATCTTATTTGTTTTTTGAACTATACTCTGTTCATACATTTTTCGCATGATACTTTTTCACACTAAGTTCTTCTCTTTTACAGATGAACACCATGCTACGCCCGTCCAGGATACGGGACAATGGAGACACAGGCGCAGACGTGCAGTAGGGACCCGTTACAAGGATTCTTTTCAGATTAAGACCCTGCGTAAACCTTTCTTACTGTCTCTTGTTGATACACATCCCCCGGTTCCTCACTATAACCGAGGACACCAGGGGCTTAGGGCATAGTACTGCCCGTTTTCATAAAGACCGAATACCTTAGGGAGTGTTCGGCGTCTCGAGTTAGGCCTTATACGCATCAGCTCCGAATCATGTCTTTGGTCAAATGTTGGGTTTGCCCGGCTCCTGTGTTTTGCTGCCTTATATTCTGCTCTATCGGCTAACGCGGCACCAAGAGAACTACTGCGATTGTGCCCCGGTTCGTCCAGGTGAGCACCTCAGTAGAGAAAGCCGAAAACTGACTATCATGATATAGGGAGAGACTGGTCAACCACTCGATCGACCACCGGAATGTTTAGAATTCCTCCGCTTTAACGAAGGACCGTTTCCCGGTCAGGCACATATGCGCCCCGAAATTTGGAGAGCACAGTGCCCCTAGGGGCTATATAGTAGTCCCACCGTTGAACTCCTATGGCTAAGTGAAAGTGATAAAGCAT
The DNA here is from genome assembly GCA_963921465.1 of Triticum timopheevii. Taxonomy (NCBI): domain Eukaryota; kingdom Viridiplantae; phylum Streptophyta; class Magnoliopsida; order Poales; family Poaceae; genus Triticum; species Triticum timopheevii. Next base: position 329,966,076 of record OY997272.1, read on the forward strand.
TATAGTCCGGTTACCTAGTTTGCTACGCTATCACCTCCTTCACAGGACCAAGACATTGGATTAAGTGTGAAACAACGCTATTTCTTGCAAACACCTCCGCACTATGTGCGTGGGGGCTGAAGCCGAAGACTGCCATCTTTCAAGTTATATACACATATACGTTAAACGGCCGCACATGACGAATTTCAACACTTGAACGCACAAGTGTAAAAAGCCCATTTATTATATTTGAAGCATGGCTTCACAAATCATACATGTCATTTGAACATAACATTTTTCGAGCACTGCGTCTCTATTAAACGAGCGCCCTGCAGGACTTCCCCAAAATAGTGCTCGGCCGATAATCGGCTCCTGTCCGAGTCCTGGGAAGCAACGTCGGTGGCCTCCATCTCTGCCCAGTATGTTTTGACACGGGTGAGTGCCATCCGTGCACCCTCTATACATGTCGACCGCTTCATCGCCTTGATATGCGGCACCGCATCAAGGAACTGCTGCACCAAGCCAAAATAACTCTTCGGCTCGGGCCTTTCCGGCGACAGATGAGCCACGACACCCTTCATGGCAAGTCCGGACAGCCTATTCAGCTCAGCCCACTCGGCTAACCGATCGGTCAATGGAAGTGAACGCTCCAGACTATGGAACTGCAACCAAAAAAGCTCTTCCATTCCGTGATCCTTCTGGCCTCGGAAGTGTGCAACCGCATCTGCGGCACTCGCCACCAAATTCAGATAGGCATCCTACGCACCCCACAACTGGCCCAACTGAGCATACTTCGGAACCATGAACTTCCTATGCAGCAGAAAGGGCTTTCCAGCCGGAATATCCCCTGCCTGACGTAGATCCTCCTTTATAGCTCTCATTGCGGAGCGGGCATCCTTGGCTTTGGCGGTGGCCTTCTTCAGGTCCTCTTGCTGCTCGGCGTTCTCTTTCAAGAAACTCATAGCGGTCGGCAGCATCCTTCAGCTTTACAGCTATTTCGGCCATTCCCTCCCTGCTTCGGCCGTGAGGAGCCTGTTCGGCTTTTAGCTCTTCGGCCGCCTTCAAAGCAGCCGCATTACTTTTTCTGGCTTGCTCCTTGGCTCGGGAAAGCTCTGCCCGAAGGTCCTCCATAGCAGCGGCACCATCTGCATTAAGCATACATGTAGTAAGGCATGAGCATCAAGCTCCCTTACCAGGTGTTCCCGGAAAAGCCACATAACTTGTGACTCGTCAAGTCACTTATTGACCAGCGTGATGTCCGCATCCGCAACGTCCAGTTGCCGCTTTAGTTCGGCAACTCTATCAGTCTAGCTGGCCACCGAACGCTCCGCCTCTGAATAGGAAGGGAGACATCTTAACACTAAAATTATGATCCTCGGCACGCCGTCACTTTTGACAATGCACCGAGTCTCAGGGGCTACTATCTATACAGGGCACATTCTATATGCAAAACTGTCAGAGGGTACATCATTCTTGCGTACCTCAGACCCCGTCAGTAAACTTCTGACGGCTTCATGCAAACAGCTCTCAGCGGATGAAATCCTTTCTATCACCGTACCCATTAACGCACGGTGATCTTCTGAGATGGATGCTCGCCCGAGCAGATCCTTCAGCTCCTCCGACCGCACACCAGTTGGTGCCGGACCTCCCGCCCCGCCGGACTCGGGGAAACCCTCCGCGACGACACCTTAGGGTTGTCCGCCCCGCCTGATGGCACGGCAGATGGAGGCGTTTCGCTTTCCATCATCTCCGGACAAAGATCCCCCGAAGATGAGCTCTGCTGAGAAGGGCTGAGATCCGAACTACAAGGTAAAGACTTCGGTCATCCTCAGAAATAAAAACAGGGATGTCTCTTATAACAAAACTCCCCTTTCTACTTACGGCTCACTGGAGGACTGGTTCCCTTGGGGAAATAGTACGGCCGGGGCCCCTCCCGGCGCAGGACCCTCTGGCGAAGATTTCTTCCTCCGCTTTGAGGCCTTGACCTCTGGATCTTCAGAAGCGGTCCTCTTCTCTCCTTGGAAGGAGGGATTCTCGATCCCCCCTTCCTTAAAGGCCTCCTTAGTGGAGGCGGTAGCTTTCCTGTTCCTCCCTTCGCCCTCTTTCAAAGGCACAACCTCCAGCATCTTGGTTAGCACCGGGTTCGGCGCGGCCTCAAGGAGGGGGGCCGGACACCTTATTAGCTTTGCTTTTGCTATCCACTCCTGTTCAAGGGACGGCCTTTTAAAGGGCAATTATTATGATAAATGTACGGATAGCTCGTCCGGGCACAGGAACTACTTACTTGAGTATCCGGGCGATTGCAACTCAGACCGGGCACAGGAAGTTCTGCGTGGTGCTCGTGTAATAGAGTCGCAGTGCTCGAAAAATGTCATGTTCAAATGAACGTTTAATTTTGTAAATCAATGTTTGTGATGCAAGCGCTTTTTATACTTGTGCGTTCAAGTACTGAAATATCTCCTATGCGGTCGTTTATGTATATGTGTGTATAGCCTGAAAGATGGCAGTCTTCGGCTTCAGCCCCCACGCACAAGGTGCGGGGGTGTTCGCAAAAATAGCGCATTTTCACACTTAATCCGACGTCTCGGTCCTGTTAAGGAGGTGGTAGCGTAGCAAACGAGGCAACCGGACTATAATGCTTTATCACTTTCACTTAGCCATTAGAGTTCGAGGGTGGGGCTACGATATAGCCCCTGGGGGCACCGCGCTCTGCGAATTCGGGGCGCGTGTGTGCCTGACTGGGAAACGGTCCTTCGTCAAAGCGGAGGAATTCTAAACATTCCGGTGGTCGATCGAGTGGTTGACCAGTCTCTCGCTGTATCATGACAGTCAGTTTTCGGCTTTCTCTACTGAGGTGCTCGCCCAGCCGAACTGGGGCACAATCGCAGTAGTTCTCCTGGTGCCGCGTTAGCCGATGATACGGAACGTATGGCAGCAAAACACAGGAGCCGGGAAAACCCAACATTTGACCAAAGACATGATTCGGAGCTGATGCATATAAGGCCTAACTCGAGACGCCGAACACTCCCTAAGGTGTTCGGTCTTTATAATAATGGGCAGAACAATGCCCTAAGCCCCTAGTATCCAGGTACGGGCGAGGTCCTCTGATGCGGCCAATGCCAAAACGCCAGTCTCCTCTCTGGTTATCAGGAAAAACAAGGGGATTATAGCAACAAGAGACAGTAAAAAAGGTTTACGCAGGGTCTTAATCTGAAAAGAATCCATGCAACGGGTCCCTACTGCACGTCTGCGTCTGTGTCTCCGTTGTGCCGTATCCTAGATGGGTGTGCACGTTGTTCATCTGTAAAAAGAGAGGAACTTAGTTTGAAAAGTAATCATGTGAAAAGTGTATAAAAAATCAAAATATTAATAAATTAATAAAGCTGAACCTATATTAGCTCATTATTGCTTATATGCACAGCCCCTTGTGAAGGGGTGTGCTGCTAGGGAGCCCCTAGCTTATTTATGCCGGACTCGTCTAGCCGTGTCCAGGGTCTTTGAACGACCTTTTAATGAAATGATGCCACGTGGACCGGGCATTTTAAGTGTAAGAGACGCGTAATGTGGTATTGCGTTAAAGCGGATAAAAGCTTCACGCCCCAATAGTGCTTGATAGCTACTTTTGAATGGGGCGACATGAAATATTAGCTTTTCGCGTCGGAAGTTGTCCGGTGACCCGAACACAACTTCTAATAATAAGGAGCCTGTGCACTTGGCGTAAGGGCCTGGCGTCACTCCCTTAAAGGAAGTGCGGCTATATCAAATTTTAGTAACGTCTATCCCCATCTTGTGGATTGTGTTCGGATATAGCAGGTCTAAATCGCTGCCGCCGTCCATCAGGACTTGTGTAAATTGTAGTCCGTCGATTATAGGATCCAATATCAGAGCAGTCCATCCTGCGTTTCGAATGCTTCTGGAATAATCCAGGTGGTCGAAAGTGATTGGTTTTGACATCCAGCTTCGATGTTCTGCTGGGGTGGACCGTGCGGCACTTATTCTAGCTGGTGCCGCATTGTTTTTCCGTAATATCACATGAAGTGAGTTTACTGTTTTGACTTCTTGTGGGAAAGTCTTTTGTTTTTCGGTGCTCTGCTGGTGGGGTTCATCATCATCCTCGCTTGGTGTGTCGATCCCCTTGTGTTCGGCGTTGAGTCGGCCGGACTGTTTGAAAACCCAACAATCTCGGTGGGTGTGGTTTGCAGGTCTTCCGGAGGTACTGTGGATTTGACATATCTGATCCAAGATTTTGTTTAAGTTGGATAGCTCATCACTGTTGTCCTTAAGAGGCAGTGTTTTGTTGTTTGGCCACGAGCTTTTGAATCCGGCGTTGACCGCCGTGTTCTTTGGGCTTTTTTCTTTATTCCGGCGCTGATCCTTTCGGCGCCGTGATTTTCCGTTTCCATCTCTGATCTCGGATGTACTCGGGTCGCTGGTGCTGCTTCTTGCTAACTAGCTGTCTTCCCCCGCGCAAAAGCGGGTCGTGAGGCTTGTTAGCGCGGACATTGTCCTCGGCTTCTCTTGGCCGAGGTTTCTGGTGAGCCATTCATCTCGGGCGTTGTATTTAAAAGCTGCTAAGGCTTCAGCGTCTGGACAGTCGACTATTTGGTTCTTTTTAGTAAGGAACCTGTTCCACAATTTGCGCGCTGACTCTCCGGGCAGTTGAGTTATATGACTTAGATCGTCTGCATCCGGAGGGCGGACATAAGTCCCTTGAAAATTTTCTCTAAACGCGTCCTCCAGGTCTTCCCAACTTCCAACAGTGTTTTCTGGGAGGCTTTTGAGCCAATGCCGAGCTGGCCCTTTGAGCTCGAGGGGTAGATACTTTATAGCATGGAGATCATCTCCTCTAGCCATGTGTATGTGTAGTATATAATCCTCTATCCAGACTCCTGGGTCTGTTGTTCCGTCGTAAGACTCTATGTTTATGGGTTTAAACCCTGCTGGGAATTCATGATCCAGCACCTCATTGGTGAAACATATTGGGTGTGCGGCGCCCCTGTATTTGGGTGTACTACTGTCTTCGAACACCTGGCGTGTTGTGATGCTTCCTGGGGCCCTCTTTTTGGCCCGTAAATGGACCTGGCTGGGCCATCTGTTTTCCCTCGATCATGAGTCGGCTTGTGTGCGGCGCCGCTTGTAATTTTTGGCCTATCATCTGGCCGTCTATCTGGCCAGGCGGCTTCTTTGTTTTTTGACTGTGGGGGCTATATGGCTTCCTCGTCAAATTCTGGCAGCAGCTTGCGCTTCGGGTAGCTCTTTGATTGATGGCCATTGCCGTATTTATCTGCGGTTTTGAGCACTTTGCTCCACCTCCTTCTAAGTATGTCTTCCACTGTTTTGAGCTTCCGTTTTTCCTTCTTCAGACTTCTTGCAGTGGAGGCGAGTCTTTTGCAAAGGCTCTTCTTCTCCGGTGGTGTGTCCGGCGTGAGGTCGTCTGGACTATTGGTTTCGCCGGGCATGGATTGATTATCCGATTCGTCCTGTTCGGACGGTTGCTTGGTTGCATGTTCGTCGTCCACTGGTTTGCCCTGCTCTATTGCTGGGTCATTAGGAGTGCTATTGTTGTCAAGGCGGGACTTAGGGTGGCATCTGCGTCGCCGTTTTGGTTGTTTATCGGCGAGATTATCCTTTGCCGCGCCCCGTTGGTCCTCGTTATCGCTTCCTTTTGGGGGTATCTACCATATATACATCATGGGTTGGGGTGGCCTTCCAGTGCTCTGTGAGCACTGGTTCTTGATCATCTCTGGCATCGTCATCCATACCGTCGATGTCTTCGGAGTCGTAGTCTAGCATGTCGGTTAGATCGTCGACAGCGGCTACAAATTTGTTGGTGGGTGGGCTTTGAATTTCTTCATCGTCCGCATCCCAACCATCCTGGCCATAGTCCGGCCAGGGCTCTCCGGATAGCGAGGGATGCTTTAGCGAATTTAAGATGTCGCCAAAGGGTGAGTGCTGAAAGATGACCGCAGCGGTGAACTCCATGATCGGCGCCCAATCGGATTCGACTGGCAGGGATGCAGGAGGTTCGGAGTCCGGCAGAGAGTCCGGCACCTCGGAGTCGCGAGCTCTATAAGGGACGAGGTCAGTGTTTGGCTCCATCGCCATAGAAGTTGCAGCTCTCGAGGCAGTGTCCAGCCACCCGTCCTCGATCTGCGCGATCGGCTCCGAATTATGGATCAGAGCGGATTCGTGTGCGGCCTCCAAGGTACTATCCGGCGGCAGAGCTAGATCATGCCCATTGTGATAGTGCGGCACGCTCGGCTGTGGCTCGGATCCATCGAAGATCAAGTCTCCGTGGATATCCGCCGTGAAGTTTAGGCTTCCAAATCTGACCTGACGGCCAGGGGCGTAGCTTTCGATCTGCTCCAGATGGCCAAGTGAATTAGCCCGCAGTGCGAAGCCACCGAATACGAAGATCTGTCCGGGGAGAAAAGTCTCACCCTGAACATCGTTGTTGTTGATTGAAGAAGCCATCAAGCCTATCGGTGACGACACAGAGGAACTCTCAATGAAAGCACCAATGTCGGTGTCAAAACCGGCGGATCTCGGGTAGGGGGTCCTGAACTGTGCGTCTAGGTGGATGGTAACAGGAGACAAGGGACACGATGTTTTTACCCAGGTTCGGGCCCTCTAGATGGAGGTAAAACCCTACTCCTGCTTGATTGACATTGATGATATGGGTAGTACAAGAGTGGATCTACCACCAGATCAAGGAGGCTAAACCCTAGAAGCTAGCCTATGGTATGATTGTTGTAATGGTTGTTGTGTCCTACGGACTAAAGCCCTCCAGTTTATATAGACACCGGAGAGGACTAGGGTTACACAGAGTCGGTTACAATGGTAGGAGATCTACATATCCGTATCGCCAAGCTTGCCTTCCACGCCAAGGAAAGTCCCATCCGGACACAGGACGAAGTCTTCAATCTTGTATCTTCATGGTCTTGGAGTCCGGCGGACAATGATAGTCCGGCTGTCCGGACACCCCCTAGTCCAGGACTCCCTCATTGAGAGTTCCTTGCGAGACCCATCTTAGGGAGACGCCTCCGTCTGCGGCGCCGTCGGATAGGGCGGACGAGCCTGAAGTGTCATCACGGAGGGTATCCCCGAGTTTGGCAAAGCCGGATAGTTCGGCACCAACTGGTGTGCGGCCGGGGGAGCCGAAGGATCTGCTTGAGAGGGCGTCTATCTCAGAAGATCACCATGCATCGATGAGTATGGTGATTGGAAGGAATTTGTCCGCCGAAGGCGGATTGCGTAATGCCGTCAGGAGTTTGCTGGCAGGGTTTGAGGTATGTAGAAATGACACACCTTTTGACAGTTTTACACATAAAGTGCGCCCTGTATAGATAGTAGCCCCTAAGACTCGGCAGGTTGTCGAAAGCGAGAGCGTGCTGAGGATCAAAATCGCAGGTTTCAATTTTCGCTGTTCCTATGTAGGTGGCGGATCGTCCGGGGGCCAGCCGGACTGATGGAGTTGCTGAACTAAAGCGGCAACTCGACGTTGCAGATGCGGACATCGTGCTAGTCAACAGGCGACTTGATGAGTCGCAAGGTAAGTGTTTCTTTGCGGTCACTTAGTAAGAGAGCCGAATCCCACTCCTTACAACATGTGTGTGAAATGCAGACGGTGCCGCTGCTGTGGAGAGCCTTCGGGCCGAACTTGCTCAAGCCAACGAGCAAGCCGGAAGGAGTAATGCGGCGGCCTCGAGGGCGGCCGAGGAGTTAGAAGCCTAAAGGCCTGCACACTGCCGAAGCAGGGAAGAGATGGCCAAAATGGCTGTGAATTTAAAAGATGCTACCGACCGCAATGAGGTTCTTGAAAAGGAGCGCCTAGCGGAGCGAGAAGGCCTGGGGAAGGCCACCGCCGAAGCCAAGGATGCCCGTTCTACAATGCGGGCTATAAAGGAGGAGTTGCGCCAATCCGGAGACATTGTGGCTGGCAAGCCCTTTCTGCTGCGCCGAAGGTTTACGGATCCAAAGTATGCTCAACTTGGCCAGCTGTGGTGTTCGCAAAAATAGCGCATTTTCACACTTAATCCGACGTCTCGGTCCTGTTAAGGAGGTGGTAGCGTAGCAAACGAGGCAACCGGACTATAATGCTTTATCACTTTCACTTAGCCATTGGAGTTCGAGGGTGGGGCTACGATATAGCCCCTGGGGGCACCGCGCTCTGCGAATTCGGGGCGCGTGTGTGCCTGACTGGGAAACGGTCCTTCGTCAAAGCGGAGGAATTCTAAACATTCCGGTGGTCGATCGAGTGGTTGACCAGTCTCTCGCTGTATCATGACAGTCAGTTTTCGGCTTTCCCTACTGAGGTGCTCGCCCAGCCGAACTGGGGCACAATCGCAGTAGTTCTCCTGGTGCCGCGTTAGCCGATGATACGAAACATATGGCAGCAAAACACAGGAGCCGGGAAAACCCAACATTTGACCAAAGACATGATTCGGAGCTGATGCATATAAGGCCTAACTCGAGACGCCGAACACTCCCTAAGGTGTTCGGTCTTTATAATAATGGGCAGAACAATGCCCTAAGCCCCTAGTATCTAGGTACGGGCGAGGTCCTCTGATGCGGCCAATGCCAAAACGTCAGTCTCCTCTCTGGTTATCAGGAAAAACAAGGGGATTATAGCAACAAGAGACAGTAAAAAAGGTTTACGCAGGGTCTTAATCTGAAAAGAATCCATGCAACGGGTCCCTACTGCACGTCTGCGTCTGTGTCTCCGTTGTGCCGTATCCTGGATGGGTGTGCACGTTGTTCATCTGTAAAAAGAGAGGAACTTAGTTTGAAAAGTAATCGTGTGAAAAGTGTATAAACAATCAAAATATTAATAAATTAATAAAGCTGAGCCTATATTAGCTCATTATTGCTTATATGCACAGCCCCTTGTGAAGGGGTGTGCTGCTAGGGAGCCCCTAGCTTATTTATGCCGGACTCGTCTAGCCGTGTCCAGGGTCTTTGAACGACCTTTTAATGAAATGATGCCACGTGGACCAGGCATTTTAAGTGTAAGAGACGCGTAATGTGGTATTGCGTTAAAGCGGATAAAAGCTTCATGCCCCAATAGTGCTTGATAGCTACTTTTGAATGGGGCGACATGAAATATTAGCTTTTCGCGTCGGAAGTTGTCCGGTGACCCGAACACAACTTCTAATAATAAGGAGCCTGTGCACTTGGCGTAAGGGCCTGGCGTCACTCCCTTAAAGGAAGTGCGGCTATATCAAATTTTAGTAACGTCTATCCCCATCTTGTGGATTGTGTTCGGATATAGCAGGTCTAAATCGCTGTCGCCGTCCATCAGGACTTGTGTAAATTGTAGTCCGTCGATTATAGGATCCAATATCAGAGCAGTCCATCCTGCGTTTCGAATGCTTCTGGAATAATCCAGGTGGTCGAAAGTGATTGGTTTTGACATCCAGCTTCGATGTTCCGCTGGGGTGGACCGTGCGGCACTTATTCTAGCTGGTGCCGCATTGTTTTTCCGTAATATCACATGAAGTGAGTTTACTGTTTTGACTTCTTGTGGGAAAGTCTTTTGTTTTTCGGTGCTCTGCTGGTGGGGTTCATCATCATCCTCGCTTGGTGTGTCGATCCCCTTGTGTTCGGCGTTGAGTCGGCCGGACTGTTTGAAAACCCAACAATCTCGGTGGGTGTGGTTTGCAGGTCTTCCGGAGGTACTGTGGATTTGACATATCCGATCCAAGATTTTGTTTAAGTTGGATAGCTCATCACTGTTGTCCTTAAGAGGCAGTGTTTTGTTGTTTGGCCGCGAGCTTTTGAATCCGGCGTTGACCGCCGTGTTCTTTGGGCTTTTTTCTTTATTTCGGCGCTGATCCTTTCGGCGCCGTGATTTTCCGTTTCCATCTCTGATCTCGGATGTACTCGGGTCGCTGGTGCTGCTTCTTGCTAACTAGCTGTCTTCCCCCGCGCAAAAGCGGGTCGTGAGGCTTGTTAGCGCGGACATTGTCCTCGGCTTCTCTTGGCCGAGGTTTCTGGTGAGCCATTCATCTCGGACGTTGTATTTAAAAGCTGCTAAGGCTTCAGCGTCCGGACAGTCGACTATTTGGTTCTTTTTAGTAAGGAACATGTTCCACAATTTGCGCGCTGACTCTCCGGGCAGTTGAGTTATATGACTTAGATCGTCTGCATCCGGAGGGCGGACATAAGTCCATTGAAAATTTTCTCTAAACGCGTCCTCCAGGTCTTCCCAACTTCCAACAGTGTTTTCTGGGAGGCTTTTGAGCCAATGCCGAGCTGGCCCTTTGAGCTTGAGGGGTAGATACTTTATAGCATGGAGATCATCTCCTCTAGCCATGTGTATGTGTAGTATATAATCCTCTATCCAGACTCCTGGGTCTGTTGTTCCGTCGTAAGACTCTATGTTTATGGGTTTAAACCCTGCTGGGAATTCATGATCCAGCACCTCATTGGTGAAACATAGTGGGTGTGCGGCGCCCCTGTATTTGGGTGTACTGCTGTCTTCGAACACCTGGCGTGTTGTGATGCTTCCTGGGGCCCTCTTTTTGGCCCGTAAATGGACCTGGCTGGGCCATCTGTTTTCCCTCGATCATGAGTCGGCTTGTGTGCGGCGCCGCTTGTAATTTTTGGCCTATCATCTGGCCGTCTATCTGGCCAGGCGGCTTCTTTGTTTTTTGACTGTGGGGGCTATATGGCTTCCTCGTCAAATTCTGGCAGCAGCTTGCGCTTCGGGTAGCTCTTTGATTGATGGCCATTGCCGTATTTATCTGCGGTTTTGAGCACTTTGCTCCACCTCCTTCTAAGTATGTCTTCCACTGTTTTGAGCTTCCGTTTTTCCTTCTTCAGACTTCTTGCAGTGGAGGTGAGTCTTTTGCAAAGGCTCTTCTTCTCCGGTGGTGTGTCCGGCGTGAGGTCGTCTGGACTGTTGGTTTCGCCGGGCATGGATTGATTATCCGATTCGTCCTGTTCGGACGGTTGCTTGGTTGCATGTTCGTCGTCCACTGGTTTGCCCTGCTCTATTGCTGGGTCATTAGGAGAGCTATTGTTGTCGAGGCGGGACTTAGGGTGGCATCTGCGTCGCCGTTTTGGTTGTTTATCGGCGAGATTATCGTTTGCCGCGCCCCGTTGGTCCTCGTTATCGCTTCCTTTTGGGGGTATCTACCATATATACATCATGGGTTGGGGTGGCCTTCCAGTGCTCTGTGAGCGCTGGTTCTTGATCATCTCCGGCATCATCATCCATACCGTCGATGTCTTCGGAGTCGTAGTCTAGCATGTCGGTTAGATCGTCGACAGCGGTTACAAATTTGTTGGTGGGTGGGCTTTGGATTTCTTCATCGTCCGCATCCCAACCATCCTGGCCATAGTCCGGCCAGGGCTCTCCGGATAGCGAGGGATGCTTTAGCGAATTTAAGATGTCGCCAAAGGGTGAGTGCTGAAAGATGACCGCAGCGGTGAACTCCATGATCGGCGCCCAATTGGATTCGACTGGCAGGGATGCAGGAGGTTCGGAGTCCGGCAGAGAGTCCGGCACCTCGGAGTCGCGAGCTCTATAAGGGACGAGGTCAGTGTTTGGCTCCATCGCCATAGAAGTTGCAGCTCTCGAGGCAGTGTCCAGCCACCCGTCCTCGATCTGCGCGATCGGCTCCGAATTATGGATCAGAGCGGATTCGTGTGCGGCCTCCAAGGTACTATCCGGCGGCAGAGCTAGATCATGCCCATTGTGATAGTGCGGCACGCTCGGCTGTGGCTCGGATCCATCGAAGATCAAGTCTCCGTGGATATCCGCCGTGAAGTTTAGGCTTCCAAATCTGACCTGACGGCCAGGGGCGTAGCTTTCGATCTGCTCCAGATGGCCAAGTGAATTAGCCCGCAGTGCGAAGCCGCCGAATACGAAGATCTGTCCGGGGAGAAAAGTCTCACCCTGAACATCGTTGTTGTTGATTGAAGAAGCCATCAAGCCTATCGGTGACGACAAAGAGGAACTCTCAATGAAAGCACCAATGTCGGTGTCAAAACCGGCGGATCTCGGGTAGGGGGTCCCGAACTGTGCGTCTAGGTGGATGGTAACAGGAGACAAGGGACACGATGTTTTTACCCAGGTTCGGGCCCTCTAGATGGAGGTAAAACCCTACTCCTGCTTGATTGACATTGATGATATGGGTAGTACAAGAGTGGATCTACCACCAGATCAAGGAGGCTAAACCCTAGAAGCTAGCCTATGGTATGATTGTTGTAATGGTTGTTGTGTCCTACGGACTAAAGCCCTCCAGTTTATATAGACACCGGAGAGGGCTAGGGTTACACAGAGTCGGTTACAATGGTAGGAGATCTACATATCCGTATCGCCAAGCTTGCCTTCCACGCCAAGGAAAGTCCCATCCGGACACAGGACGAAGTCTTCAATCTTGTATCTTCATGGTCTTGGAGTCCGGCGGACAATGATAGTCCGGCTGTCCGGACACCCCCTAGTCCAGGACTCCCTCATTGAGAGTTCCTTGCGAGACCCATCTTAGGGAGACGCCTTCGTCCGCGGCGCCGTCGGATAGGGCGGACGAGCCTGAAGTGTCATCACGGAGGGTATCCCCGAGTTTGGCAAAGCCGGATAGTTCGGCACCAACTGGTGTGCGGCCGGGGGAGCCGAAGGATCTGCTTGAGAGGGCGTCTATCTCAGAAGATCACCATGCATCGATGAGTATGGTGATTGGAAGGAATTTGTCCGCCGAAGGCGGATTGCGTAATGCCGTCAGGAGTTTGCTGGCAGGGTTTGAGGTATGTAGAAATGACACACCTTTTGACAGTTTTACACATAAAGTGCGCCCTGTATAGATAGTAGCCCCTAAGACGCGGCAGGTTGTCGAAAGCGAGAGCGTGCTGAGGATCAAAATCGCAGGTTTCAATTTTTGCTGTTCCTATGTAGGTGGCGGATCGTCCGGGGGCCAGCCGGACTGATGGAGTTGCTGAACTAAAGCGGCAACTCGACGTTGCAGATGCGGACATCGTGCTAGTCAACAGGCGACTTGATGAGTCGCAAGGTAAGTGTTTCTTTGTGGTCACTTAGTAAGAGAGCCGAAGCCCACTCCTTACAACATGTGTGTGAAATGCAGACGGTGCCGCTGCTGTGGAGAGCCTTCGGGCCGAACTTGCTCAAGCCAACGAGCAAGCCGGAAGGAGTAATGCGGCGGCCTCGAGGGCGGCCGAGGAGTTAGAAGCCGAAAGGCCTGCACACTGCCGAAGCAGGGAAGAGATGGCAAAAATGGCTGTGAATTTAAAAGATGCTACCGACCGCAATGAGGTTCTTGAAAAGGAGCGCCTAGCGGAGCGAGAAGGCCTGGGGAAGGCCACCGCCGAAGCCAAGGATGCCCGTTCTACAATGCGGGCTATAAAGGAGGAGTTGCGCCAATCCGGAGACATTGTGGCTGGCAAGCCCTTTCTGCTGCGCCGAAGGTTTACGGATCCAAAGTATGCTCAACTTGGCCAGCTGTGGGGTTCGGATGATCCTTATATGGACTTAGCGGCGAGTGTGGCGGATGCCATTGTGCACTTCCGAAGTCAGAAGGATCACAAGACGGAAGAGCTGTTTTTGTCTCAATTCCATAGTCCGGAGCGTTCACTTCCGCTGACCGATCGGTTGGCCGAGTGGACTGAGCTGAATAGGTTGTCAGGACTTGCCATGACGGATATCGTGACTCATGTCTGGCCAGATAGGCCCAAGCCGAAGAGCTATTTTGGCTTATTGCAGTAGTTTCTTGGGGCGGTGCCGCATATCAAGGCGATGAAGCGGTCGGCCTGCATAGAGGGTGCACGGATGGCCCTCGCCCATGTGAAGACACATTGGACGGAGATGGATGCCACCGCTGTTGCGACCCAGGGTTTGGACGAGAGCCGGTTACCCGCCGAGCACTATTTTGGGGAAGTTCCACGTGGTGCTCGTGTAATAGAGTCGCAGTGCTCGAAAAATGTCATGTTCAAATGAACGTTTAATTTTGTAAAACAATGTTTGTGATGCAAGCGCTTTTTATACTTGTGCGTTCAAGTACTGAAATATCTCCTATGCGGTCGTTTATGTATATGTGTGTATAGCCTGAAAGATGGCAGTCTTCGGCTTCAGCCCCCACGCACAAGGTGCGGGGGTGTTCGCAAAAATAGCGCATTTTCACACTTAATCCGACGTCTCGGTCCTGTTAAGGAGGTGGTAGCGTAGCAAATGAGGCAACCGGACTACAATGCTTTATCACTTTCACTTAGCCATTGGAGTTCGAGGGTGGGGCTACGATATAGCCCCTGGGGGCACCGCGCTCTACGAATTCGGGGCGCGTGTGTGCCTGACTGGGAAATGGTCCTTCGTCAAAGCGGAGGAATTCTAAACATTCCGGTGGTCGATCGAGTGGTTGACCAGTCTCTCGCTGTATCATGACAGTCAGTTTTCGGCTTTCTCTACTGAGGTGCTCGCCCAGCCGAACTGGGGCACAATCGCAGTAGTTCTCCTGGTGCCGCGTTAGCCGATGATACGGAACGTATGGCAGCAAAACACAGGAGCCGGGAAAACCCAACATTTGACCAAAGACATGATTCGGAGCTGATGCATATAAGGCCTAACTCGAGACGCCGAACACTCCCTAAGGTGTTCGGTCTTTATAATAATGGGCAGAACAATGCCCTAAGCCCCTAGTATCCAGGTACGGCCGAGGTCCTCTGATGCGGCCAATGCCAAATGTCAGTCTCCTCTCTGGTTATCAGGAAAAACAAGGGGATTATAGCAACAAGAGACAGTAAAAAAGGTTTACACAGGGTCTTAATCTGAAAAGAATCCTTGCAACGGGTCCCTACTGCACGTCTGCGTCTGTGTCTCCGTTGTGCCGTATCCTGGACGGGTGTGCACGTTGTTCATCTGTAAAAAGAGAGGAACTTAGTTTGAAAAGTAATCGTGTGAAAAGTGTATAAAAAATCAAAATATTAATAAATTAATAAAGCTGAGCCTATATTAGCTCATTATTGCTTATATGCACAGTCCCGTGTGAAGGGGTGTGCTGCTAGGGAGCCCCTAGCTTATTTATGCCGGACTCGTCTAGCCGTGTCCAGGGTCTTTGAACGACCTTTTAATGAAATGATGCCACGTGGACCGGGCATTTTAAGTGTAAGAGACGCGTAATGTGGTATTGCGTTAAAGCGGATAAAAGCTTCACGCCCCAATAGTGCTTGATAGCTACTTTTGAATGGGGCGACATGAAATATTAGCTTTTCATGTCGGAAGTTGTCCGGTGACCCGAACACAACTTCTAATAATAAGGAGCCTGTGCACTTGGCGTAAGGGCCTGGCATCACACCCTTAAAGGAAGTGCGGCTATATCGAATTTTAGTAAGGTCTATCCCCATCTTGTGGATTGTGTTCAGATATAGCAGGTCTAAATCGCTGCCGCCGTCCATCAGGACTTGTGTAAATTGTAGTCCGTCGATTATAGGATCCAATATCAGAGCAGTCCATCCTGCGTTTCGAATGCTTCTGGAATAATCCAGGTGGTCGAAAGTGATTGGTTTTGACATCCAGCTTCGATGTTCCGCTGGGGTGGACCGTGCGGCACTTATTCTAGCTGCTGCCGCATTGTTTTTCCGTAATATCACATGAAGTGAGTTTACTGTTTTGACTTCTTATGGGAAAGTCTTTTGTTTTTCGGTGCTCTGCTGGTGGCGTTCATCATCATCCTCGCTTGGTGCGTCGAGCCCCTTGTGTTCGGCGTTGAGTCGGCCGGACTGTTTGAAAACCCAACAATCTCGGTGGGTGTGGTTTGCAGGTCTTCCGGAGGTACTGTGGATTTGACATATCTGATCCAAGATTTTGTTTAAGTTGGATAGCTCATCACTGTTGTCCTTAAGAGGCAGTGTTTTGTTGTTTGGCCGCGAGCTTTTGAATCCGGCGATGACCGCCGTGTTCTTTGGGCTTTTTTCTTTATTCCGGCGCTGATCCTTTCAGCGCCGTGATTTTCCATTTCCATCTCTTATCTCGGATGTACTCGGGTCGCTGGTGCTGCTTCTTGCTAACTAGCTGTCTTCCCCCGCGCAAAAGCGGGTCATGAGGCTTGTTAGCGCGGACATTGTCCTCGGCTTCTCTTGGCCGAGGTTTCTGGTGAGCCATTCGTCTCGGACGTTGTATTTAAAAGTTGTTAAGGCTTCAGCGTCCGGACAGTCGACTATTTGGTTCTTTTTAGTAAGGAACCTGTTCCACAATTTGCGCGCTGACTCTCCGGGCTGTTGAGTTATATGACTTAGATCGTCTGCATCCGGAGGGCGGACATAAGTCCCTTGAAAATTTTCTCTAAACATGTCCTCCAGCTCTTCCCAACTTCCAACAGTGTTTTCTGGGAGGCTTTTGAGCCAATGCCGAGCTGGCCCTTTGAGCTTGAGGGGTAGATACTTTATGGCATGGAGATCATCTCCTCTAGCCATGTGTATGTGTAGTATATAATCCTCTATCCAGACTCTAGGGTCTGTTGTTCCGTCGTAAGACTCTATGTTTATGGGTTTAAACCCTGTTGGGAATTCATGATCCAGCACCTCATTGGTGAAACATAGTGGGTGTGCGGCGCCCCTGTATTTGGGTGTACTGCTGTCTTCGAACACCTGGCGTGTTGTGATGCTTCCTGGGGCCCTCTTTTTGGCCCGTAAATGGACCTGGCTGGGCCATCTGTTTTCCCTGGATCATGAGTCGGCTTGTGTGCGGCGCCGCTTGTAATTTTTGGCCTATCATCTGGCCGTCTATCCGGCTAGGCGGCTTCTTTGTTTTTTGACTGTGGGGGCTATATGGCTTCCTCGTCAAATTCTGGCAGCAGCTTGCGCTTCGGGTAGCTCTTTGATTGATGGCCATTGCCGTATTTATCTGCGGTTTTGAGCACTTTGCTCCACCTCCTTCTAAGTATGTCTTCCGCTGATTTGAGCTTCCGTTTTTCCTTCTTCAGACTCCTTGCAGTGGAGGCGAGTCTTTTGCAAAGGCTCTTCTTCTCCAGTGGTGTGTCCGGCGTGAGGTCGTCTGGACTGTTGGTTTCGCCGGGCATGGATTGATTATCCGATTCGTCCTGTTCGGACGGTTGCTGGGTTGCATGTTCGTCGTCCACTGGTTTGCCCTGCTCTATTGCTGGGTCATTAGGTGCGCTATTGTTGTTGAGGCGGGACTTAGGGCGGCATCTGCGTCGCCGTTTTGGTTGTTTATCGGAGAGATTATCCTTTGCCGCGCCCCGTTGGTCCTCGTTATCGCTTCCTTTTGGGGTATCCACCATATATACATCATGGTTTGGGTTGGCCTTCCAGTGCTCTGTGAGCGCTGGTTCTTGATCATCTCCGGCATCGTCGTCCATACCGTTGATGTCTTCGGAGTCGTAGTCTAGCATGTCGGTTAGATCGTCGACAGCGGCTACAAATTTGTTGGTGGGTGGGCTTTGAATTTCTTCATCGTCCGCATCCCAACCATCCTAGCCATAGTCCGGCCAGGGCTCTCCGGATAGCGAGGGATGCTTTAGCGAATTTAAGATGTCGCCAAAGGGTGAGTGCTGAAAGTTGTCCGCAGCAGTGAACTCCATGATCGGCGCCCAATCGGATTCGACTGGCAGGGGCGCAGGAGGTTCGGAGTCCGGCAGAGAGTCCGGCACCTCGGAGTCGCGAGCTCTATAAGGGACGAGGTCAGTGTTTGGCTCCATCGCCATAGAAGTTGCAGCTCCCGAGGCGGTGTCCAGCCACCCGTCCTCGATCTGCGCGATAGGCTCCGAATTATGGATCAGAGCGGATTCGTGTGCGGCCTCCAAGGTACTATCCGGCGGCAGAGCTAGATCATGCCCATTGTGATAGTGCGGCACGCTCGGCTGTGGCTCGGATCCATCGAAGATCAAGTCTCCGTGGATATCCGCCGTGAAGTTTAGGCTTCCAAATCTGACCTGACAGCCAGGGGCATAGCTTTCGATCTGCTCCAGATGGCCAAGTGAATTAGCCCGCAGTGCGAAGCCGCCGAATACGAAGATCTGTCCGGGGAGAAAAGTCTCACCCTGAACATCGTTGTTGTTGATTGAAGAAGCCATCAAGCCTATCGGTGACGACACAGAGGAACTCTCAATGAAAGCACCAATGTCGGTGTCAAAACCGGCGGATCTCGGGTAGGGGGTCCCGAACTGTGCGTCTAGGTGGATGGTAACAGGAGACAAGGGACATGATGTTTTTACCCAGGTTCGGGCCCTCTCGATGGAGGTAAAACCCTACTCCTGCTTGATTGACATTGATGATATGGGTAGTACAAGAGTGGATCTACCACCAGATCAAGGAGGCTAAACCCTAGAAGCTAGCCTATGGTATGATTGTTGTAATGGTTGTTGTGTCCTACGGACTAAAGCCCTCCAGTTTATATAGACACCGGAGAGGGCTAGGGTTACACAGAGTCGGTTACAATGGTAGGAGATCTACATATCCGTATCGCCAAGCTTGCCTTCCACGCCAAGGAAAGTCCCATCCGGACACAGGACGGAGTCTTCAATCTTGTATCTTCATGGTCTTGGAGTCCGGCGGACGATGATAGTCCGGCTGTCCGGACACCCCCTAGTCCAGGACTCCCTCATTGGGAGTTCCTTGTGAGACCCATCTTAGGGAGACGCCTCCGTCCGCGGCGCCGTCGGATAGGGCGGACGAGCCTGAAGTGTCATCACGGAGGGTATCCCCGAGTTCGGCAAAGCCGGATAGTTCGGCACCAACTGGTGTGCGGCCGGGGGAGCCGAAGGATCTGCTTGAGAGGGCGTCTATCTCAGAAGATCACCGTGCATCGATGAGTATGGTGATTGGAAGGATTTTGTCCGCCGAAGGCGGATTGCGTAATGCCGTCAAGAGTTTGCTGGCAGGGTTTGAGGTATGTAGAAATGACACACCTTTTGACAGTTTTACACATAAAGTGCGCCCTGTATAGATAGTAGCCCCTGAGACTTGGCAGGTTGTCGAAAGCGAGAGCGTGCCGAGGATCAAAATCACAGGTTTCAATTTTCGTTGTTCCTATGTAGGTGGCGGATCGTCCGGGGGCCAGCCGGACTGATGGAGTTGCTGAACTAAAGCGGCAACTCGATGTTGCAGATGCGGACATCGTGCTAGTCAACAGGCGACTTGATGAGTCGCAAGGTAAGTGTTTCTTTGCGGTCACTTAGTAAGGGAGCCGAAGCCCACTCCTTACAACATGTGTGTGAAATGCAGATGGTGCCGCTGCTGTGGAGAGCCTTCGGGCCGAACTTGCTCAAGCCAACGAGCAAGCCAGAAGGAGTAATGCGGCGGCCTCGAGGGCGGCCGAGGAGTTAGAAGCCGAAAGGCCTGCACACTGCCGAAGCAGGGAAGAGATGGCCAAAATGGCTGTGAATTTAAAAGATGCTACCGACCGCAATGAGGTTCTTGAAAAGGAGCGCCTAGCGGAGCGAGAAGACCTGGGGAAGGCCACCGCCGAAGCCAAGGATGCCCGTTCTGCAATGCGGGCTATAAAGGAGGAGTTGCGCCAATCCGGAGACATTGTGGCTGGCAAGCCCTTTCTGCTGCGCCGAAGGATTACGGATCCAAAGTATGCTCAACTTGGCCAGCTGTGGGGTTCGGAGGATCCTTATATGGACTTAGCGGCGAGTGTGGCGGATGCCGTTGTGCACTTCCGAAGTCAGAAGGATCACAAGACGGAAGAGCTATTTTTGTCTCAATTCCATAGTCCGGAGCGTTCACTTCCGCTGACCGATCGGTTGGCCGAGTGGGCTGAGCTGAATAGGTTGTCCGGACTTGCCATGACGGATATTGTGACTCATGTCTGGCCGGATAGGCCCAAGCCGAAGAGCTATTTTGGCTTATTGCAGTAGTTTCTTGGGGCGGTGCCGCATATCAAGGCGATGAAGCGGTCGGCCTGCATAGAGGGTGCACGGATGGCCCTCGCCCATGTGAAGACACATTGGACGGAGATGGATGCCACCGCTGTTGCGACCCAGGGTTTGGACGAGAGCCGGTTACCCGCCGAGCACTATTTTGGGGAAGTTCTACGTGGTGCTCGTGTAATAGAGTCGAAGTGCTCAAAAAATGTCACGTTCAAATGAATGTTTTATTTTCCAAAACAATGTTTATGATGTAGGCGCTTTTTATACTTGTGCGTTCAAGTATTGAAGTATCTCCTGTGCGGCCGTTTATGTATACGTGTGTATAACTGAAAGATGGCAGTCGTCGGCTTCAGCCCCGATGCACAAGGTGCGGGGGTGTTCGCAAAAATAGCGCATTTTCACACTTAATCCGACGTCTCGGTCCTGTGAAGGAGGTGGTAGCGTAGCAAACGAGGCAACCGGACTATAATGCTTTATCACTTTCACTTAGCCATGGGAGTTCGAGGGTGGGGCTACGATATAGCCCCTGGGGGCACCACGCTCTCCGAATTCGGGGCGCGTGTGTGCCTGACCGGTAAACGGTCCTTCGTCAAAGCGGAGGAATTCTAAACATTCCGGTGGTCGATCGAGTTGTTGACCAGTCTCTCGCTGTATCATGACAGTCAGTTTTCGGCTTTCTCTACTAAGGTGCTCGCCCAGCCGAACTGGGGCACAATCGCAGTAGTTCTCCTGGTGCCGCGTTAGCCGATGATATGTAACGTAAGGCAGCAAAACACAAGAGCCGGGCAAACCCAACATTTGACCAAAGACATGATTCGCAGCTGATGCATATAAGGCCTAACTCGAGACGCCGAACACTCCCTAAGGTGTTCGGTCTTTATAATAACGGGCAGAACAATGCCCTAAGCCCCTAGTGTCCAGGTACGGGCGAGGTCCTCTGACGCGGCCAATGCCAAAACGTCAGTCTCCTCTCTGGTTATCATGAGAAACCAGGGGATTATAGCAACAAGAGACAGTAAAAAAGGTTTACGCAGGGTCTTAATCTGAAAAGAATCCTTGCAACGGGTCCCTACTGCACGTCTGCGCCTGTGTCTCCGTTGTGCAGTATCCTGGACAGGTGTGCACATTGTTCATCTGTAAAAAGAGAGGAACTTAGTTTGAAAGGAAATCGTGCGAAAAGTTAAAAATCGAAATATTAATGAATGAATAAAGCTGAGCCTATATTAGCTCATTATTGCTTATACGCACAGCCCCTTGTGAAGGGGTGTGCGGCTAGGGAGCCCCTAGCTTATTTATGCCGGACTCGTCTAGCCGTGTCCGGGGTCTTTGAACGACCTTTTAATGAAATGATGCCACGTGGACCGGGCATTTTAAGTGTAAGAGACGCGTAATGTGGTATTGCGTTAAAGCGGACAAAAGCTTCACGTCCCAATAGTGCTTGATAGCTATGTCGCGGGGGAAACGAGCACCTATGGGCCGGGGCCCCTTTTCGGTCCGGCAGGGAGTGGAGGGCGCACGAAGAGCAGATCGAGGTCGAGCACGTGGGGGATTTTACCCAGCTTCGGAGCTCTCCGGAGAGATAAAACTCCTACTGCTGCTTTGTGTTTTGTATTTGTTCTTGCTCGAAAGCGTGGGTATGCTGTGGTCTCGAATGAGTCGAACCCCTTCTACGTGCGCACGGGCCTTCTTTTTATAGTCTAAAGGGGTCACCGACAGGTGGCAATGCAGAGAGAGGGGTAAAAAGGTAAAAACACGGGTTGGTACAACTGCTACCAACAGTGCCCCCTACCTAAATCTGACGGCAGGGGACAAGGGCATTTAATGCCCGTCCGGTCGCCCCAATAGTGCAGGAAACGACCGTTAGGGGCACCACCGATCGCCACGATGGCCTCCTAGTCACCTTCACTTGCCACCTCGCACCGCTAGGCTACACAGCCACCCGCCACGTGCACCAGGAGCGATCCTGCGGCGACACGTCGTGGGATGCGCTGGAGCGTGGATGCAGAGTGGTGGCTTCGCTACGGCAAGCACCTTGCCGCGGTCGCTGTCTTGTCGCACCCGCAAGCTTGCCGCTCGCCGGGTCTTGCCGGGACGCGCAGCGCGTCACGGCAAGTCTCTTACAATGCCTTGGTTGGCCTTCCCGGCAAGCTCCTCTTGCCGGGGTCTTGTCTTTCCCGGCAAGCTCCTCTTGCCGGGGTCTTGTCCTTCCCGGCAAGCTTCTCTTGCCGGGGCCTTGTCTTCTTAGTTAACACTTTGTTCTTGAATGGCAGTAAATGGGAATGACGGAGGGTCTGGGCGGATGCCCGGCAAGCCTTGCCACGGGACGCTGCGACTGCCCGTGCACAAGTTCGGGGTACTAAGGTACCCCTACTTTAGTACACCGACAAGCTACTTTTAAATGGGGCGACATGAAAGATTAGCTTTGCGCGTCGGAAGTTGTCGGGTGACCCGAACAAAACTTCTAGTAGTAAGGAGCCTGTGCACTTGGCGTAAGGGCCTGGCGTCACTCCTTTGAAGGAAGTGTGGCTATATCGAATTTTAGTAAGGTCTATCCCCAACTTGCGGATTGTGTCCGGATATAGCAGGTTTAAATCGCTGCCTCCGTCCATCAGGACTTGCATAAATTGTAGTCCGTCGATTATGGGATCCAATATCAGAGCAGTCCATCCTGCGTTTCGAATACTTCTGGAATAATCCAGGTGGTCAAAAGTGATTGGTTTTGACATCCAATCTCGAGGTTCCGCTGGGGTGGACCGTGCGACACCTACCTTAGCGGGTGCCGCATTGTTTTTCTGTACTGTCACATGAAGTGAGTTTACTGTTTTGACTTCTTGTTGGAAAGTCTTTTGTTTTCCGGTGCTCTGCTAGAGGGGTTCGTCATCGTCCTCGCTTGGCGCGTCGAGCACCTTGTGTTCGGTGTTGAGTCGGCCGGACTGTTTAAAAACCCAACAATCTCGGTGGGTGTGGTTTCCAGGCCTTCCGGAGGTACTGTGGATTTTACATATCCGATCCAAAATTTTGTTTAAGTTGGATAGCTCATCACTTTTGTCCTTAAGAAGCAGTATTTTATTGTTTGGCCGCGAGCTTTTGAATCCGGCGTTGACCGCTGTGTTCTTTGGGATTTTTTCTTTATTCCGGCGCTGATCATTTCTACGCCGTGATTTTCTGTTTCCATCTTTGATCTCAGATGTACTCGGGTCACTGGTGCTGCATCTTGCTAGCCAGCTGTCTTCCCCCATGCAAAAGCGGGTCATGAGGCTTGTTAGCGCGGCCATTGTCCTCGGCTTCTCTTGGCCGAGGTGTCTGGCGAGCCATTCGTCTCGGACGTTGTGTTTAAAAGCTGCTAAGGCTTCAGCGTCCGGACAGTCGACTATTTGGTTCTTTTTGGTAAGGAACCTGTTCCAGAATTTGCGCGCTGACTCTCCGGGCTGTTGAGTTATATGACATAGATCGTCTGCATCCGGAGGGCGGACATAAGTCCCTTGAAAATTTGCTCTAAACACGTCCTCAAGCTCTTCCCAACTTCCAACAGTGTTTTCTGGGAGGCTTTTGAGCCAATGCCGAGCTGGCCCTTTGAGCTTGAGGGGTAGATATTTTATGGCGTGGAGATCATCTCCTCTAGCCATGTGTATGTGTAGTACGTAATCCTCTATCCAGACTCTAGGGTCTGTTGTTCCGTCGTATGCCTCTATGTTTATGGGTTTGAACCCTGCTGGAAATTCATGATCCAGCACCTCATCGATGAAACATAGTGGGTGTGCGGCGCCCCTGTATTTGGGTGTGCCGCTGTCTTCGAACAGTTGGCATGTTGTGTTGCTTCCTGGGGCCCTCTTTTTTGGCCCGTAAATGGACCTGACCGGGCCATTTGTTCTCCGAGGATCATGAGTCGGCTTGTGTGCGGCGCCGCTTGTCGCTTTTGGCCAGTCATTTGGTCGTCTATCCAGCCAGGCGGCCTCTTTGCTTTTTGACTGTGGGGGCTCTATGGCCTCCTTGTCGAATTCAGGCAGCAGCTTGCGCTTCGGGTAGCTCTTTGTTTGGTGGCCATTGCCATATTTGTCCGCGGTCTTGAGTACTTTGCTCCACCTCATTCTGAGTATGTCTTCCGCTGTTTTGAGCTTCCGTTTTTCCTTCTTCAGACTTCTTGCAGTGGCGACGAGACTTTTGTGAAGGTTCTTATGCTCCGGTGGTGTGTCCGGCGTGAGGTCGTCTGGACTGTTGGTTTCGCCGGGCATGGATTGATTATCCGATTCGTCCTGTTCGGACGGTTGCTTGGTTGCATGTTCGTCGTCCACTGGTTTGCCCTACTCTATTGCTGGGTCATTAGGAATGCTGTTTTTGTCGAGGCAGTACTTAGGGCGGCGTCTGCGTCACCGTTTTGGTTGTCGGCGGGATTATCCTTTGCGCACCCCGTTGTTCCTCGTTATCGCTTCCTTTTGGGGTGTCCACCATATATACGTCATGGGTTGGGGTGGCCTTCCAGTGCTCGGTGAGCGCTGGTTCTTGATCGTCTCCGGCATCGTCGTTCATACCGTCTATGTCTTCGGAGTCGTAGTCTAGCATGTCGGTTAGATTGTCGACAGTGGCTAAAAAGTGGGTGGTGGGTGGGCTTTGAATTTCTTCGTCATCCGCATCCCAACCATCCTGGCCGTAGTCCGGCCAGGGCTCTCCGGATAGCGACAGATGCTTTAGAGAATTTAGGATGTCACCAAAGGGTGAGTGTTGAAAGATGTCCGCGGAAGTGAACTCCATGATCGGCACCCAATCGGATTCGATTGGCAGGGGCGCAGGAGGCTCGGAGTCCGGCAGGGAGTCCGACACCTCGGAGTCATGAGCTTTATAGGGGACAAGGTCAGCGTTCGGCTCCATTTCCGTGGAAGTTGTAGCTCCCGAGGCGGTGTCCAGCCACCTGTCCTCGATCTGTGCGATCGGTTCCGAACTATGGGTCGGAGCGGATTCGTGTGCGGCCTCCAAAGTACTGTCCAGTGGCAGAATTAGATCATGCCCATCGTGACAGTGCGGCGCGCTCGGCTGTGGCTCGGATCTATCGAAGATCAAGTCTCCGCGGATGTCTGCCGTGAAGTTTAGGCTTCCAAATCTGGCCTGATGGCCAGGGGCGTAGCTTTCGATCTGCTCTAGATGGCCAAGTGAATTGGCCCGCAGTGCGAAGCCGTCGAATACGAAGATCTATCCGGGGAGAAAAGTCTCACCCAGGACTGCGTTGTTGTTGATTGAAGAGGCCATCAAGCCTATCGGTGACGACACAGAGGAACTCTCAATCAAAGCACCAATGTCGGTGTCAAAACCGGCGGATCTCGGGTAGGGGGTCCCAAACTGTGCGTCTAGGCGGATGGTAACACGAGACAAGGGACACGATGTTTTTACCCAGGTTCGGGCCCTCTCGATGGAGGTAAAACCCTACTCCTGCTTGATTGATATTGATGATATGGGTAGTACAAGAGTGGATCTACCACGAGATCAAGGAGGCTAAACCCTAAAAGCTAGCCTATGGTATGATTGTTGTAATGGTTGTCGTCCTACGGACTAAAACCCTCCGGTTTATATAGACACCGGAGAGGGCTAGGGTTACACAGAGTCGGTTACAATGGTAGGAGATCTACATATCCCTATCGCCAAGCTTGCCTTCCACGCCAAGCAAAGTCCCATCCGGACACGGGACGAAGTCTTCAATCTTGTATCTTCATAGTCTTGGAGTCCAGCTGACGATGATAGTCCGGCTGTCTGGACACCCCCTAGTCCAGGACTCCCTCAGCCGTGGTATGACGTCATACCACGAAGTGCGTCAGCAGATTGAACCTGTGTAAATATTATTCTCTCTACGGTGGCATGTGGAATTTATTTTGCAGAGCCGGACACTATCCTGGTGTTCAAAATCTTCTATATTATTCGAAGGAGGAACCCGCCTTGCAATGCCGAAGACAATATGTGCGCCGGACTCGTCGTCATTGAAGCCTGGTTCAGGGGCTACTGAGGGAGTCCTGGACTAGGGGGTGTCCGGATAGCCGAACTATCATCATTGGTCGGACTCCAAGACTGAAGATACAAGATTGAAGACTTCGTCCCGTGTCCGGATGGGACTTTCCTTGGCATGGAAGGCAAGCTTGGCGATGCAGATATGTAGATCTCCTACCATTGTAACCGACTCTGTGTAACCCTAGCCCTCTCCGGTGTCTATATAAACCGGAGGGTTTTAGTCCATAGGACACATAACAATCATACCATAGGCTAGCTTCTAGGGTTTAGCCGCCTTGATCTCGTGGTAGATCTACTCTTGTACTACCCATATCATCAATATCAATCAAGCATGAGTAGGGTTTTACCTCCATCGAGAGGGCCCGAACCTGGGTAAAAACATCGTGTCCCTTGTCTCCTGTTACCATCCGCCTAGACGCACAGTTTGGGACCCCCTACCCGAGATCCGCCGGTTTTGACACCGACAGCGGCGCTACTGCTAAATTTCCCCCCTCGCTACTACTAGTTTTATTAGTTTTTTTCCTGCATATTTGTTTTGTATTTGAATAGGCTTTATACAATAATCTTTAGCATATCATACACATACAAATGTAATCATAGCATATACATACAATTAGTCTCATCAAATCATGTCATCATCATAATCATCATCAAACACAAAGTGGTCTCTCGTCATCAATCTCGAAAATAGCGATACAAGTCTCGATTACTTGCAAATACATCGTCATCCATCTAAACAATGATATACGCGAGAAGAGCTATCACTTTGAGTACATGAGTTCGTATCCCTCTCTCGCATTAGTGTGAACCTAAACTAACTACTGCCTGTCGCTCGGAAACCGGAAACTGGTACACCTGGGCCTGACACTCTGGCCACTTGTCGTATATATACTCCTGGCGTATCACTTCTTCGCCATCTATGATCTATGCACCTGCATCGTCACATGAGTCGATGATATGCAACATATATAGTTGAGCAACAGAAAGAGACAGACTTGGCAAAAATAGAAACAACATATCATAAGCATAAATAACAAAGTTCATCGTACCCAAAATGCCCTAACTAGAGTGATTTTCGCTAGTCGAGGAGGAGGATGGTTTAATTACATCACAAATAAAGTTTCACCATGCATAACTCAAAGTTTTTTCATACAGAAAGTATGGACTAAACGGACACATTGTCATATATCGACAATCACTCCACCATGTCGTGCCATCCATCCATGTCAGGGAAATAGTCCTCGAGCTTAGTGAAAGGCTTCATGTCGACACGCTGAGAGGCTATCCATGTTCGGACTTCTTCCCGCGACATTTGTCCTTCTCCGTAGAACATCCTTGTTTTTCCGACGAACTCCTTCATGATGATTTGGGCAAGTTCGCGCTGGATGTTATAGAACTCAGCTCGAAGTCGATGATCCTCGATATCTCCTATGTCCTTTGCCCATTGCAGAATATGGGCATCGCCAGATCTAGGTGAAATGTGAAGGTTCTGGTGATCCCGTCTGTACTCTAGCATGTGGTGTAGGACATAGAATCCATCGTTAAGAGAATCGTTCGGTTGCTGGATGCAGCAGAAGTCGGTCTTATGGCTAAAGGCGACCCTGCCGCCCCTTCTCTTCTTGTCCCTAACCTCTCCACCCCTTGCTTGGTAGTAAAACATAGCACTGTCGAGAACATCTTTGATGTGGGTGTAATCCTTTTTGTGAATTTTCTTCAACGAGTCCAAGTAAAGAGCGTGGGAGAATCGGGGGTAGAGGATGATGAGGACGGCGCGCCCGCCGCTGCGCAAAATAAGTACACCTCAAATTAATTAGCCTCCACCGTGCAAATGAATTATTGAAATCGAAGGAGGATAGCAGCGTGGATGACTTACACGGGATGATAAGGCATGAGAATCGCCTCCTTGTCGTTATTGGCGAGCATGAAACTGACGATGTAATCCCTCGCGTATTCACGCTGCTCTTCGCAGACTCCCAAGAAGCCCCCGTGCATGTAGTATGGGTCAGCGACACAGATATGACATATCTGCTCAACCCCAATGATGTAGTTCATGTGCAAGGCATAAAGGCAGACAAACGTAAAATCTAGCTTCTTCACGTGAAACATGTTGAATATGTAATCGAATCGGAGGAAGAACTTATCCGCAGGAAACCTGTCGACGTACGACATTTGCCGCGGAATGTTAACCTCGTAGAGTGGGTATCCTGGATCTTTCGAGGCGATGAGGCCTTTCTCTACCCGCAGCGCATCGTCATGAAGTCTACTTAGATCGCCGAATCTGGCCCGTAGCGCTGTTGCAGGTAGGATTGGTTGACCGGGGATATGCCATTTATCCGCATCGCGGATATCTATACGGTCCTGAAGCCGAGGCTGCTGAGGTGGCTGGATCATAGAATCAACTTTTTTGCGTTTCCTCGCTCTCTTCCTAGACTTCTTTACTACCGGAAGGTCGTCCATAATACATTGAGACGGTAATTCAGGCATCGACTCATGACGCTCAAACCCTGTGGAGGCGCCGGTATAGACATACTTTTCAGTGCCATCATCATCCTCATCCTCATCCATGGAGACGTCATCAGCGACTAATGGAGCCTCCTCCTTACCCCATCTGCTATCACCCAACCCGACACCTGACGCTAATTGGGTAGGTGGGGTGTTGATGTTCATACCTTGCTAAGGCTGCTTGCTCGTGGGTGTGCTCCCGGCCGCCTCCAGACGAAGCAGACTCTTTGGCCACAACAGGACCCACCCATTGCAAAAATCACCAAGCCGCCACAGGGTCTCGTCGTCATCCCCCACTAGTATTATAGGAGGCAAATTCTCGTGGCCCGGTTTGACACTGGCCACGGAAACCTTCAAGACGTTCAGGGGGATCGGCCGACTGTGGAACAATGGTTCCTTCGGCTGTGGAACAATGGTTCCTTTGGCTTCCTTGGGCGCCTTTGGCTCAAAAATGCCGTCGTCCACCTCCGTGAACACCAGTCTAGTAGTCCTGAGTTTGTTAGGAACCTGTTGCCTCTTTGCTTTCGGTTCTACACCGGCTCCGCTCCCCGAGGCAGCACCGGTCTCAGTCTCAGCGCCGGTCTCGATGACGGTCTGAGTCTCAGCGCAGGTCTCAGTCTCAGCACCGGTCTGCGTGTCGGTCTCAGTCCCTGATGCCACCAGTGGGCCCAGCAACAACATCGGTTGATCATTGGTAAGGCTAAAAAATTCGTCTGCCGCCCGGTAGACGTCGTCGCAATCACCAGAACCCTATCGTTCATCGTTGCTAGCCATGTTTCCTATGATTAAATCTACTCAATTAATTCTAGACCTAATAAAATGAATAATGACATAAAAAAGGCCTATTGTTTTGCAGGAATGTTGACTCCTTCCTGGTGCGGCAAATCCCGGGCACTCGATATGTCCTAGTTTGTAGCACAAGTCATGCCGAAATTCACGGAAAATTTCGGCGTGACCTTTGCTAAAGAGTGGACAAATCGAGAACTTGAAATTTGCCAGAACAAAAATGAATCAACATTCCGGGAAAACATAGGCCACTCAGCATCTTTCCCTGGAAACAACAAAGCCACTTGGGCACAATCGAACAACTCCAATGAAAAGATATAATCAACAATAAAAGTCTAGGAAGGGATCATCTTTAAAATATAATTTGCCTAAATTATTTTCCTTGAAAAATAGTGGTCTTTTCAAAAATCAAAAACCTTTGCAAAATGACCTCACTAAACACTTCTCTGCCAAGGACAGAACCCAAATTATGTTGATCTAGCTATTCCTCTCTGTCGGTGTACTAAAGTAGGGGTACCTTAGTATCCCGAACTTGTGCACGGGCAGTCGCAGCGTCCCGTGGCAAGGCTTGCCGGGCGTCCGCCAAGAGCCTTCGCTATTCCTATTACTGCCATTCAAGAACAAAGTGTTTAACTGAGAAGACAAGGCCCCGGCAAGAGGAGCTTGCCAGGAAGGCCAACCAAGGCATTTTGAGAGACTTGCCGCGATGCGCCCCGCGTCCCGGCAAGACCCGGCGAGCGACAAGCTTGCGGGCGCGACAAGACAACGACCGCGGCAAGGCGCTTGCCGCGGCGAAGCCACCATTCTACGCCCACGCTCCAGCACATCCAACGACGTGTCGCTGCAGGATCGTTCCTAGCGCACGTGGCGGATAGCTGTGCAGCCAAGCGGTGCGAGGTGGCAAGTGGAGATGACGAGGAAGCCATCGTGGCGATCGGTGGCGCCCCTAACGGTCGTTTCCTGCACTGTTTGGGCGACCGGACGGGCATTAAATGCCCTTGTCCCCTGCCTTCAGAGTTAGGTAGGGGGCACTATTGATAGCGGTTGTACCAACCCCTGTTTTTACTTTTTTACCCCTCTCTGCGTTGCCACCTGTCGGTGACCCCTTTAGCCTATAAAAGGAGGCCCATGCGCACGTAGAAGGGGTTCGAGTCATTTGAAACTACGACACACCTGCGCTCTCGAGCAAGAACAGAATAGAAACACAAAGCAGCAGTAGGAGTTTTATCTCTCCGGAGAGCTCCGAAGCTGGGTAAAAATCCCTCGCGTGCCTCGCATCGATCTGCTCTTCGTGCGCCCTCCGCTCCCTGCCGGACCGAAAAGGGGCCCTGCCCCATAGGTGCTCGTTCCCCACGACATCTTTGGCGCCCCAGGTAGGGGGCGTCGAGGTTGTGCGAATCTGATCCGGCATCTGCGCGTGCTACATCATCATCTTCATCGACATGCCACCGAAGAAGAAGGCTTCGGAGGTGGCCGCTCCGTCCACGTCGATCCCACCGCCGCCGGAGCAAACGGGCGGTGGGGTAGACGCCCGCGGAGGAACGGGCGCCGACGGGGGGACTCACATCGTCACTAGGTCCAAGGACAAGGCCCCGCAAACTTCGGCGTCCGTACATGCGCCGCGCCCCTCTCAGGAGGCGCGGGATCGACAACGCCATGGTGCTCCTGGCACCGTGCTTGCGTTGGAGCAAGGCCAAGCCAGCAGATCGCGGGACGCTCAAGGCCAGCATGCACGCCAACGTGTTGGCGCGAGCGCGGCACGGTCGCCTGGACGAGATGTTGCTCCTTCTAAGACTGTTAGAAGTTTGAGCATATCCCGCTCCTCGCGTCGTTCGCCCCCGCCGCCGAAAACCCGAGAAGAAGCGTTGGCTCGAGCCCAACTGCTACTAGACTACCCTCTAGCGCCGGATAAGGTCGACGACTGGAGGGTCACCATCCAGAGCCTCATCGGCTTCGCCAACGGCGACAAGCCCCGGCAACCAAGCTCGTCAAAGCCGCGGCAAGACGCCCAGGCGCAAGCCGGTGGCGACAAGACTGGTGGGGGTGCCACCACCGTGCACTCCCCACCCCGAAGGCCAAGATCGCCGACTCTCCGGGCTAACCTCGACACTGACTCCACCGCATCGTCGGACCCGCGAGCTCGTCGCGATCAACGCCAAGTTCTCCAAGAACGACGACAAGAAGACGCTCGTACCCGCATCGAGCGTCGAAGAGAAGCGCGGCGTCAGTCAGACCAGCGCGTTGGGCCCACTTTTGATATGCATGCGCCAGGGGAACCAGATGACTTGCCGTACGCGGTAGGTTGCCCAGCGTTCACTCGGGAGCTGCGGCAGGTCCAGTGGCCCAGTACCAAGAACTTCAAACCAAACGTACCCGAGAAGTACGATGGCAGGATACATCCGTCGGAGTTCCTCAGCATCTACACCATCACGGTGCAGGCTGCCGGGGGGCGCGACGAGAAGATCCTCGCCAACTACTTCCCGCTGGTGCTCAAGCCCAACATCAGATCTTGGCTCATGCACTTGCCGGACAACTCCATCTCTTCGCGGGCGGACCTGTGCCATCAGTTTGTCGGTGCCTTCATAGGCGGCCACAAGCCTCATGGCCAGGAAAGCGATCTTCATCTGCTCGCCCAGAAGGAAGGAGAACCCCTGCGTAAGTTCATACAGAGATTCAGCCAGGTGCAGCGCAACATCCCAGACATCCACCCTGCCGCGGTTATCAGCGCGTTCCATCAGAACGTGCGTAATCGCAGGATGAGGGAGGAGATGGCGATGTGCAAAATCAGAGATGTCAGCGAGCTATATGCTCTGGCCGACAAGTGTGCACGTGCTGAAGAGGGGAGGAAACTCCCCGGAGAGAACGCAGGAGCAGAAGGATCTGACAGTGAGGACGCCACTCCGGCAAAGAAGAACTGGAGGCGGAATAACAAAAAGAGGAAAGCTAAGGATGTGCTAGTTGTCGAGCAGTCCGAGAATGGAGGTGGCGCCGAGAAGGCCAAGGCTGGTGACTCCGGCGAGGCTGTGGTGGCCGCCGACAAGCAGGACGGCTCCGGCAAGCAGTACTGCAAGATCCACCGCACCAAGGGCCATGATCTCTAGGCCTGCAAGAAGGTTGAGCAGCTTGTTGAGCTGCAGAAATCTGAATACGAGCGCCGCGACAAGGAGAAGGCCCAAGAAGGTGGAGGAGGAGGCGACAAGAAGCGTCCCGCCCGGGGAGGGCGTCGTGCCAAGGCCAAGTAGCGGCAAGGAGACAGGCCTCCCCGCGGCCGCGACAAGGATAAGGATGAGGACGAAGATGATGAGATGGAGGAGGATGAGACCGACGAGCAGGAGTTCCAGAAGGCAACAGAGGTTTTGTGCATTGACGGCAGTGCTTCTCTGCACACCTCGCACCGACAGCTCAAACAGTGGGTGCGGGAAGTAAACGCAGCAGAACCGTCCATTGAGTCGCGCAAGCCCCTGAAGTGGTCCAGCACGCCCATCATCTTTGACATTGAGGATCACCCTGATCGCATAACTGCGGTCGGGTGCTTGCCGATGTTGGTTTTGCCAACAATCCGCAACCTCAAGGTCACGAAGATACTGGTTGACGGCGGGGCCAGCCTGAATCTGATCTCCTCTGCGGTGCTCAAGAAGCTCTAGATCCCCGACAGCGAGCTCGAAGAGACTGGTACCTTTCAAGGAATCAACCCGGGAAGGAGCAAGCCGAAGGGGAAGATTACACTGCAAGTGACATTTGGCAGCGAGCTGAACTTCAGGACAGAGAAGGTCACATTTGACGTTGCTGATTTCCCATTGCCCTACAATGGGATACTTGGCCGTCCAGCACTCGCCAAGTTCATGGCAGCCTCTCACTACGCCTACAACGTGCTCAAGATGCCCGGTCCGATAAGTGTCATTTCTGTCCCTGGCGACAAGAAAGATGCACTTATCTGTACCGACAAGATCTACCGGGAAGCAGCAGCCGCAGCAGAACGCAAACCACTTGCCGCTGAAGCTCCCGGGGGGAAGAAGAAGACCAAGTCCGGCAAGAGTAGCTCTGATGCCCACTCCGGCAAGCGCACCTCTTCGGAGTGCTGCGCTACCGTCGAGGACGCACCATCGAGCTCCACCGGCAAGTGCAAGAAGGAAAAGACAGCTTCACCAGAGACCAAGAAAGTGCCCACCAAGGAGGACGGCACTGGTGGTACCTTCACCATCAGTGCCACGCTTGACCCTAAATAGGAAAGCGCGCTCGTTGCTTTCCTGCGGGCGAATGTCGACGTGTTTGCATGGCAACCGTCTGACATCCCCGGTGTTCCCAGGAAAGTGATTGAGCACCACCTTGCCGTCTACCCTCACGCGCGGCCCGTCAAGCAGAGAGTCAGGAAACAAGCAGTGGAACGCCAAGAGTTCATTGCAGAAGAGATCAAGAAGTTGGAAGCAGCAGGCCTTGTCCGAGGAGTACTCCATCCAACATGGTTAGCCAATCCAGTAGTCGTGCGCAAGCGAACGGGAAGTGGAGGCTTTGTATTGACTTCACTTATGTTAATAAAGCTTGTCCCAAAGATCCATTTCCCTTGCTGCGCATTGACCAGATTGTCGACTCCACGACAGGATGTGATTTGCTTTAATTTCTTGATGCATACTCAGGATATCATCAGATCTTCATGGCAGAAGAGGATGAAGAGAAGACCGCATTCATTACTCCATGTGGCACGTACTGCTTTGTACGAATGCCTTTCGGACTAAAGAATGCTGGTTCAACATTTGCAAGAGTAGTCAGTCATGCTTTTGAGCCACAGTTGCACAGAAATGTAGAATCCTACATGGATGACATAGTGGTCAAAAGCAAGGACAAAGAAACTTTGATCCAAGATTTGGACGAGACCTTTGCAAATCTGCGCAAGATCAATCTCAAGTTGAATCCCGAGAAGTGCGTGTTTGGAGTTCCTTCCGACAAGCTTCTCGGGTTCTTTGTATCTCAACGGGGGATCGAAGCCAATCCCGACAAGATCAAGGCCATTGAGCATATCAAAGCACTGAAGCGCGTCAAGGATGTGCGAAGGCTTGCCGGCTGTGTTGCTGCTCTCAGTAGGTTCATCTCTAAGTCTGCTGAGCGCGCCCTGCCATTTTTCAAAATTTTGAAGAAGGCAGGTCCAATGAAATGAACTCCAGAAGCGGAGGCTGCGCTACAGGACTTGAAGAGATACCTATCCTCCACTCCAATACTTGTCGCACCTAAGCCACAAGAGAAGTTGTTGTTATATCTAGCGGCGACCAATCAAGTGGTTAGTGCTGCGTTAGTAGCGGAGAGGGAGGCGGATGATGAGCCAGCAACCGCGGCAAGCGAGTCCAGCGACAAGCAGGGGGCTTCCCCGTCAAGCTCTGGTCCCGACAAGGATGGATCTGTGCAACCACAGGAAGAGAGACAAAAGAAGATGGTGCAGCGCCCAGTTTATTTTGTCAGTTCCCTTTTGCAGGGAGCTAGATCAAGGTACTCTGGTGTGCAGAAGTTGCTCTTCGGCCTTCTCATGGCCTCGAGGAAGCTGCGCCATTATTTTCAAGCACATGAGATCACAGTTGTCACTCGCTTTCCGTTAAAGAGGATATTGCAGAATCCAGAAGCAACAGCCAGGATTGTCGAGTGGGCACTGGAACTGTCGAGCATTGGCCTCAAGTTTGAAAGTACTTCAACTATCCAGAGTCGAGCATTGGCAGAATTCATAGCAGAATGGACGCCGACACCTGATGAAGAAACTCCAGAGACGAGGATCCCCGTCAAGGAAGCAAGCAAGGAATGGATCATGTACTTTGATGCTGCCTTTTCGCTCGAAGGCGCCGGTGCGGGCGTGTTACTTGTCACACCCACCGGAGAGCACCTCAAGTACGTGATCCAGATGCACTTTCCCAAGGAGCAAGCAACAAACAATACTGCAGAGTATGAAGGCTTGCTTGCCGGACTCAGGATCGCGGCAGACCTTGTGATCAAGAAGCTTATTGTCACGGATGACTCACAGCTTGTCGTCCGTCAAGTGAACAAAGATTATCAGAGTCCGTTGATGGAAGCTTACATTGATGAAGTGAGGAAGTTAGAAGAGCATTTTGACGGCCTGCAGATGGAACATGTTCCGAGAGCTCAAAATGACATTGCAGATGGCCTGTCAAAATGCGCCGCCCTCAAGTTGCCTGTGGAACCAGGGATCTTTGTGCTCAAGCTGACTCAACCATCTGTAACACCATCAACTGGACAGAACAAGAAGAGGAAGTTAATTTCTGGTGACTACTTTCCGGCAGAGCTCCCCGAAGCCGCCGCCAAGAAGATCCCCAAGATCAACACAAAGAGCACTGAGGAGCAGTCTGCTCCAACAAACCCGAGGGTTTGTTTCGTTGAAGCAGACGCTCCCGACAAGTTGTGTCCCAACACGCTTGCCGGGGAGCATCACGCTCCGGCTGAATCACAGATTCTTGCCGTGGAAGCAGATGTTCCCGCAGCAGCATTTGCGCCTTTAGTCCTTGTCGTTGAGCCACAAGCTCTGGCATGGGCACAGCAGATCGTCCATTTCCTCCAAACAGGAGAACTTCCCGAAGAGCAAGAAGAAGCAGAGAGAGTAGCCTGGCAATCAAGTATGTACCAGTTTGTCGATGACATACTGTATAGAAGAAGATTCAACGAAGTGAAATTGAAGTGCATTTCCCGGGAAGAAAGACAGGAGCTGTTGGCGGAGATACATGGAGGCATATGTGGTCATCACATTGGCGCAAGAGCACTTGCCGGCAAAGCCTTCTGGCAAGGTTTCTTTTGGCCAACAGCCCTCCAGGATGCAACTACACAAGTAACCAAGTGTGAAGCGTGCCAGTTCCACTCCAAGCAGATACATCAACCAGCTCAAGCTCTCCAGACGATCCCTTTGTCCTGGCCATTTTCGGTCTGGGGGCTCGATATCCTCGGCCCCTTTCCCCGAGCTGTCGGGGGCTTTGAGTACTTGTACGTGGCGATCGACAAGTTCACAAAGTGGCCGGAAGTGGAAGCAGTGAGGAAGGTGATAGCACAGTCAGCAGTCAAGTTCTTCAGGTCGATTGTTTGCCGTTTCGGAGTCCGTAGCCGGATCATCACCGACAATGGCACTCAATTCACGAGCCGCACCTTCATGCAGTACGTCCAAGATCTTGGCACCAAGATCTGCTTTGCTTCTGTTGCTCACCCGAGAAGCAACGGTCAAGCGGAGAGGGCAAACGCTGAAGTGCTGCGCGGGCTCAAGACCAGGACTTTCGATAGGCTGCACAAGTGTGGAAGAAACTGGATCGAGGAGCTGCCGGTGGTTCTTTGGTCGATCAGGACGACTCCAAATCGAGCCACTGGACAGACACCTTTTGCTCTTGTCTACGGAGCAGAGGCAGTTCTCCCCACGGAACTCGTATACGGATCGCCTCGAGTGCTCGCTTATGATGAGCTTGAGCAAGAGCAGCTGCAGCAAGATGACGCACTGCTCCTCGAGGAAGATCGTCTTCAGGCTGTTGTAAGAGCTGCTCGCTACCAGCAAGCTTTGCGTCACTACCATAGCCGCAAAGTTAATGCCAGAAGCTTCGAGGAAGGCGACCTTGTTCTTCGGCGCGTTCAATCCGCCAAGTATTCCAACAAGTTGACGCCGAAGTGGGAAGGCCCTTATCGGGTAAAGCGAGTCACTAGGCCTGGCGCTGTCTGCCTTGAGACTGAAGATGGCTTTCCGGTGAGCAACTCCTGGAACATAGAGCATCTTCGTAAGTTTTATCCATAAGGCGCGGTTGCCGGAACCTGCTGTCCTGGCAACCACCTTTTGTACAAGCTTTGCCGCTGTTGCATGTAACCCTTTGTACAAAGCCGGGCGCAGATCCCGTGCATAAATAAAGATCATATTCTCTGCAAAAGTTGTCAAATTTCATGCCTTTTTCTTTTTCGCATGTATAAACTGACATCTTGTGCAGCACTAGCCCCCGGTAAGCAATAACGAGCCTTAAGGCTCCATATCTTTATTTTCTCTTCTTTCTTTCTCTTAAAGAGAAGATTCCACCGCCCACAAGTTCACCGGGGGGGGGGGGGGGGAGGAGAATATAATGACGTGGACTGGGCGTCGTTCAAAGAAGTATAGCCTTGCCGGGACGCGGACGACAGAAAAGCTAAGTTACCAAAGTTTGAGCACGATCAGTTTTAAAATTCTTAAGTTATATTCCTTGAACGACCGTGCTTTGTATGGAAAACCTGTGCACGGAGGAACCGGCTCATGGCTATTTGCACCCTTACTTTGATTCGAGTCCGCTCAACAATGAAAGTGTGCTGCGACTAGTCCCGACAAGGTTTCTTGCCGGAGGCAACACCGCCAGCAGGCTGCTGATGTTCCACACTCAGCGCTCGCGGCAAGGGTGCATGCACCGGCAAGTTCCCTAAAAGCGTAGGGTAAAAACATACAAGGGAAGGGATCGAGTAAAGGAGATAACATAGCAAGCATTGCCCAGAATAAAGTTATATTACAAAAGTAACTGGTAGCGGCACTGACTAAATTGTTCTCATAACTTAAATAACAGCGACAAGGAAGGGAGAAGAAGGGTGGCCTAATCCACGCGCTCGCCATCGATCCTCCTGACTTCATTCACCTTGTCCACAATGGGTGCGACAATGGTTTTGAGCTCTTCAAGATCAGCACCCGCCGGCAGCTTCTTGAGGACGCGGGTGAGGTCGAGGCCCGGGTTGCGGAAGAGTATCTTCACCAACACCTTCTCCAAGACCTTGGCGCAGATTGCGCGCGACTCATCAGCCAACTTCTTTGGGATCCTTTCCCGGAGCTGCTGGAGAGCCGTCGCCACACCCTTGAAGAAAAGAGTAAGCTTGGCGCTGGGCTGGAGGTTCTCATCGGAGGAGTACCCGAAGCCCGCCAAGTCCAGTTGAGCCAGCTCCTCGTCGATGGTTGCAGCAATGTTGACGAGGCCCTCCATCCAGAGCTCCACCGTGGCCCTGAAGGTGTTTTGAGTCTCGGCGGCCCTCGTTAGCAGCTCCTCGTTGCCCTTGATCTCTTGCTTCAAGTCTTCCTCCCTCTTCTTGGCGCCGTCTAGCGTCTCCGTCAAGGTGGCCAGCTTCAGCTCCAAGTCAGCATTTGAGTCCTTGACGGCGTTCAGTTCCTTGACCTTGTCGGCAAGTTGAACTTGCAGATCGCCATGAGCGAGGGCATCCTTCTCACGTTCGCGCTGGAGTGCGGTAAGCTCTTCATTCTTCCCTTTCATATCTGCCTCCAGCTGCGTCACCTTCACCTCCAATTCCTTCTTGGCAGCCTCGGCAGCTGCGGCAGCGTCTTTCGTCTCCTTGAGCGCCCTGCCAAGTGATTGCTCGCGTGCAGCGAGTTCCTCCTCATAGCTATCCAGATTGACTTTCCGCTGCGTCAGGTCACCCTCTCGGATGGACACCTCCTCAGCGACAAGCCTCTGTTGCTCCTCAGCCTCTGCCTTCTCAAGGATGAAGGCCTTCCGCGCTTCGACAAGATGCGCCCTCCCTCCGCAATGGACCGAAGGGCCTCTTGGTTGCGGCTCTGGAGCTCCTCCGCATGCTTCTCTATGTCAACTCCCGCCCGTGTGACAAGCGCTTCCCGGGACTCCAGTTTCGCTTGCCGGGCACGGTAGAGCGACACCAGCTTCCGGAGCAGTTGGTCCTCCTCGGACTCGCCGCTGCTGCTGCTTGGTGCGTCAACCACTGACAGCTCGGCGGAGGCGAGCACCTCTCCGTCAAAAGACTCTCCCTCGATCGGCGCCCTGGAGCTCGACGCCCAGGGAAGATGGATGAAAACACCATCGCCGGCCTTCAAGTAGGCGCCGGGCTGGGGCTCCTCGGAGCCCGGTGCTGCGTCAGCGGCAGAGGGGTCGGCGGTCGGTTTAGCGCCTTGCGCTCCTGCGCCCTCCGGGTCGTTAGTACGATCGCCGAACCCCTCGTCAGCTCCTGCGCCAGCAGCCTTGTCGGCCTCTTCGCCGGCGGGATCGTCAGCGCCGGCCTCTTCTTCGGCGGCGGCATCACCTTCAGTGTTGCCGCGTGCGTCCTCCTCGCCGGTGGCCTCAGTCTCCATCGGGTCGGTGGGAGGGGGATCTGAAGATGGGAAGAGGAAGAAAAAAATCAAGCAAATATCCAAAAAGAAGACCAGAGGAAGAACCCAAGGGAAAATTTCCGACAAGGAGGGTTACCTGTGCTGGGCTCTGTGACCATGGGCTCCACCACCGAAGGCTCACTGGTTCCGTCCCTTGCCGGGGACCTCTCCCTTGCTGGAGAGCGCTCCCTTGTCGGAGAATCGCCCCTTGGCGGCATAGTTGAAGCAGACAACACCTCTGGAGCGGCTTCTGGTTGCTCCTGATGGGCCTGCTCTGCTCCTACACAAGCAAGTCAGAAATCAAGATATCAGCAAAGAAAGAGCACCCAGGCACGCCCCACAATAGGAAGTGAGCAAATAGTTACGCTGGGGGCTGTGCTGGGGGCTGCTTCGAGGAGATGGTACTGGGTCCGTCAAGGTAGTCTCGGACGTGTCCTCTGCCATCACAGCAGGATCGTCCTCGATGAAAACCACGGGGACCTTGGCCCTCTTTGCCGCTCTCTTGGCCAGAGTCCTGAAATGGAACAAGGATTCAGAGGGAAGCAGATCAGATGCAAGATAAGAAACAACAGAGATCGAAGAAATACAAGTACAATAAGGAGAAATTCTTACTCCTCCTCCTCTTCTTCCTCCTCGTCAGAGCTCAGCGCGGAGAGGTCGAAATCAGGTACCCTTTCTGCGCGGTGAGGCGGAGGAGTAGGCTCCCTTGGGCGCTTGCCGGAAGCTGCGGTGGGATCAGATGTGGTGGCTCGAGAAGACCCAGCCCCATTTGCCGGCGCAGCATGAGATGCTCCCGCGGCAACGGTACTTGCCGCGGTGGAGCGTGCCCCACGGCGCTGCGGCTGTTGGCCCGTCTGCCGCCCTGTTGTGTCTCCGGCCCTGCGAAGACGCCTCCTTGTTTGAGCTGGGGGCTGCGCTGAGGGCCCCGTCTGCGGCAAGCTGCTTGAAGATGGTTGGCCACTTGCGCCCCCGGGAGGCTCGCTTGCCTCGGCTTCGGGCTCCTCCTCGCCAGCGACCTCCCCGCCAAGGTCCTCTCGGTCGGCAAGGCTTGCCGCCTCGGCCGCCTCTACCTCCTCCAGCGTGAAGCCAAACTCACCCGCGGCGGCGACTGCTGCCGCCTCTTCGGCCCTGGTGGCGATGTACCGCATCTCGTCGTCGGTGGTGTCGCGGGTGAGCAGCCTCTGCTCGTCGGCACGGACTGCTACCTCCACCAAGCTGTCGAAGAATTGCCGCACCACATCGTTGGCGGGCTCCTTCCAAGTTGGGATAATCCCATGCGAGTCGCACTCCGGCATCATTGCACGGATGCGATCAAGCTGGGAGTTGTTGCACAGTGGGATGATGCCCTGCGGCAACCTGAACCACTACGGATGGTTGGCGTCGTGCTTGAATAGCTCCTTGAGCATCCCGTCAAGCTCCAGAACTGTGAAGTTGAAGTTGAGGCCCGGACGCAGCCTCATGATATCCGCCGAGCCGCCAAACAGCCAGGCAGGCCTCCTCCTCTCCTGCAGAGGGGCGATGCGACGGTGAAGGAAATCCGCGCCGACGGCCCCTATTGTGAGCCCGGCAAGCCTGAGCCGCAGGATTCGGGTGGTGGCGATCTTCAGCTTGGCATCGTCCGGCGACAGAGTGCTCCAGTCACCGCCGCGCACTACCCGGGTCTGGCGCAAGTTGGTGAATGGCTGCGGATTGGCGTCAACAATCCAACACCACTCTGCCCTCCACTCGTCCCATTTGCTGCGGAGCTCCCCCTCCAGATACACCTCCTTCATGCCGACTCGTGAGATCTAGGCGATCCCGCCAGCTAAGGGCTCTCCTTTCTCGGCTCGGGGGATGAAATAGTGGCGAAAAAGAGCAACATTTGGGTGGATACCAACGAAGTTCTCGCAGAGATGTGCGAAAACCGCCATTGTCAGAACGGCGTTGGGAGTGAAGTCAAGGAGATGAAACCCGTAGGTATTCTTGATATCGCAGAAGAAATCAGAAAAAGGTGGGCAGAGCCCGCAGTAGAAGAACACTGGAAAGAAATGGTACCCCTTTTGGGCACCGCTTTGAAGTAGAAGCTTCGGCGGAGAGCACCGGCGTGCGCGGATGCGCCCGCGTCTCCGTCGACCAGAAGAGGTAGAACTCCTCCCGCAGCGCCTTCAGGGTGAGCTCGGGGGGGAAAAGCACTCGCTCCTTGCGCAGTGCCTCAAGCCGCAGCGCCTCGGCCGACTTCGTGCTCTTGCCAGTCTTCGGAGCCATGGCGGAAGCGGCGGGGGAGCGCGGAAGCGTTGGGGGCGACGGCGGCGGGGGAGCGCGGAAGCGTTGGGGGCGACGGCGGCGACGGGCGGCGGAGCACTGCTCTCTTTCGGCTTGGGAAGCAGAGGGGAGCGGCGGAGCTTTCTGAGGAAGAAACCGCAAGTGGCGAAGGTGGGGGAACGACCCCTGTTTCCTCTGCTTAGAAAGGGGAGAGGCGAACGTTACGCCTTTCTTGATTTAAGAATTGCCCACGATCTCTCCCACGACGCCGCGTTTGACGCGTGCAGTTACGGGAGGGCGCGGTGGATACGGAGTTAGATTCGGTATGGACCCAGGCCGCGCATGCCCGTGCCCTGTTTTGGGCCTGGCCCAACAGCGCTCGGCACCGTGTATGGCCCAGGCCCGGGGGCTCCTGTCGGTGTACTAAAGTAGGGGTACCTTAGTATCCCGAACTTGTGCATGGGCAGTCGCAGCGTCCCGCGGCAAGGCTTGCCGGGCGTCCGCCAAGAGCCTTTGCTATTCCTATTACTGCCATTCAAGAACAAAGTGTTTAACTGAGAAGACAAGGCCCCGGCAAGAGGAGCTTGCCGGGAAGGCCAACCAAGGCATTTCGAGAGACTTGCTGCGACGCGCCCCGCGTCCCGGCAAGACCCGGCGAGCGACAAGCTTGCGGGCGCAACAAGACAACAACCGCAGCAAGGCGCTTGCCGCGGCGAAGCCACCATTCTACGCCCATGCTCCAGCACATCCAACGACGTGTCGCCGCAGGATCGTTCCTAGCGCACGTGGCGGATAGCTGTGCAGCCAAGCGGTGCGAGGTGGCAAGTGGAGATGACGAGGAGGCCATCGTGGCGATCGGTGGCGCCCCTAA
Organism: Triticum timopheevii; assembly: GCA_963921465.1. Classification (NCBI taxonomy): domain Eukaryota; kingdom Viridiplantae; phylum Streptophyta; class Magnoliopsida; order Poales; family Poaceae; genus Triticum; species Triticum timopheevii. The sequence continues at coordinate 330,008,371 of OY997272.1, forward strand.
CGGTCGTTTCCTGCACTGTTTGGGCGACCAGACGGGCATTAAATGCCCTTGTCCCCTGCAGTCAGAGTTAGGTAGGGGGCACTATTGATAGCGGTTGTACCAACCCCTGTTTTTACTTTTTTACCCCTCTCTGCGTTGCCACCTGTCGGTGACCCCTTTAGCCTATAAAAGGAGGCCCATGCGCACGTAGAAGGGGTTCGAGTCATTCGAAACTACGACACACCTGCGCTCTCGAGCAAGAACAGAATAGAAACACAAAGCAGCAGTAGGAGTTTTATCTCTCCGGAGAGCTCCGAAGCTGGGTAAAAATCCCTCGCGTGCCTCACCTCGATCTGCTCTTCGTGCGCCCTCCGCTCCCTGCCGGACCGAAAAGGGGCCCTACCCCATAGGTGCTCGTTCCCCACGACACTCTCTCTCACACAAACACACATTATTATCTCTAACCCTTCTCTGCCTAGGACAGAACCCAATTAAATTGCAAAGGAACTCCATTTCTCTAACTCTTCTGACCTAATGCTCTAAAATAAAATTTTCCTCTAACCTAGCCAACCTACTTAACCTAGCTTGTTAATCCAACGAACCTAATTAACCTACCTATTTAACCTAGTTAGTTAATCTAGTTTACCTAGATAATTAACCCTAATTAAACTAGTTAATGCAGCTAGTTCTCTGTCAAAGCCCTAAATAAATTTTTGCACTAAATAACCTTGATAATTAACCTAATTAAACTAGTTAACCTGGCTACTTCTCTGTCAAAGCCCTAACTAAATTTTTGCACTAACCTCGATAATTAACCTAATTAAACTAGTTAACCTAACTACTTCTCTGTCAAAGCCCTAACTAAAATTTTGCCCTAACCTAGATAATTAACCTAATTAAACAAGCTAACCTATGCATGAGAGAGAGAGGAGGGGTGGGGGCTTACAGAGGATGGCTCCGATTGTGGCAAGGGAGGCAGTGGTGGCGAGGGAGGCAGGGGCGTCTCCAGTGACGGCGAGGGAGGCAGTTGTGGCAAGGAAGGATCCGGTGGCGTCAACGGCGGCTGCGGTGGCGTTGACGAGGCCGCGCGGCTCCGTGGCGTTGGGGGCGGCACCGGTGGCATCGACGGCACACGACTTTGGTGGCGTCGACGTCGGCAGGAGACGGCAGCGAAGTGGGGCGACGGCGAATCGGGGAGACGGCGGCGCGCGGGGTGGTTGAGGGATTTGGAGGAGAAGTGGTGGCCAGGGGGAAATGGTTTTTGGTTAAGTCAAACTTAGCGGTATCGCGTTTGGTAAAACGCACTATAGCTAAGGTAGCTATAGCGGTTTTTACAAAACGCGCTGCTGCTATAGCTATGTAATTTTCTTCCATTTTTTAATTTCCTTTTCTGTTTCTATAGCGGGTTTCGGTGTCAAAACCGGCGGATCTTGGGTAGGGGGTCCTGAACTGTGCGTCTAGGCGGATGGTAACAGGAGACAAGGGACACGATGTTTTTACCCAGGTTCGGGCCCTCTCGATGGAGGTAAAACCCTACTCCTGCTTGATTGATATTGATGATATGAGTAGTGTAAGAGTGGATGTACCACGAGATCAAGGAGGCTAAACCCTAGAAGCTAGCCTATGGTATGATTGTTGTAATGGTTGTTCGTCCTATGGACTAAAACCCTCCGGTTTATATAGACACCGGAGAGGGCTATGGTTACACAGAGTCGGTTACAATGGTAGGAGATCTACATATCTGTATCGCCAAGCTTGCCTTCAACGCCAAGGAAAGTCCCATCCGGACACGGGACGAAGTCTTCAATCTTGTATCTTAATAGTCTTGGAGTCCGGCCGATGATGATAGTCCGGCCATCCGGACACCCCCTAGTCCAGGACTCCCTCAGTAGCCCCTGAACCGGGCTTCAATGACGATGAGTCCGGCGCGCATATTGTTCGGCATTGCAAGGCGGGTTCCTCCTCCGAATAATTCATAGAAGATGGTGAACGCCAGGATAGTGTCCGGCTCTGCAAAATAAATTCCACATTCCACCATAGAGAGAATAATATGTACACAAGTTCAATCTGCTGACGTATTTTGTGGCATGACGTCATACCACCACCAAGCCTTCATTTTGTATTATACCACCTCAGCGCGTTTAGCGAAGCGGTTTCCTTGGCACGTCTTGTCTAAGCAGATATCGTGTTCCCCTTATTCTGGGATTCCCATCAATACAAACGTGGGTAACCCAACCGCGCCATTGATGGTGGTGCTTGGGAGATAAGCGAGTTTTATCAGGCTGGTGGGGACGGATAGTCTTCGTCCGCCCATATATAAGGGGATAAGGATCCACCTTTTTTATCTACGCCTTCTTCCTCCTTTGCTTATCCATCTCCGCGCACTCGAGCTCCAGCGCCAAGTTCGCACATCTCGTCTCAACCTTCTCCAGCCATGTCCGGAGCGGGAGGCAAGTGGATGGCTTCCTCCGTTATGGAGGGGCACATCGAAAAACTGCGCGGCACCGGATACCTGTCCAGCGACATCGCGCACTTGCCCGACAAGGGGCAGCTCATCCCCACCCCCAGGCCCCATGAGAGGGTCGTATTCCTTCCCCACTTCCTCCGCGGACTGGGCTTCCCACTTCATCCCTTCGTTCGGGGGCTCATGTACTACTACGGCCTGGACTTCCACGATCTGGCGCCAAACTTCATCCTCAACATCTCGGCGTTTATCGTCGTGTGTGAGGCCTTCCTCTGCATCCAGCCCCACTTCAGCTTGTGGCTAAAAACCTTCAATGTCAAGCCGAAGGTAGTGAAGGGCGTCCAAGCGGAGTGCGGAGGCGCCATGGTGGGCAAAATGCCCAACGTCCTCTGGCTCGAGGGCGCCTTCGTGGAAACTGTCAAAGGGTGGCAATCGGGGTGGTTCTATATCACCGAGCCGCGGGACCCTAAATGGGCAGCGGCCCCCCGAGTTCAGATCTGGTACCCCCATGCAGCTCACCTCCTAGAAAGAGAAGGGCTTGCTATGGGGCAGTTCGGAGGAGCTGACCGGACTCCAGTCTTGTCTCCAGACCTTGGTGAACAAGAAGCTCAAGCTTGTCAACGTGATCCAGGTCATGCTCGTCCGCTGGATTCTCCCCTGCCAACAACGGGCATTCAATCTTTGGGAGTTTGATCCGACACAATGTACGAAGCTTCCTGGAGGGTGCTGTTCAAGGGGGGAGAAGCCCCCGCATCCGCAACTGAAGATCGCGGATTCAGCACGAAACGCCCGGCCGGTGCGGTAAGATATGTTATCCTTTATGGGACATTTATTTCTTTCATAGTTTGACTCTATTGCGGGATCTAAAATTCCCAATGCCTTTAACAGGACTGGCAGAGGACATCCGAACAGGTTAACTGTCCGGCTCCCCTCCCCGAAGACCCAGCGGATACCCGTTTAACGGGGCTGCTAGTCCCGGCACTCTATGTGGTGCCGGAGAAGAAGGCCAAGAAGAAGGCCATGGGAACCCGAAAGAGTTCCCGGCGCCAGGTGGTATCGGACTTATTATCCGATGGCTTTGAGGCGGACTCCTCCCCCGAAGACGAGGAGGAGAAAGAGGACTCTCCCCAGGAGGGGTGAGAGAGGAAGGGGAAGGCCTCCCCAACAGGGGAGGCCGAAGGGTCCAAGAGGGGAAGGAGTGCAATCCTCCCACTCGGAGGCTTAGCTGCGACCCCGTAATCTCCTAAGTTAAAAACATTCCGAGTGGAGAGAAATCCTCCCACTCGGGGACTTAGCTGCGACCCCGTAATCGCCTAAGTTAAAAACATTCCGAGTGGAGAGCAATCCTCCCACGGGGGGGGGGGGGGGGGCTTAGCTGCGACCCCGTAATTGCCTAAGTTAAAAACATTCCGAGTGGAGAGCAACCTCCCACTCGGGGGCTTAGCTACGACCCCGTAATCGCCTAAGTTAAAAACATTCCGAGTGGAGAGCAATCCTCCCACTCGGGGGCTTAGCTACGACCCTGAATCTCCTAAGTTAAAAACATTCCGAGTGGAGAGCAATCCTCCCACTCGGGGGCTTAGTGTGACCCTGTAATCGCCTAAGTTAAAAACATTCCGAGTGGAGAGCAATCGTCCCACTCGGGGGCTTAGCTACGACTCCTTAATCGCCTAAGTTAAACACATTCCGCTCGGGGGCTTAGTTGCGACCCCGTAATCGCCTAAGTTAAAAACATTCCGAGTGGAGAGCAATCCTCCCACTCGGGCCTTAGCGACGACCCCGTAATCGCCTAAGTTCAAAACATTCCGAGTGGAGAGCAATCCTCCAACTCGGGGCCTTAGATGCGACCCCGTAATCACCTAAGTTAAAAACATTCCGAGTGGAGAGCAATCCTCCCACTCGGGGGCTTAGTTGCGACCCCATAATCGCTAAAGTTAAAAACATTCCGAGTGGAGAGCAATCCTCCCACTCGGGGGCTTAGCTGCGACCCCGTAATCGCCTAAGTTAAAAACATTCCGAGTGGGGAGCAATCCTCCCACTCGTTGGCTTAGCTGCGACCCCGTAATCGCCTAAGTTAAAAACAATCTGAGTGGAGAGCAATCCCCCCACTCAGGGGCTTAGCTGCGACCCCGTAATTGCCTAAGTTAAAAACATTCTGAGTGGAGAGCAATCCTGCCACTCGGAGGATTAGCTACGACCCTGTAATCTCCTAAGTTAAAAACATTCCGAGTGGAGAGCAATCCTCCCACTCCGTGGCTTAGTGTGACCCCGTAATCGCCTAAGTGAAAAACATTCCGAGTGGAGAGCAATCGTCCCACTTGGGCGCTTAGCTACGACTCTGTAATTGCCTAAGTTAAACACATTCCGCTCGGGGGCTTAGCTGCAACCTGTAATCGCCTAAGTTAAAAACATTCTGAGTGGAGAGCAATCCTCCCACTCGGGGGCTTAGCTGCGACCCCGTAATCGCCTAAGTTAAAAACATTCCGAGTAGAGAGCAATCCTCCCATTTGGGGCCTTAGATGCGACCCCGTAATCGCCTAAGTTATAAACATTCCGAGTGGAGAGCAATCCTGCCACTCGGGGGCTTAGTTGCGACCCCATAATCGCCAAAGTTAAAAACATTCCAAGTGGAGAGCAATCCTCCCACTCGGGGGCTTAGCTGCGACCCCGTAATCGCCTAAGTTAAAAACATTCCGAGTGGAGAGCAATCCTCCCACTCGGGGGCTTAGCTGTGACCCCGTAATCGCCTAAGTTAAAAACATTCTGAGTGGAGAGCAATCCCCCCACTCAGGGGCTTAGCTGCGACCCCGTAATTGCCTAAGTTAAAAACATTCCGAGTGTAGAGCAATCCTCCCACGCGGGGGCTTAGCTACAACCCTGTAATCTCCGAAGTTAAAAACATTCTGAGTCGAGATCAATCCTCCCACTCGGGGGCTTCGTGTGACCCCGTAATCGCCTAAGTTAAAAACATTCCGAGTGGAGAGCAATCGTCCCACTCGGGGGCTTAGCTACGACTCCGTAATCGCCTAAGTTAAACACATTCCGCTCGGGGGCTTAGCTGCAACCCCGTAATCGCCTAAGTTAAAAACATTCCGAGTGGAGAGCAGTCCTCCCACTCGGTGCCTTAGATGCGACCCCGTAATCGCCTAAGTGAAAAACATTTTGTGTGGAGAGCAATCCTCCCACTCGGGGGCTTAGTTGCGACCCCATAATCGCCAAAGTTAAAAACATTCCGAGTGGAGAGCAATCCTCCCAGTCGGGGGCTTAGCTGTGACCACGTAATCACCTAAGTTAAAAACATTCCAAGTGGAGAGCAATCCTCCCACTCGAGGGCTTAGCTGCGACCCCGTAATCGCCTAAGTTAAAAACATTCTGAGTTGAGAGCAATCCCCCCACTCAGGAGCTTAGCTGCGATCCCGTAATTGCCTAAGTTAAAAACATTCTGAGTGGAGAGCAATCCTCCCACTCGGAGGCTTAGCTGCGACCCCGTAATCGCCTAAGTTAAAAACTTTCCGAGTGGAGAGAAATCCTCCCACTCGGGGGGCTTAGCTGCGACCACGTAATCGCCTAAGTTAAAAACATTCCGAGTGGAGAGCAATCCTCCCACCGGGGGTGGGGGCTTAGGTGGGAACCCGTAATTGCCTAAGTTAAAAACATTCCGAGTGGAGAGCAATCCTCCCACTCGGGGGCTTAGCTACGACCCTGTAATCTCCTAAGTTAAAAACATTCCGAGCGGAGAGAAATCCTCCCACTCGGGGGCTTAGTGTGACCCCGTAATCTCCTAAGTTAAAAACATTCCGAGTGGAGAGCAATCCTCCCACTCGGGGGCTTAGCTGCGACCCCGTAATCTCCTAAGTCAAAAACATTCTGAGTGGAGAGCAATCCTCCCACTCAGGGCCTTAGATGCGACCCCGTAATCGCCTAAGTTAAAAACATTCCGAGTGGAGAGCAATCCTCCCACTTGGGGGCTTAGCCGCGACCATGTAATCGCCTAAGTTAAGAGCATTCCGAGTGGAGAGCAATCCTCCCACTCGAGGGCTTAGCTGCGACCCTGTAATCGCCTAAGTTAAAAACATTCTGAGTGGCGAGCAATCCTCCCACTCGGAGGCTTAGCTGCGACCCCGTAATCGCCTAAGTTAAAAACATTCCGAGTGGAGAGCAATCCTCCCACGGGGGGGGGGGGGGGGGCTTAGCTGCAACCCCGTAATTGCCTAATGTAAAAACATTCCGAGTGAAGAGCAATCCTCCCACTCGGGGGCTTAGCTACGACCCCGTAATCGCCTAAGTTAAAAACATTCCGAGTGGAGAGAAATCCTCCCACTCGGGGGCTTAGCTGCGACCCCATAATCCCCTAAGTTAAACACATTCCGAGTGGAGAGCAATCCTCTCACTCGGGGGATTAGCTGCGACCCCGTAATCGCCTAAGGTAAAAACATTCCAAGTGGAGAGCAATCCTCCCACTCGGGGGCTTAGCTATGACCCCGTAATCGCCTAAGTTAAAAACATTCCGAGTAGAGAGCAATCCTCCCACTCGGGGGCTTAGCTGCGACCCCGTAACCGCCTAAGTTAAAAACATTCCGAGTGAAGAGCAATCCTCCCACTCGGGGGCTTAGCCGCGACCCCGTAATCGCCTAAGTTAAAAACATTCTGAGTGGAGAGCAATCCCCCCACTCAGGGGCTTAGCTGCGACCCCGTAATCGCCTAAGTTAAAAACATTCGGAGTGGAGAGCAATCCTCCCACTCGGGGGCTTAGCTGCGACCCCGTAATCGCCTAAGTTAAAAACATTCCGAGTGGAGAGCAATTCTTCCACTCGGGGGCTTAGCTGCATACCTTTTATCGCCTAAGTTAAAACCATTCCGAGTGGAGAGCAATCCTTGCACTCGGGGGCTTACCTGCGACCCCGTAATCCCCTAAGTTAAAAACATTCCGAGTCGAGAGCAATCCTCCCACTCGGGGGCTTAGCTTTGACCCCGTAATCACCTAAGTTAAAAAAAATCCGAGTGGAGAGCAATCCTCCCATTCGAGAACTTAGCTACGACCCCGTAATCGCCTAAGTTAAAAATATTCCGCTCGGAGGCTTAGTTGCGACTGCGTAATCGGCTAAGTTAAAAACATTCCAAGTAGAGAGCAATCCTCCCACTCGGGGGCTTAGTTGCGACCCTATAATCGCCAAAGTTAAAAACATTCCGAGTGGAGAGCAATCCTCCCACTCGGGGGCTTAGCTGCGACCTCGTAGTCGCCTAGTTAAAAACATTGCGAGTGGAGAGCAATCCTCCCACTCGTTGGCTTAGCTGCAACCCTGTAATCGCCTAAGTTAAAAACAATTTGAGTGGAGAGCAATCCCCCCACTCAGGGGCTTAGCTGCGACCCCGTAATTGCCTAAGTTAAAAACATTTTGAGTGGAGAGCAATCCTCCCACTCGGAGGCTTAGCTACGACCCTGTAATCTCCTAAGTTAAAACCATTCCGACTGGAGAGCAATCCTCCCACTCGGGGGCTTAGTGTGACCCCGTAATCGCCTAAGTTAAAAACATTCCGAGTGGAAAGCAATCGTCCCACTCGGGGGCTTAGCTACGACTCCGTAATCGCCTAAGTTAAACACATTCCGCTCGGGGGCTAAGCTACGACCCTGTAATCGCCTAAGTTAAAAACATTCCGAGTGGAGAGAAATCCTCCCACTCGGGGGCTTAGCTGCGACCCCGTAATCGCCTAAGTTAAAAACATTCCGAGTGGAGAGCAATCCTCCCACTCGGGGCCTTAGATGCGACCCCGTAATCGACTAAGTTAAAAACATTCCGAGTGGAGAGCAATCCTCCCACTCGGGGGCTTAGTTGCGACCCCATAATCGCCAAAGTTAAAAACATTCCAAGTGGAGAGCAATCCTCCCACTTGGGGGCTTAGCTGCGACCCCGTAATCGCCTAAGTTAAAAACATTCCAAGTGGAGAGGAATCCTCCCTCTCGGGGGCTTAGCTGCGACCCTGTAATCGCCTAAGTTAAAAACATTCTGAGTGGAGAGCAATTCCCCCACTCAGGGGTTTAGCTGCGACCGCGTAATTGTCTAAGTTAAAAACATTCCGAGTGGAGAGCAATCCTCCCACTCAGGGCCTTAGATGCGACCCCGTAATCGCCTAAGTTAAAAACATTCCGAGTGGAGAGCAATCCTCCCACTCGGGGGTTTAGTTGCGACCCCATAATCGCCAAAGTTAAAAACATTCCGAGTGGAGAGCAATCCGCCCACTCGGGGGCTTAGCCGCGACCACGTAATCGCCTAAGTTATGAACATTCCGAGTGGAGAGCAATCCTCCCACTCGAGGGCGTAGCTGCGACCCCGTAATCGCCTAAGTTAAAAACATTCTAAGTGGCGAGCAATCCCCCCACTCAGGGGCTTAGCTGCGACCCCGTAATTGCCTAAGTTAAAAACATTCTGAGTGGAGAGCAATCCTCCCACTCGGAGGCTTTGCTGCGACCCCGTAACCGCCTAAGTTAAAAACATTCCCAGTGGAGAGAAATCCTCCCACTCGGGGGCTTAGCTGTGACCCCGTAATCGCCTAAGTTAAAAACATTCCAAGTGGAGAGCAATCCTCCCACGGGGGGGGGGGGGGGCTTAGTTGCGAACCCGTAATTGCCTAATTTAAAAACATTCCGAGTGGAGAGCAATCCTCCCACTCGGGGGCTTAGCTACGACCCCGTAATCGCCTAAGTTAAAAACATTCCGAGTGGAGAGCAATCCTCCCACTCGGGGGCTTAGCTGCGACCCCATAATCCCCTAAGTTAAACACATTCAGAGTGGAGAGCAATCCTCCCACTCGGGGGATTAGCTGCGACCCCGTAATCGCCTGAGTTAAAAACATTCCAAGTGGAGAGCAATCCTCCCACTCGGGGGCTTAGCTACGACCCCGTAATCGCCTAAGTTAAAAACATTCCGAGTGGAGAGCAATCCTCCCACTCGGGGGCTTAGCTGCGACCCCGTAACTGCCTAAGTTAAAAACATTCCGAGTGAAGAGCAATCCTCCCACTCGGGGGCTTAGCTGCGACCCCGTAATCGCCTAAGTTAAAAACATTCTCAGTGGAGAGCAATCCCCCCACTCAGGGGCTTAGCTGCGATCCCGTAATCGCCTAAGTTAAAAACATTCGGAGTCAAGAGCAATCCTCCCACTCGGGGGCTTAGCTACGACCCCGTAATCGCCTAAGTTAAAAACATTCCGAGTGGAGAGCAATTCTTCCACTCGGGGGCTTAGCTCCGAACCTTTTATCGCCTAAGTTAAAACCATTCCGAGTGGAGAGCAATCCTCGCACTCGGGGGCTGACCTGCGACCCCGTAATCCCCTAAGTTAAGAACATTCTCAGTGGAGAGCAATCCCCCCACTCGGGGGCTTAGCTTTGACCCCGTAATCACCTAAGTTAAAAAAAATCCGAGTGGAGAGCAATCCTCCCACTCGGGGGCTTAGCTACGACCCCGTAATCGCCTAAGTTAAAAATATTCCGCTCGGAGGCATAGTTGCGACCGCGTAATTGCCTAAGTTAAAAACATTCCGAGTGGAGAGCAATCCTCCCACTCGGGGGCTTAGCTACGACCTCGTAATCGCCTAAGTTAAAAACATTCCAAGTGGAGAGCAATCCTCCCACTCATTGGCTTAGCTGCGACCCCGTAATCGCCTAAGTTAAAGACAATCTGAGTGGAGAGCAATCCCCCCACTCAGGGGCTTAGCTGCGACCCCGTAATTGCCTAAGTTAAAAACATTCTGAGTGGAGAGCAATCCTCCCACTCGGAGGCTTAGCTACGACCCTGTAATCTCCTAAGTTAAAACCATTCCGAGTGGAGAGCAATCCTCCCACTCGGGGGCTTAGTGTGACCCCGTAATCTCCTAAGTTAAAAACATTCCGAGTGGAAAGCAATCGTCCCACTCGGGGGCTTATCTACGACTCCGTAATCGCCTAAGTTAAACACATTCCGCTCGGGGGCTAAGCTACGACCCGTAATCGCCGAAGTTAAAAACATTCCGAGTGGAGAGCAATCCTCCCACTCGGGGGCTTAGCTGCGACCCCGTAATCGCCTAAGTTAAAAACATTCCGAGTGGAGAGCAATCCTCCCACTCGGGGCCTTAGATGCGACCCCGTAATTGCCTAAGTTAAAAACATTCCGAGTGGAGAGCAATCCTCCCACTCGGGGGCTTAGTTGCGACCCCATAATCGCCAAAGTTAAAAACATTCCAAGTGGAGAGCAATCCTCCCACTCGGGGCCTTAGATGCGACCCCGTAATCGCCTAAGTTAAAAACATTCCGAGTGGAGAGCAATCCTCCCACTCGGGGACTTAGTTGCGACCCCATAATCGCCAAAGTTAAAAACATTCCAAGTGGAGAGCAATCCTCCCACTTGGGGGCTTAGCTGCGACCCCGTAATCGCCTAAGTTAAAAACATTCCAAGTGGAGAGGAATCCTCCCACTCGGGGGCTTAGCTGCGACCCCGTAATCACCTAAGTTAAAAACATTCTGAGTGGAGAGCAATTCCCCCACTCAGGGGTTTAGCTGCGACCCCGTAATTGCCTAAGTTAAAAACATTCCGAGTGGAGAGCAATCCTCCCACTCAGGGCCTCAGATGCGACCCCGTAATCGCCTAAGTTAAAAACATTCCAAGTGGAGAGGAATCCTCCCACTCGGGGGCTTAGCTGCGACCCCGTAATCACCTAAGTTAAAAACATTCTGAGTGGAGAGCAATTCCCCCACTCGGGGGCTTAGCTACGACCCCGTAATCGCCTAAGTTAAAAACATTCCGAGTGGAGAGCAATCCTCCCACTCGGGTGCTTAGCTGCGACCCCATAATCCCCTAAGTTAAACACATTCCGAGTGGAGAGCAATCCTCCCACTCGGGGGATTAGCTGCGACCCCGTAATCGCCTGAGTTAAAAACAATCCAAGTGGAGAGCAATCCTCCCACTCGGGGGCTTAGCTACGACCCCGTAATCGCCTAAGTTAAAAACATTCCGAGTGGAGAGCAATCCTCCCACTCGGGGGCTTAGCTGCGACCTCGTAACCGCCTAAGTTAAAAACATTCCGAGTGAAGAGCAATCCTCCCACTCGGGGGCTTAGCTGCGACCCCGTAATCGCCTAAGTTAAGAACATTCTCAGTGGAGAGCAATCCCCCCACTCAGGGGCTTAGCTGCGACCCCGTAATCGCCTAAGTTAAAAACAATCGGAGTGGAGAGCAATCCTCCCACTCGGGGGCTTAGCTACGACCCCGTAATCGCCTAAGTTAAAAACATTCTGAGTGGAGAGCAATTCTTCCACTCGGGGGCTTAGCTCCGAACCTTTTATCGCCTAAGTTAAAACCATTCCGAGTGGAGAGCAATCCTCGCATTCGGGGGCTGACCTGCGACCCCGTAATCACCTAAGTTAAAAACATTCCGAGTCGAGAGCAATCCTCCCACTCGGGGGCTTAGCTTTGACCCCATAATCACCTAAGTTAAAAAAATCCGAGTGGAGAGCAATCCTCCCACTCGGGGGCTTAGCTACGACCCCGTAATCGCCTAAGTTAAAAATATTCCGCTCGGAGGCTTAGTTGCAACCGCGTAATTGCCTAAGTTAAAAACATTCCGAGTGGAGAGCAATCCTCCCACTCGGGGGCTTAGCTGCGACCTCGTAATCGCCTAAGTTAAAAACATTCCGAGTGGAGAGCAATCCTCCCACTCATTGGCTTAGCTGCGACCCCGTAATCGCCTAAGTTAAAGACAATCTGAGTGGAGAGCAATCCCCCCACTCAGGGGCTTAGCTGCGACCCCGTAATTGCCTAAGTTAAAAACATTCTGAGTGGAGAGCAATCCTCCCACTCGGAGGCTTAGCTACGACCCTGTAATCTCCTAAGTTAAAACCATTCCGAGTGGAGAGCAATCCTCCCACTCTGGGGCTTAGTGTGACCCCGTAATCTCCTAAGTTAAAAACATTCCAAGTGGAAAGCAATCGTCCCACTCGGGGGCTTATCTACGACTCCGTAATCGCCTAAGTTAAACACATTCCGCTCGGGGGCTAAGCTACGACCCCGTAATCGCCGAAGTTAAAAACATTCCGAGTGGAGAGCAATCCTCCCACTCGGGGGCTTAGCTGCGACCCCGTAATCGCCTAAGTTAAAAACATTCCGAGTGGAGAGCAATCCTCCCACTCGGGGCCTTAGATGCGACCCCGTAATCGCCTAAGTTAAAAACATTCCGAGTGGAGAGCAATCCTCCCACTCGGGGGCTTAGCTGCGACCCCGTAATCGCCTAAGTTAAAAACATTCCGAGTGGAGAGCAATCCTCCCACTCGGGGCCTTAGATGCGACCCCGTTATCGCCTAAGTTAAAAACATTCCGAGTGGAGAGCAATCCTCCCACTCGGGGGCTTAGTTGCGACCCCATACTCGCCAAAGTTAAAAACATTCCAAGTGGAGAGCAATCCTCCCACTTGGGGCCTTAGATGCGACCCCGTAATCGCCTAAGTTAAAAACATTCCGAGTGGAGAGCAATCCTCCCACTCGGGGACTTAGTTGCGACCCCATAATCGCCAAAGTTAAAAACATTCCAAGTGGAGAGCAATCCTCCCACTTGGGGGCTTAGCTGCGACCCCGTAATCGCCTAAGTTAAAAACATTCCAAGTGGAGAGGAATCCTCCCACTCGGGGGCTTAGCTGTGACCCCGTAATCACCTAAGTTAAAAACATTCTGAGTGGAGAGCAATTCCCCCACTCAGGGGTTTAGCTGCGACCCCGTAATTGCCTAAGTTAAAAACATTCCGAGTGGAGAGCAATCCTCCCACTCAGGGCCTCAGATGCGACCCCGTAATCGCCTAAGTTAAAAACATTCCGAGTGGAGAGCAATCCTCCCACTCAGGGGCTTAGTTGCGACCCCATAATCGCCAAAGTTAAAAAGATTCCGAGTGGAGAGCAATCCTCCCACTCGGGGGCTTAGCCGCGACCACGTAATCGCCTAAGTTAAGAACATTCCGAGTGGAGAGCAATCCTCCCACTCGAGGGCTTAGCTACGCCCCCGTAATCACCTAAGTTAAAAACATTCTAAGTGGCGAGCAATCCCCCCACTCAGGGGCTTAGCTGCGACCCCGTAATTGCCTAAGTTAAAAACATTCTGAGTGGAGAGCAATCCTCCCACTCGGAGGCTTTGCTGCGACCCCGTAATCGCCTAAGTTAAAAATATTCCGAGTGGAGAGAAATCCTCCCACTCGGGGGCTTAGCTGCGACCCCGTAATCGCCTAAGTTAAAAACATTCCGAGTGGAGAGCAATCCTCCCACGGGGGGGGGGGGGGGGGGGGGCTTAGCTGCGACCCCGTAATTGCCTAATTCAAAAACATTCCGAGTGGAGAGCAATCCTCCCACTCGGGGTCTTAGCTACGACCCCGTAATCGCCTAAGTTAAAAACATTCCGAGTGGAGAGCAATCCTCCCACTCGGGGGCTTAGCTGCGACCCCATAATCCCCTAAGTTAAACACATTCCGAGTGGAGAGCAATCCTCCCACTCGGGGGATTAGCTGCGACCCCGTGATCGCCTGAGTTAAAAACATTCCAAGTGGAGAGCAATCCTCCCACTCGGGGGCTTAGCTACGAACCCGTAATCGCCTAAGTTAAAAACATTCCGAGTGGAGAGCAATCCTCCCACTCGGGGGCTTAGCTGCGACCCCGTAACTGCCTAAGTTAAAAACATTCCGAGTGAAGAGCAATCCTCCCACTCGGGGGCTTAGCTGCGACCCTGTAATTGCCTAAGTTGAAAACATTCCGAGTGGAAAGCAATCGTCCCACTCGGGGGCTTAGCTATGACTTCGTAATCGCCTAAGTTAAACACATTCCGCTCGGGGGCTAAGCTACGAACCCGTAATCGCCTAAGTTAAAAACATTCCAAGTGGAGAGCAATCCTCCCACTCGGGGGCTTAGCTGCGACCCCGTAATCGCCTAAGTTAAAAACATTCCGAGTGGAGAGCAATCCTCCCACTCGGGGGCTTAGTTGCGACCCCATAATCGCCAAAGTTAAAAACATTCCAAGTGGAGAGCAATCCTCCCACTTGGGGGCTTAGCTGCGACCCCGTAATCGCCTAAGTTAAAAACATTTTGACTGGAGAGCAATTCCCCCACTCAGGGGTTTAGCTGCGACCCCGTAATTGCCTAAGTTAAAAACATTCCGAGTGGAGAGCAATCCTCCCACTCGGGTGCTTAGCTACGAACCTGTAATCTCCTAAGTTAAAAACATTCCGAGTGGAGAGCAATCCTCCCACTCGGGGGCTTAGCTGCGACCCCGTAATCACCGAAGTTAAAAACATTCCGAGTGGAGAGCAATCCTCCCACTCGGGGGCCTAGCTGCGACCCTGTAATCGCCTAAGTTAAAAACATTCCTAGCGAAGAGCAATCCTCCCACTCGGGGCCTTAGATGCGACCCCGTAATCGCCTAAGTTAAAAACATTCCGAGTGGAGAGCAATCCTCCCACTCGGGGGCTTACTTGCAACCCCATAATCGCCAAAGATAAAAACATTCCGAGTGGAGAGCAATCCTCCCACTTGGGGGCTTAGCTGCGACCACGTAATCGCCTAAGTTAAAAACATTTCGAGTGGAGAGCAATCCTCCCACTCGAGGGGTTAGCTGCGACCCCGTAATCGCCTAAGTTAAAAACATTCTGAGTGGAGAGCAATCCCCCCACTCAGGGGCTTAGCTGCAACCCCGTAATTGCCTAAGTTAAAAACATTCTGAGTGGAGAGCAATCCTCCCACTCGGAGGCTTAGCTGCGACCCCGTAATCGCCTAACTTAAAAACATTCCGAGTGGAGAGAAATCCTCCCACTCGGGGGCTTAGCTGTGACCCCGTAATCGAATAAGTTAAAGCCATTCCGAGTGGAGAGCAATCCTCCCACGGGGGGGGGGGGGGGGCGGGGGGGGCTTAGCTGTGACCCCGTAATTGCCTAAGTTAAAAACATTCCGAGTGGAGAGCAATCCTCCCACTCGGGGGCTTAGCTACGACCCTGTAATCGCCTAAGTTAAAACCATTCCGAGTGGAGAGCAATCCTCCCATTCGGTGGCTTAGCTGCGACCCCGTAATCCCCTAAGTTAAACACATTCCGAGTGGAGAGCAATCCTCCCACTCGGGTGCTTAGCTGCGACCCCGTAATCGCCTGAGTTAAAAACATTCCGAGTGGAGAGCAATCCTCCCACTCGGGGGCTTAGCTACGACCCCGTAATCGCCTAAGTTAAAAACATTCCGAGTGGAGAGCAATCCTCCCACTCGGGGGCTTAGCTGCGACCCTGTAACCACCTAAGTTAAAAACATCCCGAGTGGAGAGCAATCCTCCCACTCGGGGGCTTAGCTGCGACCCCGTAATCGCCTAAGTTAAAAACATTCTGAGTGGAGAGCAATCACCCCACTCAGGGGCTTAGCTGCGACCCCGTAATCGCCTAAGTTAAAAACATTTAGTGTGGAGAGCAATCCTCGCACTCGGGGGCTTAGCTGCGACCCTGTAATCGCGTAAGTTAAAAACATTACGAGTGGAAAGTAATCGTCCCACTCGGGGGCTTAGCTACGACTCCGTAATCGCCTAAGTTAAACACATTCCGCTCGGGGGCTAAGCTACGACCCTGTAATCGCCTAAGTTAAAAACATTCCGAGTGGAGTGCAATCCTCCCAATCGGGGGCTTAGCTGCGACCCCGTAATCGCCTAAGTTAAAAACATTCCGAGTGGAGAGCAATCCTCCCACTCGGGGCCTTAGATGCGACCCCGTAATCGCCTAAGTTAAAAACATTCCGAGTGGAGAGAAATCCTCCCACTCGGGGGCTTAGTTGCGACCCAATAATCGCCAAAGTTAAAAACATTCCAAGTGGAGAGCAATCCTCCCACTTGGGGGCTTAGCTGCGACCCTGTAATCGCCTGAGTTAAAAACATTCCGAGTGGAGAGCAATCCTCCCACTCGGGGGCTTAGCTACGACCCCATAATCGCCTAAGTTAAAAACATTCCGAGTGGAGAGCAATCCTCCCACTCGGGGGCTTAGCAGCGACCCCGTAACCGCCTAAGTTAAAAACATTCCGAGTGGAGAGCAATCCTCCCACTCGGGGGCTTAGCTGTGACCCCGTAATCGCCTAAGTTAAAAACATTCTGAGTGGAGAGCAATCACCCCACTCAGGGGCTTAGCTGCGACCCCGTAATCCCCTAAGTAAAACACATTCCGAGTGGAGAGCAATCCTCCCACTCGGTGGCTTAGCTGCGACCCCCTAATCGCCTGAGTTAAAAACATTCCGAGTGGAGAGCAATCCTCCCACTCGGGGGCTTAGCTACGACCCTGTAATCGCCTAAGTTAAAAACATTCCAAGTGGAGAGCAATCCTCCCACTCGGGGGCTTAGCTGCGACCCCGTAACCGCCTAAGTTAAAAACATCCCAAGTGGAGAGCAATCCTCCCACTCGGGGGCTTAGCTGCGACCCCGTAATCGCCTAATTTAAAAACATTCTTAGTGGAGAGCAATCACCCCACTCAGGGGCTTAGCTGCGACCCTGTAATCGCCTAAGTTAAAAACATTCGGAGTGGAGAGCAATCCTCCCACTCGGGGGCTTAGCTGCGACCCCATAATCCCCTAAGTTAAACACATTCCGAGTGGAGAGCAATCCTCCCACTCGGGGGATTAGCTGCGACCCCGTGATCGCCTGAGTTAAAAACATTCCAAGTGGAGAGCAATCCTCCCACTCGGGGGCTTAGCTACGAACCCGTAATCGCCTAAGTTAAAAACATTCCGAGTGGAGAGCAATCCTCCCACTCGGGGGCTTAGCTGCGACCCCGTAACTGCCTAAGTTAAAAACATTCCGAGTGAAGAGCAATCCTCCCACTCGGGGGCTTAGCTGCGACCCTGTAATCGCCTAAGTTGAAAACATTCCGAGTGGAAAGCAATCGTCCCACTCGGGGGCTTAGCTATGACTTCGTAATCGCCTAAGTTAAACACATTCCGCTCGGGGGCTAAGCTACGACCCCGTAATCGCCTAAGTTAAAAACATTCCAAGTGGAGAGCAATCCTCCCACTCGGGGGCTTAGCTGCGACCCCGTAATCGCCTAAGTTAAAAACATTCCGAGTGGAGAGCAATCCTCCCACTCGGGGGCTTAGTTGCGACCCCATAATCGCCAAAGTTAAAAACATTCCAAGTGGAGAGCAATCCTCCCACTTGGGGGCTTAGCTGCGACCCAGTAATCGCCTAAGTTAAAAACATTTTGACTGGAGAGCAATTCCCCCACTCAGGGGTTTAGCTGCGACCCCGTAATTGCCTAAGTTAAAAACATTCCGAGTGGAGAGCAATCCTCCCACTCGGGTGCTTAGCTACGAACCTGTAATCTCCTAAGTTAAAAACATTCCGAGTGGAGAGCAATCCTCCCACTCGGGGGCTTAGCTGCGACCCCGTAATCACCGAAGTTAAAAACATTCCGAGTGGAGAGCAATCCTCCCACTCGGGGGCCTAGCTGCGACCCTGTAATCGCCTAAGTTAAAAACATTCCTAGCGAAGAGCAATCCTCCCACTCGGGGCCTTAGATGCGACCCCGTAATCGCCTAAGTTAAAAACATTCCGAGTGGAGAGCAATCCTCCCACTCGGGGGCTTACTTGCAACCCCATAATCGCCAAAGATAAAAACATTCCGAGTGGAGAGCAATCCTCCCACTTGGGGGCTTAGCTGCGACCACGTAATCGCCTAAGTTAAAAACATTTCGAGTGGAGAGCAATCCTCCCACTCGAGGGGTTAGCTGCGACCCCGTAATCGCCTAAGTTAAAAACATTCTGAGTGGAGAGCAATCCCCCCACTCAGGGGCTTAGCTGCAACCCCGTAATTGCCTAAGTTAAAAACATTCTGAGTGGAGAGCAATCCTCCCACTCGGAGGCTTAGCTGCGACCCCGTAATCGCCTAACTTAAAAACATTCCGAGTGGAGAGAAATCCTCCCACTCGGGGGCTTAGCTGTGACCCCGTAATCGAATAAGTTAAAGCCATTCCGAGTGGAGAGCAATCCTCCCACGGGGGGGGGGGGGGCTTAGCCGTGACCCCGTAATTGCCTAAGTTAAAAACATTCCGAGTGGAGAGCAATCCTCCCACTCGGGGGCTTAGCTACGACCCTGTAATCGCCTAAGTTAAAACCATTCCGAGTGGAGAGCAATCCTCCCATTCGGTGGCTTAGCTGCGACCCCGTAATCCCCTAAGTTAAACACATTCCGAGTGGAGAGCAATCCTCCCACTCGGGTGCTTAGCTGCGACCCCGTAATCGCCTGAGTTAAAAACATTCCGAGTGGAGAGCAATCCTCCCACTCGGGGGCTTAGCTACGACCCCGTAATCGCCTAAGTTAAAAACATTCCGAGTGGAGAGCAATCCTCCCACTCGGGGGCTTAGCTGCGACCCTGTAACCGCCTAAGTTAAAAACATCCCGAGTGGAGAGCAATCCTCCCACTCGGGGGCTTAGCTGCGACCCCATAATCGCCTAAGTTAAAAACATTCTGAGTGGAGAGCAATCACCCCACTCAGGGGCTTAGCTGCGACCCCGTAATCGCCTAAGTTAAAAACATTTAGTGTGGAGAGCAATCCTCGCACTCGGGGGCTTAGCTGCGACCCTGTAATCGCGTAAGTTAAAAACATTACGAGTGGAAAGTAATCGTCCCACTCGGGGGCTTAGCTACGACTCCGTAATCGCCTAAGTTAAACACATTCCGCTCGGGGGCTAAGCTACAACCCTGTAATCGCCTAAGTTAAAAACATTCCGAGTGGAGTGCAATCCTCCCAATCGGGGGCTTAGCTGCGACCCCGTAATCGCCTAAGTTAAAAACATTCCGAGTGGAGAGCAATCCTCCCACTCGGGGCCTTAGATGCGACCCCGTAATCGCCTAAGTTAAAAACATTCCGAGTGGAGAGAAATCCTCCCAGTCGGGGGCTTAGTTGCGACCCCATAATCGCCAAAGTTAAAAACATTCCAAGTGGAGAGCAATCCTCCCACTTGGGGGCTTAGCTGCGACCCTGTAATCGCCTGAGTTAAAAACATTCCGAGTGGAGAGCAATCCTCCCACTCGGGGGCTTAGCTATGACCCCGTAATCGCCTAAGTTAAAAACATTCCGAGTGGAGAGCAATCCTCCCACTCGGGGGCTTAGCAGCGACCCCGTAACCGCCTAAGTTAAAAACATTCCGAGTGGAGAGCAATCCTCCCACTCGGGGGCTTAGCTGTGACCCCGTAATCGCCTAAGTTAAAAACATTCTGAGTGGAGAGCAATCACCCCACTCAGGGGCTTAGCTGCGACCCCGTAATCCCCTAAGTAAAACACATTCTGAGTGGAGAGCAATCCTCCCACTCGGTGGCTTAGCTGCGACCCCCTAATCGCCTGAGTTAAAAACATTCCGAGTGGAGAACAATCCTCCCACTCGGGGGCTTAGCTACGACCCTGTAATCGCCTAAGTTAAAAACATTCCAAGTGGAGAGCAATCCTCCCACTCGGGGGCTTAGCTGCGACCCCGTAACCGCCTAAGTTAAAAACATCCCAAGTGGAGAGCAATCCTCCCACTCGGGGGCTTAGCTGCGACCCCGTAATCGCCTAATTTAAAAACATTCTTAGTGGAGAGCAATCACCCCACTCAGGGGCTTAGCTGCGACCCCGTAATCGCCTAAGTTAAAAACATTCGGAGTGGAGAGCAATCCTCCCACTCGGGGGCTTAGCTGCGACCCCGTAATCTCGTAAGTTAAAAACATTACGAGTGGAAAGTAATCGTCCCACTCGGGGGCTTAGCTACGACTCCGTAATCGCCTAAGTTAAACAGATTCCGCCCGGGGGCTAAGCTACGACCCTGTAATCGCCTAAGTTAAAAACATTCCGAGTGGAGAGCAATCCTCCCACTCGGGGGCTTAGCTGCGACCCCGTAATCGCCTAAGTTAAAAACATTCCGAGTGGAAAGCAATCCTCCCACTCGGGGCCTTAGATGCGACCCCGTAATCGCCTAAGTTAAAAACATTCCGAGTGAAGAGCAATCCTCCCACTCGGGGGCTTAGTTGCGACCCCATAATCGCCAAAGTTAAAAACATTCCAAGTGGAGAGCAATCCTCCCACTTGGGGGCTTAGCTGCGACCCTGTAATCGCCTGAGTTAAAAACATTCCGAGTGGAGAGCAATCCTCCCACTCGGGGGCTTACCTATGACCCCGTAATCGCCTAAGTTAAAAACATTCCGAGTGGAGAGCAATCCTCCCACTCGGGGGCTTAGCAGCGACCCCGTAACCGCCTAAGTTAAAAACATTCCGAGTGGAGAGCAATCCTCCCACTCGGGGGCTTAGCTACGACCCTGTAATCGCCTAAGTTAAAAACATTCCGAGTGGAGAGCAATCCTCCCACTCGGGGGCTTAGCTGCGACCCTGTAACCGCCTAAGTTAAAAACATCCCGAGTGGAGAGCAATCCTCCCACTCGGGGGCTTAGCTGCGACCCCATAATCGCCTAAGTTAAAAACATTCTGAGTGGAGAGCAATCACCCCACTCAGGGGCTTAGCTGCGACCCCGTAATCGCCTAAGTTAAAAACATTTAGTGTGGAGAGCAATCCTCGCACTCGGGGGCTTAGCTGCGACCCTGTAATCGCGTAAGTTAAAAACATTACGAGTGGAAAGTAATCGTCCCACTCGGGGGCTTAGCTACGACTCCGTAATCGCCTAAGTTAAACACATTCCGCTCGGGGGCTAAGCTACGACCCTGTAATCGCCTAAGTTAAAAACATTCCGAGTGGAGTGCAATCCTCCCAATCGGGGGCTTAGCTGCGACCCCGTAATCGCCTAAGTTAAAAACATTCCGAGTGGAGAGCAATCCTCCCACTCGGGGCCTTAGATGCGACCCCGTAATCGCCTAAGTTAAAAACATTCCGAGTGGAGAGAAATCCTCCCACTCGGGGGCTTAGTTGCGACCCCATAATCGCCAAAGTTAAAAACATTCCAAGTGGAGAGCAATCCTCCCACTTGGGGGCTTAGCTGCGACCCTGTAATCGCCTGAGTTAAAAACATTCCGAGTGGAGAGCAATCCTCCCACTCGGGGGCTTAGCTACGACCCCGTAATCGCCTAAGTTAAAAACATTCCGAGTGGAGAGCAATCCTCCCACTCGGGGGCTTAGCAGCGACCCCGTAACCGCCTAAGTTAAAAACATTCCGAGTGGAGAGCAATCCTCCCACTCGGGGGCTTAGCTGTGACCCCGTAATCGCCTAAGTTAAAAACATTCTGAGTGGAGAGCAATCACCCCACTCAGGGGCTTAGCTGCGACCCCGTAATCCCCTAAGTAAAACACATTCCGAGTGGAGAGCAATCCTCCCACTCGGTGGCTTAGCTGCGACCCCCTAATCGCCTGAGTTAAAAACATTCCGAGTGGAGAGCAATCCTCCCACTCGGGGGCTTAGCTACGACCCTGTAATCGCCTAAGTTAAAAACATTCCAAGTGGAGAGCAATCCTCCCACTCGGGGGCTTAGCTGCGACCCCGTAACCGCCTAAGTTAAAAACATCCCAAGTGGAGAGCAATCCTCCCACTCGGGGGCTTAGCTGCGACCCCGTAATCGCCTAATTTAAAAACATTCTTAGTGGAGAGCAATCACCCCACTCAGGGGCTTAGCTGCGACCCCGTAATCGCCTAAGTTAAAAACATTCGGAGTGGAGAGCAATCCTCCCACTCAGGGGCTTAGCTGCGACCTCGTAATCTCGTAAGTTAAAAACATTACGAGTGGAAAGTAATCGTCCCACTCGGGGGCTTAGCTACGACTCCGTAATCGCCTAAGTTAAACACATTCCGCTCGGGGGCTAAGCTACGACCCTGTAATCGCCTAAGTTAAAAACATTCCGAGTGGAGAGCAATCCTCCCACTCGGGGGCTTAGCTGCGACCCCGTAATCGCCTAAGTTAAAAACATTCCGAGTGGAAAGCAATCCTCCCACTCGGGGCCTTAGATGCGACCCCGTAATCGCCTAAGTTAAAAACATTCCGAGTGAAGAGCAATCCTCCCACTCGGGGGCTTAGTTGCGACCCCATAATCGCCAAAGTTAAAAACATTCCAAGTGGAGAGCAATCCTCCCACTTGGGGGCTTAGCTGCGACCCTGTAATCGCCTGAGTTAAAAACATTCCGAGTGGAGAGCAATCCTCCCACTCGGGGGCTTACCTATGACCCCGTAATCGCCTAAGTTAAAAACATTCCGAGTGGAGAGCAATCCTCCCACTCGGGGGCTTAGCAGCGACCCCGTAACCGCCTAAGTTAAAAACATTCCGAGTGGAGAGCAATCCTCCCACTCGGGGGCTTAGCTGCGACCAGGTAATCGCCTAAGTTAAAAACATTCTGAGTGGAGAGCAATCCTCCCACTCGGGGGCTTAGCTATGACCCCGTAATTGCCTAAGTTAAAAACATTCTGAGTGGAGAGCAATCCTACCATTCGGGGGCTTAGCTGCGACCTTGTAATCCCCTAACTTAAACACATTCAGAGTGGAGAGGAATCGTCCCACTCGGGGGCTTAGCTACGACCCCGTAATCGCCTAAGTTAAAAACATTCCGAGTGGAGAGCAATCCTCCCACTCGGGGCCTTAGATGCGACCCCGTAATCGCCTAAGTTAAAAACATTCCGAGTGGAAAGCAATCCTCCCATTCGGGGGCTTAGCTGCGACCCCATAATCGCCAAAGTTAAAAACATTCCGAGTGGAGAGCAATCCTCCCACTCGGGTGCTTAGCTGCGACCCCGTAATCGCCTAAGTTAAAAACATTCCGAGTGGAGATCAATCCTCCCACTCGGGGGCTTAGCTTCGACCCCGTAATCTCCTTAGTTAAAAACATTCTGAGTGGAGAGCAATCCCCCCACTTAGGGGCTTAGCTGCGACCCCATAATTGTCTAAGTTAAAAACATTCCGAGTGGAGAGCAATCCTCCCACTCGGGGGCTTAGCTGCGACCCCGTAATCGCCTAATTTTAAAACATTCTTAGTGGAGAGCAATCACCCCACTCAGGGGCTTAGCTGCGACCCCGTAATCGCCTAAGTTAAAAACATTCGGAGTGGAGAGCAATCCTCCCACTCAGGGGCTTAGCTGCGACCCCGTAATCTCGTAAGTTAAAAACATTACGAGTGGAAAGTAATCGTCCCACTCGGGGGCTTAGCTACGACTCCGTAATCGCCTAAGTTAAACACATTCCGCTCGGGGGCTAAGCTACGACCCTGTAATCGCCTAAGTTAAAAACATTCCGAGTGGAGAGCAATCCTCCCACTCGGGGGCTTAGCTGCGACCCCGTAATCGCCTAAGTTAAAAACATTCCGAGTGGAAAGCAATCCTCCCACTCGGGGCCTTAGATGCGACCCCGTAATCGCCTAAGTTAAAAACATTCCGAGTGAAGAGCAATCCTCCCACTCGGGGGCTTAGTTGCGACCCCATAATCGCCAAAGTTAAAAACATTCCAAGTGGAGAGCAATCCTCCCACTTGGGGGCTTAGCTGCGACCCTGTAATCGCCTGAGTTAAAAACATTCCGAGTGGAGAGCAATCCTCCCACTCGGGGGCTTACCTATGACCCCGTAATCGCCTAAGTTAAAAACATTCCGAGTGGAGAGCAATCCTCCCACTCGGGGGCTTAGCAGCGACCCCGTAACCGCCTAAGTTAAAAACATTCCGAGTGGAGAGCAATCCTCCCACTCGGGGGCTTAGCTGCGACCAGGTAATCGCCTAAGTTAAAAACATTCTGAGTGGAGAGCAATCCTCCCACTCGGGGGCTTAGCTATGACCCCGTAATTGCCTAAGTTAAAAACATTCTGAGTGGAGAGCAATCCTACCATTCGGGGGCTTAGCTGCGACCTTGTAATCCCCTAACTTAAACACATTCAGAGTGGAGAGGAATCGTCCCACTCGGGGGCTTAGCTACGACCCCGTAATCGCCTAAGTTAAAAACATTCCGAGTGGAGAGCAATCCTCCCACTCGGGGCCTTAGATGCGACCCCGTAATCGCCTAAGTTAAAAACATTCCGAGTGGAAAGCAATCCTCCCATTCGGGGGCTTAGCTGCGACCCCATAATCGCCAAAGTTAAAAACATTCCGAGTGGAGAGCAATCCTCCCACTCGGGTGCTTAGCTGCGACCCCGTAATCGCCTAAGTTAAAAACATTCCGAGTGGAGATCAATCCTCCCACTCGGGGGCTTAGCTTCGACCCCGTAATCTCCTTAGTTAAAAACATTCTGAGTGGAGAGCAATCCCCCCACTTAGGGGCTTAGCTGCGACCCCATAATTGTCTAAGTTAAAAACATTCCGAGTGGAGAGCAATCCTCCCACTCGGGGGCTTAGCTGCGACCCCGTAATCGCCTAAGTTAAAAACATTCCAAGTGGAGAGAAATCCTCCCACTCGGGGGCTTAGCTGCGACCCCGTAATCGCCTAAGTTAAAAACATTCCGAGTGGAGAGCAATCCTCCCAGGGGGGGGGGGGGTCTTAGCTGCGACCCCATAATTGCCTAAGTTAAAAACATTCCGAGTGGAGAGAAATCCTCCCACTCGGGGGATTAGCTACGACCCCGTAATCGCCTAAGTTAAAAACATTCCGAGTGGAGAGCAATCCTCCCACTCAGGGGCTTAGCTGCGACCTCGTAATCCCCTAAGTTAAACACATTCCGAGCGGAGAGCAATCCTCCCACTCAGGGGCTTACCTGCGACCCCGTAATTGCCTAAGTTAAAAACATTCCGAGTGGAGAGCAATCCTCCCATTCGGGGGCTTAGCTGCGACCTCGTAATCCCCTAACTTAAACACATTCAGAGTGGAGAGCAATCGTCCCACTCGGGGGCTTAGCTACGACCCCGTAATCGCCTAAGTTAAAAACATTCCGAGTGGAGAGCAATCCTCCCACTCGGGGCCTTAGATGCGACCCCGTAATCGCCTAAGTTAAAAACATTCCGAGTGGAGAGCAATCCTCCCACTCGGGGGCTTAGATGCGACCCCATAATCGCCAAAGTTAAAAACATTCCGAGTGGAGAGCAATCCTCCCATTCGGGGGCTTAGCTGCGACCTCGTAATCCCCTAACTTAAACACATTCAGAGTGGAGAGCAATCGTCCCACTCGGGGGCTTAGCTACGACCCCGTAATCGCCTAAGTTAAAAACATTCCGAGTGGAGAGCAATCCTCCCACTCGGGGCCTTAGATGCGACCCCGTTATCGCCTAAGTTAAAAACATTCCGAGTGGAGAGCAATCCTCCCACTCGGGGGCTTAGCTGCGACCCCATAATCGCCAAATTTAAAAACATTCCGAGTGGAGAGCAATCCTCCCACTCGGGTGCTTAGCTGCGACCCCGTAATCGCCTAAGTTAAAAACATTCCGAGTGGAGAGCAATCCTCCCACTCGGGGGCTTAGCTGCGACCCCGTAATCGCCTAAGTTAAAAACATTCCGAGTGAAGAGCAATCCTCCCACTCGGGGGCTTAGTTGCGACCCCATAATCGCCAAAGTTAAAAACATTCCAAGTGGAGAGCAATCCTCCCACTTGGGGGCTTAGCTGCGACCCTGTAATCGCCTGAGTTAAAAACATTCCGAGTGGAGAGCAATCCTCCCACTCGGGGGCTTACCTATGACCCCGTAATCGCCTAAGTTAAAAACATTCCGAGTGGAGAGCAATCCTCCCACTCGGGGGCATAGCAGCGACCCCGTAACCGCCTAAGTTAAAAACATTCCGAGTGGAGAGCAATCCTCCCACTCGGGGGCTTAGCTGCGACCCCATAATCGCCTAAGTTAAAAACATTCTGAGTGGAGAGCAATCCTCCCACTCGGGGGCTTAGCTATGACCCCGTAATTGCCTAAGTTAAAAACATTCTGAGTGGAGAGCAATCCTACCATTCGGGGGCTTAGCTGCGACCTTGTAATCCCCTAACTTAAACACATTCAGAGTGGAGAGGAATCGTCCCACTCGGGGGCTTAGCTACGACCCCGTAATCGCCTAAGTTAAAAACATTCCGAGTGGAGAGCAATCCTCCCACTCGGGGCCTTAGATGCGACCCCGTAATCGCCTAAGTTAAAAACATTCCGAGTGGAAAGCAATCCTCCCATTCGGGGGCTTAGCTGCGACCCCATAATCACCAAAGTTAAAAACATTCCGAGTGGAGAGCAATCCTCCCACTCGGGTGCTTAGCTGCGACCCCGTAATCGCCTAAGTTAAAAACATTCCGAGTGGAGAGCAATCCTCCCACTCGGGGGCTTAGCTTCGACCCCGTAATCTCCTTAGTTAAAAACATTCTGAGTGGAGAGCAATCCCCCCACTTAGGGGCTTAGCTGCGACCCCATAATTGTCTAAGTTAAAAACATTCCGAGTGGAGAGCAATCCTCCCACTCGGGGGCTTAGCTGCGACCCCGTAATCGCCTAAGTTAAAAACATTCCAAGTGGAGAGAAATCCTCCCACTCAGGGGCTTAGCTGCGACCCCGTAATCGCCTAAGTTAAAAACATTCCGAGTGGAGAGCAATCCTCCCAGGGGGGGGGGGGGGTCTTAGCTGCGACCCCATAATTGCCTAAGTTAAAAACGTTCCGAGTGGAGAGAAATCCTCCCACTCGGGGGATTAGCTACGACCCCGTAATCGCCTAAGTTAAAAACATTCCGAGTGGAGAGCAATCCTCCCACTCAGGGGCTTAGCTGCGACCTCGTAATCCCCTAAGTTAAACACATTCCGAGCGGAGAGCAATCCTCCCACTCAGGGGCTTACCTGCGACCCCGTAATTGCCTAAGTTAAAAACATTCCGAGTGGAGAGCAATCCTCCCATTCGGGGGCTTAGCTGCGACCTCGTAATCCCCTAACTTAAACACATTCAGAGTGGAGAGCAATCGTCCCACTCGGGGGCTTAGCTACGACCCCGTAGTCGCCTAAGTTAAAAACATTCCGAGTGGAGAGCAATCCTCCCACTCGGGGCCTTAGATGCGACCCCGTAATCGCCTAAGTTAAAAACATTCCGAGTGGAGAGCAATTCTCCCACTCGGGGGCTTAGATGCGACCCCATAATCAAAACATTCCGAGTGGAGAGCAATCCTCCCATTCGGGGGCTTAGCTGCGACCTCGTAATCCCCTAACTTAAACACATTCAGAGTGGAGAGCAATCGTCCCACTCGGGGGCTTAGCTACGACCCCGTAATCGCCTAAGTTAAAAACATTCCGAGTGGAGAGCAATCCTCCCACTCGGGGCCTTAGATGCGACCCCGTTATCGCCTAAGTTAAAAACATTCCGAGTGGAGAGCAATCCTCCCACTCGGGGGCTTAGCTGCGACCCCATAATCGCCAAAGTTAAAAACATTCCGAGTGGAGAGCAATTCTCCCACTCGGGTGCTTAGCTGCGACCCCGTAATCGCCTAAGTTAAAAACATTCCGAGTGGAGAGCAATCCTCCCACTCGGGGGCTTAGCTGCGACCCCGTAATCGCCTAAGTTAAAAACATTCCAAGTGGAGAGAAATCCTCCCACTCGGGGGCTTAGCTGCGACCCCGTAATCGCCTAAGTTAAAAACATTCCGAGTGGAGAGCAATCCTCCCGGGGGGGGGGGGGCTTAGCTGCGACCCCATAATTGCCTAAGTTAAAAACATTCTGAGTTGAGAGCAATCCTCCCACTCGGGGGCTTAGCTACGACCCCGTAATCGCCTAAGTTAAAAACATTCCGAGTGGAGACAAATCCTCCCACTCGGGGGCTTAGCTGCGACCTCGTAATCCCCTAAGTTAAACACATTCCGAGTGGAGAGCAATCCTCCCACTCGGGGGCTTCGCTGCGACCCTGTAATCGCCTAAGTTAAAAACATTCCGAGTGGAGAGCAATCCTCCCACTCGGGGGCTTAGCTTCGACCCCGTAATCGCCTAAGTTAAAAACATTCCAAGTGGAGAGCAATCCTCCCACTCGGGGGCTTAGCTGCGACCCCGTAATCGCCTAAGTTAAAAACATTCTGAGTGGAGTGCAATCCTCCCACTCAGGGCCTTAGATGCAACCCCGTAATCGCCTAAGTTAAAAACATTCCGAGGGGAGAGCAATCCTCCCACTCGGGGGCTTAGCCGCGACCACGTAATCGCCTAAGTTAAGAACATTCCGAGTGGAGAGCAATCCTCCCAGTCGACGGCTTAGCTGCGACCCCGTAATCGCCTAAGTTAAAAACATTCTAAGTGGCGAGCAATCCCCCCACTCAGGGGCTTAGCTGCGACCCCGTAATTGCCTAAGTTAAAAACATTCTGAGTGGAGAGCAATCCTCCCACTCGGAGGCTTAGCTGCGACACCATAATCGCCTAAGTTAAAAACATTCCGAGTGGAGAGCAATCCTCCCACGGGGGGGGGGGGGGGGGGGGGCTTAGCTGCGACCCCGTAATTGCCTAATGTAAAAACATTCCGAGTGGAGAGCAATCCTCCCACTCGGGGGCTTAGCTACGACCCCGTAATCGCCTAAGTTAAAAACATTCCGAGTGGAGAGCAATCCTCCCACTCGGGGGCTTAGCTGTGACCCCATAATCCCCTAAGTTAAACACATTCCGAGTGGAGAGCAGTCCTCTCACTCGGGGGATTAGCTGCGACCCCGTAATCGCCTGAGTTAAAAACATTCCAAGTGGAGAGCAATCCTCCCACTCAGGGGCTTAGCTACGACCCCGTAATCGCCTAAGTTAAAAACATTCCGAGTGGAGAGCAATCCTCCCACTTGGGGGCTTAGCTGCGACCCCGTAACCGCCTAAGTTAAAAACATTCCGAGCGAAGAGCAATCCTCCCACTCGGGGGCTTAGCCGCGACCCCGTAATCGCCTAAGTTAAAAACATTCTGAGTGGAGAGCAATCCCCCCACTCAGGGGCTTAGCTGCGACCCCGTAATCGTCTAAGTTAAAAACATTCGGAGTGGAGAGCAATCCTCCCACTCGGGGGCTTAGCTGCGACCCCGTAATCGCCTAAGTTAAAAACATTCCGAGTGGAGAGCAATTCTTCCACTCGGGGGCTTAGCTACGAACCTTTTATCGGCTAAGTTAAAACCATTCCGAGTGGAGAGCAATCCTCGCACTCGGGGGCTTACCTGCGACCCCGTAATCCCCTAAGTTAAAAACATTCCGAGTGGAGAGCAATCCTCCCACTCGGGGGCTTAGCTTTGACCCCGTAATCACCTAAGTTAAAAAAATCCGAGTGGAGAGCAATCCTCCCACTCGAGAACTTAGCTACGACCCCGTAATCGCCTAAGTTAAAAATATTCCGCTCGGAGGCTTAGTTGCGACCGCGTAATCGCCTAAGTTAAAAACATTCCGAGTAGAGAGCAATCCTCCCACTCGGGTGCTTAGTTGCGACCCCATAATCGCCAAAGTTAAAAACATTCCGAGTGGAGAGCAATCCTCCCACTCGGGGGCTTAGCTGCAACCTCGTAATCGCCTAAGTTAAAAACATTCCGAGTGGAGAGTAATCCTCACACTCGTTGGCTTAGCTGCGACCCAATAATCGCCTAAGTAAAACACATTCCGAGTGGAGAGCAGTCCTCTCACTCGGGGGATCAGCTGCGACCCCATAATCGCCTGAGTTAAAAACATTCCAAGTGGAGAGCAATCCTCCCACTCAGGGGCTTAGCTACGACCCCGTAATCGCCTAAGTCAAAAACATTCCGAGTGGAGAGCAATCCTCCCACTTGGGGGCTTAGCTGCGACCCCGTAACCGCCTAAGTTAAAAACATTCCGAGCAAAGAGCAATCCTCCCACTCGGGGGCTTAGCCGCGACCCCGTAATCGCCTAAGTTAAAAACATTCTGAGTGGAGAGCAATCCCCCCACTCAGGGGCTTAGCTGCGACCCCGTAATCGCCTAAGTTAAAAACATTCGGAGTGGAGAGCCATCCTCCCACTCGGGGGCTTAGCTGTGACCCCGTAATCGCCTAAGTTAAAAACATTCCGAGTGGAGAGCAATTCTTCCACTCGGGGGCTTAGCTGCGAACCTTTTATCGCCTAAGTTAAAACCATTCCGAGTGGAGAGCAATCCTCGCACTCGGGGGCTTACCTGCGACCCCGTAATCCCCTAAGTTAAAAACATTCCGAGTGGAGAGCAATCCTCCCACTCGGGGGCTTAGCTTTGACCCCGTAATCACCTAAGTTAAAAAAATCCGAGTGGAGAGCAATCCTCCCACTCGAGAACTTAGCTACGACCCCGTAATCGCCTAAGTTAAAAATATTCCGCTCGGAGGCTTAGTTGCGACCGCGTAATCGCCTAAGTTAAAAACATTCCGAGTAGAGAGCAATCCTCCCACTCGGGTGCTTAGTTGCGACCCCATAATCGCCAAAGTTAAAAACATTCCGAGTGGAGAGCAATCCTCCCACTCGGGGGCTTAGCTGCAACCTCGTAATCGCCTAAGTTAAAAACATTCCGAGTGGAGAGTAATCCTCCCACTCGTTGGCTTAGCTGCGACCCCATAATCGCCTAAGTTAAAAACAATCTGAGTGGAGAACAATCCCCCCACTCAGGGGTTTAGCTGCGACCCCGTAATTGCCTAAGTTAAAAACATTCTGAGTGGAGAGCAATCCTCCCACTCGGAGGCTTTGCTGCGACCCCGTAATCGCCTAAGTTAAAAACATTCCAAGTGGAGAGAAATCCTCCCACTCGGGGGCTTAGCTGCGACCCCGTAATCGCCTAAGTTAAAAACATTCCGAGTGGAGAGCAATCCTCCCACGGGGGGGGGGGGGGGGCTTAGCTATGACCCCGTAATTGCCTAATTTAAAAACATTCCGAGTGGAGAGCAATCCTCCCACTCGGGGGCTTAGCTACGACCCCGTAATCGCCTGAGTTAAAAACATTCCGAGTGGAGAGCAATCCTCCCACTCGGGGGCTTAGCTGCGACCCCATAATCCCCTAAGTTAAACACATTCCGAGTGGAGAGCAATCCTCCCACTCGGGGGATAAGCTGCGACCCCGTAATCGCCTGAGTTAAAAACATTCCAAGTGGAGAGCAATCCTCCCACTCGGGGGCTTAGCTACGACCCCGTAATCGCCTAAGTTAAAAACATTCCGAGTGGAGAGCAGTCCTCCCACTCGGGCGCTTAGCTGCGACCCCGTAACCGCCTAAGTTAAAAACATTCCGAGTGAAGAGCAATCCTCCCACTCGGGGGCTTAGCTACGACCCCGTAATCACCTAAGTTAAAAACATTCTCAGTGGAGAGCAATCCCCCCACTCAGGGGATTAGCTGCGACCCCGTAATCGCCAAAGTTAAAAACATTCGGAGTGGAGAGCAATCCTCCCACTCGGGGGCTTAGCTGCGACAGCGTAATCGCCTAAGTTAAAAACATTCCGAGTGGAGAGCAATTCTTCCACTCGGGGGCTTAGCTGCGAACCTTTTATCGCCTAAGTTAAAACCATTCCGAGCGGAGAGCAATCCTCGCAATCGGGGGGTTACCTGCGACGCCGTAATCCCCTAAGTTAAAAACATTCCGAGTCGAGAGAAATCCTCCCACTCGGGGGCTTAGCTTTGTCCCCGTAATCACCTCAGTTAAAAAAAATCCGAGTGGAGAGCAATCCTCCCACTCGGGGGCTTAGCTATGACCCCGTAATCGCCTAAGTTAAAAATATTCCGCTCGGAGGCTTAGTTGCGACCGTGTAATCGCCTAAGTTAAAAACATTCCGAGTAGAGAGCAATCCTCCCTCTCGAGGGCTTAGCTGCGACCCCGTAATCGCCTAAGTTAAAGACAATCTGAGTGGAGAGCAATCCCCCCACTCAGGGGCTTAGCTGCGACCCCGTAATTGCCTAAGTTAAAAACATTCTGAGTGGAGAGCAATCCTCCCACTCAGAGGCTTAGCTACGACGCTATAATCTCCTAAGTTAAAACCATTCCGAGTGGAGAGCAATCCTCCCACTCGGGGGCTTAGTGTGACCCCGTAATCGCCTAAGTTAAAAAAATTCCGAGTGGAAAGCAATCGTCCCACTTGGGGGCTTAGCTACGACTCCGTAATCGCCTAAGTTAAACACATTCCGCTCGGGGGCTAAGCTACGACCCTGTAATCGCCTAAGTTAATAACATTCCGAGTGGAGAGCAATCCTCCCACTCGGGGGCTTAGCTGCGACCCCATAATCGCCTAAGTTAAAAACATTCCGAGTGGAGAGCAATCCTCCCACTCGGGGCCTTAGATGCGACCCCGTAATCGCCTAAGTTAAAAACATTCCGAGTGGAGAGCAATCCTCCCACTCGGGGGCTTAGTTGCGACCCCATAATTGCCAAAGTTAAAAAAATTCCAAGTGGAGAGCAATCCTCCCACTTGGGGGCTTAGCTGCGACCCCGTAATCCCCTAAGTTAAAAACATTCCAAGTGGAGAGCAATCCTCCCACTCGGGGGCTTAGCTGCGACCCCGTAATCGCCTAAGTTAAAAACATTTTGAGTGGAGAGCAATTCCCCCACTCGGGGGTTTAGCTGCGACCCCGTAATTGCCTAAGTTAAAAACATTCCGAGTGGAGAGCAATCCTCCCACTCGGGTGCTTAGCTACGACCCTGTAATCTCCTAAGTTAAAAACATTCCGAGTGGAGAGCAATCCTCCCACTCAGGGGCTTAGCTGCGACCCCCTAATCACCGAAGTTAAAAACATTCCGAGTGGAGAGCAATCCTCCCACTCGGGGGCCTAGCTGCAACCCCGTAATCGCCTAAGTTAAAAACATTCCGAGCGGAGAGCAATCCTCCCACTCTGGGCCTGAGATGCGACCCCGTAATCGCCTAAGTTAAAAACATTCCGAGTGGAGAGCAATCCTCCCACTCGGGGGCTTAGTTGCAACCCCATAATCGCCAAAGATAAAAACATTCCGAGTGGAGAGCAATCCTCCCACTCGGGGGCTTAGCTGCGACCACGTGATCGCCTAAGTTAAAAACATTCCGAGTGGAGAGCAATCCTCCCACTCGAGGGGTTAGCTGCAACCCCGTAATCACCTAAGTTAAAAACATTCTGAGTGGAGAGCAATCCCCCCACTCAGGGGCTTAGCTGCAACCCCGTAATTGCCTAAGTTAAAAACATTCTGAGTTGAGAGCAATCCTCCCACTCGGAGGCTTAGCTGCGACCCCGTAATCGCCTAACTTTAAAACATTCCGAGTGGAGAGAAATCCTCCCACTCGGGGGCTTAGCTGTGACCTCGTAATCGAATAAGTTAAAACCATTCCGAGTGGAGAGCAATCCTCCCACGAGGGGGGGAGGGGGCTTAGCTGCGACCCCATAATCGCCTAAGTTAAAAACATTCTGAGCGGAGAGCAATCCTCCCACTTGGGGACTTAGCTACGACCCTGTAATCGCCTAAGTCAAAACCATTCGGAGTGGAGAGCAATCCTCCCATTCGGGGGCTTAGCTGCGACCCTGTAATCCCCTCAGTTAAACACATTCTGAGTGGAGAGCAATCCTCCCACTCGGGGGCTTAGCTGCGACCCCGTAATCGCCTGAGTTAAAAACATTCCGAGTGGAGAGCAATCCTCCCACTCGGGGGCTTAGCTACGACCCCGTAATCACCTAAGTTAAAAACATTCCGAGTGGAGAGCAATCCTCCCACTCGGGGGCTTAGCTGCGACCCCGTAACCGCCTAAGTTAATAACATCCCGAGTGGAGAGCAATCCTCCCACTCGGGGGCTTAGCTGCGACCCTGTAATCGCCTAAGTTAAAAACATTCTGAGTGGAGAGCAATCACCCCACTCAGGGGCTTACCTGCGACCCCATAATCGCCTATGTTAAAAACATTCAGAGTGGAGAGCAATCCTCCCACTCGGGGGCTTAGTTGCGACCCCGTAATCGCCTAAGTTAAAAACATTACGAGTGGAAAGTAATCGTCCCACTCGGGGGCTTAGCTACGACCCCGTAATCACCTAAGTTAAAAACATTCCGAGTGGAGAGCAATCCTCCCACTCGGGGGCTTAGCTGCGACCCCGTAACCGCCTAAGTTAATAACATCCCGAGTGGAGAGCAATCCTCCCACTCGGGGGCTTAGCTGCGACCCTGTAATCGCCTAAGTTAAAAATATTCTGAGTGGCGAGCAATCACCCCACTCAGGGGCATACCTGCGACCCCATAATCGCCTATGTTAAAAACATTCAGAGTGGAGAGCAATCCTCCCACTCGGGGGCTTAGTTGCGACCCCGTAATCGCCTAAGTTAAAAACATTACGAGTGGAAAGTAATCGTCCCACTCGGGGGCTTAGCTGCGACCCCGTAATCGCCTAACTTAAACACATTCCGCTCGGGGGCTAAGCTACGACCCTGTAATCACCTATGTTAAAAACATTCCGACTGGAGAGCAATCCTCCCACTCGGGGGCTTAGCTGCGACCCCGTAATCGCCTAAGTTAAAAACATTCCGAGTGGAGAGCAATCCTCCCACTCGGGGCCTTAGATGCGACCCCGTAATCGCCTAAGTTAAAAACATTCCGAGTGGGGAGCAATCCTCCCACTCGGGGGCTTAGTTGCGACCCATAATCGCCAAAGTTAAAAACATTCCAAGTGGAGAGCAATCCTCCCACTTGGGGGCTTAGCTGTGACCCCGTAATCGCCTAAGTTAAAAACATTCCAAGTGGAGAGCAATCCTCCCACTCGGGGGCTTAGCTGCGACCCCGTAATCCCCTAAGTTAAAAACATTCTGAGTGGAGAGAAATTCCCCCACTCAGGGGTTTAGCTGCGACCCCGTAATTGCCTAAGTTAAAAACATTCCGAGTGGAGAGCAATCCTCCCACTCGGGTGCTTAGCTACGACCCTGTAATCTCCTAAGTTAAAAACATTCCGAGTGGAGAGCAATCCTCCCACTCGGGGGCTTAGCTGCGACCCCGTAATCGCCGAAGTTAAAAACATTCGGAGTGGAGAGCAATCCTGCCACTCGGGGGCCTAGCCGCGACCCCATAATCGCCTAAGTTAAAAACATTCTGAGCAGGAGAGCAATCCTCCCACTCGG
Organism: Triticum timopheevii; assembly: GCA_963921465.1. NCBI lineage: Eukaryota > Viridiplantae > Streptophyta > Magnoliopsida > Poales > Poaceae > Triticum > Triticum timopheevii. The sequence goes on from OY997272.1 coordinate 330,043,675, forward strand.
GGCCTTAGATGCGACCACGTAATCGCCTAAGTTAAAAACATTCCGAGTGGAGGGCAATCCTCCCACTCGGGGGCTTAGTTAAACCCCATAATCGCCAAAGATAAAAACATTCCGAGTGGAGAGTAATCCTCCCACTCGGGGGCTTAGCTGCGACCACGTAATCGCCTAAGTAAAAAACATTCCGAGTGGAGAGCAATCCTCCCACTCGAGGGCTTAGCTGCGACCCCGTAATCGCCTAAGTTAAAAACATTCTGAGTGGAGAGCAATCCCCCCACTCAGGGGCTTAGCTGCAACCCCGTAATTGCCTAAGTTAAAAACATTCTGCGTGGAGAGCAATCCTCCCACTCGGAGGCTTAGCTGCGACCCCGTAATTGCCTAACTTAAAAACATTCCGAGTGGAGAGAAATCCTCCCACTCGGGGGCTTAGCTGCGACCCCGTAATCGAATAAGTTAAAACCATTCCGAGTGGAGAGCAATCCTCCCACGGGGGGGGGGGGGGCTTAGCTGCGACCCTCTAATTGCCTAAGTTAAAAGCATTCCGAGTGGAGAGCAATCCTCTCACTCGAGGGCTTAGCTACGACCCCGTAATCACCTAAGTTAAAACAATTCAGAGTGGAGAGCAATCCTCCCATTCGGGGGCTTAGCTGCGACCCCGTAATCCCCTAAGTTAAACACATTCCGAGTGGAGAGCAATCCTCCCACTCGGGGCTTAGCTGCGACCCCGTAATCGTCTGAGTTAAAAACATTCCGAGTGGAGAGCAATCCTCCCACTCGGGGGCTTAGCTACGACCCCGTAATCGCCTAAGTTAAAAACATTCCGAGTGGAGAGCAATCCTCCCACTCGGGGGCTTAGCTGCGACCCCGTAACCGCCTAAGTTAATAACATCCCAAGTGGAGAGCAATCCTCCCACTCGGGGGCTTAGCTGCGACCCCGTAATCGCCTAAGTTAAAAACATTCTGAGTGGAGAGCAGTCACCCCACACAGGGGCTTACCTGCGACCCCATAATCAACTAAGTTAAAAAAATTCGGAGTGGAGAGCAATCCTCCCACTCGGGGGCTTAGCTGCGACCCCGTAATCGCCTAAGTTAAAAACATTACGAGTGGAAAGTAATCGTCCCACTCGGGGGCTTAGCTACGACTCCATAATCGCCTAACTTAAACACATTCCGCTCGGGGGCTAAGCTACGACCCTGTAATCGCCTAAGTTAAAAACATTCCGAGTGGAGAGCAATCCTCCCACTCGGGGCCTTAGATGCGAACCCGTAGTCGCCTAAGTTAAAAACATTCCGAGTGGAGATCAATCCTCCCACTCGGGGGCTTAGTTGCGACCCCATAATCGCCAAAGTTAAAAACATTCCAAGTGGAGAGCAATCCTCCCACTTGGGGGCTTAGCTGTGACCTCGTAATCGCCTAAGTTAAAAACATTCCAAGTGGAGAGCAATCCTCCCACTCGGGGGCTTAGCTGCGACCCCGTAATCGCCTAAGTTAAAAACATTCTTAGTGGAGAGAAATTCCCCCACTCAGGGGTTTAGCTGCGACCCCGTAATTGCCTAAGTTAAAAACATTCCGAGTGGAGAGCAATCCTCCCACTCGGGTGCTTAGCTACGACCCTGTAATTTCCTAAGTTAAAAACATTCCGAGTGGAGAGCAATCCTCCCACTCGGGGGCTTAGCTGCGACCCCGTAATCGCCGAAGTTAAAAACATTCGGAGTGGAGAGCAATCCTCCCACTCGGGGGCCTAGCTGCGACCCCATAATCGCCTAAGTTAAAAACATTCCGAGTGGAGAGCAATCCTCCCACTCGGGGGCTTAGTTCAACCCCATAATCGCCAAAGATAAAAACATTCCGAGTGGAGAGCAATCTTCCCACTCGGGGGCTTAGCTGCGACCACGTAATCGACTAAGTTAAAAACATTCCGAGTGGAGAGCAATCCTCCCACTCGAGGGCTTAGCTGCGACCCCGTAATCGCCTAAGTTAAAAACATTCTGAGTGGAGAGCAATCCCCCCACTCAGGGGCTTAGCTGCAACCCCGTAATTGCCTAAGTTAAAAACATTCTGCATGGAGAGCAATCCTCCCACTCGGAGGCTTAGCTGCGACCCCGTAATTGCCTAACTTAAAAACATTCCGAGTGGAGAGAAATCCTCCCACTCGGGGGCTTAGCTGCGACCCCGTAATCGAATAAGTTAAAACCATTCCGAGTGGAGAGCAATCCTCCCACGGGGGGGGGGGGGGCTTAGCTGCGACCCTCTAATTGCCTAAGTTAAAAGCATTCCGAGTGGAGAGCAATCCTCCCACTCGGGGGCTTAGCTATGACCCCGTAATCGCCTAAGTTAAAACCATTCCGAGTGGAGAGCAATCCTCCCATTCGGGGGCTTAGCTGTGACCCCGTAATCCCCTAAGTTAAACACATTCCGAGTGGAGAGCAATCCTCCCACTCGGGGGCTTAGCTGCGACCCCGTAATCGCCTGAGTTAAAAAGCTTCCGAGTGGAGAGCAATCCTCCCACTCGGGGGCTTAGCTACGCCCCCGTAATCGCCTAAGTTAAAAACCTTCCGAGTGGAGAGCAATCCTCCCACTCGGGGGCTTAGCTGCGACCCCATAACCGCCTAAGTTAAAAACATTCCGAGTGGAGAGCAATCCTCCCACTCGGGGGCTTAGCTGCGACCCCGTAATCGCCTAAGTTAAAAACATTCTGAGTGGAGAGCAATCACCCCACTCAGGGGCTTAGCTGCGACCCCGTAATCGCCTAAGTTAAAAACATTCGGAGTGGAGAGCAATCCTCCCACTCGGGGGCTTAGCTGCGACCCCGTAATCGCCTAAGTTCAAAACATTCCGAGTGGAGAGCAATTCTTCCACTCGGGGGCTTAGCTGCGAACCTTTAATCGCCTAAGTTAAAACCATTCCGAGTGGAGAGCAATCCTCGCACTCGGGGGCTTACCTCCGACCCCGTAATCCCCTAAGTTAAAAATATTCCGAGTCGAGAGCAATCCTCCCACTCGGGGGATTAGCTTTGACCCCGTAATCGCCTAAGTTAAAAAAAATCCGAGTGGAGAGAAGTCCTCCCACTCGGGGGCTTAGCTACGACCCCGTAATCGCCTAAGTTAAAAATATTCCGCTCGGGGGCTTAGTTGCGACCGCGTAATCGCCTAAGTTAAAAACAACCCTAGTGGAGAGCAATCCTCCCACTCGGGGGCTTAGCTACGACCCCGTAATTGCCTAAGTTAAAAACATTCTGAGTGGAGTGCAATCCTCCCACTCGGAGGCTTAGCTGCGAACCCGTAATCGATTAAGTTAAAAACATTCCGAGTGGAGAAAAATCCACCCACTCAGGGGCTTAGCTGCGACCCCGTAATCGCCTAAGTTAAAAACATTCCGAGTGGAGAGCAATCCTCCCACGGGGGGGGGGGGGGGGCTTAGCTGCAACCCCGTGATTGCCTATGTTAAATACATTCCAAGTGGAGAGCAAACCTCCCACTCGGGGGCTTAGCTACGACCCCGTAATTGCCTAAGTTAAAAACATTCCGAGTGGAGAGCAATCCTCCCATTCGGGGGCTTAGCTGCGACCTCGTAATCCCCTAACTTAGACACATTCAGAGTAGAGAGCAATCGTCCCACTCGGGGGCTTAGCTGCGACCCCGTAATCGCCTAAGTTAAAAACATTCCGAGTGGAGAGCAATCCTCCCACTCGGGGGCTTAGCTATGACCCCGTAATCGCCTAAGTTAAAACCATTCCGAGTGGAGAGCAATCCTCCCACTCGGGGGCTTAGCTATGACCCCGTAATCGCCTAAGTTAAAAACATTCCGAGTGGAGAGCAATCCTCCCACTTGGAGGCTTAGCTGCGACCCCATAATCGCCAAAGTTAAAAACATTCCGAGTGGAGAGCAATCCTCCCACTCGGGTGCTTAGCTGCGACCCCGTAATCGCCTAAGTTAAAAACATTCCGAGTGGAGAGCAATCCTCCCACTCGGGGGCTTAGCTTCGACCCCGTAATCGCCTAAGTTAAAACCATTCTGAGTGGAGAGCAATCCCCCCACTTAGGGGCTTAGCTGCGACCGCGTAATCGCCCAAGTTAAAAACATTCCAAGTGGAGAGAAATCCTCCCACTCGGGGGCTTAGCTGCGACCCCGTAATCGCCTAAGTTAAAAACATTCCGAGTGGAGAGCAATCCTCCGGGGGGGGCTTAGCTGCGACCCCATAATTGCCTAAGTTAAAAACATTCCGAGTGGAGAGCAATCCTCCCACTCGGGGGATTAGCTACGACCCCGTAATCGCCTAAGTTAAAAACATTTCGAGTGGAGAGCAATCCTCCCACTCGGGGGCTTAGCTGCGACCTCATAATCCCTTAAGTTAAACACATTCCGAGTGGAGAGCAATCCTCCAACTTGGGGGCTTAGCTGCGACCCTGTAATCGCCTAAGTTAAAAACATTCCGAGTGGATAGCAATCCTCCCACTCGGGGGCTTAGCTGCGACCCCGTAATTGCCTAAGTTAGAAACATTCCGAGTAGAGAGCAATCCTCCCACTCGGGGGCTTAGCTGCGACCCCGTAATCGCCTAAGTTAAAAACATTCCGAGTGGAGAGCAATCCTCCCACTCGGGGGCTTAGCTTCGACCCTGTAATCGCCTAAGTTAAAAACATTCTGAGTGGAGAGCAATCCCCCCACTTAGGGGCTTAGCTGCGACCCCGTAATTGCCTAAGTTAAAAACATTCTGAGTGGAGAGGAATCCTCCCACTCAGGGGCTTAGCTGCGACACCGTAATCGCCTAAGTTAAAAACATTCCAAGTGGAGAGAAATCCTCCCACTCGGGGGCTTAGTTGCGACCCCGTAATCTCCTAAGTTAAAAACATTCCGAGTAGAGAGCAATCATCCCACGGGGGGGGGGGGGGGGGGGGGCTTAGCTGCGACCCAGTAATTGCCTAAGTTAAATACATTCCGAGTGGAGAGCAATCCTCCCACTCGGGGGCTTAGCTGCGACCCCGTAATCCCCTAAGTTAAACACGTTCCGAGTGGAGAGCAATCCTCCCACTCGGGGGCTTAGCTGCGACCCCATAATTGCGTGAGTTAAAAACATTCCGAGTGGAGGGCAATCCTCCCACTCGGGGGCTTAGCTGCGACCCCGTAATCGCCTAAGTTAAAAACATTCTGAGTGGAGAGAAATCCCCCCACTCAAGGGCTTAGCTGCGACCCCGTAATCGCCTAAGTTAAAAACATTCGGAGTGGAGAGCAATCCTCCCACTTGGGGGCTTAACTGCGACCCCGTAATCGCCTAAGTTAAAAACATTCCGAGTGGAGAGCAATTCTTCCACTCGGGGGCTTAGCTGCGAACCTTTAATCGCCTAAGTTAAAACCATTCTGAGTGGAGAGCAATCCTCGCACTCAGGGGCTTACCTGCGACCCCGTAACCCCCTAAGTTAAAAATATTCCGAGTCGAGAGCAATCCTCCCACTCGGGGGCTTAGCTTTGACCCCGTAATCGCCTAAGTTAAAAAAATCCGAGTGGAGAGCAGTCCTCCCACTCGGGGGCTTAGCTACGACCCCGTAATCGCCTAAGTTAAAAACATTCCTAGTGGAGAGCAATCCTCCCACTCGGAGGCTTAGCTGCGACCCCGTAATCGCCTAAGCTAAAAACATTCCGAGTGGAGAAAAATTCTCCCACTCAGGGGCTTAGCTGCGACCCCGTAATCGCCTAAGTTAAAAACATTCCGAGTGGAGAGCAATCCTCCCACAGGGGGGGGGGCTTAGCTGCAACCCCGTAATTGCCTAAGTTAAAAACATTCCGAGTGGAGAGCAATTCTCCCACTCGGGGGCTTAGCTACGACCCCGTAATCACCTAAGTTAAAAACATTCCGAGTGGAGAGCAACCCTCCTAGTCAAGCCCTTAGATGCAACCCCGTAATCGCCTAAGTTAAAAACATTCCGAGTGGAGAGCAATCCTCCCACTCGGGGGCTTAGCTGCGACCCCATAATCGCCCAAGTTAAAAACATTCCGAGTGGAGAGAAATCCTCCCACTTGGGGGCTTAGCTGCGACACCGTAATCGCCAAAGTTAAAAACATTCCGAGTGGAGAGCAATCCTCCCACTCGGGGGATTTGCTGCGACCCCGTAATCGCCTAAGTTAAAAACATTCTGAGTGGAGAGCAATCCCCCCACTCAGGGCTTAGCTGCGACCCCGTAATCGCCTAAGTTAAAAACATTCCGATTGGAGAGAAATCCTCCCACTCGGGGGCTTAGCTGCGACCCCGTAATCGCCTAAATTAAAAACATTCTAAGTGGAGAGCAATCCTCCCACGGCGGGGGGGGGGGGGGGGGGGGGAGGGGGCTTAGCTGCGACCCCGAAATTGCCTAAGTTAGAAACATTCCAAGTGGAGAGCAATCCTCCCAATCGGGGGCTTAGCTACGACCCCGTAATCGCCTAGGTTAAAAACATTCCGAGTGGAGAGAAATCCTCCCACTCGGGGGCTTAGCTGCGACCCCGTAATCGCCTAAGTTAAAAACATTCCGAGTGGAGAGCAATCCTCCCACGGGGAGGGGGGGGGGCTTAGCCGCAAGCCCGTAATTGCCTAAGTTAAAAACATTCTGAGTGGAGAGCAATCCTCCAACTCGCGGGCTTAGCTACGACCCCATAATCGCCTAAGTTAAAAACATTCCGAGTGGAGAGCAATCCTCCCACTCGGGGGCTTAGCTGCGACCCCGTAATCGCCTAAGTTAAAAACATTCTGAGTGGAGAGCAATACCCCCACTTAGGGGCTTAGCTGCGACCCCCTAATTGCCTAAGTTACAAACATTCCGAGTGGAGAGCAATCCTCCCAGTCGGGGGCTTAGCTGCGACCCCATAATCGCCTAAGTTAAAAACATTCCAAGTGGAGAGAAATCTTCCCACTCGGGGGCTTAGCTGCGACCCCGTAATCGCCTAAGTTAAAACATTCCGAGTGGAGAGCAATCCTCCCACGGGGGGAGGGGCTTAGCTGCGAACCCGTAATTGCCTTAGTTAAAAACATTCCGAGTGGAATAGCAATCCTCCCACTCGGGGGCTTAGCTACGACCCCGTAATCGCCTATGTTAAAAACATTCCGAGTGGAGAGCAATCCTCCCACTCGGGGGCTTAGCTGCGACCCCGTAATCCCCTAAGTTAAACACATTCCGAGTGGAGAGCAATCCTCCCACTCGGGGGCTTAGCTGCGACCCCGTAATCGCCTGAGTTAAAAACATTCCGAGTGGAGAGCAATCCTCCCACTCGGAGGCAAGCTGCGACCCCGTAATCACCTAAGTTAAAAACATTCCGAGTGGAGAGAAATCCTCCCACTCGGGGGCTTAGCTGCGACCCCGTAATCGCCTAAGTTAAAAACATTCCGAGTGGAGAGCAATCCTCCCACGGGGGGGGGGGGGGGGGGGGGGGCTTAGCTGCGACCCCGTAATTGCCTAAGTTAAAAATATTTCGAGTGGAGAGCAATCCTCCCAATCGGGGGCCTAGCTACGACCCCGTAATCGCCTAGGTTAAAAACATTCCGAGTGGAGAGAAATCCTCCCACTCGGGGGCTTAGCTGCGACCCCGTAATCGTGTAAGTTAAAAACATTCCGAGTGGAGAGCAATCCTCCCACGGTGGGGGGGGGGGGCTTAGCTGCAACCCCGTAATTGCCTAAGTTAAAAACATTCCGAGTGGAGAACAATCCTCCCACTCGGGGGCTTAGCTACGACCCCGTAATCGCCTAAGTTAAAAACATTCCGAGTGGAGAGCAATCCTCCGACTCGGGGGCTTAGCTGCGACCTCATAATCTCCTAAGTTAAACACATTCCAAGTGGAGAGCAATCCTCCCACGGGGGGGGGGGGGGGGGGGGGCTAGCTGCGACCCTGTAATTGCCTAAGTTAAAAACATTTCGAGTGGAAAGCAATCCTCCCAATCGGGGGCCTAGCTACGACCCCGTAATCGCCTAGGTTAAAAACATTCCGAGTGGAGAGAAATCCTCCCACTCGGGGGCTTAGCTGCGACCCCGTAATCGCGTAAGTTAAAAACATTCCAAGTGGAGAGCAATCCTCCCACGGGGGGGGGGGGGGGGCTTAGCTGCAACCCCGTAATTGCCTAAGTTAAAAACATTCCGAGTGGAGAACAATCCTCCCACTCGGGGGCTTAGCTACGACCCCGTAATCGCCTAAGTTAAAACATTCCGAGTGGAGAGCAATCCTCCGACTCGGGGGCTTAGCTGCGACCTCGTAATCTCCTAAGTTAAACACATTCCGAGTGGAGAGCAATCCTCCCACTCGGGGGCTTAGCTACGACCCCGTAATCGCCTAAGTTAAAAACATTCTGAGTGGAGAGCAATCCTCCCACTCGGGCCCTTAGATGCGACCCCGTAATCGCCTAAGTTAAAAACATTCCCAGTGGAGAGCAATCCTCCCACTCGGGGGCTTAGCTGCGACCTCGTAATCTCCTAAGTTAAAAACATTCCAAGTGGAGAGCAATCCTCCCACTCGGGGGATTAGCTGCGACCCCGTAATCGCCTAAGTTAAAAACATTCTGAGTGGAGAGCAATCCCCCCACTCAGGGGCTTAGCTGCGACCCCGTAATTGCCTAAGTTAAAAACATTCTGAGTGGAGAGCAATCCTCCCACTCGGAGGCCTAGCTGCGACCCCGTAATCGCCTAAGTTAAAAAAATTCCGAGTGGAGAGAAATCCTCCCACTCGGGGGCTTAGCTGCGACCCCGTAATCGCCTAAGTTAAAAACATTCCGAGTGGAGAGCAATCCTCCCACGGGGGGGGGGGGGGGGGGGGCTTAGCTGCAACCCCGTAATTGCCTAAGTTAAAAACATTCCGAGTGGAGAGTAATCCTCCCACTCGAGGGCTTAGCTACGACCCCGTAATCGCCTAAGTTAAAAACATTCCGAGTGGAGAGCAATCCTCCGACTCGGGGGATTAGCTGCGACCTCATAATCTCCTAAGTTAAACACATTCCGAGTGGAGAGCAATCCTCCCACTCGGGGGCTTAGCTGCGACCCCGTAATCGCCTAAGTTAAAAACATTCCGAGTGGAGAGCAATCCTCCCACTCGGGCCCTTAGATGCGACCCCGTAATCGCCTAAGTTAAAAACATTCCGAGTGGAGAGCAATCCTCCCACTCGGAGGCAAGCTGCGACCCCGTAATCGCCTAAGTTAAAAACATTCCGAGTGGAGAGAAATCCTCCCACTCGGGGGCTTAGCTGCGACCCCGTAATCGCCTAAGCTAAAAACATTCCGAGTGGAGAGAAATCCTCCCACGGGGGGGGGGGGGGGGGGGGCTTAGCTGCGACCCCGTAATTGCCTAAGCTAAAAACATTCCGAGTGGAGAGCAATCCTCCCACTCGGGGGCTTAGCTGCGACCCCGTAACCGCCTAAGTTAAAAACATTCCGAGTGGAGAGCAATCTTCCCACGGGGGGAGGGGGGGGCTTAGCTGCAACCCCGTAATTGCCTAAGTTAAAAACATTCCGAGTGGAGAGCAATCCTCCCACTCAGGGGCTTAGCTACGACCCCGTAATTGCCTAAGTTAAAAACATTCCGAGTGGAGAGCAATCCTCCGACTCGGGGGTTTAGCTGCGACCTCGTAATCTCCTAAGTTAAACACGTTCCGAGTGGAGAGCAATCCTCCCACTCGGGAGCTTAGCTGCGACCGCGTAATCGCCTAAGTTAAAAACATTCCGAGTGGAGAGCAATCCTCCCACTCGAAGGCTTAGCTGCGACCCCGTAATCGCCGAAGTTAAAAACATTCCGAGTGGAGAGCAATCCTCCCACTCGGGGGCTTAGCTACTACCCCGTAATCGCCTAAGTTAAAAACATTCCGAGTGGAGAGCAATCCTCCCTCTTGGGCCCTTAGATGCGACCCTGTAATCCCCTAGGTTAAAAACATTCCGAGTGGAGAGAAATCCTCCCACTCGGGGGCTCAGCTGCGACCCCGTAATCGCCTAAGTTAAAAACATTCCGAGTGGAGAGCAATCTTCCCACGGGGGGAGGGGGGGGCTTAGCTGCAACCCCGTAATTGCCTAAGTTAAAAACATTCCGAGTGGAGAGCAATCCTCCCACTCAGGGGCTTAGCTACTACCCCGTAATCGCCTAAGTTAAAAACATTCCGAGTGGAGAGCAATCCTCCGACTCGGGGGCTTAGCTGCGACCTCGTAATCTCCTAAGTTAAACACGTTCCGAGTGGAGAGCAATCCTCCCACTCGGGGGCTTAGCTGCGACCCCGTAATCGCCTAAGTTAAAAACATTCCGAGTGGAGAGCAATCCTCCCACTCGGGCCCTTAGATGCGACCCCGTAATCGCCTAAGTTAAAAACATTCCGAGTGGAGAGCAATCCTCCCACTCGGGGGCTTAGATGCGACACCGTAATCGCCTAAGTTAAAAACATTCTGAGTGGAGAGCAATCCTCCCACTCGGGGGCTTAGCTGCGACCTCGTAATCCCTTAAGTTAAACACATTCCGAGTGGAGAGCAATCCACCAACTTGGGGGCTTAGCTGCGACCCCGTAATCTCCTAAGTTAAAAACATTCCGAGTGGAGAGCAATCCTCCCACTTAGGGGCTTAGCTGCGACCCCGTAATCGCCTAAGTTAAAAATATTCGAAGTGGAGAGAAATCCTCCCACTCGGGGGCTTAGTTGCGACCCCGTAATCGCCTAAGTTAAAAACATTCTGAGTAGAGAGCAATCCTCGCACGGGGGGGGGGGGGGGGGCTTAGCTACGACCCCATAATCGCCTAAGTTAAAAACATTCCGAGTGGAGAGCAATCCTCCCACACGGGGGCTTAGCTGCGACCCCATAATCCTCTAAGTTAAACACATTCCGAGTGGAGATCAATCCTCCCACTCGGGGGCTTAGCTACGACCCCGTAATCACCTAAGTTAAAAACATTCCGAGTGGAGAGCAATCCTCCCACTCGGGGGCTTAGCTGCGACCCCGTAACCGCCTAAGTTAAAAACATTCCGAGTGGAGAGCAATCCTCCCACTCGGGGGCTTAGCTGCGACCCCGTAATCACCTAAGTTAAAAACATTCTGCGTGGAGAGCAATCCCCCCACTAAGGGGCTTAGCTGCGACCCCGAAATGGCCTAAGTTAAAAACATTCGGAGTGGAGAGCAATCCTCCCACTCGGAGGCTTAGCTGCGACCCCGTAATCGCCTAAGTTAAAAACATTCCAAGTGGAGAGCAATTCTTCCACTCGGGGGCTTAGCTGCGAACCTTTAATCGCCTAAGTTAAAACCATTCCGAGTGGAGAGCAATCCTCGCACTCGGGGGCTTACCTGCGACCCCGTAATCCCCTAAGTTAAAAACATTCCGAGTCGAGAGCAATCCTCCCACTCGGGGGCTTAGCTTTGACCCCGTAATCGCCTAAGTTAAAAAAAATCCGAGTGGAGAGCAGTCCTCCCACTCGGGGGCTTAGCTACGACCCCATAATTGCCTAAGTCAAAAATATTCCGCCCGGTGGCTTAGTTGCGACCGCGTAATCGCCTAAGTAAAAAACATTCCTAGTGGAGAGCAATCCTCCCACTCGGGGGCTTAGCTACGACCCCGTAATCGCCGAAGTTAAAAACATTCTGAGTGGAGAGCAATCCTCCCACTCGAAGGCTTAGCTGCGACCCCGTAATCGCCGAAGTTAAAAACATTCCGAGTGGAGAGCAATCCTCCCACTCGGGGGCTTAGTTACTACCCCGTAATCGCCTAAGTTAAAAACATTCCGAGTGGAGAGCAATCCTCCGACTCGGGGGCTTACCTGCGACCTCGTAATCTCCTAAGTTAAACACGTTCCGAGTGGAGAGCAATCCTCCCACACGGGGGCTTAGCTGCGACCCCGTAATCGCCTAAGTTAAAAACATTCCGAGTGGAGAGAAATCCTCCCACTCGGGCCCTTAGATGCGACCCCGTAATCGCCTAAGTTAAAAACATTCCGAGTGGAGAGCAATCCTCCAACTTGGGGGCTTAGCTGCGACCCCATAATCGCCTAAGTTAAAAACATTCCGAGTGGAGAGCAATCCTCCCACTCAGGGGCTTAGCTGCGACCCCGTAATCGCCTAAGTTAAAAACATTCGAAGTGGAGAGAAATCCTCCCACTCGGGGGCTTAGTTGCGACCCCGTAATCGCCTAAGTTAAAAACATTCCGAGTAGAGAGCAATCCTCCCACGGGAGGGGGGGGGGGCTTAGCTACGACCCCTTAATCGCCTAAGTTAAAAACATTCCGAGTGGAGAGCAATCCTCCCACACGGGGGCTTAGCTGCGACCCCGTAATCCCCTAAGTTAAACACATTCCGAGTGGAGATCAATCCTCCCACTCGGGGGCTTAGCTACGACCCCGTAATCACCTAAGTTAAAAACATTCCGAGTGGAGAGCAATCCTCCCACTCGGGGGCTTAGCTGCGACCCCGTAACCACCTAAGTTAAAAACATTCCGAGTGGAGAGCAATCCTCCCACTCGGGGGCTTAGCTGCGACCCCGTAATCGCCTAAGTTAAAAACATTCCGAGTGGAGAGCAATCCTCCAACTCGGGGGCTTAGCTGCGACCTCGTAATCTCCTAAGTTAAACACGTTCCGAGTGGAGAGCAATCCTCCCACTCGGGGGCTTAGCTGCGACTGCGTAATCGCCTAAGTTAAAAACATTCCGAGTGGAGAGCAATCCTCCCACTCAGGGGCTTAGCTACTACCCCGTAATCGCCTAAGTTAAAAACATTCCGAGTGGAGAGCAATCCTCCGACTCGGGGGCTTAGCTGCGACCTCGTAATCTCCTGAGTTAAACACGTTCCGAGTGGAGAGCAATCCTCCCACTCGGGGGCTTAGATGCGACCCCGTAATCGCCTAAGTTAAAAAACATTCCGAGTGGAGAGCAATCCTCCAACTTGGGGGCTTAGCTGCGACCCCATAATCGCCTAAGTTAAAAACATTCCTAGTGGAGAGCAATCCTCCGACTCGGGGGCTTAGCTGCAACCTCGTAATCTCCTAAGTTAAACACGTTCCGAGTGGAGAGCAATCCTCCCACTCGGGCCCTTAGATGCGACCCCGTAATCGCCTAAGTTAAAAAACATTCCGAGTGGAGAGCAATCCTCCAACTTGGGGGCTTAGCTACGACCCCATAATCACCTAAGTTAAAAACATTCCGAGTGGAGAGCAATCCTCCCACTCAGGGGCTTAGCTGCGACCCCGTAATCGCCTAAGTTAAAAACATTCGAAGTGGAGAGAAATCCTCCCACTCGGGGGCTTAGTTGCGACCCCGTAATCGCCTAAGTTAAAAACATTCCGAGTAGAGAGCAATCCTCCAACTTGGGGGCTTAGCTGCGACCCCATAATCGCCTAAGTTAAAAACATTCCGAGTGGAGAGCAATCCTCCCACTCAGGGGCTTAGCTGCGACCCCGTAATCGCCTAAGTTAAAAACATTCCGAGTGGAGAGCAATCCTCCGACTCGGGGGCTTAGCTGCGACCTCGTAATCTCCTAAGTTAAACACGTTCCGAGTGGAGAGCAATCCTCCCACTCGGGGGCTTAGATGCGACCGCGTAATCGCCTAAGTTAAAAACATTCCGAGTGGAGAGCAATCCTCCCACTCGAAGGCTTAGCTACTACCCCGTAATCGTCTAAGTTAAAAACATTCCGAGTGGAGAGCAATCCTCCCACTCAGGGGCTTAGCTGCGACCCCGTAATCACCTAAGTTAAAAACATTCCGAGTGGAGAGCAATCCTCCGACTCGGGGGCTTAGCTGCGACCTCGTAATCTCCTAAGTTAAACACGTTCCGAGTGGAGAGCAATCCTCCCACTCGGGGGCTTAGATGCGACCGCGTAATCGCCTAAGTTAAAAACATTCCGAGTGGAGAGCAATCCTCCCACTCGAAGGCTTAGCTACTACCCCGTAATCGTCTAAGTTAAAAACATTCCGAGTGGAGAGCAATCCTCCCACTCAGGGGCTTAGCTGCGACCCCGTAATCGCCTAAGTTAAAAACATTCGAAGTGGAGAGAAATCCTCCCACTCGGGGGCTTAGTTGCGACCCCGTAATCGCCTAAGTTAAAAACATTCCGAGTAGAGAGCAATCCTCCAACTTGGGGGCTTAGCTGCGACCCCATAATCGCCTAAGTTAAAAACATTCCGAGTGGAGAGCAATCCTCCCACTCAGGGGCTTAGCTGCGACCCCGTAATCGCCTAAGTTAAAAACATTCCGAGTGGAGAGCAATCCTCCCACTCGAAGGCTTAGCTGCGACCCCGTAATCGCCGAAGTTAAAAATATTCCGAGTGGAGAGCAATCCTCCCACTCGGGGGCTTAGCTACTACCCCGTAATCGCCTAAGTTAAAAACATTCCGAGTGGAGAGCAATCCTCCGACTCGGGGGCTTACCTGCGACCTCGTAATCTCCTAAGTTAAACACGTTCCGAGTGGAGAGCAATCCTCCCACTCGGGGGCTTAGCTGCGACCCCGTAATCGCCTAAGTTAAAAACATTCCGAGTGGAGAGCAATCCTCCCTCTCGGGCCCTTAGATGCGACCCTGTAATCGCCTAGGTTAAAAACATTCCGAGTGGAGAGAAATCCTCCCACTCGGGGGCTCAGCTGCGACCCCGTAATCGCCTAAGTTAAAAACATTCCGAGTGGAGAGCAATCTTCCCACGGGGGGAGGGGGGGGCTTAGCTGCAACCCCGTAATTGCCTAAGTTAAAAACATTCCGAGTGGAGAGCAATCCTCCCACTCAGGGGCTTAGCTACTACCCCGTAATCGCCTAAGTTAAAAACATTCTGAGTGGAGAGCAATCCTCCGACTCGGGGGCTTAGCTGCGACCTCGTAATCTCCTAAGTTAAACACGTTCCGAGTGGAGAGCAATCCTCCCACTCGGGGGCTTAGCTGCGACCCCGTAATCGCCTAAGTTAAAAACATTCCGAGTGGAGAGCAATCCTCCCACTCGGGCCCTTAGATGCGACCCCGTAATCGCCTAAGTTAAAAAACATTCCGAGTGGAGAGCAATCCTCCCACGGGGGGAGGGGGGGCTTAGCTGCAACCCCGTAATTGCCTAAGTTAAAAACATTCCGAGTGGAGAGCAATCCTCCCACTCAGGGGCTTAGCTACTACCCCGTAATCGCCTAAGTTAAAAACATTCCGAGTGGAGAGCAGTCCTCCGACTCGGGGGCTTAGCTGCGACCTCGTAATCTCCTAAGTTAAACACGTTCCGAGTGGAGAGCAATCCTCCCACTCGGGGGCTTAGATGCGACCGCGTAATCGCCTAAGTTAAAAACATTCCGAGTGGAGAGCAATCCTCCCACTCGAAGGCTTAGCTACTACCCCGTAATCGCCTAAGTTAAAAACATTCCGAGTGGAGAGCAATCCTCCGACTCGGGGGCTTAGCTGCGACCCCGTAATCGCCTAAGTTAAAAACATTCCGAGTAGAGAGCAATCCTCCAACTTGGGGGCTTAGATGCGACCGTGTAACCACCTAAGTTAAAAACATTCCGAGTGGAGAGCAATCCTCCCACTCGGGGGCTTAGCTGCGACCCCGTAATCGCCTAAGTTAAAAACATTCCGAGTGGAGAGCAATCCTCCGACTCGGGGGCTTAGCTGCGACCTCGTAATCTCCTAAGTTAAACACGTTCCGAGTGGAGAGCAATCCTCCCACTCGGGGGCTTAGCTGCGACCGCGTAATGGCCTAAGTTAAAAACATTCCGAGTGGAGAGCAATCCTCCCACTCGAAGGCTTAGCTGCGACCCCGTAATCGCCGAAGTTAAAAACATTCCGAGTGGAGAGCAATCCTCCCACTCGGGGGCTTAGCTACTACCCCGTAATCGCCTAAGTTAAAAACATTCCGAGTGGAGAGCAATCCTCCCACACGGGGGCTTAGCTGCGACCCCATAATCCTCTAAGTTAAACACATTCCGAGTGGAGATCAATCCTCCCACTCGGGGGCTTAGCTACGACCCCGTAATCACCTAAGTTAAAAACATTCCGAGTGGAGAGCAATCCTCCCACTCGGGGGCTTAGCTGCGACCCCGTAACCGCCTAAGTTAAAAACATTCCGAGTGGAGAGCAATCCTCCCACTCGGGGGCTTAGCTGCGACCCCGTAATCACCTAAGTTAAAAACATTCTGAGTGGAGAGCAATCCCCCCACTAAGGGGCTTAGCTGCGACCCCGTAATGGACTAAGTTAAAAACATTCGGAGTGGAGAGCAATCCTCCCACTCGGAGGCTTAGCTGCGACCCCGTAATCGCCTAAGTTAAAAACATTCCAAGTGGAGAGCAATTCTTCCACTCGGGGGCTTAGCTGCGAACCTTTAATCGCCTAAGTTAAAACCATTCCGAGTGGAGAGCAATCCTCGCACTCGGGGGCTTACCTGCGACCCCGTAATCCCCTAAGTTAAAAACATTCCGAGTCGAGAGCAATCCTCCCACTCGGGGGCTTAGCTTTGACCCCGTAATCGTCTAAGTTAAAAAAAATCCGAGTGGAGAGCAGTCCTCCCACTCGGGGGCTTAGCTACGACCCCATAATTGCCTAAGTCAAAAATATTCCGCCCGGGGGCTTAGTTGCGACCGCGTAATCGCCTAAGTAAAAAACATTCCGAGTGGAGAGCAATCCTCCCACTCGGGGGCTTAGTTACTACCCCGTAATCGCCTAAGTTAAAAACATTCCGAGTGGAGAGCAATCCTCCGACTCGGGGGCTTACCTGCGACCTCGTAATCTCCTAAGTTAAACACGTTCCGAGTGGAGAGCAATCCTCCCACACGGGGGCTTAGCTGCGACCCCGTAATCGCCTAAGTTAAAAACATTCCGAGTGGAGAGAAATCCTCCCACTCGGGCCCTTAGATGCGACCCCGTAATCGCCTAAGTTAAAAACATTCCGAGTGGAGAGCAATCCTCCAACTTGGGGGCTTAGCTGCGACCCCATAATCGCCTAAATTAAAAACATTCCGAGTGGAGAGCAATCCTCCCACTCAGGGGCTCAGCTGCGACCCCGTAATCGCCTAAGTTAAAATCATTCGAAGTGGAGAGAAATCCTCCCACTCGGGGGCTTAGTTGCGACCCCGTAATCGCCTAAGTTAAAAACATTCCGAGTAGAGAGCAATCCTCCCACGGGAGGGGGGGGGGGCTTAGCTACGACCCCTTAATCGCCTAAGTTAAAAACATTCCGAGTGGAGAGCAATCCTCCCACACGGGGGCTTAGCTGCGACCCCGTAATCCCCTAAGTTAAACACATTCCGAGTGGAGATCAATCCTCCCACTCGGGGGCTTAGCTACGACCCCGTAATCACCTAAGTTAAAAACATTCCGAGTGGAGAGCAATCCTCCCACTCGGGGGCTTAGCTGCGACCCCGTAACCACCTAAGTTAAAAACATTCCGAGTGGAGAGCAATCCTCCCACTCGGGGGCTTAGCTGCGACCCCGTAATCACCTAAGTTAAAAACATTCCGAGTGGAGAGCAATCCTCCGACTCGGGGGCTTAGCTGCGACCTCGTAATCTCCTAAGTTAAACACGTTCCGAGTGGAGAGCAATCCTCCCACTCGGGGGCTTAGCTGCGACCGCGTAATCGCCTAAGTTAAAAACATTCCGAGTGGAGAGCAATCCTCCCACTCAGGGGCTTAGCTACTACCCCGTAATCGCCTAAGCTAAAAACATTCCGAGTGGAGAGCAATCCTCCGACTCGGGGGCTTAGCTGCGACCTCGTAATCTCCTAAGTTATACACGTTCCGAGTGGAGAGCAATCCTCCCACTCGGGGGCTTAGATGCGACCCCGTAATCGCCTAAGTTAAAAAACATTCCGAGTGGAGAGCAATCCTCCAACTTGGGGGCTTAGCTGCGACCCCATAATCGCCTAAGTTAAAAACATTCCGAGTGGAGAGCAATCCTCCGACTCGGGGGCTTAGCTGCGACCTCGTAATCTCCTAAGTTAAACACGTTCCGAGTGGAGAGAAATCCTCCCACTCGGGCCCTTAGATGCGACCCCGTAATCGCCTAAGTTAAAAAACATTCCGAGTGGAGAGCAATCCTCCAACTTGGGGGCTTAGCTGCGACCCCATAATCACCTAAGTTAAAAACATTCCGAGTGGAGAGCAATCCTCCAACTCAGGGGCTTAGCTGCGACCCCGTAATCGCCTAAGTTAAAAACATTCGAAGTGGAGAGAAATCCTCCCACTCGGGGGCTTAGTTGCGACCCCGTAATCGCCTAAGTTAAAAACATTCCGAGTAGAGAGCAATCCTCCAACTTGGGGGCTTAGCTGCGACCCCATAATCGCCTAAGTTAAAAACATTCCGAGTGGAGAGCAATCCTCCCACTCAGGGGCTTAGCTGCGACCCCGTAATCGCCTAAGTTAAAAACAATCCGAGTGGAGAGCAATCCTCCGACTCGGGGGCTTAGCTGCGACCTCGTAATCTCCTAAGTTAAACACGTTCCGAGTGGAGAGCAATCCTCCCACTCGGGGGCTTAGATGCGACCGCGTAATCGCCTAAGTTAAAAACATTCCGAGTGGAGAGCAATCCTCCCACTCGAAGGCTTAGCTACTACCCCGTAATCGTCTAAGTTAAAAACATTCCGAGTGGAGAGCAATCCTCCGACTCGGGGGCTTAGCTGCGACCCCGTAATCGCCTAAGTTAAAAACATTCCGAGTAGAGAGAAATCCTCCAACTTGGGGGCTTAGATGCGACCGCGTAACCACCTAAGTCAAAAACATTCCGAGTGGAGAGCAATCCTCCCACTCGGGGGCTTAGCTGCGACCCCGTAATCGCCTAAGTTAAAAACATTCCGAGTGGAGAGCAATCCTCCGACTCGGGGGCTTAGCTGCGAACTCGTAATCTCCTAAGTTAAACACGTTCCGAGTGGAGAGCAATCCTCCCACTCGGGGGCTTAGCTGCGACCGCGTAATCGCCTAAGTTAAAAACATTCCGAGTGGAGAGCAATCCTCCCACTCGAAGGCTTAGCTGCGACCCCGTAATCGCCGAAGTTAAAAACATTCCGAGTGGAGAGCAATCCTCCCACTCGGGGGCTTAGCTACTACCCCGTAATCGCCTAAGTTAAAAACATTCCGAGTGGAGAGCAATCCTCCGACTCGGGGGCTTACCTGCGACCTCGTAATCTCCTAAGTTAAACACGTTCCGAGTGGAGAGCAATCCTCCCACTCGGGGGCTTAGCTGCGACCCCGTAATCGCCTAAGTTAAAAACATTCCGAGTGGAGAGCAATCCTCCCTCTCGGGCCCTTAGATGCGACCCTGTAATCGCCTAGGTTAAAAACATTCCGAGTGGAGAGAAATCCTCCCACTCGGGGGCTCAGCTGCGACCCCGTAATCGCCTAAGTTAAAAACATTCCGAGTGGAGAGCAATCTTCCCACGGGGGGAGGGGGGGGCTTAGCTGCAACCCCGTAATCGCCTAAGTTAAAAACATTCCGAGTGGAGAGCAATCCTCCCACTCAGGGGCTTAGCTACTATCCCGTAATCGCCTAAGTTAAAAACATTCTGAGTGGAGAGCAATCCTCCGACTCGGGGGCTTAGCTGCGACCTCGTAATCTCCTAAGTTAAACACGTTCCGAGTGGAGAGCAATCCTCCCACTCGGGGGCTTAGCTGCGACCCCGTAATCGCCTAAGTTAAAAACATTCCGAGTGGAGAGCAATCCTCCCACTCGGGCCCTTAGATGCGACCCCGTAATCGCCTAAGTTAAAAAACATTCCGAGTGGAGAGCAATCCTCCCACGGGGGGAGGGGGGGGCTTAGCTGCAACCCCGTAATTGCCTAAGTTAAAAACATTCCGAGTGGAGAGCAATCCTCCCACTCAGGGGCTTAGCTACTACCCCGTAATCGCCTAAGTTAAAAACATTCCGAGTGGAGAGCAATCCTCCGACTCGGGGGCTTAGCTGCGACCTCGTAATCTCCTAAGTTAAACACGTTCCGAGTGGAGAGCAATCCTCCCACTCGGGGGCTTAGATGCGACCGCGTAATCGCCTAAGTTAAAAACATTCCGAGTGGAGAGCAATCCTCCCACTCGAAGGCTTAGCTACTACCCCGTAATCGCCTAAGTTAAAAACATTCCGAGTGGAGAGCAATCCTCCGACTCGGGGGCTTAGCTGCTACCCCGTAATCGCCTAAGTTAAAAACATTCCGAGTAGAGAGCAATCCTCCAACTTGGGGGCTTAGATGCGACCGCGTAACCACCTAAGTTAAAAACATTCCGAGTGGAGAGCAATCCTCCCACTCGGGGGCTTAGCTGCGACCCCGTAATCGCCTAAGTTAAAAACATTCCGAGTGGAGAGCAATCCTCCGACTCGGGGGCTTAGCTGCGACCTCATAATCTCCTAAGTTAAACACGTTCCGAGTGGAGAGCAATCCTCCCACTCGGGGGCTTAGCTGCGACCGCGTAATCGCCTAAGTTAAAAACATTCCGAGTGGAGAGCAATCCTCCCACTCGAAGGCTTAGCTGCGACCCCGTAATCGCCGAAGTTAAAAACATTCCGAGTGGAGAGCAATCCTCCCACTCGGGGGCTTAGCTACTACCCCGTAATCGCCTAAGTTAAAAACATTCCGAGTGGAGAGCAATCCTCCGACTCGGGGGCTTACCTGCGACCTCGTAATCTCCTAAGTTAAACACTATCCGAGTGGAGAGCAATCCTCCCACTCGGGGGCTTAGCTGCGACCCCGTAATCGCCTAAGTTAAAAACATTCCGAGTGGAGAGCAATCCTCCCTCTCGGGGCCTTAGATGCGACCCTGTAATCGCCTAGGTTAAAAACATTCCGAGTGGAGAGAAATCCTCCCACTCGGGGGCTCAGCTGCGACCCCGTAATCGCCTAAGTTAAAAACATTCCGAGTGGAGAGCAATCTTCCCACGGGGGGAGGGGGGGGGGCTTAGCTGCAACCCCGTAATTGCCTAAGTTAAAAACATTCCGAGTGGAGTGGAATCCTCCCACTCAGGGGCTTAGCTACTACCCCGTAATCGCCTAAGTTAAAAACATTCCGAGTGGAGAGCAATCCTCCGACTCGGGGGCTTAGCTGCGACCTCGTAATCTCCTAAGTTAAACACGTTCCGAGTGGAGAGCAATCCTCCCACTCGGGGGCTTAGCTGCGACCCCGTAATCGCCTAAGTTAAAAACATTCCGAGTGGAGAGCAATCCTCCCACTCGGGCCCTTAGATGCGACCCCGTAATCGCCTAAGTTAAAAACATTCCGAGTGGAGAGCAATCCTCCCACTCGGGGGCTTAGATGCGACACCGTAATCGCCTAAGTTAAAAACATTCTGAGTGGAGAGCAATCCTCCCACTCGGGGGCTTAGCTGCGACCTCGTAATCCCTTAAGTTAAACACATTCCGAGTGGAGAGCAATCCTCCAACTTGGGGGCTTAGCTGCGACCCCGTAATCTCCTAAGTTAAAAACATTCCGAGTGGAGAGCAATCCTCCCACTTAGGGGCTTAGCTGCGACCCCGTAATCGCCTAAGTTAAAAATATTCGAAGTGGAGAGAAATCCTCCCACTCGGGGGCTTAGTTGCGACCCCGTAATCGCCTAAGTTAAAAACATTCCGAGTAGAGAGCAATCCTCGCACGGGGGGGGGGGGGGGGGGCTTAGCTACGACCCCATAATCGCCTAAGTTAAAAACATTCCGAGTGGAGAGCAATCCTCCCACACGGGGGCTTAGCTGCGCCCCCATAATCCTCTAAGTTAAACACATTCCGAGTGGAGATCAATCCTCCCACTCGGGGGCTTAGCTACGACCCCGTAATCACCTAAGTTAAAAACATTCCGAGTGGAGAGCAATCCTCCCACTCGGGGGCTTAGCTGCGACCCCGTAACCGCCTAAGTTAAAAATATTCCGAGTGGAGAGCAATCCTCCCACTCGGGGGCTTAGCTGCGACCCCGTAATCACCTAAGTTAAAAACATTCTGAGTGGAGAGCAATCCCCCCACTAAGGGGCTTAGCTGCGACCCCGTAATGGCCTAAGTTAAAAACATTCGGTGTGGAGAGCAATCCTCCCACTCGGAGGCTTAGCTGCGACCCCGTAATCACCTAAGTTAAAAACATTCCAAGTGGAGAGCAATTCTTCCACTCGGGGGCTTAGCTGCGAACCTTTAATCGCCTAAGTTAAAACCATTCCGAGTGGAGAGCAATCCTCGTACTCGGGGGCATACCTGCGACCCCGTAATCCCCTAAGTTAAAAACATTCCGAGTCGAGAGCAATCCTCCCACTCGGGGGCTTAGCTTTGACCCCGTAATCGCCTAAGTTAAAAAAAATCCGAGTGGAGAGCAGTCCTCCCACTCGGGGGCTTAGCTACGACCCCATAATTGCCTAAGTCAAAAATATTCCGCTCGGGGGCTTAGTTGCGACCGCGTAATCGCCTAAGTAAAAAACATTCCTAGTGGAGAGCAATCCTCCCACTCGGGGGCTTAGCTACGACCCCGTAATCGCCGAAGTTAAAAACATTCCGAGTGGAGAGCAATCCTCCCACTCGAAGGCTTAGCTGCGACCCCGTAATCGCCGAAGTTAAAAACATTCCGAGTGGAGAGCAATCCTCCCACTCGGGGGCTTAGTTACTACCCCGTAATCGCCTAAGTTAAAAACATTCCGAGTGGAGAGCAATCCTCCGACTCGGGGGCTTACCTGCGACCTCGTAATCTCCTAAGTTAAACACGTTCCGAGTGGAGAGCAATCCTCCCACTCGGGGGCTTAGCTGCGACCCCGTAATCGCCTAAGTTAAAAACATTCCGAGTGGAGAGCAATCCTCCCACTCGGGCCCTTAGATGCGACCCCGTAATCGCCTAAGTTAAAAACATTCTGAGTGGAGAGCAATCCTCCCACTCGGGGGCTTAGATGCGACACCGTAATCGCCTAAGTTAAAAACATTCTGAGTGGAGAGCAATCCTCCCACTCGGGGGCTTAGCTGCGACCTCGTAATCCCTTAAGTTAAACACATTCCGAGTGGAGAGCAATCCTCCAACTTGGGGGCTTAGCTGCGACCCCGTAATCGCCTAAGTTAAAAACATTCCGAGTGGAGAGCAATCTTCCCACGGGGGGAGGGGGGGGGGGGCTTAGCTGCAACCCCGTAATTGCCTAAGTTAAAAACATTCCGAGTGGAGTGCAATCCTCCCACTCAGGGGCTTAGCTACTACCCCGTAATCGCCTAAGTTAAAAACATTCCGAGTGGAGAGCAATCCTCCGACTCGGGGGCTTAGCTGCGACCTCGTAATCTCCTAAGTTAAACACGTTCCGAGTGGAGAGCAATCCTCCCACTCGGGGGCTTAGCTGCGACCCCGTAATCGCCTAAGTTAAAAACATTCCGAGTGGAGAGCAATCCTCCCACTCGGGCCCTTAGATGCGACCCCGTAATCGCCTAAGTTAAAAACATTCCGAGTGGAGAGCAATCCTCCCACTCGGGGGCTTAGATGCGACACCGTAATCGCCTAAGTTAAAAACATTCTGAGTGGAGAGCAATCCTCCCACTCGGGGGCTTAGCTGCGACCTCGTAATCCCTTAAGTTAAACACATTCCGAGTGGAGAGCAATCCTCCAACTTGGGGGCTTAGCTGCGACCCCGTAATCTCCTAAGTTAAAAACATTCCGAGTGGAGAGCAATCCTCCCACTTAGGGGCTTAGCTGCGACCCCGTAATCGCCTAAGTTAAAAATATTCGAAGTGGAGAGAAATCCTCCCACTCGGGGGCTTAGTTGCGACCCCGTAATCGCCTAAGTTAAAAACATTCCGAGTAGAGAGCAATCCTCGCACGGGGGGGGGGGGGGGGGGGGGGCTTAGCTACGACCCCATAATCGCCTAAGTTAAAAACATTCCGAGTGGAGAGCAATCCTCCCACACGGGGGCTTAGCTGCGCCCCCATAATCCTCTAAGTTAAACACATTCCGAGTGGAGATCAATCCTCCCACTCGGGGGCTTAGCTACGACCCCGTAATCACCTAAGTTAAAAACATTCCGAGTGGAGAGCAATCCTCCCACTCGGGGGCTTAGCTGCGACCCCGTAACCGCCTAAGTTAAAAATATTCCGAGTGGAGAGCAATCCTCCCACTCGGGGGCTTAGCTGCGACCCCGTAATCACCTAAGTTAAAAACATTCTGAGTGGAGAGCAATCCCCCCACTAAGGGGCTTAGCTGCGACCCCGTAATGGCCTAAGTTAAAAACATTCGGTGTGGAGAGCAATCCTCCCACTCGGAGGCTTAGCTGCGACCCCGTAATCACCTAAGTTAAAAACATTCCAAGTGGAGAGCAATTCTTCCACTCGGGGGCTTAGCTGCGAACCTTTAATCGCCTAAGTTAAAACCATTCCGAGTGGAGAGCAATCCTCGTACTCGGGGGCATACCTGCGACCCCGTAATCCCCTAAGTTAAAAACATTCCGAGTCGAGAGCAATCCTCCCACTCGGGGGCTTAGCTTTGACCCCGTAATCGCCTAAGTTAAAAAAAATCCGAGTGGAGAGCAGTCCTCCCACTCGGGGGCTTAGCTACGACCCCATAATTGCCTAAGTCAAAAATATTCCGCTCGGGGGCTTAGTTGCGACCGCGTAATCGCCTAAGTAAAAAACATTCCTAGTGGAGAGCAATCCTCCCACTCGGGGGCTTAGCTACGACCCCGTAATCGCCGAAGTTAAAAACATTCCGAGTGGAGAGCAATCCTCCCACTCGAAGGCTTAGCTGCGACCCCGTAATCGCCGAAGTTAAAAACATTCCGAGTGGAGAGCAATCCTCCCACTCGGGGGCTTAGTTACTACCCCGTAATCGCCTAAGTTAAAAACATTCCGAGTGGAGAGCAATCCTCCGACTCGGGGGCTTACCTGCGACCTCGTAATCTCCTAAGTTAAACACGTTCCGAGTGGAGAGCAATCCTCCCACTCGGGGGCTTAGCTGCGACCCCGTAATCGCCTAAGTTAAAAACATTCCGAGTGGAGAGCAATCCTCCCACTCGGGCCCTTAGATGCGACCCCGTAATCGCCTAAGTTAAAAACATTCTGAGTGGAGAGCAATCCTCCCACTCGGGGGCTTAGATGCGACACCGTAATCGCCTAAGTTAAAAACATTCTGAGTGGAGAGCAATCCTCCCACTCGGGGGCTTAGCTGCGACCTCGTAATCCCTTAAGTTAAACACATTCCGAGTGGAGAGCAATCCTCCAACTTGGGGGCTTAGCTGCGACCCCGTAATCGCCTAAGTTAAAAACATTCCGAGTGGAGAGCAATCTTCCCACGGGGGGAGGGGGGGGGGGGGCTTAGCTGCAACCCCGTAATTGCCTAAGTTAAAAACATTCCGAGTGGAGTGCAATCCTCCCACTCAGGGGCTTAGCTACTACCCCGTAATCGCCTAAGTTAAAAACATTCCGAGTGGAGAGCAATCCTCCGACTCGGGGGCTTAGCTGCGACCTCGTAATCTCCTAAGTTAAACACGTTCCGAGTGGAGAGCAATCCTCCCACTCGGGGGCTTAGCTGCGACCCCGTAATCGCCTAAGTTAAAAACATTCCGAGTGGAGAGCAATCCTCCCACTCGGGCCCTTAGATGCGACCCCGTAATCGCCTAAGTTAAAAACATTCCGAGTGGAGAGCAATCCTCCCACTCGGGGGCTTAGATGCGACACCGTAATCGCCTAAGTTAAAAACATTCTGAGTGGAGAGCAATCCTCCCACTCGGGGGCTTAGCTGCGACCTCGTAATCCCTTAAGTTAAACACATTCCGAGTGGAGAGCAATCCTCCAACTTGGGGGCTTAGCTGCGACCCCGTAATCTCCTAAGTTAAAAACATTCCGAGTGGAGAGCAATCCTCCCACTTAGGGGCTTAGCTGCGACCCCGTAATCGCCTAAGTTAAAAATATTCGAAGTGGAGAGAAATCCTCCCACTCGGGGGCTTAGTTGCGACCCCGTAATCGCCTAAGTTAAAAACATTCCGAGTAGAGAGCAATCCTCGCACGGGGGGGGGGGGCTTAGCTACGACCCCATAATCGCCTAAGTTAAAAACATTCCGAGTGGAGAGCAATCCTCCCACACGGGGGCTTAGCTGCGCCCCCATAATCCTCTAAGTTAAACACATTCCGAGTGGAGATCAATCCTCCCACTCGGGGGCTTAGCTACGACCCCGTAATCACCTAAGTTAAAAACATTCCGAGTGGAGAGCAATCCTCCCACTCGGGGGCTTAGCTGCGACCCCGTAACCGCCTAAGTTAAAAATATTCCGAGTGGAGAGCAATCCTCCCACTCGGGGGCTTAGCTGCGACCCCGTAATCACCTAAGTTAAAAACATTCTGAGTGGAGAGCAATCCCCCCACTAAGGGGCTTAGCTGCGACCCCGTAATGGCCTAAGTTAAAAACATTCGGTGTGGAGAGCAATCCTCCCACTCGGAGGCTTAGCTGCGACCCCGTAATCACCTAAGTTAAAAACATTCCAAGTGGAGAGCAATTCTTCCACTCGGGGGCTTAGCTGCGAACCTTTAATCGCCTAAGTTAAAACCATTCCGAGTGGAGAGCAATCCTCGTACTCGGGGGCATACCTGCGACCCCGTAATCCCCTAAGTTAAAAACATTCCGAGTCGAGAGCAATCCTCCCACTCGGGGGCTTAGCTTTGACCCCGTAATCGCCTAAGTTAAAAA
This sequence comes from Triticum timopheevii, assembly GCA_963921465.1. Taxonomy (NCBI): domain Eukaryota; kingdom Viridiplantae; phylum Streptophyta; class Magnoliopsida; order Poales; family Poaceae; genus Triticum; species Triticum timopheevii. The sequence goes on from OY997272.1 coordinate 330,070,196, forward strand.
AAATCCGAGTGGAGAGCAGTCCTCCCACTCGGGGGCTTAGCTACAACCCCATAATTGCCTAAGTCAAAAATATTCCGCTCGGGGGCTTAGTTGCGACCGCGTAATCGCCTAAGTAAAAAACATTCCTAGTGGAGAGCAATCCTCCCACTCGGGGGCTTAGCTACGACCCCGTAATCGCCGAAGTTAAAAACATTCCGAGTGGAGAGCAATCCTCCCACTCGAAGGCTTAGCTGCGACCCCGTAATCGCCGAAGTTAAAAACATTCCGAGTGGAGAGCAATCCTCCCACTCGGGGGCTTAGTTACTACCCCGTAATCGCCTAAGTTAAAAACATTCCGAGTGGAGAGCAATCCTCCGACTCGGGGGCTTACCTGCGACCTCGTAATCTCCTAAGTTAAACACGTTCCGAGTGGAGAGCAATCCTCCCACTCGGGGGCTTAGCTGCGACCCCGTAATCGCCTAAGTTAAAAACATTCCGAGTGGAGAGCAATCCTCCCACTCGGGCCCTTAGATGCGACCCCGTAATCGCCTAAGTTAAAAACATTCTGAGTGGAGAGCAATCCTCCCACTCGGGGGCTTAGATGCGACACCGTAATCGCCTAAGTTAAAAACATTCTGAGTGGAGAGCAATCCTCCCACTCGGGGGCTTAGCTACGACCTCGTAATCCCTTAAGTTAAACACATTCCGAGTGGAGAGCAATCCTCCAACTTGGGGGCTTAGCTGCGACCCCGTAATCGCCTAAGTTAAAAACATTCCGAGTGGAGAGCAATCCTCCCACTCAGGGGCTTAGCTGCGACCCCGTAATCGCCTAAGTTAAAAACATTCGAAGTGGAGAGAAATCCTCCCACTCGGGGGCTTATTTGCGACCCCGTAATTGCCTAAGTTAAAAACATTCCGAGTAGAGAGCAATCCTCCCACGGGAGGGGGGGGGGGGGCTTAGCTACGACCCCTTAATCGCCTAAGTTAAAAACATTCCGAGTGGAGAGCAATCCTCCCACACGGGGGCTTAGCTGCGACCCCGTAATCCCCTAAGTTAAACACATTCCGAGTGGAGATCAATCCTCCCACTCGGGGGCTTAGCTACGACCCCGTAATCACCTAAGTTAAAAACATTCCGAGTGGAGAGCAATCCTCCCACTCGGGGGCTTAGCTGCGACCCCGTAACCACCTAAGTTAAAAATATTCCGAGTGGAGAGCAATCCTCCCACTCGGGGGCTTAGCTGCGACCCTGTAATCGCCTAAGTTAAAAAAATTCCGAGTGGAGAGCAATCCTCCGACTCGGGGGCTTAGCTGCGACCTCGTAATCTCCTAAGTTAAACACGTTCCGAGTGGAGAGCAATCCTCCCACTCGGGGGCTTAGCTGCGACCGCGTAATCGCCTAAGTTAAAAACATTCCGAGTGGAGAGCAATCCTCCCACTCGAAGGCTTAGCTGCGACCCCGTAATCGCCGAAGTTAAAAACATTCCGAGTGGAGAGCAATCCTCCCACTCGGGGGCTTAGCTACTACCCCGTAATCGCCTTAGTTAAAAACATTCCGAGTGGATAGCAATCCTCCGACTCGGGGGATTACCTGCGACCTCGTAATCTCCTAAGTTAAACACGTTCCGAGTGGAGAGCAATCCTCCCACTCGGGGGCTTAGCTGCGACCCCGTAATCGCCTAAGTTAAAAACATTCCGAGTGGAGAGCAATCCTCCCTCTCGGGCCCTTAGATGCGACCCTGTAATCGCCTAGGTTAAAAACATTCCGAGTGGAGAGAAATCCTCCCACTCGGGGGCTCAGCTGCGACCCCGTAATCGCCTAAGTTAAAAACATTCCGAGTGGAGAGCAATCTTCCCACGGGGGGAGGGGGGGCTTAGCTGCAACCCCGTAATTGCCTAAGTTAAAAACATTCCGAGTGGAGAGCAATCCTCCCACTCAGGGGCTTAGCTACTACCCCGTAATCGCCTAAGTTAAAAACATTCCGAGTGGAGAGCAATCCTCCGACTCGGGGGCTTAGCTGCGACCTCGTAATCTCCTAAGTTAAACACGTTCCGAGTGGAGAGCAATCCTCCCACTCGGGGGCTTAGCTGCGACCCCGTAATCGCCTAAGTTAAAAACATTCCGAGTGGAGAGCAATCCTCCCACTCGGGCCCTTAGATGCGACCCCGTAATCGCCTAAGTTAAAAACATTCCGAGTGGAGAGCAATCCTCCCACTCGGGGGCTTAGATGCGACACCGTAATCGCCTAAGTTAAAAACATTCTGAGTGGAGAGCAATCCTCCCACTCGGGGGCTTAGCTGCGACCTCGTAATCCCTTAAGTTAAACACATTCCGAGTGGAGAGCAATCCTCCAACTTGGGGGCTTAGCTGCGACCCCGTAATCTCCTAAGTTAAAAACATTCCGAGTGGAGAGCAATCCTCCCACTTAGGGGCTTAGCTGCGACCCCGTAATCGCCTAAGTTAAAAATATTCGAAGTGGAGAGAAATCCTCCCACTCGGGGGCTTAGCTACGACCCCGTAATCACCTAAGTTAAAAACATTCCGAGTGGAGAGCAATCCTCCCACTCGGGGGCTTAGCTGCGACCCCGTAACCGCCTAAGTTAAAAACATTCCGAGTGGAGAGCAATCCTCCCACTCGGGGGCTTAGCTGCGACCCCGTAATCACCTAAGTTAAAAACATTCCGAGTGGAGAGCAATCCCCCCACTAAGGGGCTTAGCTGCGACCCCGTAATGGCCTAAGTTAAAAACATTCGGAGTGGAGAGCAATCCTCCCACTCGGAGGCTTAGCTGCGACCCCGTAATCGCCTAAGTTAAAAACATTCCAAGTGGAGAGCAATTCTTCCACTCGGGGGCTTAGCTGCGAACCTTTAATCGCCTAAGTTAAAACCATTCCGAGTGGAGAGCAATCCTCGCGCTCGGGGGCTTACCTGCGACCCCGTAATCCCCTAAGTTAAAAACATTCCGAGTCGAGAGCAATCCTCCCACTCGGGGGCTTAGCTTTGACCCCGTAATCGCCTAAGTTAAAAAAATCCGAGTGGAGAGCAGTCCTCCCACTCGGGGGCTTAGCTACGACCCCATAATTGCCTAAGTCAAAAATATTCCGCTCGGGGGCTTAGTTGCGACCGCGTAATCGCCTAAGTAAAAAACATTCCTAGTGGAGAGCAATCCTCCCACTCGGGGGCTTAGCTACGACCCCGTAATCGCCGAAGTTAAAAACATTCCGAGTGGAGAGCAATCCTCCCACTCGAAGGCTTAGCTGCGACCCCGTAATCGCCGAAGTTAAAAACATTCCGAGTGGAGAGCAATCCTCCCACTCGGGGGCTTAGCTACTACCCCGTAATCGCCTAAGTTAAAAACATTCCGAGTGGAGAGCAATCCTCCGACTCGGGGGCTTACCTGCGACCTCGTAATCTCCTAAGTTAAACACGTTCCGAGTGGAGAGCAATCCTCCCACTCGGGGGCTTAGCTGCGACCCCGTAATCGCCTAAGTTAAAAACATTCCGAGTGGAGAGCAATCCTCCCACTCGGGCCCTTAGATGCGACCCCGTAATCGCCTAAGTTAAAAACATTCTGAGTGGAGAGCAATCCTCCCACTCAGGGGCTTAGATGCGACACCGTAATCGCCTAAGTTAAAAACATTCTGAGTGGAGAGCAATCCTCCCACTCGGGGGCTTAGCTGCGACCTCGTAATCCCTTAAGTTAAACACATTCCGAGTGGAGAGCAATCCTCCAACTTGGGGGCTTAGCTGCGACCCTGTAATCGCCTAAGTTAAAAACATTCCGAGTGGAGAGCAATCCTCCCACTCAGGGGCTTAGCTGCGACCCCGTAATCGCCTAAGTTAAAAACATTCGAAGTGGAGAATAATCCTCCCACTCGGGGGCTTAGTTGCGACCCCGTAATCGCCTAAGTTAAAAACATTCCGAGTAGAGAGCAATCCTCCCACGGGAGGGGGGGGGGGCTTAGCTACGACCCCTTAATCGCCTAAGTTAAAAACATTCCGAGTGGAGAGCAATCCTCCCACACGGGGGCTTAGCTGCGACCCCGTAATCCCCTAAGTTAAACACATTCCGAGTGGAGATCAATCCTCCCACTCGGGGGCTTAGCTACGACCCCGTAATCACCTAAGTTAAAAACATTCCGAGTGGAGAGCAATCCTCCCACTCGGGGGCTTAGCTGCGACCCCGTAACCACCTAAGTTAAAAACATTCCGAGTGGAGAGCAATCCTCCCACTCGGGGGCTTAGCTGTGACCCCGTAATCACCTAAGTTAAAAACATTCTGAGTGGAGAGCAATCCCCCCACTAAGGGGCTTAGCTGCGACCCCGTAATGGCCTAAGTTAAAAACATTCGAAGTGGAGAGCAATCCTCCCACTCGGAGGCTTAGCTGCGACCCCGTAATCGCCTAAGTTAAAAACATTCCAAGTGGAGAGCAATTCTTCCACTCGGGGGCTTAGCTGCGATCCTTTAATCGCCTAAGTTAAAACCATTCCGAGTGGAGAGCAATCCTCGCACTCGGGGGCTTACCTGCGACCCCGTAATCCCCTAAGTTAAAAACATTCCGAGTCGAGAGCAATCCTCCCACTCGGGGGCTTAGCTTTGACCCCGTAATCGCCTAAGTTAAAAAAAATCCGAGTGGAGAGCAGTCCTCCCACTCGGGGGCTTAGCTACGACCCCATAATTGCCTAAGTCAAAAATATTCCGCTCGGGGGCTTAGTTGCGACCGCGTAATCGCCTAAGTAAAAAACATTCCTAGTGGAGAGCAATCCTCCCACTCGGGGGCTTAGCTACGACCCCGTAATCGCCGAAGTTAAAAACATTCCGAGTGGAGAGAAATCCTCCCACTCGAAGGCTTAGCTGCGACCCCGTAATCGCCTAAGTTAAAAACATTCCGAGTGGAGAGCAATCCTCCCACTCGGGCGCTTAACTGCGACCCCATAATCGCCAAAGTTGAAAACATTCCGAGTGGAGAACAATCCTCCCACTCGGGGGCTTAGCTACGACCCCGTAATCGCCGAAGTTAAAAACATTCCGAGTGGAGAGCAATCCTCCCACTCGGAGGCTTAGCTGCGACCCCGTAATCGCCTAAGTTAAAAACATTCCGAGTGGAGAGCAATCCTCCCACTCGGGGGCTTAGCTGCAACCCCGTAATCGCCTAAGTTAAAAACATTCCGAGTGGAGAGCAATCCTCCCACTCAGGGGCTTAGCTGCGACCCCGTAATCGCCTAAGTTAAAAACATTCCGAGTGGAGAGCAATCCCCCCACTCAGGGGCTTAGCTGCGACCCCGATATTGCCTATGTTAAAAACATTCTGAGTGGAGAGAAATCCTCCCTCTCGGAGGCTTAGCTGCGACCCGGTAATCGCCGAAGTTAAAAACATTCCGAGTGGAGAGCAATCCTCCCACGGGGGGGGGGGGGGGGGGGGCTTAGCTGCGACCCCGTAATTGCCTATGTTAAAAACATTCCGAGTGGAGAGCAATCCTCCCACTCGGGGGCTTAGCTACGACCCCATAATCGCCTAAGTTAAAAACATTCCGAGTGGAGAGCAATCCTCCCACACGGGGGCTTAGCTGCGACCCCGTAATCCCCTAAGTTAAACACATTCCGAGTGGAGATCAAAGCTCCCACTCGGGGGCTTAGCTACGACCCCGTAATCACCCGAGTTAAAAACATTCTGAGTGGAGAGCAATCCTCCCACTCAGGGGCTTAACTGCGACCCCATAATCGCTAAAGTTAAAAACATTCCGAGTGGAGAGCAATCCTCCCACTCGGGAGCTTAGCTGCGACCCCGTAATCGCCTAAGTTAAAAACATTCTGAGTGGAGAGCAATCCCCCACTCAGGGGCTTAGCTGCGACCCCATAATTGCCTAAGTTAAATACATTCTGAGTGGAGAGCAATCCTCCCACTCGGGGGCTTAGCTACGACCCCATAATCACCTAAGTTAAAAACATTCCGAGTGGAGAGCAATCCTCCCACACGGGGGCTTAGCTGCGACCCCGTAATCCCCTAAGTTAAACACATTCCGAGTGGAGATCAATCCTCCCACTCGGGGGCTTAGCTACGACCCCGTAATCGCCTAAGTTAAAAACATTCCGAGTGGAGAGCAATCCTCCCACTCGGGTGCTTAGCTGCGACCCCGTAAACGCCTAAGTTAAAACATTCCGAGTGGAGAGAAAACCTCCCACTCGGGGGCTTAGCTGCGACCCTGTAATCGCATAAGTTAAAAACATTCTGAGTGGAGAGCAATCCCCCCACTAAGGGGCTTAGCTGCGACCCCGTAATCACCTAAGTTAAAAACATTCGGATTGGAGAGCAATCCTCCCACTCGGAGGCTTAGCTGCGACCCCGTAATCGCCTAAGTTAAAAACATTCCGAGTGGAGAGCAATCCTCCCACTCGGGCGCTTAACTGTGACCCCATAATCGCCAAAGTTAAAAACATTCCGAGTGGAGAGCAATCCTCCCACTCGGGGGCTTAGCTACGACCCCGTAATCGCCGAAGTTAAAAACATTCCGAGTGGAGAGCAATCCTCCCACTCGGAGGCTTAGCTGCGACCCGTAATTGCCTAAGTTAAAAACATTCCGAGTGGAGAGAAATCCTCCCACTCGGGCGCTTAACTGCGACCCCATAATCGCCAAAGTTAAAAACATTCCGAGTGGAGAGCAATCCTCCCACTCGGGGGCTTAGCTGCAACCCCGTAATCGCCTAAGTTAAAAACATTCCGAGTGGAGAGCAATCCTCCCACTCAGGGGCTTAGCTGCGACCCCGTAATCGCCTAAGTTAAAAACATTCCGAGTGGAGAGCAATCCCCCCACTCAGGGGCTTAGCTGCGACCCCGTTATTGCCTATGTTAAAAACATTCTGAGTGGAGAGAAATCCTCCCACTCGGAGGCTTAGCTGCGACCCGGTAATCGCCTAAGTTAATAACATTCCGAGTGGAGAGCAATCCTCCCACGGGGGGGGGGGGGGGGGAGGGGGCTTAGCTGCGACCCCGTAATTGCCTATGTTAAAAACATTCCGAGTGGAGAGCAATCCTCCCACTCGGGGGCTTAGCTACGACCCCATAATCGCCTAAGTTAAAAACATTCCGAGTGGAGAGCAATCCTCCCACACGGGGGCTTAGCTGCGACCCCGTAATCCCCTAAGTTAAACACATTCCGAGTGGAGATCAAAGCTCCCACTCGGGGGCTTAGCTACGACCCCGTAATCACCTGAGTTAAAAACATTCCGAGTGGAGAGAAATCCTCCCACTCAGGGGCTTAACTGCGACCCCATAATCGCTAAAGTTAAAAACATTCCGAGTGGAGAGCAATCCTCCCACTCGGGAGCTTAGCTACGACCCCGTAATCGCCTAAGTTAAAAACATTCTGAGTGGAGAGCAACCCCCCACTCAGGGGCTTAGCTGCGACCCCGTAATTGCCTAAGTTAAAAACATTCCGAGTGGAGAGCAATCCTCCCACTCGGGGGCTTAGCTACGACCCCATAATCGCCTAAGTTAAAAACATTCCGAGTGGAGAGCAATCCTCCCACACGGGGGCTTAGCTGCGACCCCGTAATCCCCTAAGTTAAACACATTCCGAGTGGAGATCAATCCTCCCACTCGGGGGCTTAGCTACGACCCCGTAATCGCCTAAGTTAAAAACATTCCGAGTGGAGAGCAATCCTCCCACTCGGGGGCTTAGCTGCGACCCCGTAAACGCCTAAGTTAAAACATTCCGAGTGTAGAGCAAACCTCCCACTCGGGGGCTTAGCTGCGACCCTGTAATCGCATAAGTTAAAAACATTCTGAGTGGAGAGCAATCCCCCCACTAAGGGGCTTAGCTGCGACCCCGTAATCGCCTAAGTTAAAAACATTCGAATTGGAGAGCAATCCTCCCTCTCGGAGGCTTAGCTGCGACCCCGTAATCGCCTAAGTTAAAAACATTCCGAGTGGAGAGCAATTCTTCCACTCGGGGGCTTAGATGCAAACCTTTAATCGCCTAAGTTAAAACCATTCCGAGTGGAGAGCAATCCTCGCACTCGGGGGCTTACCTGCGACCCCGTAATCCCCTAAGTTAAAAACATTCCGAGTCGAGAGCAATCCTCCCACTTGGGGGCTTAGTTTTGACCCCGTAATCGCCTAAGTTAAAAAAAATCCGAGTGGAGAGCAGTCCTCCCACTCGGGGGCTTAGCTACGACCCCGTAATTGCCTAAGTCAAAAATATTCCGCTCGGGGGCTTAGTTGCGACCGCGTAATCGCCTAAGTAAAAAACATTCCTAGTGGAGAGCAATCCTCCCACTCGGGGGCTTAGCTACGACCCCGTAATCGCCGAAGTTAAAAACATTCCGAGTGGAGAGGAATCCTCCCACTCGGAGGCTTAGCTGCGACCCCGTAATCGCCTATGTTAAAAACATTCCGAGTGGAGAGCAATCCTCCCACTCGGGCGCTTAACTGCGACCCCATAATCGCCAAAGTTAAAAACATTCCTAGTGGAGAGCAATCCTCCCACTCGGGGGCTTAGCTACGACCCCGTAATCGCCGAAGTTAAAAACATTCCGAGTGCAGAGCAATCCTCCCACTCGGAGGCTTAGCTGCGACCCGGTAATCGCCTAATTTAAAAACATTCCGAGTGGAGAGCAATCGTCCCACTCGGGGGCTTAGCTACGACCCCGTAATTGCCTAAGTTAAACACATTCCGCTCGGGGGCTTAGCTACGACCCCGTAATTGCCTAAGTTAAACACATTCCGCTCGGGGGATTAGCTGCGACCCCGTAATAGCCTAAGTTAAAAACATTCCATGTGGAGAGCAATCCTCCCACTCGGGGGCTTAGCTGCGACCCCGTAATCGCCTAAGTTAAAAACATTCCGAGTGGAGAGCAATCCTCCCACTCGGGGCCTGAGATGCGACCCCGTAATCATCTAAGTTAAAAACATTCCGAGTGGAGAGCAATCCTCCCACTCGGGCGCTTAACTGCGACCCCATAATCGCCAAAGTTAAAAACATTCCGAGTGGAGAGCAATCCTCCCAATCGGGGGCTTAGCTGCGACCCAATAATCGCCTAAGTTAAAAACATTCCGAGTGGAGAGCCATCCTCCCACTCGGGGGCTTAGCTGCGACCCCGTAATCGCCTAAGTTAAAAACATTCTGAGTGGAGAGCAATCCCCCCACTCGGAGGCTTAGTTGCGACCCCGTAATTACCTATGTTAAAAACATTCTGAGTGGAGAGAAATCCTCCCACTCGGAGGCTTAGCTGCGACCCGGTAATTGCCTAAGTTAAAAACATTGCGAGTGGAGAGAAATCCTCCCACTCGGGGGCTTAGCTGCGCCCCCGTAATCGCCTAAGTTAAAAACATTCCGAGTGGAGAGCAATCCTCCCACGGGGGGGGGGGGGGGGGCTTAGCTGCGACCCCGTAATTGCCTATGTTAAAAACATTCCGAGTGGAGAGCAATCCTCCCACTCGGGGGCTTAGCTACGACCCCATAATCGCCTAAGTTAAAAACATTCCGAGTGGAGAGCAATCCTCCCACACGGGGGCTTAGCTGCGACCCCATAATCCCCTAAGTTAAACACATTCCGAGTGGAGATCAATCCTCCCACTCGGGGGCTTAGCTACGACCCCGTAATCGCCTAAGTTAAAAACATTCCGAGTGGAGAGCAATCCTCCCACTCGGGGGCTTAGCTGCGACCCCGTAAACGCCTAAGTTAAAACATTCCGAGTGGACAGCAAACCTCCCACTCGGGGGCTTAGCTGCGACCCTTTAATCGCATAAGTTAAAAACATTCTGAGTGGAGAGCAATCCCCCCACTAAGGGGCTTAGCTGCGACCCCGTAATCGCCTAAGTTAAAAACATTCGGATTGGAGAGCAATCCTCCCACTCGGAGGCTTAGCTGCGACCCCGTAATCGCCTAAGTTAAAAACATTCTGAGTGGAGAGCAATTCTTCCACTCGGGGGCTTAGCTGCGAACCTTTAATCGCCTAAGTTAAAACCATTCCGAGTGGAGAGCAATCCTCGCACTCGGGGGCTTACCTGCGACCCCGTAATCCCCTAAGTTAAAAACATTCCAAGTCGAGAGCAATCCTCCCACTCGGGGGCTTAGTTTTGACCCCGTAATCGCCTAAGTTAAAAAAATCCGAGTGGAGAGCAGTCCTCCCACTCGGGGGCTTAGCTACGACCCCGTAATTGACTAAGTCAAAAATATTCCGCTCGGGGGCTTAGTTGCGACCGCGTAATCGCCTAAGTAAAAAACATTCCTAGTGGAGAGCAATCCTCCCACTCGGGGGCTTAGCTACGACCCCGTAATCGCCAAAGTTAAAAACATTCCGAGTGGAGAGCAATCCTCCCACTCGGAGGCTTAGCTGCGACCCCGTAATCGCCTAAGTTAAAAACATTCCGAGTGGAGAGCAATCCTCCCACTCGGGCGCTTAACTGCGACCCCATAATCGCCAAAGTTAAAAACATTCCGAGTGGAGAGCAATCCTCCCACTCGGGGGCTTAGCTACGACCCCGTAATCGCCGAAGTTAAAAACATTCCATGTGGAGAGCAATCCTCCCACTCGGAGGCTTAGCTGCGACCCCGTAATCACCTAAGTAAAAAGCATTCCGAGTGGAGAGCAATCGTCCCACTCGGGGGCTTAGCTACGACCCCGTAATTGCCTAAGTTAAACACATTCCGCTCGGGGGCTTAGCTACGACACCGTAATTGCCTAAGTTAAACACATTCCGCTCGGGGGATTAGCTGCGACCCCATAATAGCCTAAGTAAATAACATTCCGTGTGGAGAGCAATCCTCCCACTCGGGGGCTTAGCTGCGACCCCGTAATCGCCTAAGTTAAAAACATTCTGAGTGGAGAGCAATCCTCCCACTCGGGGCCTTAGATGCGACCCCGTAATCATCTAAGTTAAAAACATTCCGAGTGGAGAGCAATCCTCCCACTCGGGCACTTAACTGCGACCCCATAATCGCCAAAGTTAAAAACATTCCGAGTGGAGAGCAATCCTCCCACTCGGGGGCTTAGCTGTGACCCCGTAATCGCCTAAGTTAAAAACATTCCGAGTGGAGAGCAATCCTCCCACTCGGGGGCTTAGCTGCGGCCCCGTAATCGCCTAAGTTAAAAACATTCTGAGTGGAGAGCAATCCCCCCACTCGGAGGCTTAGTTGCGACCCCGTAATTGCCTATGTTAAAAACATTCTGAGTGGAGAGAAATCCTCCCACTCGGAGGCTTAGCTGCGACCCGGTAATCGCCTAAGTTAAAAACATTGCGAGTGGAGAGAAATCCTCCCACTCGGGGGCTTAGCTGCGCCCCCGTAATCGCCTAAGTTAAAAACATTCCGAGTGGAGAGCAATCCTCCCACGGGGGGGGGGGGGGGGGGGGGCTTAGCTGCAACCCCGTAATTGCCTATGTCAAAAACATTCCGAGTGGACAGCAATCCTCCCACTCGGGGGCTTAGCTACGACCCCATAATCGCCTAAGTTAAAAACATTCCGAGTGGAGAGCAATCCTCGCACAAGGGGGCTTAGCTGCGACCCCGTAATCCCCTAAGTTAAACACATTCCGAGTGGAGAGCAATCCTCCCACTCGGAGGCTTAGCTGTGACCCCGTAATCGCCTAAGTTAAAAACATTCCGAGTGGAGAGCAATCGTCCCACTCGGGGGCTTAGCTACGACCCCGTAATTGCCTAAGTTAAACACATTCCGCTCGGGGGCTTAGCTACGACCCCGTAATTGCCTAAGTTAAACACATTCCGCTCGGGGGATTAACTGCGACCCCATAATAGCCTAAGTAAAAAACATTCCATGTGGAGAGCAATCCTCCCACTCGGAGGCTTAGCTGCGACCCCGTAATCGCCTATGTTAAAAACATTCCGAGTGGAGAGCAATCCTCCCACTCGGGCGCTTAACTGCGACCCCATAATCGCCAAAGTTAAAAACATTCCTAGTGGAGAGCAATCCTCCCACTCGGGGGCTTAGCTACGACCCCGTAATCGCCGAAGTTAAAAACATTCCGAGTGCAGAGCAATCCTCCCACTCGGAGGCTTAGCTGCGACCCGGTAATCGCCTAATTTAAAAACATTCCGAGTGGAGAGCAATCGTCCCACTCGGGGGCTTAGCTACGACCCCGTAATTGCCTAAGTTAAACACATTCCGCTCGGGGGCTTAGCTACGACCCCGTAATTGCCTAAGTTAAACACATTCCGCTCGGGGGATTAGCTGCGACCCCGTAATAGCCTAAGTTAAAAACATTCCATGTGGAGAGCAATCCTCCCACTCGGGGGCTTAGCTGCGACCCCGTAATCGCCTAAGTTAAAAACATTCCGAGTGGAGAGCAATCCTCCCACTCGGGGCCTGAGATGCGACCCCGTAATCATCTAAGTTAAAAACATTCCGAGTGGAGAGCAATCCTCCCACTCGGGCGCTTAACTGCGACCCCATAATCGCCAAAGTTAAAAACATTCCGAGTGGAGAGCAATCCTCCCAATCGGGGGCTTAGCTGCGACCCAATAATCGCCTAAGTTAAAAACATTCCGAGTGGAGAGCCATCCTCCCACTCGGGGGCTTAGCTGCGACCCCGTAATCGCCTAAGTTAAAAACATTCTGAGTGGAGAGCAATCCCCCCACTCGGAGGCTTAGTTGCGACCCCGTAATTACCTATGTTAAAAACATTCTGAGTGGAGAGAAATCCTCCCACTCGGAGGCTTAGCTGCGACCCGGTAATTGCCTAAGTTAAAAACATTGCGAGTGGAGAGAAATCCTCCCACTCGGGGGCTTAGCTGCGCCCCCGTAATCGCCTAAGTTAAAAACATTCCGAGTGGAGAGCAATCCTCCCACGGGGGGGGGGGGGGGGGCTTAGCTGCGACCCCGTAATTGCCTATGTTAAAAACATTCCGAGTGGAGAGCAATCCTCCCACTCGGGGGCTTAGCTACGACCCCATAATCGCCTAAGTTAAAAACATTCCGAGTGGAGAGCAATCCTCCCACACGGGGGCTTAGCTGCGACCCCATAATCCCCTAAGTTAAACACATTCCGAGTGGAGATCAATCCTCCCACTCGGGGGCTTAGCTACGACCCCGTAATCGCCTAAGTTAAAAACATTCCGAGTGGAGAGCAATCCTCCCACTCGGGGGCTTAGCTGCGACCCCGTAAACGCCTAAGTTAAAACATTCCGAGTGGACAGCAAACCTCCCACTCGGGGGCTTAGCTGCGACCCTTTAATCGCATAAGTTAAAAACATTCTGAGTGGAGAGCAATCCCCCCACTAAGGGGCTTAGCTGCGACCCCGTAATCGCCTAAGTTAAAAACATTCGGATTGGAGAGCAATCCTCCCACTCGGAGGCTTAGCTGCGACCCCGTAATCGCCTAAGTTAAAAACATTCTGAGTGGAGAGCAATTCTTCCACTCGGGGGCTTAGCTGCGAACCTTTAATCGCCTAAGTTAAAACCATTCCGAGTGGAGAGCAATCCTCGCACTCGGGGGCTTACCTGCGACCCCGTAATCCCCTAAGTTAAAAACATTCCAAGTCGAGAGCAATCCTCCCACTCGGGGGCTTAGTTTTGACCCCGTAATCGCCTAAGTTAAAAAAATCCGAGTGGAGAGCAGTCCTCCCACTCGGGGGCTTAGCTACGACCCCGTAATTGACTAAGTCAAAAATATTCCGCTCGGGGGCTTAGTTGCGACCGCGTAATCGCCTAAGTAAAAAACATTCCTAGTGGAGAGCAATCCTCCCACTCGGGGGCTTAGCTACGACCCCGTAATCGCCAAAGTTAAAAACATTCCGAGTGGAGAGCAATCCTCCCACTCGGAGGCTTAGCTGCGACCCCGTAATCGCCTAAGTTAAAAACATTCCGAGTGGAGAGCAATCCTCCCACTCGGGCGCTTAACTGCGACCCCATAATCGCCAAAGTTAAAAACATTCCGAGTGGAGAGCAATCCTCCCACTCGGGGGCTTAGCTACGACCCCGTAATCGCCGAAGTTAAAAACATTCCATGTGGAGAGCAATCCTCCCACTCGGAGGCTTAGCTGCGACCCCGTAATCACCTAAGTTAAAAGCATTCCGAGTGGAGAGCAATCGTCCCACTCGGGGGCTTAGCTACGACCCCGTAATTGCCTAAGTTAAACACATTCCGCTCGGGGGCTTAGCTACGACACCGTAATTGCCTAAGTTAAACACATTCCGCTCGGGGGATTAGCTGCGACCCCATAATAGCCTAAGTAAATAACATTCCGTGTGGAGAGCAATCCTCCCACTCGGGGGCTTAGCTGCGACCCCGTAATCGCCTAAGTTAAAAACATTCTGAGTGGAGAGCAATCCTCCCACTCGGGGCCTTAGATGCGACCCCGTAATCATCTAAGTTAAAAACATTCCGAGTGGAGAGCAATCCTCCCACTCGGGCACTTAACTGCGACCCCATAATCGCCAAAGTTAAAAACATTCCGAGTGGAGAGCAATCCTCCCACTCGGGGGCTTAGCTGTGACCCCGTAATCGCCTAAGTTAAAAACATTCCGAGTGGAGAGCAATCCTCCCACTCGGGGGCTTAGCTGCGGCCCCGTAATCGCCTAAGTTAAAAACATTCTGAGTGGAGAGCAATCCCCCCACTCGGAGGCTTAGTTGCGACCCCGTAATTGCCTATGTTAAAAACATTCTGAGTGGAGAGAAATCCTCCCACTCGGAGGCTTAGCTGCGACCCGGTAATCGCCTAAGTTAAAAACATTGCGAGTGGAGAGAAATCCTCCCACTCGGGGGCTTAGCTGCGCCCCCGTAATCGCCTAAGTTAAAAACATTCCGAGTGGAGAGCAATCCTCCCACGGGGGGGGGGGGGGGGGGCTTAGCTGCAACCCCGTAATTGCCTATGTTAAAAACATTCCGAGTGGACAGCAATCCTCCCACTCGGGGGCTTAGCTACGACCCCATAATCGCCTAAGTTAAAAACATTCCGAGTGGAGAGCAATCCTCGCACAAGGGGGCTTAGCTGCGACCCCGTAATCCCCTAAGTTAAACACATTCCGAGTGGAGAGCAATCCTCCCACTCGGAGGCTTAGCTGTGACCCCGTAATCGCCTAAGTTAAAAACATTCCGAGTGGAGAGCAATCGTCCCACTCGGGGGCTTAGCTACGACCCCGTAATTGCCTAAGTTAAACACATTCCGCTCGGGGGCTTAGCTACGACCCCGTAATTGCCTAAGTTAAACACATTCCGCTCGGGGGATTAACTGCGACCCCATAATAGCCTAAGTAAAAAACATTCCATGTGGAGAGCAATCCTCCCACTCGGGGGCTTAGCTGCGACCCCGTAATCGCCTAAGTTAAAAACATTCCGAGTGGAGAGCAATCCTCCCACTCGGGGCCTTAGATGCGACCCCGTAATCATCTAAGTTAAAAACATTCCGAGTGGAGAGCAATCCTCCCACTCGGGCACTTAACTGCGACCCCATAATCGCCAAAGTTAAAAACATTCCGAGTGGAGAGCAATCCTCCCACTCGGGGGCTTAGCTGTGACCCCGTAATCGCCTAAGTTAAAAACATTCCGAGTGGAGAGCAATCCTCCCACTCGGGGGCTTAGCTGCGACCCCGTAATCGCCTAAGTTAAAAACATTCTGAGTGGAGAGCAATCCCCCCACTCGGAGGCTTAGCTGCGACCCCGTAATTGCCTATGTTAAAAACATTCTGAGTGGAGAGAAATCCTCCCACTCGGAGGCTTAGCTGCGACCCGGTAATCGCCTAAGTTAAAAACATCGCGAGTGGAGAGAAATCCTCCCACTCGGGGGCTTAGTTGCGCCCCCGTAATCGCCTAAGTTAAAAACATTCCGAGTGGAGAGCAATCCTCCCACGGGGGGGGGGGGGGGGGGCTTAGCTGCGACCCCGTAATTGCCTATGTTAAAAACATTCCGAGTGGACAGCAATCCTCCCACTCGGGGGCTTAGCTACGACCCCATAATCGCCTAAGTTAAAAACATTCCGAGTGGAGAGCAATCCTCCCACAAGGGGGCTTAGCTGCGACCCCGTAATCCCCTAAGTTAAACACATTCCGAGTGGAGATCAATCCTCCCACTCGGGGGCTTAGCTACAACCCCGTAATCGCCTGAGTTAAAAACATTCCGAGTGGAGAGCAATCCTCCCACTCAGGGGCTTAACTGCGACCCCATAATCGCTAAAGTTAAAAACATTCCGAGTGGAGAGCAATCCTCCCACTCGGGAGCTTAGCTGCGACCCCCTAATCGCCTAAGTTAAAAACATTCTGAGTGGAGAGCAACCCCCCACTCAGGGGCTTAGCTGCGACCCCGTAATTGCCTAAGTTAAAAACATTCCGAGTGGAGAGCAATCCTCCCACACGGGGCTTAGCTGCGACCCCGTAATCCCCTAAGTTAAACACATTCCGAGTGGAGATCAACCCTCCCACTCGGGGGCTTAGCTACGACCCCGTAATCGCCTAAGTTAAAAACATTCCGAGTGGAGAGCAATCCTCCCACTCGGGGGCTTAGCTGCGACCCCGTAAACGCCTAAGTTAAAACATTCTGAGTGGAGAGCAATCCCCCCACTAAGGGGCTTAGCTGCGACCCCGTAATCGCCTAAGTTAAAAACATTCGGATTGGAGAGCAATCCTCCCACTCGGAGGCTTAGCTGCGACCCCGTAATCGCCTAAGTTAAAAACATTTCGAGTGGAGAGCAATTCTTCCACTCGGGGGCTTAGCTGCGAACCTTTAATCGCCTAAGTTAAAACCATTCTGAGTGGAGAGCAATCCTCGCACTCGGGGGCTTACCTGCGACCCTGTAATCCCCTAAGTTAAAAACATTCTGAGTCGAGAGCAATCCTCCCACTCGGGGGCTTAGCTTTGACCCCGTAATCTCCTAAGTTAAAAAAAATCCGAGTGGAGAGCAGTCCTCCCACTCGGGGGCTTAGCTACGACCCCGTAATTGCCGAAGTCAAAAATATTCCGCTCGGGGGCTTAGTTGTGACCGCATAATCGCCTAAGTAAAAAACATTCCTAGTGGAGAGCAATCCTCCCACTCGGGTGCTTAGCTACGACCCCGTAATCGCCGAAGTTAAAAACATTCCGAGTGGAGAGCAATCCTCCCACTCGGAGGCTTAGCTGCGACCCCGTAATCGCCTAAGTTAAAAACAATCCGAGTGGAGAGAAATCCTCCCACTCGGGCGCTTAACTGTGACCCCATAATCGCCAAAGTTAAAAACATTCCGAGTGGAGAGCAATCCTCCCACTCGGGGGCTTAGCTACGACCCCGTAATCGCCGAAGTTAAAAACATTCCGAGTGGAGAGCAATCCTCCCACTCGGAGGCTTAGCTGCGACCCCGTAATCGCCTAAGTTAAAAACATTCCGAGTGGAGAGCAATCGTCCCACTCGGGGGCTTAGCTACGACCCCGTAATTGCCTAAGTTAAACACATTCCACTCGGGGGCTTAGCTACGACCCCGTAATTGCCTAAGTTAAACACATTCCGCTCGGGGGATTAGCTGCGACCCCGTAATAGCCTAAGTTAAAAACATTCCGTGTGGAGAGCAATCCTCCCACTCGGGGGCTTAGCTGCGACCCCGTAATCGCCTAAGTTAAAAACATTCCGAGTGGAGAGCAACCCCCCACTCAGGGGCTTAGCTGCGACCCCGTAATTGCCTAAGTTAAAAACATTCTGAGTGGAGAGCAATCCTCCCACTCGGGGGCTTAGCTACGACCCCATAATCGCCTAAGTTAAAAACATTCCGAGTGGAGAGCAATCCTCCCACACGGAGGCTTAGCTGCGACCCCGTAATCCCCTAAGTTAAACACATTCCGAGTGGAGATCAACCCTCCCACTCGGGGGCTTAGCTACGACCCCGTAATCGCCTAAGTTAAAAACATTCCGAGTGGAGAGCAATCCTCCCACTCGGGGGCTTAGCTGCGACCCCGTAAACGCCTAAGTTAAAACATTCTGAGTGGAGAGCAATCCCCCCACTAAGGGGCTTAGCTGCGACCCCGTAATCGCCTAAGTTAAAAACATTCGGATTGGAGAGCAATCCTCCCACTCGGAGGCTTAGCTGCGACCCCGTAATCGCCTAAGTTAAAAACATTTCGAGTGGAGAGCAATTCTTCCACTCGGGGGCTTAGCTGCGAACCTTTAATCGCCTAAGTTAAAACCATTCTGAGTCGAGAGCAATCCTCCCACTCGGGGGCTTAGCTTTGACACCGTAATCTCCTAAGTTAAAAAAAATCCGAGTGGAGAGCAGTCCTCCCACTCGGGGGCTTATCTACGACCCCGTAATTGCCTAAGTCAAAAATATTCCGCTCGGGGGCTTAGTTGCGACCGCATAATCGCCTAAGTAAAAAACATTCCTAGTGGAGAGCAATCCTCCCACTCGGGGGCTTAGCTACGACCCCGTAATCGCCGAAGTTAAAAACATTCCGAGTGGAGAGCAATCCTCCCACTCGGAGGCTTAGCTGTGACCCCGTAATCGCCTAAGTTAAAAACATTCCGAGTGGAGAGCAATCGTCCCACTCGGGGGCTTAGCTACGACCCCGTAATTGCCTAAGTTAAACACATTCCACTCGGGGGCTTAGCTACGACCCCGTAATTGCCTAAGTTAAACACATTCCGCTCGGGGGATTAGCTGCGACCCCGTAATAGCCTAAGTTAAAAACATTCCGTGTGGAGAGCAATCCTCCCACTCGGGGGCTTAGCTGCGACCCCGTAATCGCCTAAGCTAAAAACATTCCGAGTGGAGAGCAACCCCCCAGTCAGGGGCTTAGCTGCGACCCCGTAATTGCCTAAGTTAAAAACATTCTGAGTGGAGAGCAATCCTCCCACTCGGGGGCTTAGCTACGACCCCATAATCGCCTAAGTTAAAAACATTCCGAGTGGATAGCAATCCTCCCACTCGGGGGCTTAGCTACGACCCCGTAATCGCCGAAGTTAAAAACATTCCGAGTGGAGTGCAATCCTCCCACTCGGAGGCTTAGCTGCGACCCCGTAATCGCCTAAGTTAAAAACATTCCGAGTGGAGAGCAATCGTCCCACTCGGGGGCTTAGCTACGACCCCGTAATTGCCTAAGTTAAACACATTCCACTCGGGGGCTTAGCTACGACCCCGTAATTGCCTAAGTTAAACACATTCCGCTCGGGGGATTAACTGCGACCCCGTAATTGCCTAAGTTAAAAACATTCCGTGTGGAGAGCAATCCTCCCACTCGGGGGCTTAGCTGCGACCCCGTAATCGCCTAAGTTAAAAACATTCCGAGTGGAGAGCAACGCCCCACTCAGGGGCTTAGCTGCGACCCCGTAATTGCCTAAGTTAAAAACATTCTGAGTGGAGAGCAATCCTCCCACTCGGGGGCTTAGCTACGACCCCATAATCGCCTAAGTTAAAAACATTCCGAGTGGAGAGAAATCCTCCCACACGGGGGCTTAGCTGCGACCCCGTAATCCCCTAAGTTAAACACATTCCGAGTGGAGATCAATCCTCCCACTCGGGGGCTTAGCTACGACCCCGTAATCGCCTAAGTTAAAAACATTCCGAGTGGAGAGCAATCCTCCCACTCGGGGGCTTAGCTGCGACCCCGTAAACGCCTAAGTTAAAACATTCCGAGTGGAGAGCAAACCTCCCACTCGGGGGCTTAGCTGCGACCCTGTAATCGCATAAGTTAAAAACATTCTGAGTGGAGAGCAATCCCCCCACTAAGGGGCTTCGCTGCGACCCCGTAATCGCCTAAGTTAAAAACATTCGGATTGGAGAGCAATCCTCCCACTCGGAGGCTTAGCTGCAACCCCGTAATCGCCTAAGTTAAAAACATTCCGAGTGGAGAGCAATTCTTCCACTCGGGGGCTTAGCTGCGAACCTTTAATCGCCTAAGTTAAAACCATTCCGAGTGGAGAGCAATCCTCGCACTCGGGGGCTTACCTGCGACCCCGTAATCGCCTAAGTTAAAAACATTCCGAGTGGAGAGCAATCCTCCCACTCGGGGCCTTAGATGCGACCCCGTAATCATCTAAGTTAAAAACATTCCGAGTGGAGAGCAATCCTCCCACTCGGGCACTTAACTGCGACCCCATAATCGCCAAAGTTAAAAACATTCCGAGTGGAGAGCAATCCTCCCACTCGGGGGCTTAGCTGTGACCCCGTAATCGCCTAAGTTAAAAACATTCCGAGTGGAGAGCAATCCTCCCACTCGGGGGCTTAGCTGCGACCCCGTAATCGCCTAAGTTAAAAACATTCTGAGTGGAGAGAAATCCCCCCACTCGGAGGCTTAGCTGCGACCCCGTAATTGCCTATGTTAAAAACATTCTGAGTGGAGAGAAATCCTCCCACTCGGAGGCTTAGCTGCGACCCGGTAATCGCCTAAGTTAAACACATTCCGCTCGGGGGCTTAGCTACGACCCCGTAATTGCCTAAGTTAAACACATTCCGCTCGGGGGATTAGCTGCGACCCCATAATAGCCTAAGTAAAAAACATTCCGTGTGGAGAGCAATCCTCCCACTCGGGGGCTTAGCTGCGACCCCGTAATCGCCTAAGTTAAAAACATTCCGAGTGGAGAGCAATCCTCCCACTCGGGGCCTTAGATGCGACCCCGTAATCATCTAAGTTAAAAACATTCCGAGTGGAGAGCAATCCTCCCACTCGGGCACTTAACTGCGACCCCATAATCGCCAAAGTTAAAAACATTCCGAGTGGAGAGCAATCCTCCCACTCGGGGGCTTAGCTGTGACCCCGTAATCGCCTAAGTTAAAAACATTCCGAGTGGAGAGCAATCCTCCCACTCGGGGGCTTAGCTGCGACCCCGTAATCGCCTAAGTTAAACACATTCCGCTCGGGGGCTTAGCTACGACCCCGTAATTGCCTAAGTTAAACACATTCCGCTCGGGGGATTAGCTGCGACCCCATAATCGCTAAAGTTAAAAACATTCCGAGTGGAGAGCAATCCTCCCACTCGGGAGCTTAGCTGCGACCCCCTAATCGCCTAAGTTAAAAACATTCTGAGTGGAGAGCAACCCCCCACTCAGGGGCTTAGCTGCGACCCCGTAATTGCCTAAGTTAAAA